>CM053589.1:89303086-89365586 GCA_028646515.1 Pseudochirops corinnae
ATTAGAAGTCCCTGGTGGTGGCGCTCTGCCTGCACTCTCCTCCTCTCTCTCTCTGCCATGATCTTTCTTTTCCCCAAAGAAGGAATCTAGAGTTTGGGAGCTGTTCTTACTTTGCTTCTTATGCTTATTCTTACTCATGGTTGTTCAGTCCGTGATTTTTTTTTTAATCTCTATGGGGCTCTGCTTCCAGAAGGGAAAGCTCCGTCCCAAATCTCTGGGGTCCTCCCGGCTGCCGTAGCTCTCAGGAAGGTGCTGGGACCCTTCCTACTTACTTCTAGCTCACTGGATAATGAAGACTCCAAGACCGAAGCCCAAGACGGCGATCCAGATCCAGGCTGCTCAATGTGAGAGCACTTGGCCTCTGAACGATCACTTAGTCCCCTGCTCTCTGCAGGCCGAGGGTGGGAAGCTGCAATGCGGAGGCGGGTGCAAAACCTCTGCCTTTCGCTTTTCTGCTCTGGAGGCCTTTCGGCTGGACTGCTTTTCTCTCCTGATTTCGCAATTTCCGCTGACCTAGTTCTGAACACTGCTCGCAGCTGCCACTAATCCGCTCACTGCTCCTCTTGTCCAGCTGCCCCCAGGGCTCAGCAGCAGCTTCAGGCCAGGCTGGTTTCGGTTCACAGTGCTGATATGGTTCCTCGTAGCCAAGCTGACTTTAGTGGGAAGTATCTTTGTGTGCATTTTGGAGTTCTAGGATTGTTTTAGAGTCCTATTTTATGGGTATTTTGGGGTAGCTATGTGAGAGCTGCGATATGTTGTTGCTGCTACACTGCCATCTTGGCTCCCGCAATCCACCTTTTATTATTTTAATCTATCTCTCCCAACTAGCAAGATAGTTCTGTGACTGAAGCAGATAACAGCTCAAGAAGTGAGGAGACACACTGTGAGTAAAATAATTGTAACTGTCAGAGACGTCAGGAGAGGCGAGAAGTTCCTCAGCTAAAGTATCAAGTCTTTTTAGGGCCAGGGTATAGAACCTGTGGCCTCAAGGTCGCATGTGGCCCTCTAGGTCCTCAAGTGTGGCCCCATGCAGTCAAAGGGCAGCACTTGAGGACCTAGAGGCCACAGGTTCCTCACCCCTGTTCTAGGACTTTGTCCTTCTTGCTCTCCTTCCTAGAAAAGAGATACCTTTCCCAGCAGGTCTTGCATTTTAAGAGACCCCCCCCCCATAGGGAACAACAATGTTTAATCCAAAGGTATGAAGTGTTAGTGGTGGGGTCTTGCCTAGGATCTCCTGTCATGTTATATAGATGGCCTGTGCATGAGGACAATCCTGACAGGACAGACTAAGCCTGATGCACTTAAAAAAAACAAAGCCCACAGCTTTTTCATAGGAAAGGGATTTGCAGTCTAACAGGAAGAATATGTACACGTGTCAAACAACCTCCTTAGACACTTAGCTCAGCCCAGGGCAAGTCATTCCAATCTTCTCATGCCTCAGTTTCCTCATATGGAAAGTGAGACCTTTGTGGTCTCTTTCAGCTCTAAATCTGTGACCCTTAGTATAATGCTGGGTAGACTATGAAAAGAATAAAGGAAAGATTCAGACAAAGTGTGCTAGAAAAATTTGATAAGGGACAAGAGGTAACATGATCCGAGCCTTGAAGAAAGAGAAAGATTTCAACAGATGAAATGAGAAGAGAGTGTATTTTAGGTCTGTATAAATGTCTGCAGGTGGGAGAAAGAATGCAGAACGAGGCTGGGAAAGAACTAGAACAGTCCCAGTGGGCTGGTTTTAGAGTATGGAAAGGAAAGGTGCATGAAGTTAGGCTGAAAAGATAAATTAGGGCCAGATTGTGGAGGTCCTTAAATGAGAGACTAAGGAGTTTGCCTAGAGGTAATAGGGAGCCATTGAAGGTTTCTGAGTAAGAAGGAAACACTGTTACACTAAGATATTAGAAATGCTCTTTTGGCATCTGAGTGAGGAATGAATCAGAGGCAGGAAGATGTAAAGTAGGGAATTCTGTTACAAGGCTGGTGGTGCAGAGAATAGAATGCTAGGCCTGGAGTCAGGAAGACTCATCCTCCTGAGTTCAAATCTGACCTCAGGTACTTACTAGCTGTATGGCCCTGGGCAAGTCACTTAACCCTGTTTCCCTCAGTTTCCTCATCTGTCAAAGGAGCTGAAGGAAATGGCAAACCACTCCAATATCTCAGCCAAGTAAACCCCAAATGGGGTCATGAGAAGTCAGACATGATTGAAAAATGACTAAATAACACAACGGAGGATGGGGGCCTCCATTAGGGTAGTAGCAAGGATGTGGACAGTGGAAGGGTTTGGGAGGTATTTGGCTCATGACTGGATAGGAGAAGGGTGGGACAGAGAGAGAGAGAGAGAGAGAGAGAGAGAGAGAAGAGTCAAGGACAACTTAAAAGTGTTAAGCCCCTGGGTCACTGGGAAGAGGGTGGTGCCATCAATAGAAATAAGGAAGTTAGAAGGAGGGGAAAGTTGAGAGAGAAGATGGTGAAGGAGAGCCTTGGGGGACACTCAAGCTTATGGGGTGAGAGAATGATGGATCTGAGAAAAAAACAGAGGAGCTGTTAAACAAGAAAGTGGAGAACCAGGCGATAGCAGGGGGCTGGAAGACAAAGGAGGAAAGAGGATCGTGACTTCTTAGGTAAAGAGCCACAAGGGGCCCTAGAGGTTAAGTCCAATGTCTTCATTTTTACAAATGGGAAACCGAGACCCAGAGAAGGGGAAGTGACTTTCCTACCCTTATAGCCAGTCCGGGTTAGAGTCAGAAATTGAACCAAGGGTGTTGTAAGGCTCAGCTGAGATACTGGATATAAAACACTTTACCAGCCTTAAAATGCGATATAAATGCCAGTCATTATCATCATTATTAGCTTATAGTCACCAGGCCTATGATGTGGGGATGACTTCATTCCCTAAGCCTTCTTCCGCTCTCCTGCTGAGCTCCAGCTGTATTTGTAGAGCAGGACTAAGGTGTGCTGGTACATGGCGAACACCTGGGCTCTCTGGAGGGGAAAATTGTATGCTAATACGCTTTTTTTTTTTTGAGGGGAGAGGGGAAGCAATCAGGGTTAAGTGACTTGTACAACATCACACAGCTAGTAAAAGTCAAGTGTCTGAGTCTGCATTTGAACTCAGGTCCTCCTGACACCAGGGTCAGCGCTCTTTTCATTTTGACACTTACTGCTCATACACTTTTGAGCTTTAATTGAATCATTAACACTTTCTTAAGCCAAACTAATCAATGAAACAATGATTCAAGCCCTGATTTGAAGCCATTGTTGATTTCTGAGGTATAAATGCTCACATGGAACATCATGCAATCATGATCACGTGGAAAGTATAAGAATCAGTTCTTCCAAGTAGTTAGAGCTGGTTCTAGCACACCCCTGATTTAAACCAGGGACCTCTGACTTCAAATACAGGGCTTTTTTCTTCCTGAATGAAAGCTTAGTCAACACTTTTAAGAGATGAAAGAAACTCAGGGAGGTTGAGCACTGGGGAAAAGCCACTGGATTTGGTAATTAAGTGGTGGTGTCAGAAGCTAGATTGCAAAGAGGAAGAAGTGAGTGTCTGGAAAGGAATCAGAAACATCCAGTATAGCATAATCTTCCTGGGAATTTTGCTGGGAAGGGGTAGGGTAGGGCAGGGAGAAACATAGTTATGTGCAGGTCAGGGGAGAACTGGATTTTGCCTTTTTTTTTTTTTTTTTACACTATAGGGTAGGTGAGAATTGAGCATTTCCATAGGTAGCAGAAGGAAGCAGGAGAGTGAGGAAAAATTTAAGATGAGAAAGACAAAGAGTATGTTGGGCCTCAAGGAGTTCAGGATCTAATAGGGGAGACAACAAACAAACCAATACGTACAAACAAGCTATATGTAGGATGTATTGGCTAGGTGGTGCAGTGAATAGAGCAATAGCTCTGGAGTCAGGAGGACTTGAGTTCAAATCTGATCTCAGACACTTAACACTTACTAGTCATGTGACCTTGAGCAAGTCACTTAACCCCAATTACTCCGCCTTCTCCCCTCCAAAAAGAAAACAAAAGCAAAAAAAGAAAATAAAGTTGGAACTAAATTGTGAATGGATTAGAATGCCAGGTTAAGGAATGTGGAAATGATCCTCCAGTCAGTGGAAACATGATGGGGTGAGGTATTGAGCATTCTTAACCTTAGGAATGTTAGCCTGGAACCATGTTTGAGCCTTGGAATGCTTCTCATTGATGAAAGCTGAGTCCATCCCCTTTTGAAGAGAGCAGCTTCTCAATATATTTTAACCCATAGGAAATCAGTTAGTCATAGTTTTTTTTTTTAGTTCTAAGGACCTTTAGAGGTCACCTTCTAGATTAGAAGTGTCAAACACTAGACCACTCTCTAGTGTGCTCCAGACAGATTAAAATATAACTAGAAAACTTTTAACAAAATAAAAATTCAATGGAATATTTTTTTAAAAAGATCCTAGAGGAGCTTTCTAGGTGATTTCTCTGCCTCTAGTCCTACTCCTATCAAATCTACACTGCACACAAACCACCCTCAGGTTAAGCTGCTTTCAGTACATATTTTCATTGTGTTACTATCCTGCTCAAAAACTCACAATGTCACCATACATGTACAACATGCATGTAGTTTGAATACTCCTGTCATTCGATGCTACCTACCTATGCAACAATAGAAACGGAGATTAAAGACAGTCATACAAAAATTAATTTCTGGAACCTCTGACCAGGGATGAGAAACCTGCGACCTTAAGGCCATATATGGCCCTCTAGATCCTCAAGTGCAGCCCTTTGACTGAAGCCAAACTTCGCAGAACAAATCAGGATCAGTCAAAGGACTGCACTTGAGGATCTAGAGGGTCACATATGGCCTCAAGGCCAGTTTCTCCACCCCTGTGTCTAGACTGACTAGTCTATTAATCATTTGCTTGGATATAAATATTCCAGTACAATGCAGCCCCCATGAGGTTAGCACCTTCAGTTCAATTCAGTTCAACAAACATGTATTAGGTGTACATAGTATACGTACATAGCGCCTGCTGTGTGCAAGGCACTCTGCTTGGTGCTGGGGGTACAAAGACACAAATGAAACAACCTTCCCTCAAGTAACTTCCATGCTACTTGAGAATACAGAATGTACACAAAGAAGTAAATATGTTCATTGGAAGAGAGAGAGAGTTCCAACCACTCCAGTTTAGTTGGAATGTAATGAATGAAGAAGAAATAATATGAAATAAGCCTGAAAGGTAAGAGGGAGTCAGACTGTAGAAGGCCCCAAAGAGTTTCTATTTGATCCTAAAGGACACAGTGAGCTATTGAAGGTCTTTGAGCAAAGGGGTGACGTGGTCACGAAAAGAGTCAGTGTAGCTTTAGAAGCAGAGACCAGTTAGAAGACTATTGCTATAGGCCCCTGATGAGTGGCAATGAGAGCCTGAAGTACCTGAATATGAAGGTGTCAGTTTTGAGAGAGAGCCAAAGGGAACCTGGGCAAAAAATGTTATGAGGCTAGGACTGATAAAATCTGCCACTGTCAAGGTCTAAGTTTGAAGGAAAGCAGCTCAAAGCAGATATAACAGGGAGACTGGCCCAGGCGGTAGAAGACACTCAGTTCTCTGTCTGCTCTCAATCTGTAGAAGGTGGCTGAGCCTGCTTTCAGAATTCAGTGATAGATGGGATTTTTCCCTCCTGCTTTTGGAGAGTGTGCACATATATCTAATTGTTTCCTGGATGCTAAACCATAACTGAGCATGCACACAAAAGATTCAAATAGATCAATGTTCCCTGACGATTTTCAAGAAAGGAGGAAGAGGAAATAGTGAGAGCCTACAGGTGTGTGTGTGTGTGTGTGTGTGTCTGTGTCTGTGTCTGTGTCTGTGTCTGCGTCTATGTGTGTATCTGTGTGTGGAGGGGACTGGGGGAGGGAGTGGCAATGGTAGCAGTGTTTGCTGGTTAATAATTCTCTCCCCACTTCAATCTATCCTTCAATCAACCAGCAACGTGATTTTCCTAAAGCATGGGTCTGACCTTGTCAACTCCCTACTCAGTAAGTGCCAGCACTTCCCTATCACCATGAGGGTCAGATACAAAATCTTCTGTTTGGCATTCAAAGCCCTTCCTTACCTGGGTCCCCCGCACGCTCTAGGCTTCTTACACCTTGTATCTCCTCACTTACTCTTGGCTCCAGTAACAGCCTCCTTGCTGTTCCGTGAACAGGACATTGCATCTCTCAGCTCTGAGCCTTTTCTCTGCTTGTTCTCTATGCCTGGAATGCTCTTCTTCCTCATCTCCACCTTCTGGCTTCCCTGGCTTCTTTTAAATCCTAGCTAAAATTCCATTTTCCATAGGAAATCTTTCCCCACTGTCTCAATTTCTAGTGCCTCCTCTCTGATAATTATTTCCTATTTATCTTGCACATACTTATTTGTATATATGTGTTTGTTTGAGGTCTCTCTTTAGACCATAAGCTCCTTGAAGACAGGAACTGTCTTTTGCCTTTCTTTGTATCCCCAGCACTTAGCACAGTGCCTGACCCATAGCGGGTGCTTAATGAATGCTTATGACGATGCCCACGGCAGCTGCCTTATCTCTCCACCCAGCTTCCACATGACCATGAACCTTTGGTACTGCTATCTCTTCTTTCTTTGCTCTGTTTCTTCTTTTCTGATCTTAGGTGATTGAGAATCAGAAAAGGAATGGAAGCAGGTTACAGCACTGTGAGCTTTAAAAAATCAGAAGAGCCATCAGAGTTCCAGTAACTGGACTCCATAGTGGATCAGCAGCTGGAGTAGTGAGTGAGCAGCTACCCCTAAGGATGACTTTCTTGACCCAGCCCCGCAGTGAATCAATTGATAGGTAAGGCTCTGCAAAGGATGTTAGCCCATTATCGATCCCACCCTCAGAGGTAAGCTTGGCTAGGGGGAATGTTTTATAACTGCCACTTTATGTTTAAGTCTCTTCACTCCAGGAACCAGGGAGACTGAGGAGAAAGTGCTCCTAGTTTGAGGGGGTTATGTACTTTGGTTCTTGATATACATTCTTGAGAAAAGATCCTTTGAAAAAACCAAATTGATGTTAATTGGTTAGTTGATATTGGGGAGATATCATGTGCTTGATTTCATTTTGGAAGAGCATACTGGATGGGTGCTCATGAGTGATGGTACTAGAAAAAAAACACACGCAACCTTTGGGGTTGTACTCTAGAGCCCTGAGAAAGATGGAAAAATAGCAGGGGTGGGGGAGAAATAGCTAAATTCTTAGGACCCAATTTGCCAAGGGGAGTTAGGGTTAAGACAGACCCAGAATCTATATACTACATAGACATAAGTGGGCTGTATGAATAAGGATTCTCCTTCCTATGACTAAATGCTGTATGTGCATATTTCAGATAGATTAACACCCATTTGTCAACTCTTGTAACAACCAAAGAGTCACAGAGGTTTTGCAACCACTGTTAACTCCAAAAATGCCGAAGAACTCACTCAGGTTAAAGGCAAAAAGTTTTCTTTATTCCTTTGGGGGAGAGAAATTAGACACACATGTCGGAGCCTCCTCTAGTAGCAGACCCAAGGCAGTGGGGCTAAACCTTGATTTATATATGATTTATATGTGGCTAGACAAAGAATCAAACAGTATAGTATAGCAGCAGTGGTAAGGCACCACAGCAGCAACAAGGCAAGGTTGTCTAGTGACAAAAAATTCCTTCATAGCAGGACTTCGTGTCTGGACCTGTGGGTTCTTGCCCAAGCTCAGGGACCATTAATTGTGTGAGTTAGTCACAATAGTGTTCATCTAGACTCAAAGGATTGTTGTTATGCCACGCTCAGGGCACAGCTTGCTCTCTGGGCTTTAGCTCTGGAAAACAAAGTGTCTCCTGACAATTAAGAGAGAAGATTAGAAAAAGAGGAGTGACATGTATGGCCTATATCAGATAACTTGCTGTCTTGGGGAGAGGAGAGGGAAGGCAGGGAGGGGTGAAAATAATTTGGAACTCAAAATCTTATAAAAGTGAACTTTGAAAGCTATCTTTACATGCAATTGGAAAAAGTAAAATACTATTAAATAGGAAAAATAAATAAGAGAAAAAAAGAGGGGTGGTCTTGGATTCTGACACATCATAAAGGAAAAAATGATAAGCAATATGATACAATGGAAAAAAACACTGTATTAGGAGACAGAGAAACTGGGTTCGAATCTAGGTTCTGCTTTGGGAAAGTCACGAAACTTTTCTGGGCCTCCAAGTCCTCATCTATAAAATGGGTGCCAACATGCCTGCTCTACCCAAGACATTCACAAGTGTGAAATGAGATCATGTAAGCAAAATTGTTTTGGACAATTGCAAAGCACAGTACACATGTAAGGCATTCCTATGGTCACTAATCAGAGCGTGAGGTTTTACTTAAGCTAACAAATGATTATCCTCCAAAGCAGAACAATACCTTGATTACTGAATATGCTCAGCATTTTTCCCTGCTACAGTGGTAGGCCTGGAGACAGGAAGACCTGGGTTCAAATCCAGCCTCAGATACTCCCTAACCTCTGTCTACCTCAGTTTCCTCAACTGTAACACAGAGGTAATAATAGCACTCACCTCCCAGGGCTGTTGTGAGGATCAAATGAGATAATATTTGTAAAGCACCTACCACGCTGCCTGGCACCTAGTAGGTACTTAATAAGTGTCTTTTCCTTCTCTTGATCACTATTTTGTGACAGGCATAAATGCATATCTGTAATCTGTTAGGGCACACGGGAGGTTATTGACAGATACGACCAGTACCTTACAGCAGAATCGTGGAATGTTGGAGCTCGGATGAGAATAATTGAATTTTGAAGAAGGCCTTCAAGACCCCCTAGTCCCACCCCTCTGATTTCCCTGAGGTCCTAGTCCAATGTCCCCCTGATAAGAAAAGGAAGGCCCAGAGAAAAGGAATGATTTGGTCAGTCAGTGAACGGCAGAGCTAAGACTAAAGCCCCCGTCTAGCTAGTGAAACAAACCACCAGAAAACATGAACCAGTGATCCAGGCTGTGTAAGTTAACTGTGCTAGGTCTGGGACAAATACGGTGGAGAACACCTGCCTGGCTGGAACCTAGCAATCCAAATAAGGCAGGAAAATATCTGCTGCAGGAGGCAAAGACAGGCAGCACATCATCATTTCCTCTCCTGACTTTCCCAGCCTAGAAGCCTCTTCATCCTGGAAGTTCCGCCATCCGTGGAGCCTCTCACTCTGATTGGCTGGTTCCTTCCCAGACCTCCATTTTATTTTATTTTATTTTATGTTTGTTTGTTTTTTTGGAAGGGAGAAGGCAGGGAAATTGGGGTTAAGTGACTTGCCCAAGGTCACACAGCTAGTAAGTGTTAAGTGTCTGAGGCTGAATTTGAACTCAGATTCTCCTGATTCCAGGGCTGGTGCTCTATTCACTGGACCTTCATTTTAAAGAGGATGCCTATGCCAGCCATGTCTTCGTTCCTCTCCAGGCTGAATTTCTGACCCTCCTGGACTTTCTCTACAATCCACCCCACCCCAAACTCCAGCGACCTTCATCTCTTCCCCCTCTTTCCCAAACCCCTTTCAGCTTCCTTTTAGCTGTTGTCTTCCACCATTAGATTGTAAGTTCTTTGAGGACAGGGACCCTCAAAGTGCCTGGCATATAGTAAGTATTTAATAAATGTTTTCTGACTTGACAGCAGATCTGGTTTTTCCCCACTCTCTAAAATATACTCTTCATTAAAACAGCAGACACACAAATAGTGCCCATATAACAAATCCCATCACGTCTTTTTTTTTTTTTTTTTTGCTTTTTGGAGGGCAATAGGGGTTAAAGTGACTTGCCCAAGGTCACATGGCTAGTAAGTGTTAAGTGTTAAGTGTCTGAGGCCACATTTGAACTCAGGACCTCCTGACTTCAGGACTGGTGCTCTGTTCACTGTGCCACCTAGCTGCCCCCACGTCTTTTTTTTAAACTTGTAAATGACTTGTTTTGATGTCAAGTTGACAAAAAACAAAATTTTTGCAGAAAAAAAATCACCAAAAAAACTGAGGTCCCAACCAATCTGGAACTCTGATTCTGAGATACCTATTTTTTCCATCCTTGAAAAGACCAACCCAAGACTGAGAATTTTTGCCAGACTTGAGCATAGACATTCCAATTTTTATTTAAAGATTCTAATTTCTGGATATTTATTTTGGGGGATTACAATGGTGGCTTAAGCTACTTGAAGACATTATGGAGTTGAAATCTTTCCTTCACTTGACTGCTAAAGTTTAATTCAGTCTAATTATTTCATATTACATCGACTATAATAGTTTCGTAATTTCTAGGATATTAAGCACTTAATATGTTGTGTCATTTGAAATCACATATTAAATTCAGCAAAGTACATTTTAATGAGAGTTAAGTGGTGTGAAAATATTAATGCAATGTAATAGTTCATTTGGGGTGCTCATATTTTGCAAGCCCTATCACACTGCATGGATGCCCACTGATAGATGACAGGTAACAGGAGTGAGTGCTGGACTTGCCCAGGCTTGGAAGTGGGGGTGAAATCAGAGAGGGATTAAAAGTGCCATGGAATGGAATGGAATAGAGTGGCGTAAGGATTTGGGGACATCCACTCTCCCCCTTGCGATCCTATACAAACAAACGTCCGAGTTGTTGGAGTCAATGAAATGTATCTCTGTGTGCTGCCTTCCCTTCCCCTATCTCCCTCCATCCTATACCTTTCTCTAACTCTCCAGGAATCCCTTCCCCTTTACCATTTAAAATGGCCTGGAAAGGGCAATGCTGAATCCAAAGGGAGGCAATGTTAGTGGTACACTTTAAGGCATCATTGGAGAAAATCTTTCTGGAAAGAGAGACTGCTAGTCAGAGTCCTTCAAACTCAAAGCAGAACAATTTAATGAAAAGAACTCTGGACTTGACGTAAAGGACACCTGGGTTCACTTCCCAGCTCCATCATTTACTAGTTTTGTGACCAAAGGAAAGCTAGTTAAGCTCTCTGAGACTCAAGTTCCTAATGTGCAGCGCGGGCGTGATAATATTCACATTAGCTATCCAGCAGGTCTGTTGAGAGGAAAGTATTGTGTAAACCAGCGGTTCTCAACCTTCCTAGTGCCGCGACCCTTTAATACAGTTCCTCATGTTGTGGTGACTCCCAACCATAAGATTATTCTCGTTGCTACTTCATAACCGTAATTTTGCTACTGTTATGAATCGTAATGTCAATATCTGATATTATGCAGGATGTATTTTCATTGTAACAAATTGAACATAACCCACAGGTTGAGAACTGCTGGTGTAAACCATGACTCCTTCTATATATCATAATCTTGTTTGTACAAAGTTATCTCCATGTTCCCTATTAGGACGTGAGCTCCTTGAAAGCAGGGACTGTCTTTTGCTTTTCTTTTGTATCTCCAGTGCTTAGCACAATGCCTGGCACACAGTAGGCACTTAATAAATGCTTATTGATTGACTTGGAAAATGTGACTAAATTAGCCCCTTTTGCAGTCGCCACTTTCTCTATGGAGTAATCAGTAAACATTTATTAATTGGTTACTATTTATCAGATATTGTGCTGAGTGCCTTACTAATATTATCTCATTTGAGTCTCACAACAACCCTGGAAGGTAGGTGCTATTATTATCCCCATTTTACAGATGAGGAAACTGAGGCAGACAGGGGTTAAGTGATTTCACAGCTAGTAAGTATCTGAGGCTGGATTTGAACTCAGGTCTTCTTGACTTCAGCTCTACTGTTCCATCCATTGGGCTATCTAGCAGCCCCACTAAGGACTAGTTTTGTATTCAGCTTTCAAATTTAGGCAAAACATAATCAATATTAATCTACTCCTTAATTTGCAGCTACTTGAACAAAATAAATTTTCTTTTCCTCTAGAGAACTTTCTCCTTCTTAATGACATTAAAACAAGATGAAAAGAAAAAAGAACAGATGCGATAATCCCCATCATTGACTTCCCTTCTTAGCCAAAGGAAGAGTCTCCCTAGAAAGGGGATGCTGACATAAAGAAAAGCTACTTGCCACTTTGCATTTTTCCCATTCAGAATATGACATCTTATTGTTTCCTGGACTGTAAAGATGAACGAATATCAGGATATACATTGTGCAAAGACACTATGCACAATCTGTGATTGAGGCTCAGAACGGACAGGAGAAGAGAGACCAGCTTGCCTTTGGGGAATCTGACCAGTTCTTAATGACCCCCAAACAAAGGCTCATCTTCTGCCCCCAATATTCTCCTAGTGATGCTATATGACTACAAGCAAGGGTATTCTGGTAAATGTTTAATAACTGTCTTTTTGAAACTTTCATGAACTGATGCAAAGTGAAGTGAGCAGAACCAAGAGAACATTGTATGCCATAACAGTAATATTGTACAACAATCAATTGTGAATGGCTTAACTATTCTCAGCAATACAAGGATCCAAGACAATTCAGAAAGATTCATGACTAAAAAAATGCTGTCTATCTCCAGAGAAAGAACTGATGGAGTTTGATTCCAGATCAAAACATACTTTCTTTATTTTTCTAGGAGTTTTTTTTTTTGGTCTGTTTTTTCTTTTACAACATGACTAATATGGAAATATGTTTTACATGACTGCACGTGCATACCTATATCAAATTGCTTGTCTTCTCAATGAGCAGGGAGGTAAAGGAGGGAGAGAATTTAGAACTCAAAAATTTTAAAACAAACATTAAAAAATGTTTTTACATGTAATTAAGGGAAACAAAATATTTTTTAAAACCCCGGAACAATGATCTTTTCAGGGGGGAAAGTTCCATCAATAGACTTTTAACTTTTTTTTTTTTGCATTATTAACATTTTTCCTTTACTTTCTTAAGTCTAGACAATCAACAAAACAATAAATCAAGCATCGACTTGAAACATTTGCTGATTTTCAAGGTATAAATGTTCCCACTGAAAAATTTAACAATTGGCTCTTGGAACAAGTACAAGCTGGCTTCAGCATTCCTCCAGCTACAAATCATTGAGTATCAGTCTCTGAAGAATTAAAGCTGAAGATCAGTGGAGGGGTACATGGCAGGCATAAGCAAGTTATAGCACATTAAAATCAATCAATCAGCAAGCATTTCTTCAGCTACTCTTGTGTGCCAGGCCCTTACTCACAAGGACCTTACATTCTAGCAATTTTAACATTCCAATTCTTCATTAGAAATGAGAAATTGCTAGGGAAAAGTCAAGTATAATAATGATAGCTATAGAGCTTTAAGTACTTTTAAAGTACTTAATAAATATTATATCATTTTATCCTCCCACGGTAAGAATCATTAGTAGGAAATAACAGGAACAAAGGCTTGAAGGTAGGAATCAATTTATAGGCTCATAGAATTTAGCTCTGGAAAGGACATTAGAGGCCATCTACTCCAACTCTATCATTTTACAGATAAGGAAACTGAGGCCCATAAAGACTAAGTGATTAACCCAAGGTCTTATACGAAACTAAGAAGCTGAGGCCCTCTTTATTTTACTGGGAAGTTAAAAAGTTGATGGAGAAATAAATGTTCAGTACCCCCCCCAAAAAAATTAATACTGAATGTAGTGTGTTTGACCCTAAGCACCTAGGGTCTCAGCTATTTGAAAAATGGTTTTTAACCTGGAAAGATTTACATGACCAGGTGCAAAGTGAAATGTACTGTGTACAAGGTAATAGCAAAATATTATAAGATGATCAGCTGTGAATGACTTAGCTACTCTCAGCAATACAATGATCCAAGACAACTCTGAAGGACTTAGGATGAAAAATGCTACCCATTCCCAGAGAAAAAAGTGATGGCGTCTGAATACTGATTGAAGCATATTTTTCTTTTACTTTCCTTATTTTTCTTGAGGTTTTTTTCTGTTTTCTTTCACAACATGACTAACATGGAAATGTTTTGCATGACTACACATGTATTACCTATATCAAATTGCTTGCCTTCTCAGTGAGGGGGGTAGGGAGGGAAGAAGGGAAAGAATTTGGAACTCAGAGTTTCAAAATTGAAAGTTAAAAATTGTTTTTACTTGTAACTGGGAAAAAATAAAATGCTAAATGATTTTTTACAAATTGTTTTTAGCTCGTTCCCCCCAGGCCTTAGAACTTCTTCTGACGTGCCTCCTTCAATTTCAGTCCCCAGTACATACTCCAACTGTGCCACTTAAAACTGGCCCGTGGCTTTAAATAGATTGAGTTTCTGTCTTTCTTCCTACAGAATGACTAACTTGTGGGGGCCACCTCCATTTTAAGGAAGGGGAAACTAGGGTAAAGGGGAAGCAATAAGAAGGAAGGCTGTAAGTGATTGACTAGGAGTCAGCAGCTATGGTTTTATACATGGCACAACTCTTCATGTACCTAACTCAATGCGTGACCTTAGGTAAGTCATTTAGGTTTTTAAAAAAAATTATTATTTAATTTTTTTTCCAGTCTCAAATTCTTTCCCTCCCTTCACCCTCTCTCCTTAACTACTGAGAGAGCAAAAAATGGATAAGGATCTAGAGCTGGAAGAGACCATAGATATAATTTTCTCCAAGAGAAATAGCAGGATATATGGAAAAGAGCACTGGACTTGGAGTCAGGGAGACCTGGGTTTGAATTCCACCCAGGCACTGACTTCTTTCTAAATATGTGACTCTGGCAAAGTCACTTAACGTTTTTGGATCTCAATTTCCTCATCTGTAAATCGAGGGGCTGGATTTGAGGATTTTTAATGTTTCTTCTACCTCTCAATCTTTAATCCTTGATCTCCTGGTTTAAAAAAAAAAATGAAACTGAGGACTGGGGAAGACAAGAGACCTGCCCAGGGTCACACAACTCGTTAGTAGTTCAATCAATATTTGAATTCCAGTCCTATAATCCCAGACGCAGTGATTTTCCCACTACCCCATATGCTTCTCCTGGTCTCAATTTTCCCATCTGTAAAATGAAACATTTGACCTATCAGAGGTGGGGAACCTGCGGCCTAGAGGTCACATGTGGTCCTCTAGGTCCTGAAGTAGGACACTTTGACTGAATACCCTCAATAAAAAGATTTGTTCTGTAAAACTTGGATTCAGTCAAAGTGGCACACTGATGACCTGGAGGCCACATGTGGCCTCGAGGCCACAGGTTCTCCAACCCTGGTAGATGAATGCTAAGGTCCTTTTTACTCCTTATAGTCTATGACATGAGCAAGACTTACATGACGGAGCTTGCAGATTTGATTCATTCAATATTGGTATTCATGCTTGAGAATCCTTGGGCATTATACCTAACGTACTAGAAAGGTAGCCTTTTGCTCTCACGCAACTGAGATTTTAAAGGGATAATACCACTGCGGATGGAGCTTTTGTCTTATCTGGTTTTCCTTTTACTTGAAAAAGCCCTAGATTCTGTCCCTGGCTCTCTTCCTAACTAGCGCTACGACTTTACACAGACCACAACTTCCCAGTAGCCGGGGATGACTTGGAATAGGGAGCGTGAGCAGAACTTCCCTCCATCACTCAGGAAGGTCCTGTGTGACTCAGTGCAGAAGACTTGATGCACTTTGAGACGACATTCGGAGAGAGATCGGCTGACTCAGTGGAATTTTTAAATGGAAAGATCCGTTCTCTTCACTCTCTCTTCTCTTGGCGGAACCAGCAGAGGACTGTTTGAATCTGTCCCTGGAGGGTCGGGAGCAGAAGATTGCCACCATTCCCTGGATTCCAGTATTAAGTCGAATGTTCCCCTAGAACAGGTGGAGAAAGCCATGGGGGTGGCGGAGGGACAGGGAGAAGCTCAACTAGATTTGCTTAAACCCTCCTTGTCTGTTCTGCTGTCATCTAAGCCTGCCCCAAAACTCTATGAGGTAAATACTCCAGGAATTATCTCCACTTCACAAATGAGGAAACTTGCTCATAAAGATTAAGTGACCCGGGGGTGGGGAGCCTGCAGCCTTGAGGACACATGGGGCCCTTTAGGTCCTCAAGTCCAGCCCATCAACTGAATCCAAACTTCACAGAACAAATTTCCTTACTAAAATGTACACTTCTGTAAAAGTAGCCCATGGCCACACGGTGAATAAACATCAGCTGTGAGAAATGACCCCACACCTTCCTGATTCCAGCACACTGCCACCACTTATGTCACGTTGTTACTGTTTAGTTGTGTTTCCTTAATGTCCAACTTTTGGTGACCCCATTTGAGGCTTTCTTGGCAAAGATAGTGGTTTGCCATTTATTTTCTTCTCTAGCTCATTTTACAGATGAGGAAACTGAAGCATACAAGGTAAAGTGACTTGTCCAGGGTCACCCAGCTAGCAAATGTCTGAGACTGGATTTGAACTCAGGTCTTCCTGTCACCTGGTCTGGTGCTTTATCCACTGTGCCACCTAGCTGTACCTACCTATGCCATATAGCCTCTCAAATAATGATTGTACTATTTCAGAATCGTGGAAATTAAATGAGAATAATATAGGCAAAGTGCTTTGTGACTATCAATCACTGAGCCAATGTCAGCTATAATAATAATTGAATTTATTAGTACTATGTTTATTTGGGTTTTTGGGACCTTGGGCAAGTCACTTAACCCTAATTGCCTTGCTTTCCCCTCTCCAAAAAAAAAGTCTTACGTGCTTAAGGGTTCTCACTTTCTCAGTCTTTTCCCCCTTTGCACTGCTCACGTTTCTCTGGGAACATTGTGTTCTTCTAGTACCCTAGGCTTTATTGAAGGAATTGAAAGAGTATAAACACTGTTTCTACTAAATTTCTACTAAAGAGTTTGGGGTTCCCTTCAAGTATTGTTGTTCAGTTGTTTTTTCAGTAATGTCTACTCTTCTTAATTCCATTTGGGGTTTTTTTTGGCATAAACTGGGGTGGTTTTTCCATTTCTTTCTCCAGCTCATTTGACATACGAGAAAACTAGGCAGACAGGGTTAAGGGACTAGCCCAGGATCACACAGCTAGTAAGTGCCTGAGGCTGGATTTGAACTCAGGAAGATGTATCTTCCAGATTGGTGCTCTGTCTACCTAGATGCACCATATGAGTGAACAACTAGTTGATCTATACGCAAAGCCAGACTTACTCTTCTTCAGAGCTGTCAGTCAATATACACTTATTAAGCACTTACTACATGCCTGGCACTGTGCTAAGTGCTAGGAATACAAACATGAAAAAGACAGTCCCTGCCCTCAAGGAGCTTACAATCTAAGGAAGGAAGACAATATGCAAAAGAGAGTGGAAGGAGCTGGGGAGAAAAGTTACTCAGCTGGGGGATGTGATAGAGAAATCCAAAGGAGTGCAACCAGGTAAGAAATTAAAGTGGGCACCCCCCACACACATTCAGTTACTTGTATTTAGACTACATGATTTCTGAGCTGGAAAAGACCAACTCCCATTATTTTACCTAGTAATAAATTAATGTCCCCAAAGGTAAGTAAGTCATTCTGTTAGTTATAAAAGCAGAATTCACACATCTGACTTCGATCCTGATTTTAGATGTTCTCATAATTATTTCTAGGGTAGCTAGATGGCACAGTGGACAGAGTGCTGAGCCTGGAGTCAGGAAGACCTGAGTTCAAATTTGATCTCAGATACTTATGAGGTGTGTTACCCTGGGCAAGTCACTTACTCCCTTTTGCCTCAGTTTCCTCATCTGTAAAGTGAGCTGGAGGAGGATGTAGTAAACTATTGAAATATCTTAGGGGTCATGAAAAGTCAAACGCAACTGAAACGACTCAACAACAACAAATAATTATTTTGAGATCTCCATGTGTACACAATTCTCTCATATGGCCCTATTCTTCTATGACCTGGGCTAGCTCTTTAATTCTCCTGTTTTTTAGTCTCCTCACCTATCAAAAAGGGACAAAAATCCCTGCCTCCTCCTAGCTTATGGGGGATTGGAGGGATGAAATGTGGCAATGCCTCTGAAAGTATTTTGAGAAAAGGCATTAATTAAGAAATTATTACAATTAAATGTAATTCTTAAGCCTCTCTCTCTTTTTAGTTTTAATTTTTTAGTAACTTTTTAAAAAATAATACACACACACACACACACACACACACACACACACATACACCCTCACTCACT
Organism: Pseudochirops corinnae; assembly: GCA_028646515.1. NCBI lineage: Eukaryota > Metazoa > Chordata > Mammalia > Diprotodontia > Pseudocheiridae > Pseudochirops > Pseudochirops corinnae. The sequence goes on from CM053589.1 coordinate 89,321,121, forward strand.
CTGCCACTGCCACTTCCAGCTTAAAATAACCTAAGGAGTTTGCAGCCAGAAATAGTGAACAATAACCAGGTATGTCTCCTGCTGTTTTCTGCAATAAGACAGTTATGAACCTGTGAGATGCGACTATTACCGGACCACCAATATGCATCTGAGAGTGCTACAAATGTGCTCATTTTAAATAAATTTAAAAAATGAAGATACTAATTGAAGGTTGGGATACGCTTTTTGATTATTTGCAATTCCCTTTTGTAAGTCTGCCAGAAACATCATTGCCCAAATGAGCTCTTCTCACTTAATAAAGGCCATGTTAGCATTTCTAGGTTTGCCTACCAGGTACTTAGAGAGAGGTCAGATGAGAAGTTAGGCATTCCAAGCCTGGAATTCCATTCCACTCATGACAGGCAGAGAGAGGGAAAGGAAGCCAAAACCACACTGGGAGGCAAGCTCCCCTCTGGTGATTTCTGCCCGATTCACCTCAATGCATGGAGAGGCTGAGCAAAGTCATGGCTTGCCAGCTATTTAGACCAATGCCTCCCACCAGCTTCTAACCAATGTTTTGGTATGATGCCAGGAGATCCTTGATTTCCTCACTCACTACTTTCTCTGCCTATTATGGATCAGAGAAAAAAATATAGAAGCAGTGGTAACTAAGCCATCTCCTTCAACTAAATTCAGTTCAACAATCATTTATTACATGCCTGCTGTTTGGGGCGGCTAGGTGGCGCAGTGAATAGAGCACCAGCCCTGGAGTCAGGAGGACCTGAGTTCAAATCTGACCTCTGACACTTACTAGATGTGTGACCCTGGGCAAGTCACATAATCCTGATTACCTCAGTTTCCTCATCTGGAAAATGAGCTGGAGAAGGAAATGGTGAACCATTCTAATACCTCTGCCAAGAAAACCCCAAAGTGGGTCACAAAAAATCAGATAAGAACTGAAAAGGACAAAAACAACATTGCCAGGGTCTGAGGTTGCAAAGACAAGTGACATCTCCCCGACCCTCCAGGTTTACTTTCCATGAAGCTTTCTCAGGTCCTGCAGAAAAAGGTTTACAACCTTTTTCAATACCATGGACTTCACACAGTTCTTTGTTTTGTAGCTTGAGACAGGCATCCAGCTACAGTGGAGAAGGATTTCGAGTCAGGGGGCCTAGAATCAAAATTCAGCACTTTCAGCATGCTCTTACCTGCTTGAGTGATATAGGGCAAGTCAAGTGACTTCTCTGGGCCTCAGTTTCCTCTTCAGTAAAATGAGAGAGTTGGACTAGATGACTCTGAGGTCCCTTCCAGCTCTAAATAGATGATCTCTGTAATGTCCTGGTAGACTCCAGTTGTGTGTTGTGGTTCTGTCTAAGTGTCTTATTCCCGGGCTACTAGACTGAGTGTTTTATGAGGGCAACAAGGTGGATAGTGGATGGAGCGCAGAGTTTGACATCTGGAAGACCCTGAGTTCAACTCCATCCCCAGATACTTAATAGCTGTGTGACCCTGGGGATATCACTTAAATTCTGTCTGTCTCGGTTTTCTCAACCATAAAACCAGGTAATAATATCACCTACCCTGCCGGGTCATTGGGAGGGTCAAATGAGACAATATTCTGTTTGTAAAGTGCCTGGCACATAGTAGGCACCATACAAGTGCTTATTGCCTTCCCTGCCTACATCCCTCATGAGGACGGCCTGTGTTTTCTTTAATAGTTAATTTAGTTAGGGCAGTTAATAATAGTGGTTTAAACACAGTGGATACTTTTAATTAACATTTATTCAATGGAATTGGATAGATGGAGGATGGTTAGCATGTGTACATGGTGTGACCTTATTCATGTCTCTACACTCCCTCATCCAGCCAGATGTAGCCACATATCTGCTCTTATTTTCCATGTGAAGCCCCTTTTTGTGTAGTCATTAAGGGAAACTTGATACAGGCTTGAGGTTAAGTCTAAGGCAACTGGTCTCAGGTTCCCTTCTGACCTTCTTGGTCAACTCCTTTCTAGCAAACACTCCTAATGCAACAAAAACTGGCTTTTCTTTTTCTAGAGACAAAACCATCACAAAAACACAAACAGTAAAGAAACAAGGTAGGAGGGTTTAGGAAGCTCCTGAGGGCAAATGATGAGGCAGAGGAATGAGAGGAGTGTAGGGCATATAACTTCAATGTTTCCCACAGTGTGGGGAACAGTAGTACATTCAGGCAAAGTCAGTTCTGTGCAGGTAGAATTGCCTTAAGTGGGTGATTGAGGCGCCTTACTCATCATCACATTTAGTTCAGGTTATCAGTGGGCTTCTTACCTCTCCCCTCTGAATAACTCAAAAGTTTTCAGGCTTCTCCCTCTACCTAGGAAAAACTACACTTCCCATGAGTGTCATTGATGATCAAGAGCTATATATATATATATATATATATATTCCATGCTAATTCCTGGGTGTGCTTAGCATATAAGAAATTCCTGGCTTGGGCCGGTTACCTCTGAATCAAGTTCTCCGTGGTACTGGTACATCTCAGTACCTCTTGACTTCCTGGTGTGCATCTGCCCTTTGATTATCTATTTTGCTGCCCCCCCTTTGTGAGTTGAGCAATCCTGGTTCTAGTGTTCCAGCCATTAAAAAAATTTGGAGGGTGGCTAGGTGGCGCAGTGAATAGAGGACTGGCCCGGGAGTCAGGAGGACCTGAGTTCAAATCCGACCTCAGACATTTAACACAGAAAACTAGTCGTCTGACTGTGGGGTGGGCAAGTCACTTAACCCCAATTGCCCTACCGTCCTCCTCCAAAAAAGGAAAACCAAAAAAAAAGTTAAAATTTATTTTTAGTTTTCAACATTCACTTCCACAAGTTTTTGAGTTCTAAATTTAACTCCTTCCTCCCTTCCCCTCTCCCCAAGACAGCATGCAATCTGATATAGGCCATACATATACATTTATATTAAACCATTGTAAAGAAGAATTAGAACTGATGGCAGAAACCACGAGAAAAAAGAAGCAAATAACAAAAAAAGGAGCAAATAGTTATGTTTCAATTTGTATTCAGACTCCATAGCTCTTTTTCTGGGTGTGGGTAGCATTTTCCATCATGAGTCTTTTGGAGTTGTCTTGGATCCTTGCACTGCTGAGAAGAACTAAGTCTATCAAAGTTAGTCATTGCACAATGTTGCTGTTACTGTGTACAGTGTTCTCCTGGTTCTGCTCACTTCACTCAGTATCAGTTCATTCAAGTCTTTCCAGGTTTTTCTGAAGTCTGCCTGCTCATCATTCTTATGGAACAGCAGTATGCTATTACATTCTTATTCTGCAACTTGTTCAGCCATTCCCCATTTGACGGTCATCCCCTCAATTTCCAACTCTTGGCCACCACAAAGACAGCTGCTATTGATATTTTGTACGTGTGGGTCCTTTTCTCATTTTTGTGATCTCTTTGGGATACAATTCTAGAAGTGGTTGTTCTAACCTTTTCTAGCTTTCTTGGTTTCTGACCCACAGCTCAGTCTGATCTTCATGGAAGTATCTGACTTTTGCTTGCCTGCCTTGCAGAGCTAACACCTCAACCTAGAACCCTGACTTGGATTAGTTGCTGGATCTCCTGGCCTCGTGCTGTATTCCATCTCTGCTTTCTACCTCTGGAGCCAGTACTTAGCAGAGTGCCTTGCATATGGTAGGTGCTTAATAAATGTTGATTGATTGGAGCCCATAATACTGGTGTTGATGTGGTATGTGTGCTAATGTATAATCTATTCAGGGAGGAAGAGTTTTGGTGGACAGATGTCTAGGATGGTGAATGGATGGGTGGAAAAGCCATCCCCCTTTTATTCTCTTCCTTGTACTAAGCCAGCAAGCTCACAGGTGTGTGTTCTTGTATTGGGAGGACTGGTTAAGACCCAAAAAGTAACTGTTTGATCAAGCCTAAGTCAGGGAGGTTTTGAATAGTCCATCTGTTATCCTCAACTAAAAATCTCTCCTCTCCTTAAGATTCCTACAAACCATACAGTTTAAGAAATTTTGCTGTGTCTGATGCAACCAAAAGCCAAATCCTTATTTGGGATATTTCTACCCACCCCACCCCTTCCAACCCTACCCAGAAAGAAAAATACATGCACATTGATGGGTAAAATTAATCCATAAAACCTTCACTTGTTTGGAAATAGTCCCAACTTGTTCCTAAAAGGGCCTTATCACATATAAGAAAAGAAATTTTGCCAAATGCAGGCCTAGGCTATATGCCAGGGGACCATCCCACAAGCAAAGTCATGGCTCTTTAAAAGGCAAAGATATCTCAAAGCAAAAATTCAGCATCAGGGAGCAGAGATCCACCTATTAAAATGCTAAGAAGCCTAATGAAAAGACTTAAAAATGGGAAATGAGAGCATCCCGAATGAAAATTTAAAAATAGAGTGATGGCCAATTTGAGCTGTCTCTGTCCAGAAACTTGGTACCCTATATAGGCATGGGAGACTCTCTGGTCCTTTGAAATGTACTCCCCAGTGAACATTTATCAAGTGTGTATTCTCAAGCACGTCATTTAACCTCTTCTTGCCTCAGTTTCCTGATTTGTAAAATGAGTATAATAATAAAGCCCATCTCCTAGTGTTGTTATGAGGATCAAATGAAATACTTTTTGTGAACTGCTTAACACAGTGCCTGGCATGTAGTAGATACTACACAAATGCTAGCAATTATATTATTATTAATTATATAGAGTATTTCAGGAGGCCAAGGAAAATGATGTCTCACCCTTGCCGGGACTGGCTGGCTGGTTAATGTGTGTCATTGCAGGTTTCGATGGATAAAAAGAGAAGCAAAGACACATGGTATAAATGGTGTGCATTGTAATATTTCTGGGCTAAGGAAAACTACAGCCTCTCACTACAAAGCAGAGATTTCCAAGTGGGAAGGACTGATTAACTCCCTCACCTGGGCAGAGCTTGACATAGCACTTGCCCATTGCATCCCCCAAACAGCAATGGACTGAGGAAGAGCCAGGAAATCTTGATTAAGGCCGTTATAGACTAGGTTATTCATCATTCCTCCACTGGCATCTAGGTGGCAGTTGAATTGGATATTATTGGAGGTCTAGGAATCATAGGAAGCAGAAGGTGTCCAGGTTAAAATGAACAAAGAAACAAATAAAAAGGATGTTGTAGAAGTCTATTACAGACCTCCATGCCAAGAGGAGACAATAGATGAAACTTTGGTCAACTTCACCAGAATAATATTGGATCATGAGCTGGTGAGGATTGGGGAAAACCAGAAAATTGCACTTTGCAGTAGTTTTCTTTCATCTGCAAAACAGGAATAATCTACTCTGTCTAGAAAACATCCCAAGACTAGAACAAAATATGAATTGATTTGAAAAAAGTGATGGTTGTATAAAATCAACTTCTGTGGAGTTAATTTTAAAAAGTCAGGTGGGTTCAGTCAATAACTAATAGACTGAATTTACTTTTTTTCCTCCTCATGAGTTTCTGGGCTGGGAGATATGGCCCAGAAACCTAGAAAGATGGACTAACAGCCACTAACACTCATAAGCAGATGAGGTGCTTGGTAGCATTCAGACAAAGGTGCAGCTTTTCACGTCAGACATAGTGAGAAAAAAACAAAAACACCACAATCTCTCACCAGCTCTCCCTGTTGGAAAGTGACATTGTGCTCATGGCATCAATCAAACACTGAAGATCCCCCTCAATGAGATCTATAATCACTCCAAAGGGTTTGGACTAAGCATACAGGAAAAAGTATGTCTATTTTTCACACTTTTGTACATAAGACAAGGCACTTGTTTTTGCTTTTTAGTCTATACCAGGGGTTCCTAATCATTTTTGTGTCATGGGAAATCCTATAAAGCCTATCTCAGAATAATGCTTTTAAATGCAAAAAATAAAATACAGAGGATTATATATGTATGTGAATGGGTAGCTCATAGAGCTCATTCTATCTATATCTACCTGTCATCTATCTATCTATCTATCTATCTATCTATCTATCTATCTATCTATCTATATGTCTATATGTTTGTCTGTCTGTCTATCTCTTGGACAGACACAGCAAATGGGCAATGAACTGGACAAGTGAATAGAAGGAGGAAGGAGGACTGTATTGTTTATGGGCCACTCATACGTTCCTTTAATGACCCTAGGCTTCTCCCTGAAAACAAAGACCCATCTTTTTGAAAACTAATATTTTTCCTGTTTTTTTGGTCTGGCTCTGAGATGTGGAATAGTACAGTTTATGAAGAATTGAAGTTGGGAGTCATTTAAATATCACTGGAGAAAGGCATATTGGGCATGAGTATTGGGGATAGCTATAAGATATTCCAACCAAGAAATTAAGAGAAGAAGCAATGTAAAAGATGTTCTCAAAAATGGATAAACAAGACAAAGAATTGGAAATTGTGAGGATGCCCATCAGTTGGGAAACAGCTGAACAAGTTGTGGTATATGATTATGATAGAGCACTATTATGCTATAAGAGATGACAAGCAGGATGTTTTCAGAAAAACCTGGGAAGATTTATATGAACTGATGCAAAATGAAGTGAACAAAACCAGGAGAATGTTATACATAGTAACAGCAATATTGTATGATGATCAACTGTGAACGACTTTGTTATTCTCAGCAATACAGTGATCCAAGATAATTTCAAAGGAATCATGATGAAAAATGTTGTTAACCTCCAGAGAGAGAACTGATGAACTCTGAGTGCAGATTGAAGCATACTTTTTAAAAAAAAACCACTTTATTTTTCTTCCCCCTTTTTGCAAAATGACTAACATGGAAATATATTTTGTATGATTTTACATGTATAATTGAAATCACATTGTTTGCCTTCTCACTGGGTGGGGGAGGGACTGAAGAGAGGGAGAGAATTTGGAACTGAAAATTTAAAAATTAATGTTAAAAATGAACAAACATAAATAAATGAATGACCAAAAAAGAAAATTTCTCAGAGCTGGGAGGAAGTGTGTGATACAATGGAAAAAATACTGACTTTGAAGTTAGAGGATGTGAGTTCAAATCCCAGTTCTGCTACTTATTACTTGTATGATCTTAGACCAGTCACTTCAGTTTCCTCATTTATAAAAGGAAGAGGTTGGATTAGATGACCTCTGAGTTCCCTTCTAGGTCTAATTCTTTGACCCCAATACCCTTATTATGCAACAAGATGAAGGGATAACTGATAGATAGCTTATATACTCTACTGGTGTCCCTGAGATGTCAAGGGAACACTCTCCCATCAACCCTGGCCTCACCACCATGAACTCCCTCGAAGATGTGAATAAGAACTGAACAAGATAGATATAATCTATATTGTTGGATTGCATACCTACTTTGATGATACAACATCCTTCAATTGAGTATCTCAAAATTTCCCAGGGCACTCCATATGTCTCCTTTGCCCCATGACATTCTGCCCTGTACCATAATAATTTGTGTTCATGTTATAACCCCATTGCTAAAATATAAGGTAAAGGCTTATATTGTTGAGGGCAAGGACTGTGGTGCATAAATGAAGACAGTCAGAAAGACAATTCAAATCTTGTCTCAGTTGCTTGTTGGCTGTGTGACCCTGGGCAAGTCACTTATCTCTCTTGGCCTTGGTTTCCTCATCTGTAAAAAAAAAGGGGGATAATAATAGTACTCCCTCACAAAGTTGTTGGGAAGATAAAATCAAATGAGATTTTATATATGTGTATGTATATCTGTATATCCCCTTGCAAATATAAATGTTTGCTTTTTTTTTTCATTTTTCTTAGCACCCAGCACAATGTCTGGTACTTAGACAATGTCTTGAAGGTGCTTAAGCACTTTGTTAATTAAATTGAAAGGTATCTTTAAGACTGTTCAAAGAGCTTCCTAAGTGTCCTCCAAAGAACGAGGAATCTTCAAGAGAAGAATAATCGTTTCCATAGCTTCATGTTCTAAAGCTGAGATGAAACAAAGGAGAGTAAATGAGAACATTCTGTGGCACTCCATGGAATGTCTGGGGACTGCATGGAGAATGCTGAGGAAGGCTTTTTAGGATTCATCCATCAAAACTGAAGTGGGTAGAAATAGGCACTTGGTTGGCACATGAAACACTGATTAACAATGCAGAGGCAAGGGTCAAAGGGGATACTGAATGAACTGCCCAGCAGCAAAGACCCCTGAATATGTATGTACCGTCTTGAACATCATCTCATGTCAATTTTGCTGTCTTAACCTCAGCCTGCATTGGCACCATCTTAGAATGTGCATTTCCCAAGAGTGAGGGAAGGAGGAGTGGGATAGAAGGGGCAAGTTGGTGATTTTCACATAGGTCAGTACTCTTAATGTTGTTGCTTTTCAGTTGAGATGAAAGGTTCTTTTTTTAAAAAAATTATTTCTTTTTAAATGTTGAGTTCTAAAGTATCTCCCTCCTTCCTGCTTCCCCCGCACCCATTGAAAAGGCAAAGCAATATGATATCAGTTATACATGTGAAGTCCTGAAAAAATATTTCCATATTAGCCATGTTGAAAAAGAGGGAAAAAAAGCGAGAAAAATAAAGTGAAAATGTATACTTCACAATGCACTCAGAGTTCTCTCTCTGGGACTGGATGGCATTTTTCATCATGATTCCACTGGAATTGTCTTGGATCATTTTATTGATCAGAATAGCTAAGTCTTTCATAGTTGATCATTGTTATATTACTGTTAATGTATACAGTGTTCTCCTGGTTCTGTTCAGATCACTCTGTAGCAATTCATATAGGTCTTTCCAGGTCTTTCAGAAACCATCCTGCTCATCATTTCTTATAACACGATAGTATTCCATCACAATCCTATGCCACAACTTGTTATTAGTAAGGACTTGAGTGCCAACTAGGTGGTGAAGTAGCTAGGGCTGGAGTCGAGAAGATTAATTTTCCTCAGTTCAAATCCAGACCCAGACATCCTGGGTGAGTCACTTAACCCTGTTTACCTCACTTTCCTCATTTGTCAATTGAGATGGAGAAGGAAATGGCAAATCACTTCAGTATCTTTGCCAAGAAGACCCCAAATGGGATGTGGGAAAATTAGGACACTGATGCACTGTTGGTGGAGTTGTGAACTGATCCAACCATTCTGGAGAACAATTTAGAACTATGCTCAAAGAGCAAGTAATTGATCCAGCAATACCACTATTAGGTCTGTTTCCCAAAGAGATTTAAAAAAAAAAAAGGGAAAAGACCTACTTGTACAAAAATATTTATAGCAGTTCTTTTTGTAGTGGCAAAGAATTGGAAGCTGAAGAGATGTTCATCAGTTGGGGAATAGCTGAACAAGTTATGGCATATGATTGTAATGGAATACTATTGTGCTATAAGAAATGATGAACAGACAGACTTCAGAAAAACCTGGAAAGATTCATATGAACTGGTGCTGAGTGAGGGGAGCAGAACCAGGGGAACATTGTACAAAGTTACAGCAACATTGTGTGATGGCTGATTTTGATAAACTTGGCTCTTCTCAGCAATGCAAGGTTCTAAGACAACTCCAAAAGGCTCGCAATGAAAAATGCTATCCATATCCAGAGAAAGAACCATGGAGTCTGAATGCAGATCGAAGCATGCTATTTGCTCTCTCTCTCTTTTTTGTTTTGTTTTGTTTCTTCTTGCTCATGATTCATTCCATTGGTTATAATTCTTCTTTGCAGCATGACTAATGTGAAAATATGTTAATGTGCATGTATATGTAGAGTCTATATCAGATTGCATGCTGTCTTGGGGAGGGGGAAGGGGAGAAAGAGGGAGAAAATTTGGAACTCAAAAACTCGTGGAACTAAATGTTGTAAACCAAAAATAAATTAATTCATTTTTTAAAAATGATAAGCAGGATGCTTTCAGAAAAACCTGGAAAGACTTACATGAACTGATGCAAAATGAAGTGAGCAGAACCAGGAGACCATTATACACCATAAACAGTAACACTGTAGGATGATGAACTATGAATGACTTAGCTATTATCAGCAATACAATGTTCCAAGACAATTCCAAAGTACTCACGAGGATAAAAATGATCTTCACAGCCAGAGAAAGAACTGATGGAGTCTGAATATAGATCAAAGCATACTATTTTCACCTTCTTTATTTTTTCATGGTTTTTTTTGGTCTGTCCTTTCTTTCATATGACTCATATCAAAATGTGTTTTACATGATTATATTTATATAACCTATATTAAATTGCTTACTGTCTTAGGAAGGGGATAAGTGAGAGAGGAAGGAAGAAAATTTGAAACTCAAAATTTTTTTAAAAAATGAATATTAAGGGACGGCTAGGTGGCGCAGTGAATAGAGCACCAACCAGCTCTGGAGTCAGGAGGACCTGAGTTCAAATGTGACCTCAGACACTTAACATACACAAAAAACTAGCCATGTGACCTTGGGCAAGTCACTTAACCCCAATTGTCCTATCATCCCCCCTCCAAAAAGAAAAAAAAAAAGAATATTAAAATTTGCCTTTACATGCAATTGGAAAAAATACTATTAAAAAAGGAATTTTTTAAAAGATCCCAAATGGGGTCACAAAGAGTCTGAAACACGTCAACAACAATTCAGTGTCATACTATGCTAGATGCTATTGAGAGATACAAATAAACTATGTTAATTAACAAATATTTATTGTCTGCCAACTGTGTGTAAGGCACTGAGTGCCTTGAATAAGGTGTGGATAACAATAAAATTATAATAACACAAGAATTGGGAAGCCGGGTACCACTTTGTGCTTATCACTTCCTGACTTGAATATCTTTGATGGCTCCCCATTCTCTCCAATGTTAAGTCCAAAGTCTTTAGCCTGGCATTCAAGGCCTTCCTTTAGAAAGCTCCTCGAGGACAGGAACTGTTTTTCAGTTTTGTCATTGTTTCCTCAGACTTCATTTTTTTTTTAAACTCAGTCTGGATTGGCAATTTCATCTTTATGAGTAATATGGAACACAGAAATTTCTTCCACTCATGCCACTCAGCAACTCATTTGTAATGTATAGTTTTAGAGAGTTGTCTAAGGCTATAAGAACTGAGGTGACTGGTCCCTGGTCACCAAGTTAGTTTGTTAGACTCAGGACTTGAATCTTCCTAATTCCAAGGCCAGCCGCCTATCCAATGTCAAGCTGCCTTGCCCACAACAGACATTTAATACATATTGTTGTATTCAATTGACTTAAAAAATTTAATGCTAACCCACCCTTTCAACCTCATAGGCAGGGATAGACATTGGTCTATAATTCCATTGGTATAGAGAACTCTAGGATGAGGGAGCTCCTTCTTCTACCACTGCAGGGCTGAACCTTCTTTGCACCTTATGCAAAGAGCATAGAGAGGTCGGCTAAATGATTTGCTTAGGGGCATACAAGCAATAGATATCAGAGGCAAGACTTGAACCCAGATCTTCTGAATGCCAGACCAGCTCTCTCCCCATTATGCCTTTCCTTTCCAACCTTATTACCCACAACTCCCCCATGTGTTCCCTCTGCTCCAGCCAAACTGAATCTACTCGTTATTCCTCAAGTATATATCTTCCCTTGCCCTCCACAACTTTTGGTCACTAAATTCCCCTTGTATACCTCTTGCCCCTTTAATTTACCTCTTGTATCTCTCTGTGAAGACCTAGCTGAATTCATATCTCCTCCATAGCTACCATAAATGGCAATGATCTCTCCCCTCAATTTGTTTCTATGACATTTATTCTCCGTATCATTCATATCTCTTAGCATATGCTGGCTTTTAAATTCTTTTTCTTGCGCGTACCCTTGTCTTGCCAATAGAATGTAGGCCTTGTAAGATCGAAGACCTTGTCCTGCCCCATTATGCTCTCTCCGTCTACTTCAGTGCTGCAGGTAGTCCACACTCATGGAATAATTCGAGAATTTGATGGTTTTAACACACCCAGATAAATTTTAACTAATAGAACACAGTGTGTTCTATTTCTGCTGAGCCCTTTGTGCAAACCAGTGCTAGAATTAAGAGGAGAGAAAGATCATTGTGGCCCAGAATAGTCAGCAAAGACTTCAAGGAGAAAAAACGGAAAGCTCAGGTTCTGTTCTTTGGGAATTTACAATACCAAGAGCTAAGAAAGTTTTCCATGGTTTAGTAACTAGAAAGACAATCAAATTCTCAAGGAGCTTAAGAAAACAACAACCCGATATTGGAAATGCTATGGGAAAAACTGGAGCTCTGTCTCACTTCTCTAGCACCCTTGAAAATTAAAAGTTAAAAGTGAGAAGTTCTCTTGGATAAGACGCAAGAATGGAAGGCGGACTGACTTCTCGAATCACCTTTCCTCACTAGGCCAGTCTCAGTCGGTTGCAATTCCCGAAAATATCGCAAGGTGGCAGCATTGTGGCGAGAAATAAACTTTCTTATCCTATTCTTGTTTTATTTCGGTTTGTGTGGGTGGGTGGGTGTGTGTGTGTAAAGTATATTTTCCCTATTAATGTTTTTCATTTAACTTAATTAGAATCTGGGAAACTAATTAAAATGGCTACAATCTTCGCAATCAACAATCATTTGTATAATTATTGATAATTACATCAATGCCAATCGTTTTGTTATTAATGTTTGGAAAAGGCCATCATTGTACAGAGGCATTCAGGGCACGGGAGGATTTGGGGCTGGGTGCTGGGCTCTATCAGCGTCCACAAGTCATTCGGACCATGAGAAGAAGCTCCAGGAACATAAAAGTGTTCTCCTCGGTCTGTGGGAAGAGCGCTGGATGCCGGGTACTTAGATAGGGGGTCTTGGCCCCTAGCTCTGTTACTAACTGGTCTGTGCCCTTGGACAAACAATTGGACTTCTCTGAGCCTCAGTTTCTCCACCACGAAGAGGACAGGGGGTTGGACTAGGAAAGTCCCTTCCAGTCCAGACAACTGACAAAACTTCCCTGAGAAACTGGCCTTGCCAGAGACTAAGACCTGAATGAGAGTCCTCAGCAGAAGACTCAAGTATGCATGCAGTGCCGGCCCCCGACCCGCTCAGGTCTCTTTCAGCTCTAAAAGCTCTAACTTAAGTCCGAACTCTAGCTCTCCCTGGCTTTGGCACAGTCAGGCAGATGGTGGCCGTAAGGAAGTAGGCACAAGTTGGGGGGGGGGGGGGGGCGGGAAGAGAAGGTGTCCCTAGTAGAAACTAAGTCCGGCTCTCTGCAAACAAACTACCCGAACCTCAGAGAAAGAGGTCAGCTCCTTCTCCAGCAGCTCGACCAAGTAATAGACTCCCCGATCCATGCTTGGACCTCTCACATTTAGAGGGTAGTTACCCACGTGATTCTACCCATCCCCACCGGGTTCATAAGGAGCGGCTCGAACCCTCCTTTGCAGCTCCGGGAGCCTCAGTCCGACCATCACAAAACTTTTCTCTCGGTCCAGTGTTGAACGGTTGGACTAATGTGTTAGACCGCGGAGGAGCAGGCTAGGACCTTACAAAGGTCGGGTAGCGTGGCCAGAAGCGAGGCACCGGACTCCGGAGAGGATGCAGAAACTGCTGAGTAAAGTTGATGGGGATAGCATCCCCGGAAATACTCCTAGCACAGGCGTTCAGTGCTGGGAAAGAGGGAAGTGGATCCTTAGGGGGAAAGGGGTGGGGACATGTTTTATCCTACCTCTTGGAATCAGAAGACCCTGGGTTCAAATCCAGATTCTAGCTATTTGCTAGCTTTATGACCTTGGGCAAGTCATTTAACCTCTGTAGACTTTGATTTTCTTTTCTGTAAAGTGAGGAGACTGGACTAGATCGCTCAGGTCTCTTTCAGCTCTAAATTTATGCTCTTATGTCAAGACTGCAAAAGGTGGGGAGGGAGGAAGAAGAGAAGGTCAGATTTCATGAACTTGGATGGGGAAAAAAGTTACCTCTGTATTTCAATATAACTGGTTTCCCTTGTAATCCTATGTATTTTGTTTCATGCATTAAAGAACCTAATTCTGAGAAAGAGTCCATTAGGTTTCAATAGACTGCTGAAGGGGTCCATTACACAAAGAAGGTTAAGAATACTGGTTGCACGGATGCCCCTATAGCCACCTCGCTGTATAGTTTGGGAGAACGAATGAAATCTATAGCAGGAGTGGGGAACCTGCGGCCTCGTGGCCACATGTGACCCTTTAGGTCCTCAAGCGCGGCCCTTTGAATTTGACACATTCGTTCCGTGAAGTTTGGATTTGGTCAAAGGGCTGCGCTTGAGGACCTAGAGGGCCACATGCTGCCTCGAGGCCGCAGATTCCCCACCCCTGGTCTAGGAAAACGGATTTGCCCAAAGTCTTAAAATTAGTTAGAACCCAGATTTCAGGGTCCCTGGACTGTGTTCTTGGTGAGGTCTTTGCATTGTCAAGAACAGTTCAGCCAAGTTATCTGAAGTTATCTGACGGCGACCTTTGACTTCCCTCTGGTTTCGCACGCAGTACCCTACCTCAGGCACCAGCCAACTGCGCTCTCGAATCTGCACGTGATCTGATTCTCCTGCCAGATCTCCATTCCGACTCCCATTTTCTTGGGCTTAAAATCAAACCTCTCTGGGCCAGACCTAGTGTTAGACCCTGGGAAGGACCTCAGTGGCATATGGCATCGGCAGCTAGTCTGCTTCCCAGGACCCCAGGCTGTAGGGCCATGGTAGTAGAAATTCTAGCAAGTTCTAATCTACCTCTGTTTTTTGGGTATTAGCATTTATCATAACTTAATCAAGTTTACCAGCATGCATACTTGTTTTTTGTCTCCCTCCCCTTGCTTTCTACCCCTGCTCCACGATCTCCCGTTCAAGAATTACCAAATGTTTTTTAAACGAAACTGAGCAGGATGTTTGGACCCATTTTCCCCTTTCCAGAAGCACTTATGTGAAATGGGAATGTAAGGCGGCATGGTTAGGTTTGGGGGTTTAGCGGACAGGAAGAAAGATGGAGGAGGGAAAGAAAGGAAGATCGGATTTAAAACTTACAAAGTAAAAGGTACTTTGTACATCTTACAAGGGCATTACAAATATGAACTATGATCACGTGCAAAACAGCTCAGTAAAGAGATACCTAAAGGTTTTCTTTCAAATTCCTGACTTGTGACCGCCACAGGAAAAGGAGGTGGTGAATTTTCCGAGCGAGTCTGACAAGTCTCTCTAACCCAGCAACCCTGAGCTCACTTCTCCAATAGCATGCCCTCACTCTCCAGCGGGACTGGCTTGGGGGAAAGACTTGGTGAAGAAGGTAGGGAAGGACCTGTCCGGGTCGAGAGGCA
The DNA here is from genome assembly GCA_028646515.1 of Pseudochirops corinnae. Classification (NCBI taxonomy): domain Eukaryota; kingdom Metazoa; phylum Chordata; class Mammalia; order Diprotodontia; family Pseudocheiridae; genus Pseudochirops; species Pseudochirops corinnae. The sequence continues at coordinate 89,336,309 of CM053589.1, forward strand.
AACTCTATTTAACTCGAGAGGGTTGGGGATGAGATCAGAGCTCTCGGCTTTGTTTGTTAGGGTAATTCTGAGCTGAAAAACAGGTATTTAGGGCTAATAGCTGTGTAAACCACCTTCGGGGGGGGGGAAAACAAAACAAAAAAACCCAACACACCAAAAACCTCTCTGAGCTCATTAGTGTTTTACTTTCATGTGTGAAACAAGCATATAAATGGCCCACTAATGAACTCCTGGATCTCCGGAGAAGGGGGAGGGGATGAAGAACTGGGGGGAGGAAGAAAGAGGCTCCTTCCAGAGACCTGAGGAGCCCCCGTTCCCATTTTCCAGGAGAGCGAGGGGGATCCAGGTCAGCCCCGGCGCAGAGAGGGATGCTGCTACGGAAAGCCTAACTTGAAAGACCCAGAAGCGGGGGAGGCCAGAGAGAAGATCCCGATGTTTTCCTTCCCTGCGTCCCCAGACTGCAAGCACCCCAGGAGCTGCCCCTATCCTTCTGACTGAAGACCACCTGACTCCAGATCTGAGGCAACCAAAACCTCTACAGTTGGGAAAGGGGTCTGCCTAGAGGACTGTTTCCTGGGGTTTCAGAAACCAAGGGCACCGGACACTTGACGGTGAAGTTAAGGAGAGTCCCCCCTTCTGTGTTCTCGTCTCTCCACTTCCCTCCCGGGACTGTAGATTGAAACACAACCGTGGTCTTGCAAATGTTTTCGCTTCTCAGTGAAGTTAAGTGGGAGGAAAGAGGGTTTGAGGGGGGCAAAAAGAGAGAGAGAGAATCGGAGGGTGTGGATGATTCTTTCTGTTGTGACCGGTGAAATCGGTCGGATTACAGCTGCACGCCTTAACTGGATCAACACCAACCCAGTTTACTTCCTCCAGGGCCCAGAATGGTTTTAAGTAAAAAGGAAGATGTTAACAAGACAAAACCCCTTTGTTCCAGGAGCAGACTGGGTACCGAGCGTCTCGCCTCCCGCTCCTCTCCTCCGCAGTTTCCTTAGTCTAGGACAGATCCGCAGACTGACAGACAGACCCTGGTCAAGCTCTTCCCCGCCCGCGCCCTTTCATCAGCGCTCGCCTGCGGCGCGCCCATGATCGAGACTGTTTTTATTAAAGAACCAAAGTCACTTAATACAGAAATGTCTCCCAAAACAAAGTTGAAAGGTTGTCATCTCAGAGTCGGTGGTCGCCCTTTTAAAGTGCTGTTACATCAATAATTTACAACTAAAAATAAATAAATTAAAGCCCAAAGATCAAAACTCAGTGGGTAGGGAGGTAGAGGAACGAAGGGTTCAGGAAACAGCAAAATAAATTACTTCATAAATAAATAAGGTAAAGTTAAACCAAATGCTGTACTAAGAGAATCACAGTACATTTATATCCATTGCACATAGCCACTTTGTCATTAGGAACGAGAGTTTAAGAAGTGGACATTACAGGTAGCTAGGACTTCAATCAGACAGTGATCACGCATGTAACATCGCTGGCGGGAAGCTGATAACGTATTCACAATCGACAGTCAGATACTGTACAGTAGGACCGCGTGTTCTCCTTCGGGTTAGTTGGTGAGAGTTTTGTTTTGTTCCCTGCCCCTCTTCCTTTGGTCCAGTTAAACTTTTGTGGTCCGATGCCCTGAATTTCAACTTAGGTTTAGGCGGTATTTACACTTAGAACCTCTGAGTCAGAATCCCAGGGACTTCACGAAGGGGAGGTGTGAGGGGAGGGGGTGAGTGGGCCGAGGCTTGGGAGATGGAGGAGGAGGAGGGCGTCCGCAGTATTTACATTGGTCTGGTAGAAATGGCTTGTTTCTCTCTTTCGGTCGCAGCCCCATATTTACAGAGGAGGAGCATGGCTTTGTAGGTGTGTCCACGCGGCTCGGCTGCGTTAGGTTGGGCTAGGGCAGGAGTGGAGGCTTGAATGAGCAGTTGCCTGTGCAGTGACGCGGCGTCAGCATCTTACAGGAGAAGTGGTGTAGGGCATCGTGGGCTTCTGGAAAGGGAGAAACCCATGCCAGGGGCCTAGTCTTACTCCCCTCCCCACCCTGCTCCAGAGGATTATCCATTCCCCCTCCCTTCTTCCAAGTCTGGTGTTCAAGAATGCCTCTTGTCTGCTTATCCTAGCTATATAATTTTTTTAAAAACCAGTCATGACCAAAAGCACTTCCCTATATACAAATATCCCCCATTTATCCCTTATGCCAACCCCTCCCCTCTATTTTGCCAGACTCAAGACTTATTTACCAGTCTGCCAAATCTTTCCCTTCCTCCTTTTCTCCCTCCCTCCCTTTTTTCCTCTCTTTCCATCCTTCCTTTTATTCCTCCTCCTCCTCCTCCTATTTCCCAAACTTCAGGCCTACACAGGAGGGGATGAATGCTCCCCTCACCTTTTAATTTCTGCTGGATGGCATAACGGGCCTTTCTTTCCTGGTCTAGTTCGTTACACAAAGTGTCTGAAAGAGAATGGGACCGGGTTGGTACCAAGCTGAAATCAGAACTGGGTGTTCTCCATTCTTCCACACCAATCATCACCAACACATCAGACTGTTTAGTTGGGGTAAGTCTTCCGAGGTGTAGGTTGGAAACAAACATATACATACAGCCGCAGCACACGAGCTTATGACTGCAGTATGGTATAGGAAAGTAATGGTTGGGAATTGCGCTTAAAGGCAGATGGATCTAACCAAAATTAAAGCAAACTTAGGCATTACTTCCCAGGTAATTTTACGCCTCGATTTTTAATTTAGAAACCATGGAAATTGCCGCGATAAGAAGTTCAATCACTCCATGTAATGATGCCTTCAAGCCGTTTGTTGGGCTTGCTTGCCATTCTGAGGCTAATCAGAGTATACAAAGGATATTAAATAAAAAAATAATTGTTAAATTACCTTCAATTTAAATCCAAATGACTGAACTAACATTACAGCCCCTACCAGACAAGAGGTAGTTATGGCCTCTTGCAAGCGCTCACCTGACTCCAGTCTTACCTCTGACAATTTGCAGCTGTTGTACCATTTCTTCTCTATAGGCCAATTCCCTCTTCATCTGATCCTGAAAATTATCTGTGCAAATTGATTAAGTGAGAACTGTTAAGTACAGTCCCCCACCCCCGAATGCATTACCTGGGCTGGTGGCCCTCCAGAGAGCCCCAGAAAATGTGTGTTTGGCAAACTGACAGCAAAAGTGTTTGTGAGAGTTGGGGCGAGAAGAGATGCACCAGGAGATACCTGGACAGTTCTTTTCCCTCAGTTGGTCTAGTGGAGTAACCTAACTAGCTTGGGCTTCATCCTTCAACCCCAAAACAGTTGTGGGGGGAGGATGAGGGTAGGAAGAGGGGAAAAGAAGAAGAGAAAAAGGAGAAGAAAGAAGAGGAGAGGGAAGAGAGGGAAAGGAAAGGAGAAAAGGGAGGGAAGAAGAGGGAGTAAAGGGGGAAATGGTATGAGGAGGGAGAGAACAGGAAGGGGAAAGCCAGGCAACTGGATTTGCCTTAGGAGGAAGGAAGAGTGTGGAAGAGGAAGAAGAAAATGAGGAGAACAAGGAAAGAGTAAAGGTTAAGAGGGGAAAATGGGCAAAACCGGCAGAGTAGGGTAAGTAGGGACATACCTTTGAGGCTCTGGAATTCTCGTTCCAGTTTCTTCCTGAGCTCCATTTGCTCCAGAAGTAGTTTTTGCAGTTCACCTGTGAAGAGCAGTTCGGTAAGACCTCTGGTCAGGACAGCTCTGAGTCCCAGCTGAGACCCAGACTCCTAAGCCCAGGCTTCCTGAAGTTCTTCAACACACTCAAGGTCATACCCAAACCCCACTGCTGGAAAACCCTGCCTGTCTCCCTCACCTCCATCTGATGTTGGGAACTTGTGCCTGCTTTTCCTATTTGTATTCAACAGAAGCTCGGTGGTGGTGCTGGGGATGGTACTGCCGGTAAGAGCAGGAATGGGAGGAATCTTCCAGCCCAGACACCAGGCTTTCTACATGAAACAGTTCCAGCCACTTTAGCTAACCAGTAATTTTACCTACCTTTTGTTGCTTTCAAACTGGGTATTTAGTGGACATCCAGAAAAGGGCACTAGACCTACCCTAATCCCCACATACTTTTTCTAGAGGACCAGGTCTACCCATACCCCACTCTTATTCTCTCCATCCAGCAGACCTATAAAAACTAAAATGGGAATGTTAAAGGGAGACACACTGTAGGAATAGTAATTCTAATTTCATTTGTATTCATCCCTTCTTGTCCTGCTCCCTAAAACTCCAGAGAGGGGGCCTTGGGACTGTTTCTCCATCTCCCTACATCAGTGCTGCATCCATCCATATGGTCTTCTGCCTGCCTACAGAACTGTGGGATTTTTTAAAAAGCTTAAAGGAATCTTGGAAATCATTTTTCAGATGAGGAAATTGAAGACCAGGGAGGTAAAGTGATTTGCCCATGGTCAAAATGAGTCAACGATAGAGCCAAGACTAGAAGATCCATTGTCTCATGTCTCCTTCCTCCAGAGCTCTGTCTCCAGAGAAACCAGTTATCTTGACTGCTTTTCCTTCTTTTGGTTAGAAGTCAGGGGATGGGAAGAATAGGGAGGGAAGCAGGGAACTGAGGCCTTCATCAGTGTAGCCTTCTATGTTTTTGCCAAGAATCCTTAACCCCAACTTGTGGAGAATCTCCTAAAACCTCATTCCTTTTGAAGGTCTGAAGGTTGAAAAAGTTGTCTACCAGATTGGGTTAATGCCCTTGCAAGGTTAACAGGGCTTCTTTTACAGATGGCAGAATCTCACTCTAAACCAAATCAACAAGAAGTCCTCCCACACCCCTATTCTCTATAGATCTCTCTGTTTTTCTAAACCTTTCAGACCACTCTACTACAGGAAAAGAAAGGGAGAGTTGGGGATGGTCATCAGGATAATTCAGATCAAAAACAAAAGGTGAGAACGAAACCCAGAAAGTTCAAAGACACCCAAAGGAGAGAAAAAAACATTTCTATCCTGCCGAATCTAAAGTGGATGGGGGTCTTGTTGTTGTTGTTGCTCAGTAACTCAGTCTGCTTGTTTACAGGCGTATGTTTCCAGAAAGATTGCTTGAATCACCTTCACTCCTGCCCTAGCTCACCCCAGACCCCAGGCTCTTGACATCACTCATTAGGTTAACAGCAGATTCTGGAAGGAATGAACTTTACTTGGTAAATTGCTTTCTACACAGCGAACAATCACACACACACACACACACACACGCAACCACAAAGACACAATCACACACACTTGAGCTTCCTGCCTCTGAGGACTTAAGCAGACTTTAAAGCCCTCACCTCTGGCGAGGTTCTCGATGTCTTTCTCACCTATCGGGCTTCCAGTGACATCCAAGGGCAGTCCTTCCTCTCCTGTAGCAGACACAAGAGCAAGTCAGAAGGTCACCAGCTGACAAGAAACGCCCTGAGCCAAGAGTGAATGGATTGCTTAGAAACACCTGGCACCTGGGGTCAGCACATCCTGAAGCTCAGTCCTTAGCTACATTTTCTGTATGTACTTTGCCCATGGAAAGGAGGAGAATGGGTTGGGTCCTGAGTAGTTTCCCTGGGAGGGGTTAATTGTCTTTACCAGTGTGTCCCCAATTTATCCAGGCCTTGAGAGATGGGGATTGGGCTACTTTTTTGCATCAAAAGCCCCATTTCAGGCTCAACGCCCAGGTTTCTTTTCCACTCTTAACTCTTCCTCCCTTTCTGGCTTTCATTCACTGGAACTATTTGGCACAGGCCAGTTTCATGCCCAGGAGGGAATGGACTTGGGGGAGGGGAGGGAGCAGGGAGCAGAGGCAGAGTGGAGAGGGGTTTGGGAAATCAGGGGACAACAATGGAGAAACTGGATGATGGCTGGCAAAGTTATTTAAATATTTATCCATGTGAAGCTGGAGGGGACAGCTTCTTACTGTTGATTTAAAACCTCTTCCTTCCCAGTGTCCATATCTCCATCATGTATGTCCGCCTTCAGCAGCCCCACCAAGCCGTCAGCAGGCACTGTGCACAGGTGAAGTTCCCCAGAGCCAACTCTGGCTCCTTCCTCCTACCTCCTGGGAGAACTGGGGATGGGAGCAGTCAAGGGGCAGGGAAGACAGGCTAGGACTGCTGCTGCAGAGGGCTTACTCACCTCTGTCTGTGGTCACAGGACTGGGCTGAGAGACACTCCTTTGGTCTTGATAGGGCTTCCTAGTTTCCAAATCCTCTGCAGTAGAGTGATTGTCTTCTTTATCTGGCTCTTAAAAGGAATAAACCGATTTTCGAGTACAAGCAAAGAAAGTATGATCGAATATATCCTTAATTACATAATTAAGGATGGAGTCCTTATTAAAGGCCTCTTAGGGAAGCTGCCTAATCCCTTTGCTATTGGAAGACTGGCTGGGGTCCCTGGGAGCATTACCTTGGGTAAATCTGTGCTCTTTTCTTGCAAACCCTCCTCCCCCAGCCCCATTCAAAAGAAGAAGAAACCAAAGCCATCAGAGACAAATGACCTACATTGAGTGGAAATACTGGGCCACTAGATAGTGTGTGTGTGTGTGTGTGTGAGATTGATGGTCTGGAGATTACAAATCAGGAGAGGGAGAGAGAGAGAGAAAGAGAGAGAGAAAGAGAGAGAGAAAAAGAGAGAGAGAATTTTCTTGTATATAGTTATCCATCATTGACTAGCCTACCCCAAAACAGTATCCATTGAAGGCACAGGCAGGGTGACTGCCCACTGAGGCACAGAATCCACCTAGGAAAGTTTGCCCTAAAAGAGTTTCTCTCTCTTCCTTTCTTTCTCTTTCTTTTGTTCTCTCTGACTCTACACACACACCACTCAGACACCATGACCTTTCTTTAGTGCTCAAATTCTGTGAAAAAACAGGAGGGTTGTACTACATTGGGGATTCTAGAGGAGTCCTGCCTCTAGATAGGAGGAAAAAAAAATCCATTTTTATTTCCACTGACCTCTAACTGATATTATTTTAAAACATTATTCTAAGAAGGGACTCATAGCTTTCACCAAAGGGGTCTGTGATACTGAGATAAGAAAAGAAAAAGATGAAGATCCTTTGGACTAAGTGGTTTTTAAGGTACTTTCCTGCCCTGAAATCCTCTGATAACCCTCATATGGCAACAAGGAGTAGACATGTGATTTGACTTCCTAGTGAGAAAATCCCTTCTATCCTTGCAAGGTGACAACTTCTCTCTAATTTACAATGTATAAATACTTGCCTAGCATTGAGAGGTTAGGTGAAGTCAGATCTTTTTACCTCTGATGCTGGCACGATATCCACTAAGCTATGATGTCTCTCACGTTTTATATAATATACATATTCATCACACACTACGTGTATATATCACAAAAAAATGTCTCCTGTTCAGCTTTATTCCCATCAACCACTGTACAATGTAGATGAATGATTACACACGTATCAAACAGCCAACCACAATGCTTCCTCCAGACAGATCCACTCAAAGAAGCTGCTTATGACTTGTACATAGTAGGTACCCAATAAGTAGCCACTGAGCTCCTGAGTGAACGGATGGATGAAGTTGAAGGGGGAGTCAAAATGGAAATCAGTGTTTAGAACTGAACTAAATGCATACTAATGAGAGGGGGGAGATTATTTAAACAGTACAGTTTAAGTTGTAGGGGTTCTTTCTCTCCCTCTCATTATTTCTAGTTCATATTCTTCTCTCCTATTTCAGCGAAGTCTCTCGGGTGGGGAGGAAGGGAGAAAGGGCCACCTTTACCATTTGCCTCTGGGTTGCAAAGGTAAGAGGCCGCCGTTCCCAGCGCCGAAGAGCTCTTCAGGGTCTGCAAATGCTCGTCTCTTTCCTGCGCATACACCTGCAAAGGGGACGGGAGAAATTAGATGCAATTAGGCCGGCGGTTTGTTCTAGCCCCGAGGACCCTCAGACACCCTTCTAGGAAGGGAAAGGGGATGCTCCAACAGGATTCGATTGGGGCAGGAGGACCAGGTGAGGGGAGGGACTAGCCTGTGTGCAAACCGAAGGGGGATGGGAGAGGAGGGGGAGGGACCCAGAGCCAGGACCAGAGCTAGGGCACAATGACCGCCCGCTCGGTCTTAGTGACGCAGAAGAAGCGGCCAAACGGCTTCTGAGCCTAGCACAATCGGTTTGCATTAAATATAATTATTAGTGCTCTAGAGAAAATTGCCTGAATTAAAAATTCAGTCTCGGAGGCCAAGAGCTTTTCAAAGCTCGCGGACCCTACAAACTCAACATCCGTCTAATTTTCCATAATTTCTCCTCTTCCCTTCGCTCTCTCTCCCCAACCCCCAGCATAAAAGAAGTCCTAATAGGTTGATTATTTGGATGTAAATATACAGGTGTTCCGAATCACTCTAAAAATATCATACAATCCTGAGCCTCTTTCGATGCTCAAGTATAGCCGACTCGGCCCCAACACAAGGTTCGGAAAACCACACATACATACATAAATACGTCCACAATACGCAAATACACACACGCACACACACACACCACTGCCAGCATCCCTCAATTGTAGCACAGTGACTAGAGAAGCCCTTCTCCCCTTTCTCCCCCACCAAGCCTCCACGCACAGTTTAGGTCACTGTTCTTTCTAACGTTCCCTTAAGCTGCTTCTGCCCAAAGAATAAACATCTATTGGATACACGTTTCGGGATGTGGTAGCTCTGGTGTAACGTGGAGTTCGAGGCATCTCTGCATTTTAGAGAAACATCTCCCACCCTTCATAGCTTAAGCTTTGTCTGGGGATGACAGGGTTCCTCTGAGGCAAATTTTTGCTTCCTGTTTTCCTTCACTTTCATGAATCCGGCAACCAGATGCAAGTGCTCTGTCACCCCTAGACCTCCCCAAACCAGGAATTGACGGAACCTACTCCGACTTGTCCATTTGTTTCATTTCAGCGGTAGTTTTATGCGTGTTCTCTGTTCAGAAGTGTCTAGCAACCACTGAAAGGTCAGGGGGCATTCTGTAAGCGGTCTTGGTCTCGGTCTCTGTCTCTGCGTGTGTCTGTCTTTCTGTTAACTACAAACACACTAAGCAATGTAATGTAGATATAAAACTGTATTTCACAGAAAATGTAATACCACTCAAGAGCCGCAAAATCTTGGAAGCATGACGTAATATTCCGGGTCACAACGGATGTATACAACAGAGAAAGGAATTTACATAGGAGTTTTGTTCCACTGGGGTCCCATGTGAAGACTTGGAGGGAATCGTGTAAAAAGTAACTGGGAAGAGGCGAGAAACTTCCTCCCAGGACCTGAGAGGCCTCAGATGGGACAATGGTCCAGTAGTTACAGGACGACCAACGGCGAATCTACCCGCTGTGCATGACTAGGTGCCTGGACAATCTAGTTGTATCCATCATGTGGTGTACAGTTCCACCACACACTGACGTGAGGTGGGGGACTAGTGAAAAACAACCTGTCCATACAGGACACCAAGGCGATCGAGACTGCCTGACCCATCGTACTGTGCGACCTTCTTGTTCACCTCCCTCCCATTCCTTTATAGACTGGATCCTTAGAAAGAGAAAATAACGAGAAGGCGCTCACCTTGCCCGGGCCAGGGCCAGGGCCGGGACCGGAGCCTCCCAGAACCCCGCAAGGCTCCCGCATCTCGTAGCTTCCGTTCTCAGGACTCCTATCTGAGCGTCTCCCTGCTTCCTCAGCCGTACGGTCTCCGAAACCTGGCCTGCCAGTAGGCTGCGGCACGTGGCGTCGGCTATGGTGGGGACTACCGCCGTCGGATGAATCTGCGGGGCAGTCTCCTGAGGAGGAGGTGGCAGAAGAGGAGGAAGAGACGCCGGTGGCAAGTGGGATCGTTAGGTCTCCGTCAGGGCCACCTCCCCCTACTGACTGGCCTGGATCGGCCTCTTCCTCAGGTTCCGCCTCCTCGTCGTCGGGGAAGCGATTGGACTCCACGTCCACCTCAGGCTCGTCTCCCGTGTCCACGTCGGGCGAGGCTGAGCGGTAGCTAGAGCTGCCCTCGCTCAGGAAGTCCGGGCTCAAGTAGCCTCCGGCGCCGCTACCCCCTGGGCCGCGCGCAGCCCCAGCCCCATAGGCCTCCCGGGTGGTGCCGTACAGCTTAGCTATACTCTCGGCGTCTTTCACCACTGGTCGAAAGGCCGACACGTAGCTCCCTTTGCGGGCTTGGTGGGGCGGTGGGGCCTGGGGTGGGGCAAGGGGGAGGGGACCCAAAGACGGAGGCAGAGGTTCTTCTACTCCGTCTTCGTCCCCAGGGCCGCGGGACAGCGCGCTGGGGCATCGCTCTTCACCTCCTAGACCACCTTCTTTGACCGGTTCTCCCACCACCTCCAGGGGCTCGGCCCCTCCAGGGGGGACTGGACCTCCGCCTGGGCCTCCAGTTCCGCCCGCACCTCCCGGGCCTCCCGCTCCACCGTTCCCAGCCGCGGCTGCTGCCGCGGCCGCTGCGGCCGCAACTGCCGCTGCTACGGCCTTGGCCTGGCTCTGAGCTGGGTAGGGGGGCACAGGTAGGCTGCCTGCCGCGGGCCAGAACATAGGAAAGGTCGGATAGACAGTGGCGGCGGCGGCGGCCGCCGCCACTGCAGCCGCGTCCTTGGCTGCCCCAGCTGGCTGATGACCCCAGAACATAGTACCTCCGCCTGGTCCGGCCCCGGCCCCTGGGGGCAAATGTCCTCCGCCGCCTCCGGCTCCTCCTGCGCCACCACCCGCACCTGCCCCTCCAGCGCCCTTGGGATCACCCCCGCCCAGTACTGGGTCATCTTTCTTAGGGCACAGGCCAAAAGCCGTGGGGAAGCCGTAAGGGTGCGGGAAAAGAGGCGGTGGCAGCTTCTGTAGAAGGCCAAAGCCCTTACTGGGCACAGGGATCACTGGGTAGCTTCGGACTCCGGCTCCACTGCCGCCTCCTGGGCCGCCACCGCCTCCTCCAGATAGGCCCAACCCCCGCTGCGGATGAGGGGGTGGCGGTGGACCAGGTGGCCCTGTAGGGTCATCATCCGTAGCGCAGCGAAGGCTTTTGTGGGGCGGTGGCCCAGGGGGAAGGTCTCCTCCGCAGCCTGGGCCGCCCCCTCCACCACCAGTCACTCCTTTTCCGGGGCCCCCAGTGCCTCCACCGCCTCCACCGCCGTGCAGGGAGAATGTCCGCTTACGGGTCCCGCCATTGAACATAGCCTTGACGTCCTCCCACGCGTGACTCAGCTCGTCCGTGGCCGTCTTGTCGCTAAGCTTGAGGTGGCGCCGCCACGAGTTGAAGTTGGCCGCGTCGGGCTGCGTGTACTTGGCCTCCGGGGTGCGGTGAGAGTGGAAGATGAACTTGTTGGGAGAGAAGTACATGCTGCAATAACCGCACTTGATGCACTTGGCTCGAGAGCTGTTGTAGCGCGCAGGGATGAAACTGCCTCGTGAGCCCCAGGCGCATTCGTGCACCACATCGAAGGCAAAGTTTTCGGGCAGCTTTGGCGGCTTATGCTCTCCGAGAAAGGACTTGCAGAGTCGTTCTGCCTCGCGCTTTGTGATCATGCCGCAGCGGCGAGACGAGATGGGCATAGCCCCGGCCCGGCGCAGGATCTCCAGCTGAACCGGGGTGCACTGCACGCACGTGATGCCCAGGGCCACCCGCCGGTTGTGGATCTCATTGTAGCTGTAGTTCTTCAGCAGTGTGTTCGAGATCTGCGCCAGGCACAGGCGCTCCTGGCCGTCGATGACCAGGGAGACAATGGGAACCCCGTATAGGGACGTCTCGCCGACCTGGTTGGGCTTGAGGGTATTGGAGCCGGAGTACGGCTGCAGCTCCTGCTTGGAGTTTGGGGAGGAGCTTCCTTCGCGCCCATTCCCCATCTGACTGGCGAGAGCCTCCATGCCGCCACTTCTGCAAAAGAAAAATCAGAGAGGAGATGAGCCATTTTCAGCGCCGTTGCTCAGTCCCGCCCAGCTGGGCGCAGGGAGCTGCTGCCTGCGTGGGGGGCTTCGCATTTGTTATTCACAACAGAAGTCACCCCCCTGTAATAAGTTTCCTTTTGTTATTAATACATGTGCTGGCGCTAGGACAAAAGCCATCGGGTTGGAGAAGGAAGAGGAGGAGGAGGAGGAGGAGGAAGAGCAGGACGAGGAGGAGGAAGAGAAAAAAGAGGAGGAAGAGGAGAAGGAGGAGGAGATATTTACCCTAAAGTTGCCCAGCTTTCCTGGTCCTGAATCAAGGACATTCACAATCTGTTCTCTTCTCCCTCTGTCCAACCTGGTGGCTACACAGGGTGTAGGTGGGTGGGGACATGAGCAGAGAGATCCTTAAGAGGGGAGCTCCCGGCACATGGTGGTTGGAGGGCTATCAATATCCATTATCAGACTATCTGGACTGGAGGGGGACAGGACTGGGCAGGGTTTGCGGTCCGGGGTTCTGAACCCCTCTTCAAAAGCTGTTTAGGGTTAGTCTGAGTCCTAAGAGCACGAACCGAAACGCTAAAACTCCTCACCTTCAGTCTGGTTCAGGATGGGGGTGGGGTGAGGAGAGAAGAGTGGACTGACTAGTGCTCAGGTGTAAACAAACCAGTTCCTTTCCGAGTCGCCCCAAGCTCCTTTTGGCAGAAAGATTAAAGACGAAAAATTAAATGGTTTTCTTTTTAACTTTGGTGGGAAATATTCTGCCATGGCCATAGTAGTGTTATGTTTTAGCCACTTCCATGACAAATACTCATTTCAGTGCTGGGCCATCCGGCGGGGCGGGGGTTTCTCGTAGAAGTTTTGTCAGGTCTTGCCTCTTTTTGTTCCAGCCGAAAAGTCCCTGATTTTTCATTCATCAAATACTGCTTCCCCACTTGTCCCAGAGTGCAGGATTTGGACTTTTCCCTCCCTTAATTTCAGGTTGTCTGTCCCCTCCTTTATTCCTTCTTTATTTATTTTTCCAAATGTGTTCAGAATCCAAATTTAGAGCCTCAGCAGCTTCCTGAAATCTCTGAGAAGCTCAAGGTATTTTTGATCTTGAGGATCGCTCTTCCTCTCCAACTAAAAACCCGGCTGCTCCGGTTGCCAGAATCTAGCCGGTATTTGACACGAAAGATTGTTTTAAATTTCTGGTTCCTTAGCTTTGGAGGAACCTTGGTCGGTCACTGGCCCTCCACTTGTCCTTAGTCACAGCAAACGTAGATCTGGCCTGGTCAATGCTCCAATTTGTCTTGTGTCCAGGAAAATCAACCTTCCCCACCCCACAACCTTCCAAACGACCAAGACGACAAATTAATTTCAAGAAATGCAACCCCATCGACCCAAGTTGTCTTTTTAAGGAACTATGGGGTGAGGTATAGTTATTATCTCTGCACATTTTCCTTCCACTGGTCTCTGAAAATTGACTTGAAACAGGTTGACCATGCCTAAAAGTTGAATACCCCTGTGAAACCTTCACGTCAGTCTAAGAAAGAAACAAGGAAGCGGACAACTCCAACGCAGGGAATTAGCAGAAGGACTCCTAAGCCTGGTAAATGAGCTTATGTAGGAAGGATTGGAGAGGCTGAACAGCTTTTAAGGTAATTACACAATCTCGCACTGGTTTCTGAAAATGTGAGGGTCAGTTGGCCCGCATGTAGTGAAAAGTCTGTCCTGGAGCCCCTGGAAGCTAATTTCCTGTCTGAATCCCAATTTGCCCAAGAGCCGGTCCAGGGTACTGTGCAAAGAGGGAGACAGAGGGGAATCGGAGAGTAGCGTCTTGGAAACTGACTTATTTTAGAGACCAAAGAGGAGAACACATTTCCAGTTTCAGCCTTGGACTTAGCCCCAGTCGGGCCGGGAACAGCGAACAGTAGGAGAAAAGGGAGCCCCAGGAGATGAATCGGATTTCAGAGACGGGATCCTGAATCAGGGGGTCTACTGCCAGGTGGGAGACAGACTGAGGAAAGGAAAGCCCGGAAAGCCGGCAGTGAGAAAAGGAAAGAAGGCCGGTTGAGTGGGACAGTTCAGTGGCCCCAGGCGGGTTTGGTAAAGCTGTTTCTCCGCCTCCAGGCTTGGGGAAGAAGCGGCTCGGGGCGGGGGGAGGGGGTGGTGGTGGTAAGAGAGGAAAGAGTGGAGATACCATTTAGCCTGGGAACCTGGCGTCAGGGTTAGCTCTTAGGGTTTTGTTTTGCATAATAAATGAAAAATAAGAAAGAAACGAAAAAAGCGACGACCAAAAAGGCAAGGGGCTCCGGACTGGACCCATAACTGGTACTCACCGAGAGGCGGCAGCTGGACCCTAGAGTGCAGGGTCACTGTCTTTGGGTGGCGGAACCGGCGGGAGTCAGAAATCGCACCCAGTTCTCTGGGTTACGGTGCGGGCCCACGTTTGCGCGGGCACACACACACATTCACACTCGCACACACCCTTCAGCCCTCCCTCCTGTCACTCCCCTCTTCTCCCCCGCCACTGCCCTAAGTCCCAGGAGCTGGCCCGGCCGCGATTCTGGTGTAGTTAGTTATGTCGGAGTCCTCTTCACGGGAGAGCTCGAGTGCGTGTCCTGCGCCGCTGTCCTCCCGGCCCGAGACGCAACAAGAGAAGTGACCACATGGCCCGTCCAGGGGCTGCGGCAGCAGCGGCACCCGAGTCGGAGGCACCGCGAATCGATCCGCTGACAGCTGAAATAATAGGCGGGCACACCCACTTAGCGGGCGCACCTCGGCAGGGGCCGCACTTCGCCCGGGCCTGGCGCGCGTCAATCAGCCCCCAGCCCGCCAGTCATTCAGCGCGCAGCCTCGGCCTGGAGCTGGCTAGCCCAGGGCTCCGGGACAGAGAGGGCGAGGGAAGGGGGGCGGGGGACAAGACAAGGGGTGCCCCGGGCAGAGTGCAAGGTAAGCGGCCGGCCCCGAGACACCTGCGCCCAACTCCGCACCTGCGGCCGGGCGGGCGGTGCCGCGCCCGGGAGAGGGGGAGGGCTTGGGGCGGGGAGGAGGAAAGGGGAGGTGTAAAGAGAGGAGGGGGAGGAAGAGACGGGGGGAGGGTTGGGGGTTAAGGTCGGCGTGCAAGGGAAGAGTACTGGGCGGGCGGGCAGGACCCGGAGCTGCGGGCGCCCTGAGGTCTAGCCATGCTTGGGTGGGAGTAGAAAAGGAACAGAAAATAGGGGTCTTGGAAAGGGAGGAGAGCAAGAAGCCGCTGGCTGCCCTGGACTGGGGTGAGGTGGGGGAGTTGCTAAGGGCCGCCAGCTAACCTCTCGCTTGTTGTAGCCTCAGTCTGCGTATCCCAACCACCTTGGGCCCATGAGATGCTGAGGGCGCGGGGGGGATCCTACCCCAAAAGCGCGGTGCCGCTCGGGCTCCAGGCAGCTTGGAAAGTTTGTCTATAGGGGGCCCGAGACCGATTCAGTCTCACGTCCGGGGCTGGTACAGAAATGGGCCGACAAAGGTAACAGCTGCATTTCGGAGATCTTCAGGTTTGGGGGGCCGGTGGGGTGGGGAAGGGAGGGGAGAAGGCAGCAAAGGGTGGAGAAAAAGGGAAAGGAGAGAAGGTGGCTGGAGTTGGCAGTGGAGATGGCAGGGTAGAGTGAGCGGTGTCCGTGGCCCGCCAGCTTGGCCTCACTGCTCCTTCACTGCTTCGCTCTGAGTGTCTTGTTACCCTTCCTCCCTTGGCCCTGTCCACTGAGGCCCCAGACCGCGGGCAGGTCGATGGCGGGAGAAATCACCGAATGTATTATTTATGTAGCACCGCAAACTGCCCCAGGCCGGCGGGGGAGGGAGACTGGTCGATGCGGGATGGAAAACGGAGACGCCACTGGAGCCAAGCCGGGTCGAGGGTGGTGGGAAGTGTGTTTGGGGGGGAGGGAAGCGGAAAGTGCGGTGTGACAGTATGCTTGCAGGAGCGAGATCTAGGGCTTGCGAAGTGGAGGGCGGGGTGGGGACTGGGAGTTTGACAGCCGTGGTCAGACATAGCCAGGTTATTCTCTCTGGCCCTAAAATGGTGGGAGAGACCACCCCTTCTCAAATGTTGCGTAGGGGGATCGATGAGAGGACACCCAGAAACCAGGCCCTTATTGCGTTTGTAGTATGGTGTACACGGTAGGTGGGGGGGCGACTATAGGCTGGAGTGAGGTCTCTCTGCTTAGGAAACAAGGTTCCTCTCAAGGCCATGGCTGCCTTCCTGGGGCTTTTGGGTCCAGGCCCTGAATCCTGTTAGGGCAACTCAGGGGACGCCCGCAGAGCCAGGCAGGGGGAGCTGGAGGTCAAGCACATCCTCGCGCCTCTCTTTCATTATCTCTCTCCTTTTCTTTCTTTAACTCAATTTCTCCCCCTTCGTATCTTTTCCTCCCGAGTTAGTTCTCTTCCTTCTTCCTCCCTATTCAGTCTATGTTCCCTCCAATCTCTTTTTTCTCCTGTTTAAATTACAAGTCAGCGAGCCTGTGTGTAAAGGTAAAAAAGGCTCCTCTCTTCACTGTCCCCACCTCCAATCCTTTCCCTTCCCCCCACAACGCTTCGTGGCATTAAATGCTCTTAATGGACACGTTAATTAAACTGTAATTAATCATACTGTCCAGCCCAAGTTTGAACAATTACCCTAATCAAACAGAAGTTAATAACGGCCGAGGATGGCCCGAGGGCTCTGACTCCGGAGCCGCTGCCTCCGCGGGCCACAGGAAACCACAGCACTGGCGGCCTGCTCCACACGCGCTGCAGAGCCTGCCACGTAATGTGTTATTAAGTGGAGTTTGTCCTTGGAAACAGATTTAGTGCTATAAATCTTCTCCCACCAACAGCTCCCAGGTCATCCCCCTCTTTATCTGTTCTCCCTTTCTCTTAGGCTCCTCTTCCTTGTATAGTCTTTGCCTCTTTGCTCTCCCTCGTCCTTTTTCCTTCTTTTCTTCTTTCCACTTCTCTCCGTTCTCCTCTTCCCCCTTTTCTCGCCTTCTTTCCCCTTTTCCTACCCTCTTCTATCTTTTCGTTCCTTTTGTCTTTTCACTTCTTTTTCTTTTTCCTATTCTCTCCCCCTTGCTCTCTCTTTCCTCTTTTATCCCCTTCTTTCTTTTACTTCTCTCTCTCCCTCTCTGTCTTCTCTCTCTTCCCTTCTCCTTGTTGAGTCTCTCCTGTTCCTTTATTCTTTCCCTGCCTTGAATAAGAGCTCTGGGATCAGACATTGTCCTTAGGAGGGAGAGGAGAAGGGAGACTTGGAGTGAGAAAAGAACAAGTAATGTTCGGCACTCCCTGGGAGCCAGGAGGTGGCCTTAGGGAGTATCTGTTTGCTTTTTTTGTGTTTGTTTTACCCACTTTTTCCCCTCTTAAATTAATTCACTGAAAGACAGGAAACTTTCCCATAGGAAAATAATTTTCAGCAAACCCAGTTCAGTTCCTCTCTTTGTCCTTCTGTGTCTGATTTTCAATTTCCTTTTAAACCTCTGTTTTTCTCTACATGTCCACTTCTTTCTTTTTGTCCCCTATCTCCTCTCTCTCTCCCCGTTCCTTTTCCCCCTTTCTCACCCCCCGTTTCTTGTATCTCCATCTTTTCTATTTCTATTTTAATTACAAATCAGAGTTTCTTTCCTTCTCTCAATCTCTTTTTTATTTCTCTAGGTTCACCTGTTCTTTTCCCTCAGTTTCTATATCTCTAGATAATTCGGTCTCAGTCTCTAATTTTGTCTCTTATTCTCTCAATTCTATCCCCTTTCTCCCCGCCCCTCCCTGGGACATAGTAACCCATTTTTGGTATCACTGTTGAATCCGTCCCCTAGCTCTGTTATCCACCCCCCTGCTTTTCCCTCCTCGCTCAGCCTGCGCTCCCCCACCCCATAATTACAATCCCAGTCGGTAATTATTCTTCGCCTTTTAATGATTTTTTAAAGAGACTTCAGAATCCCGCATCATTGTGACAACGACTGTGGAGTCAAGATAGGCCCGGGAGGCAGGAGAGAGAGGAAGATGGTCAGCCAGGCCTTGCCGAACCTCCCCTTGTGTCTTCTCCATCCCCAACGCAGCCCATCCTGCTGGGTATTAACTACATGCGCAATTACACTGTGTCTAGCTGCGGTGCTATCATTGTACAAACATTGTCTAACTTGTCTGGTCCAGTTTGGTGACTAGATTACACAGTAGTTGAGCCAGGATGGAAGAAATTGCTTGTGACTGGGCCCCCTCTGTAGAGGGAGCTCTCTGCAGTCCAGGATCCGCCTGATGGGATCTCTGCATGAGTCAGACTGGCTCTAGACGCAAACATCCTGGGCTTGCTCAAAGAACCCGCTGACTGAATCTCAGGGTAGAAGAGAGGACAGCAGAGCTGCACCGCCCAGGGCTGGGAGGAAACGTGGGGGCGGGATGGAGGCGGGGTGAGTTCAG
This sequence comes from Pseudochirops corinnae, assembly GCA_028646515.1. Classification (NCBI taxonomy): domain Eukaryota; kingdom Metazoa; phylum Chordata; class Mammalia; order Diprotodontia; family Pseudocheiridae; genus Pseudochirops; species Pseudochirops corinnae. The sequence goes on from CM053589.1 coordinate 89,354,551, forward strand.
GACCCAGCATGATCGGACAGTTCCAGCTCCTTCGGAGTTTCCAGTTAGATTTGCCGAATCCCCAAAACAGGCTTCACTCCAGGGCCCTCAAAGTTTGGGAAGGGTAGTTAGTGACTTCTGTACTCTCAAGAGTTTTATCCGGAGAAAAGCTTCAGCAAGAATCATAGGCCAGGAAGGAGGAGAGAAGATAGTTAATGTTTTGGAGGTGGGAACAAGACCTTAGGTCCTGGCGACACCGAAATCGAGGTCACGGCTCTATGCCAGGCTTTCTAATGTGGCGGCCTTATTTGATAATAAAAGGAGAAAACAGTGAGCGAGGGTCTTTTCCGTAGCGAAGGACTTGGACAAGTCAGTTCTATAAGCTCCCTTTCCCCCACCTCACCAGATTGCAAGTTCTTGCTTTCTCGGCCATGGACCGCAAGGAAGAGAGAAGACTGAATTTAGGTTTTCCTCATTTGTCTCTAGGGCCAGGGCTCTCGGGAGACAGAGCCCAAGTTCTGGTGGTGGTTCTGTCTCAGCGTTCGGCACTTCCTGAGTTCACGTCAAGGTCCCTCTTTCCCGATGTTTCGAGCTCTCCTCCCAGCTCTCCTTGGGCTCGGCACTTCTGCGGCTCCTCTCCTCAATTCTTTCTTCACAGGGCTTGTTCTCTCTTTTTCATCGAGTTTTACTCCTCCTTCCACCTGGTCGTTGCTTCAGCTTCTCCTTCCCCTGGCCCCCGCACCTCCCCAGTTCGCTCGGCTTCCCTCAGGCGCCGCGTCCACACCATGCCTTACGCTCAGGTTGTCTGCGCCCCGGAGTCTCCGCAGCCCGCGCCCCCACTTTTGGCTCGAGTTTGGAGAGCTCGCCTCCTTCCGCAAGCACATATCTTTTAACAGTTGAATTAACGGCAGTTTTCGTCAGTTAATTAGGTTTAATTTACATAATTAGTACAGTATAAAGAGTATTGGGGATAATCATGGGGTACGTATCGCTTACTGTGTAAACACGTATTCTGAATTAAAAATCAGATGTAATTAAGGCGTGTAGGCTCTGTTTAGGCAGGGTTTTAATTGTAATGAATTTCTAATTAACACTCAATGATTGCCAAATGCAAAGGGCTGTAAAATTTTCTTGTAGTTTTGCTAATTTATTGTTTACTTAATATCTGGATATTAATCCGCCGGCCTGGATAGACGGAAGTCTGGAGCTTGGGCAGCCTGGGCTGAGGCAAGGGCGAGGGAACATCGAGGTTGGGAAGGAGGAGAGCAGCAATCTCCAGAGCTGCCACCTCTGCCCACGGATGGTGCTGACTGCCTAGAACAAAGCGGCCCAAAGTCGACTGGACCTTCTTCTGGAACCAGACGGTGTAGGCGTGAGAGTCTCGGGGAGGGGCGGCTGATGCACAGCTGCTGGGCTTAGGCGAGGAAAGTTTTTAGTTGTGGAACTCTCGCTCCCACTCTCATCCTGGACCGGGACCTGAATTTTGAGGTGAGAAGAGGAATCTCTTATGCCTGGCTCTCCCACTTCAAACACCCAGACTCCCAAAGTGCAAGGAAATGTCCAACAGAATCCACTGGACCTTGAAATTTGGATTTCCGTCGTGGCCCCCGGTCCTGGAAAGGGATTCCTTGTTCTCCTTCACTTTATTCCCCTTTTTCTTATTTGATCCGTAGGGCCCAGGGAGGGTAGATAGTGAACTTGCTGTGGGAGCCAGTGCTCAAGAAGGAGATGGGGTGTGGAACAAGGTTTGAGGATGAGGTTTTATAGCAGTACAATTTGACATTCAGAGAAACATGCAAATGAGATGCAAAACAGCATTCAAATGAGCAGAGATTAATTTCGAGACTAAAGTTCAGGCAGGCTTCATACTAGAGGAATAAGGTAGCAGCTGGTGGAGGCCAGGAGTGGAGAGTTTTTGCAGAGATCTCCTTGACCAGGCTGAGGGCCCCTAGTAAAATGCATTTCTTCTTGGTGCTTCAGCCTGCTTATTTACTGCCAACGATACAACAACGTCCCAGGATTGGTTCCTTCCTGTATTTCTCCACCCTCTTTCCCCCAGCCTTGTGGTTATTTTGTTCCTCATCAAAACTATTTGGCCCAGAACTGAGAGAAGAGGGTTGACCCAAGGTGTTTGGTTGACTACCTAAAGACCAGCTCTGGTGAAAGCATTTGGTCTAGAAAGTATGAAACTATGGTTGGTAAAAGGGAGGTTTAGGAATTCCCACAGGATTTCGGTTATCTCCGTTTTCTCTGATCCCAATTAGCCGAAGACTAAAAGACTCTGAATTTTTATAGCCTTGGGGAGACAGACCCCAGACCACAGCTGAAAGGGGGTGGGGGCCTGCAGAAAGTAGCCCAGATTATATACACTCACATCTTGGTTTAGAAGTTCTAATTCTCTAGGTCTTTACAAGTCTTTAGAGGGCAACTTCTCCAGTGCAAAGTGCCCACGAAGCCTTCTTTCCTTCCCCTCCCTCCTTCCCTTCCTTCTTTCCCTTCTTCCTCCCTCCCTCTTTCTTCCTTCCTTCTTTCTTTCCTCCCTCCTTTCTTTCTTTCCCTCCTCCCTTCCCTCCTTCCCTCCCTCTCTTCCTAGATTCTTCTACAGCCTCCTAACTGGTCTCAAATGTCTCTGCCTCAAATATCTCTCTGATCTAATCCAACCTAACACTGATGCCAAAGTGATTTTCCTTAAGTGCAGGTCTAATCATTTCATTCCTCTAATCAATCTGCTTCTATTGCCTCCAGAAAAAATGTAAACTTCTCTGTTTGGTTCCTAAAGTTCTTCACAACCTGATCCCAACTTAACATATACACATACATGATATAAATATTTATATGTGTCTTTGTTGTCTCTCCCCATTAGGATGTTAACTCTTTGTGACAAGGATTGATATATCATATTTGTATCTCTAGTGCCTGTAACATAGTAGGTGTTTGATAAATGCTTGTTAATTGATTGATTGAATGCAAGCTCTGGCTTGTTGGGGTTTACAATCAAGTAGCAGAATCAAGATTTAGACACAAAACATTAAACAGCACCCCAATTGTGTTAAATGCCACATGAATGGCACAGATACAGACCTCTAGGGATTCAGAGGGAAGAGCTCTCATGTCAGTCTAAGATGGTGAGAGAAGGATTGATGGAGGAGGTGTGCCTTGAACTAGACCATCCCAGAAGGGTAGATTTTGTCTAGTCAATGAGGAAAATCCAGGCTTGGAGTGGTGGTAGGGAGATGTTGGGGAGATGCGCAGGCATACACTTGAGAATTTACAAGTCCAGCACAGGGGATGGAGAGAGATCAGCCTGACTGGCATGAGATTCCAAGGCTGGAAAAGGTGGAGCAGGATTATGGACTATGGCCTTGAGGATCCAGGACTTTACCTGCTGGGTAATGGAGAGTCACTGGAGGAGGTGGGGGAAGATATATCAACTGATAGAAAGTCAAGGAACCTGAAGGAAACCAACCCTGCTACAAATTGGCTGTCTTCAGGAAGGTTTCAATTTTGCCTTCTAGGAAGCCTAATATTTTAGCCAATTCTTATTTTGAAGTTTGAGTTGGGTCGAAACAGGAAGACAAAGATGGAAGAAGGAGTAATAGCAGAAAAAGGACAATTTGGCAAGCCTGATGCCCTTTCAGGCAGGACAAAAGAAGACTTAAGGTATGCTTAATGACTTAAGTTTTTCATTCAGTGACCTTTAGAGTCCTCAATCTCCCCCAGAATCTTCTGCTTTAGGCATGAGCTCATAACCAGCCTTTCTCCTTAGCTCAAAGATTGGGTTTTTCCCTTCAGTGAGTTTTTAAAATTCCTTTTCCATCTGGCAAATTTGGCTTCTTAAGGCATTCTTCTCCTCATTGACTTTTTCGGCCTCTTTTGCCATTTGAGTTAGTCTATTTTTTAAGGTGTTATTTTCTTCAGTGTATTTTTGGGTCTCCTTTAGCAGGCTGTTGACTCACTTTTCATGATTTTCTTGCATCATTCTCATTTCTCTTCCCACTTTTTGTTCCACTTCTCTTACTTGATTTTCAAAATCTTTCTTGAGCTCCTCCATGGCCTGTAACCAATTCACATTTTTCTTAGAGGGTTTTGATGCAGGAGTTCTGACTTTGTTGTCTTCCTCCCACTCCATTACTTGATCCTTTTTGTCCCCCCAAAAAGGATTCTATATTCTGTTTGTGCTTCCATTGCTTGCTCATATTGCCAACCAATTACTTGACTTTTAAGCTCTTTATCATGGTAGAACTCTGCTTCCAGAATGGAGAGAGCTATGTCCCAAATTGCTGGGGTTTTTGCAGCTGCCAGAGCCATTAGGAGGGCACCCTCTCTACAGCCCCCACCATCTCTGACTCACTAGCTACACACCCCAGGACCACCCCTCAAAATTGCAATCCAGATCCAAGCAGGTTAAAGCAAGAGTGATTACCCTCTGAATGGTTGCTTGGTCCTCCTACAATTTGCAGGCCAGGAGCTCCTGAGGCAGCCATGTTGCAGTGGCTACACAGCCACCACACTGGTCACTTCTCGCCCTGGGGGCAGGGGCCAGACCATACTCTTCCTCGCCTCCCCCATCATTCTAACAGAGTTTCACACTGGCCTTTTACTTTGTCTTTGGTGTTTATGGATAGAGAAGTCTGGAAACCACTACAGCTGCTGGTGATTCACTCTCCTGAAGTCTGCTCTGGCCTCCTCTGGTTGGGGCCACCCTTGGGCCGGAATCCAGCAGCTCATGCAGGACTGTACTTGGCTCCCAGCTCAGTGAGATAGACCCTTCCTGTTTGCCTGCTGGGCTTCCTTCAGCGGGAGATTTGTTTCAGTCACTTTGTGGGTTCTGTAGTGCTAAAGTTTGTTTAGAGTTATTTTTTACATGTATTGGAAGTGATTGGAGCAGAAGCTCATGCCAAGTTTATGCTTCTATTCTGCCATCTTGGCTCTGCCCCCAAGATTGAGTTCTCCCAAAAGACCTGCTCTAACAATTTAGAGGGGGAAGGGAAGTAAAAATTAAAGAAACAACATAATGCAGAAATGCCATTATAAAGTCCTACCTGGTATTGAGAAGGTTCCTGAAGAATTTGACAGGAGAATCTAAGTTCTGATTGGCCAAAGGATTATAAATCATAGGTTTAGAACTGGAAGTGTCCTCAGAGATGCTTTAGTCAAATTTCTTCATTTTACAAATGAGCAAAACTGAGGCTTTTGGAGGTTAAGTGACTTGTCCAAGGTAACACAGATAGTAAGCAGCAGTTACAAGCCTATCACATTGAAAATGTATTGACTAATAAAAGACTTGCCTCCAGGGGCCAATCTAGCTAAGATCTGAGACTTTTTCCCCTTTGCCATAGCTGCTTCCAAAAGCTACCTACCAGGAAGTGAAGGAATCTCATCCTGTATTAGTGGAGGGAGATTTGTATATAAACACAGATGTTTTGAAGTCTTTAAGTCACATAGGAAGAGAGAAGTGACATATCATGAAAATCTTAATTGAAGATATCTAAAATCTAGCCGTAGAAGATCGGCACAACTTCCAAGCAACATCATACTCCTCTTTTCAAACTTAGTCTCAACTCAACCTGGGGAATTAGATAGTGAGATGCATAAAATTTTGACATTGAACCCTTCTTCTCATACTTAGTTAGCTACATAAGCAAGTTATTTAGTCCCTCAGTCCCAGTTTCTCCATCTGTAAGATGAGGACATACCATGCCAATAATACCCAGCTCACAGGGTTGCCCCAGGTGCCAATGAGATCAGCTACAAAAGCACTTTATTAACTTATTGATATATTTTGTTTTTATATCCTCTTCATTTCCCCTTCTCCAACCTGGAAACTGATGCCTTATGACAGATTTAAACAGGAAAAGGAAAAAAGATAAAAGTGGTTATAAATCAAATTTGATGGTATATGGTATGTTCCATCTCCATAGTCCCCCTGCTTAGCTGAGGGTGCCCTCTCATGTCTCTTTCTTGGGCCAAGTGTGGTCACTGGAACTTTACAGAATTAAGTTTCCATTATTCTGTTGTTGTCCTTTGCATTCATATTGTTGTGGTCATTGTGTATGTTGTTCTCCTGGCTCTGCTTCCTTGACTTTCCTTTAGTTGATATATCTTCCTACACCTCTCTAAATTCTTCCTAATTGTTTCTTACAGTACAGTCATATTCCATTACAATTTGTTCAACCATTCTCTAGTTGACGGACATCTTTGTTTCTAGTTCTTTGCTATGTAAAGATACATAAATTATGTATATATAATAGAAACAAATATAAAAATGTCAGTTCTATTTTACATTTTTGTTGACAGTTTTGTTTTTCCTTTGCCTTAATTTTCAAATATATCTTCCCCTCCTCAGAGAGCCATCTCTTACAATAAAGATGGTAGGGGGAGGAGGAGGAGGAGGAGAGAGAGAGAGAGAGGAGAGAGAGAGAGAAACTAACAAAATTAACCTGTGCACATTCAGAACTTTGCCAGTATGTGAAATGTTCCATGCCTCCATAGTCTACTATCACTTGACAAAAGGGAGGGAAATTCTAGTTATTTTCTCATCACTGACCTAGGTAGGGCCTTGGTGCATGTTCATTTGGCCAACCCTTTGATGAAGCTGGGCTTCTTCATTTCCCTTTTTATAGCATCTAGGCCTACTGGGCTCCCCTGTGTGGCCAATGGCCTGGATCCCTCCATATGGCTCATTCCTCTTTTATCTCCTGCTGGTACCCCAAACGGACTTCCTACTTTTCTATTTTTACCTGACACAAGGAAGGTGATGGTGGGGGAAAATACTTTTTACTGGTAGAAGGCAGCCTTGGTCCAAAGTACACCTTTACTGACCTAGACATCAATTCTACTCCTTCCCTGTGTTCTCATATTGAGGACTCCTGGCTCAAATGTACCTAGAAAATGGTTGTTTATTTGTTTCAGTCATATCTGACTCTTCATGACTCCTCTTGGGGTTTTCTTAGCTAAAGGTACTGGAGTGGTTTGCCATTTCCTTCTCCATCTCATTTTATGGATGAGGAAACTGGGGCAAACAGGGTTAAGTGACTTGCCCAGGGTCACACAGCTAGTGAGTGTCTGAGGCCAGGGACCTTTCTAAAATAGTACCTCATAGTTTTATAGTCCTCAGAAAGAGTTTTGACCATAAAAGAAGGGGGTGGGTGGGATGTGTGACAAGAGTGAAGCATCACAAAGAGCTCACTCATTGCTATCCACCCAGTTAGCAAGGGAACTAGAGGAAGTTCCCCCAGCATTTTGGGTGGACCTTCTTTGGAGGATTTGTGGGGCAGTGGAAAGCAGGCGGGATTTGGAGTCAGGAGACCTAGATTCAGATCTCAGTTCTACAACTTATTATTTGTGATCGTGAACAAATTGTTTAATTTCTTTGGGCCTCAGCTTCCTTCTCAGTAAAAGGAGGGTGTTGGATTGGATGATCTCTAAAATCCAGTCCAATTCTGAATTGATTATCCAATGATTTACAGAACATGATGTAGGGGAAATGGATCAGTTATAACCAGCACGGCTGGAGGGAGCAGCCACAAAGAGATCATAGATCTGATCATTTTATTGAAGTAACTCAAACAATTTTAAAACAAAATACCAATATAGGCAATGTGTACACACATTTAGGAATGGGTGGTTTTTTTTTTTAACCATAAACTTGTCTAACATTCTGTTCTTAAGCAAAATCAGGCTAAAATAAACATCAAGCAATTTGCTGGGAAGGGAGAAGGAAAGGATAAATCTGGAAATAAATGAGATATAAAAACAAAGGATGTGAATACAAATTTAATAATAAAAAAATAAAATGAACATTAAGGGAACCCTTGCAGGGGGAAAATAGTAACTCAGGCCATTCTGATGTGGGGGGCAGGGCATGGAAGTGAGAGTGGGGAGAAGTTCAACCTCTTCTTAGTTATGGTGTATGTGTGAGGAATGAAACAACTGTATTTATGTATCTCCATTTCAGGTCGATCAGTCAACAAGGTTTTATGAAGTGTGTCCTATATTCCAGACCTTGAACTACGTGTCAGGCACTATACCAGGTGCTGGAGACAAAGAAACAAAAGTGAAACAGTACCTGATCACCAGGAGCTTTATACTTTGCCAAGGAGAAACATTGTACAAATACAGGTGCATAAAAATTGATATGAGACCCACTTGACTTGACTTCATGTCTGCACAATTATCCCTTCCTGTCTCTACTCTGCTATTCCTTCATTCTACCCAAGACTTGGCCTAGATCAGTTATTCATATTTCATACCTAAAATATTTGACTCTACTTGCCTCTCCCATGACCTGGCTGTTATGTGTGAAAGTCTACATTCCAGTTTTTAGGGTCCTGATCATCTGTTCCTCTAAAGCAGTTTCCCTGGCCTTTCTCCCAAACTAGTGGGATTGAGGTTTATCTGGAAGCCTGGAACAAATGGGAGAACTCAACAAAAGGCTTAATATGATTCCAGCAATTAATTTCCTGGAGTGGGAGGGTTTCTGTAAATAACACGGTATGCCAGAGGTTGAATTGTCTCATGAGAGTCATCCAAGAACTCTAGGGATGTCATGGTGGATGTGTCCAGGCTTGGAGATAATCTTGTGATGTGAAGAGTTCTGCAGGTCGTCAGTCCATTGAGGGAAATTGATAGCAAGGGAAGTTTCTTCATCATAGAAGATGACCACAATAGGAGACCAAGTCCCAGCCTGGCTTGACAGATATGGACTTTGAGTGAAATGTGTGGAAATGAAACGTAAAATATCTAGCCAGCCGTCCTGCAAATTGCTTTATGTTCTGACAGTTTAAATATCAGCCTATTAGCAGATTGTAAGCAGTTATAAATTGTTACCAAAGTCTATTTGAAGTCATTTTGACAATTCACATTGTAGGTCTTTTATGTTTAGCATTTCTGCTGTGTGATGGAATAAAATGCCTGTCCTATACCTACTTCATATTGTAGATTGAGTCCATTTTTTACTCCCTCCTTTGGGGAGACCCAGAAATGAGACCTAAACATAAACTTTGAATAATTTGTAGCCAGGACACTAAGGTGGGAGTTTAATAAACCAATGAATATGAGTGTTCAGAGCCGACCTCCCTCTATCACTAGAGGCTGGGTGCCATCAGAACTGAGCTAGGTCAGGCTGCATACCTTGGACTAGTGCAAAAGGGGTCATAAGGAGTAGAAAAGGAGGTGCAGTGCGCTAGCCCCTTGGGCCCAGCAATGGTTCCTTTAATGTTACAGCAGCATTAAAGCTTTCCAACTCTCTCACTGCCTACTGGATGAAATCTCTGGAATCCTGGAGCTTATACATTGCCAGCTTTTTTTTTTTTCTGTTTTTTTCCCCAATACTGAAAGAAATGAAGTTAAATGGAAAACTTGAAGACATCTTTGCCCTGGGCTATGTTCTCATTTAGTGCAAGCATTTACTCTCTTAAGAGGAAGGAATACTAGTCACATAAAGAGATTGAATGGAGATCAGCTAAGGGGAGGAGGTATGAGTGTGTGTGCTAGAGGGGAGAAGGGAAGACAGGTGAGGAGAGGAGTTGGGGAAGGGTAGACTTGGGAATCTTTTTCCAGAAGGAGTCAAGTTAAGCAATTAGTCACTCACATTTATACAGTAACGTATAATTTTAAGGGAGTGAGTGTTATGCTGAGGATATAACACTGCCTTCAGAGTAAAAAAGATCTGGATTTACATCCTGCCTTTTTTATGTACTGGCTATGTGACTCTGGGTGAGTCACAAACTCTCATTCCCATTCCCCCCAGGGAACTCTCTCTCTTTTAAAGATTTTTTAAATTTGACTTGAAACCTCACAGAAAATGGGCATATTTATATCCATAGTATAGCAGAAAAAGATTATATGTGAAACTGAGGATCTCATGTATATAGTCTGCTTTTCCTTTAAAATATATAATAAATTTGACAAGTAACTTTCCAAGCTGTTTGTGATTCTACCTGTGCCTTTCAAAAGCTGCTTCAATGCCACTTTTTTCTTTTATTACTATCCTTTTTAGTAACCTTTTCTGTCTACCTTAGCCCTCAAATTGGAAAGAAAAAACCCCCCAAACCTCTGTACAAATATGCATAATCAAGCAAAACAAATTCCTGTAGTTGCCATATTTGAAAATGTTCTTATTCTGCATTTTACACCCATCACCTCTTTATCTGGAGGTGTGCCGCATTCCCCTCTGCAATCATAGTCACTGGTCATTGCTTTTATCAGAGTTCTTAAGACTTTCAAAGTTGTTTTTTCCTATAATGTTGTTATTGTATCATTTGTTCCCACTAAGGAACTCTCTGTGTTGCAAGGCAAGGGCTGATCTGTGTTGTCAGAGGAAAGTTCTTCTCTGGGAGTTCCTTGTACTAGTGAAAGCAGTCACTAAACATTTATGAAGCTCCTACAGTGTGCTAGGTACCGCACCAAGTAAAGACAGTCCCTGTTCTCAAGGAGTTCAAAGTCTAATGAGGAAGACAACACGCATATAAGTATGTACAAACAAGCTGTGCCCAGAGTAAGTTGGAGAGAATCAACTGAGAGAAAGCACTAGAATCAACAAGGAATGAGAAAAGACTGTGTAGAAGGTGGGGGAGCTGGGAACTGGAGGAAGTCAGAGAAGCCAGCAGGTAGAAATGAGGAGGGAGAATGGTGTAGAGTCAGACAAAACTCTGGGAGCTGAATGGAGAATAATGTTTGAGGAAAACGAGGAGACTAGGATCCCTGCAGGGGGAATCCTGAAGTATAACAAGACTAGAAAGGTCATGGTGGGAGGGTGTTGACAAAGGGCTTTGAACACCAAACAGAGAATTTTCTATTTGACCCTGGAGGTGAGAGGGAGCCATTGGAGTTTATTGAGTTGGGGAGAGGGTAACACATGCTTTAGAAAGGTCACCTTTGATGTAGGTCAGGTCTAAACACAAAACTCTTTCCCTACAACAACTTTAAGAACCTGGTATCATAAGTGTTATTAGCTCCATTTTATAAGGCAGGAAATTGAGGCTCAGAGAGATTAACCAGCTTCTATATTCACTACATTCTCTAAAAGTTGGTGTTTTTCAACTTAGGTCTTTTTT
>CM053589.1:89370832-89438332 GCA_028646515.1 Pseudochirops corinnae
CCCATTTAGACTTGACTTTGGTGTATGGCGTTAGATGATGGTCTATACCTAGTTTCTGCCATACTATGTTCCAATTTTCCCAGCAATTTTTGTCAAATAATGAGTTCTTATCCCAGAAACTGGGGTCTTTGGGCTTATTAAATAAGCAGGTGGATACTTGCTCAGCAATTTCAACTCTTAGGGAGCTTTGTGAGTACAGTCTTCTTTAAACTGAGGAGTATGAGGAGGGTAAAATGTAGTAGGATTCTTACGTCCCTGGTCTTGAATGCTATTTCCTCTTAATGCAGCCTGAGATTACATTAGTTTTTCTGATTTCCACATCACACTGAGGACTCATTTTGAGCTTTCGGTCTTCTAAGACCCCTAGATCATTTGCAAAACAATGGTTGCCTATCCATCCCTTCCTCATCCCATAATTACGAGTTGGGTGTTTTTTGTACTCAAACACAAGACTTTTCATTTTCCCCCATTGAATTTCATCTCATTAGATTCAACCCAAACGTTCAGCCCATCAAGACCCTTTTGCATCTTAAATCTCTCTTTCACTGTGCTAACTGTCCCTCCCAGCTTGGGTCATCTGCAAATGTGAGGAACTATGCTCTATATCTTCATTTGTCATGAATAAAAATGGTAAACAGCACGGGGCTAAATACAGATCCCTGGGGTATTCCGATGGACACCTCCTGTCACACTGGTATTGAATCATTAACAACTACTCTTGAGTCCAGTGATCCAACCAGTTCTGAATCCACTGATTTCACATTTCTCCTCCTTTTCCAGGAGAATGATACACTATACATTATCAATAGCTCTGCTAAAATCTAGGTAAACTATGTCCGCAGCATTCCCCTTGGTTACTAGTTTAGTAATCCTGTCAAAACAGGAAATGAGGGCACTCTCTCATGACCTGCTCTTCTAAAAAAAATTTCATTTTCTAATATTCTGTATTTGACAGATGTAATCAAATATGGCATTTCCATAGACACCGAAAAGAGAATGAAGATTGTATGTGTAACCATGATTCTCTATTATACGTAGCTTACATTTTCATACAGACTATAATAATTTGAACGTGTTAGTTTCAAAGTTAACCTACATGTTTGTTTCTTTCTGAACCTCCTTTGTTTCCTTTGGTGTTTTGAAAAAATGCTATAATTATCCTCTTTCTTTTCTCTATTTTTAGGGAGGACACACAGTTATAGGGATCACTATAACTTCTGCTCCCTCTAAAATTCTCCACCCAAACTAAAAAAAAAAAACCATAACAACCCTTTTTGGTATTAAATAAGCATAGTCAAGCAAAACAACAAATCCACATATTGGCAATGTCTGAAAATGTATATCCCAGTCTGTCCCTCGAGTCCCTCCCCTCTCTGTCAGCTGATGGGGTGACATGCTTTATCATCAGTGGCAGGACCTGTTCTGAATGAAGTCATTCTAGCTAGCTCTTTGTAATCACTGTTTCTCTTCCTAGACATTTGCTAACCATCTCTTTACTTATTCCAGGATATGCCTAGGAATCTAAGTCAAGTTCACTGGTCTCTAGTTTGTAGACTATTTTCTTTTCTGTTTTGAAAATCAAGACATTTGTCATTCTTCAATCTCATGGTGCCTCTCTCCTAGTTTCCATGGTGTTGCAAAGATCCCTGACAATTTTCAGCAATCACATCTCTCAACTTTTTCAGGATCTGAGGATGTAGTTCACTTGGACCAGTTGATTTGATTTTATCAAGGGCAGCTACCTCTTGATTTATCTTGGGTATCAACTTCCAGTCATCCCTCCCCCGCAAAGAGAAAACAGAAATAAAGTAAGAACTGGACCAGTTTTGTCTTCTGTGTTTTGTCTTCTATTATCATCTCATCCACCCCAAATAAAAGTGCTAGTTGGCTTTTTTTTTGGGTTCCTCCTTTTCCTCCCAATATAGCTAAACAAACAAAGCCAACCTTTTTGTTTAGTTTTTCTCACTGCCTCAGCTTACTCTGAGCTTTCCCACCCCTCTCACTATTTTGATAGGTCTGTGCTACTCTTATAGTCTTCCTCTGTAACCTGGCCTTTTTTCCCCAGCTTTTGTACATTTCTTTTTTAAGCTCCAAGTTGGTTGGTGAATTCCTTGTACCTATCTCTTCAAACAAATCAGTGTGTTTTTTTTTTCCCTCCCCATTGGAATGGTTTCCATTTTTGTGTCTTCAGAATTTCATCCTTGAACATATCGTATCCTTCCTGGGCTGTCTTTCCTGAAGCATGAAACTAAACCTTTGATTCTTCTTAACCTTATGAAATCGCAACAAATCTCAGTGTGCTAGAGATTCAATTTGCCTCCTTGCATTAGGAACTCAAGTCCCTCTTTGGGGCTTTTGTATATACACATTTCAGACCACTGATTTTTTTTTTTTTCCTACTGGCTCTTTTCTAGGATTTTATCTCATATAAATTTTTGGGTGTTTTAGCTGCTATTCTTCCTTCTTTGTGGCTATCCTTTAGATCAGGAGTTCTTAAGTTTTCTTGGGTCATAGACTCCTTTGGCAATCTGGTGAAGCCTATGGATCTCTTCTCAGAATGTTAAATATTTGTATATAAATCTTTATGTTGTATGTTGTTGTTCAGTCATTCAGTCATGTCAGACTTTATGATCCCATGGACCACAGACTGCCAATACTGTCCAAGGGGTTTTCCTGGTATGTATGTAAGCATGCACACACATACATACATATATGTATGTATGTATATATGTTTGTATGTATATATTAATTTTTATTTTAAGTTTTATTAATTGAAATGTTGATACTGAATACAGCTGTATGGTTTAGCAGGAAGAACAATAGATCAAAGTTAGAAGGTTTGAGTTCTAGGCAGGACTTTGCTAATTACCTTTGCAAACTAACTCTGGTGACTTAGAATAAATCACAACTTCTCCCAGATTCTTTTTTTCTCACGGGCCAAACGTTGGGGCAGAACTAGTTAATATCTATACCTTGACCAGCTATCCAACGGCACCCAGGTGGCGCTTTGCCTCCCATTTAGTCGTCAGCCAGGACTCCAGCCCGGCTTCCCTGTCCATCTCCACGCCCCGCCCCCAACCTGCTTCAGTTCAGGAAGTTGAATTTACTCTTCTGAGTGCTCTGAATCCTCAAATCAACGCTATCATCGCAAATGGAAAATGGCAACTGGGTATGGCCATCTATTGCTCGACGGCTCTACCCCCAGTCTCTCTGGACGCTTAGACTAAAGCTCCCTTCTGGGTCTACCACGACCATCCTCTGAGTAGAGTGTGACCTTTAGGAGGGCAAGAATGGTCTCGCTTTTGCATGAGTATGCACCGTACCTACTATGGTCAGTGCACATTAGGTATTTAATACTTGCCTGTGGATTTGATTGATTGACTGATCTGAAGTCCTTTTCAGCCCTGTCTGGCTCTAAGTTTTCTCATATGCCCAGACTCTTTTGTGCTTGGGACAGAAGACACAAAACAAAATTTAAATGAGGTGGTTATACTGGCTGTAATGCTTTTATTGTTGTTACATGACACACTGAAGCTTTTCTCTCTCTGGGAGTGCCAATCCCTTCCCCTCTCCCCACTCCTTTCCCATTTAAAAAAATAAAACAAAGCCAAGAAATATCAGAAAAGGCCATAAAGGCTCCCTGGGCCCATCACTTTGTTATTCACGTGACAGCAAAAGATTCAGGTTCAGTAACTTCACAGGGCTGAAACATACACGTTCGACAGCCCAAGTGGCTGTCTGGCCGTAGGCTGTGTCCTGGGGACCCAGGTCCCTGAAGCTTGGTCAGTGAGACAGCATAGAAGGCAACAGGGAATTGTTATGAATTCCCTCTGACTCGGAAGGTGCAGACGCACACCAAGGCTCTTCTGGTGCTTGGAAACAACGCTATGTAGTGAACACAATGACAATACAATAGGTTGCAGGTTTCTTTTTTTGAAAACCAGTGGCAGGATTTCTTTTCTGTGGCTGCTTTCTGGGATATCCCTGTTCACTGAGGCCCCTGCTGGGTCCTTCTCTCCTCCAGCATCCTGCACACCCACATGGAGACCACTTCAGCATTCCCATCATTGTACTGCATGATAAATGGGTGGCCCTAAAGGTAGGAACAGAAGTAGATTTATTAGTAATAATATTTATCCTAATAAAAACCCCATGAAAGTTCCATTATGACACTATGTAGGAGAGAGCCCGAGCTCTGGCCTGGTCCAACCAAGTTGGAAATGTCCTGTGATGTCCATGGAGTATGTCCTGTGATAGATGACCTTATAACCTCTATGGTAAAGAAAGCGCTTTGCAAAACTTAAACACAGGGGAAAAAACCGGTTTGATAGTCAGAGAACCTGAGTTTTTTGTTGTCTGAGAAGAAGACTAGTTTTGAGAAAGACTTGTCTTCAGGGAGCTGGTTGCCGAGTGAGGGGTTCCATAGCCACAGGAACCGATGAAACTATGCTAATAATCAATCAATCGAGTCACAAATGTCAGGGTGGAAGGAGAACCCACAGTGATGAAATCAGCTAACAAAAAATCTCAGGTGGGATCTGAGCCCACATCTCCTGATTCCAAGTCTACTGCCTCTATGGAACTATCTTGTTTAATGTATGATCTCCTTCATTTGATCCTTGGTAAATACTGCCCAGTCCTGTTAGTTATCTCCAGATATGTATGTCTGTCTTGTTTCCCCTAGCAGACTGCAAGCTTCCTGAGGGCAAGGATTGTGCCCAATACTTCTTTAACCCCCACAGTGATTCCTATGCCCAGTGAAATGCATACAGCAGGACCCAATAAACACATAAAAATGTTTTTTATTGAGATCCTGTTTTTATATCACCATTATTTTCTAATGTATTCCCTTTGCCTCAGTGAGTCATATCTTAGAATAAAAAAAGAAAGAAAAAATGCAGTTCAGCAAAACTAACCAAGCCATCAATTGGATTGGTCAGTATATGTAAAATCACAACCACAGTCCTCCATTTCTACAAAAGAATAAGAGAGGTTGTTTCTTCTCCAAGACCAAGGTGATGCAATACATATTTAATGACTAGAACCCAAGCCTCCGGAATGTCATCTGGTCACATAATTCACGTCAGTTCCTTCAGCCCTCCCCTCCTCCATTAAAACCTTCCTAAGAATAAATCAGAATCTGATTAGCTCACTTTCTTTGAAAGTGTTTCTGGAACAAATGCAAACACATTATGGGAAAGACCATATTGATGTGTTTGTTTCCATTTCCAGAGAGTAGTTACTAGAGCTTGTGAATGAAAATTTCTGCTGCTTCTTCCTGCTACTGTACAGCTCACTCTCAAGCTGTACAGTCTGATTTAAGAGTGACGGGCACATTTCCAGGCTTAGTCTTCCATCTGTTTTCATCCTCTGTCTCTCTCCGAGTATAACCTATTTATACATGCACATAAAATAGACACACAGGCTTTGCTATCTTTAGCTATTTCCCCCTCCCACCCATACACAAGATGCACACTCTCAATCTCCAAGCCCCTCAGGATTTCCTAAGAAGTCTCATGGAAAATAGGGAGAGCAGTCAGCATACATAGCCTCATTTAAAAATCAGGTGAGAGAGAAAACAGAAAGAGGTTTTCCTGCACCACTCCCTTCAACCCCAAGACTATCATCTCTTTAAGGACAACTACCGTCATTGTTAATTGGGCTTAGGACAAGTGGCATTTTTCTCCTAGGGGTTGGCGAGGTAAGAGTCAACTGTGGCGGGCAGGCAGATAACATTTAACTCAAGGGAGGGGAGAATGGACAGTGCTCCTGGGGCCAACAGAGAAGACTGGTGGAGGGCAGGCATGACTGGTTAGTTTTTCAATTTCCTTTCTCCCTCTCCCCCCTACCAACTGTCCCTCTTCAACCTTTCCTCCTCCCTCCTGAGTCTCCACTCCCAGCCCCTACCCTTTCCAACCTTCTTCCACCCCTGCCCCCTTTCTCCTCTCCCCAATCTCTCCCTCCTTAGCCTCTTCCCTACCCTGCTACTTCTTTCCTTCTCCTTTTTGGCTTCCTCCCCCTTGTCTGAAGTGCCATTTCCACCACCCCCCCCCCCCCTTTCTGGCAGAAGGATGAAATGAGGGAGCCCTATGGTCTGTTTATGCTGGCCTGAACCAGGTGTCAGCCTTGCCAGTGTCCCAAACTGCTCTTTCAATACACCTCAGCCTTGACCTGCAGGCCCCCAGGGGACAGTCAGACCAATTACAGCAGATTGCAAGGAGCTTCAGTGAGATGAGATCATCACACCCATTTTCAATTGTGCCTAAAATGGATCTGAACCCAGGGTGCCAAAGGTGAAAGGCTATGGCATCTTTCCAGCATGTCACCCAGCCGTCCAAAACCCTAATGACTGAGAGTGGGGGATGGGGGAAGGAAGGGGTGGGGAGAGGCGAGGGATTTGCCTGATAAATGAGAATAGAGCTCTAGGCTGGGGGGAAAAGCAAGGTATAAGGAATAGTCTGGGTAGTGATTAGTGAATGGACAAGAATGAATCACAGGAGACAAGAGCTGCAGACAACTTCCAGACACACAGGTGAATAGAGATTTAAAATAACAATCTGGAAATCCTACCAATGATTTCAAGGTCAAATCCTGCCTAAGGCAAGGGAGATGGGTGTTGATGCTAACTATGAGGCTGGAGGAAGGCGTGAATTTCTGCGTGTTTGCTATGAACTAAGGTTTTGCCCTCTAGAAAGAGATTCAAATAGAATTCTACTTGTCTAAATTCATTCATTCATTCAAGGAAAATAAGTGTTAAATGAAAGTAATTCCCTATTAGCGATGCCTCGTATTTATAAAGGCACGGCACACGTCCACTCCTCTGTATTTCCGCTGCTAACAGTGACCATAAGCCTGGACAACTGGAGGAGCCTGTTAGCAGGTCCTCCCATCTCCTCTCTCCTCTTTCGTCACTGTTATCAGACGGTTTTCTTACACATAGATCTGGGCATGCTGTTCTTTACCCCTAACCCTTCACTTGTCAGCAATGGGCAAGCACTTTTAAAGTACTTACTATGCACTCTCTATTGGACATTAAATTCAAACACTTTTGCCTTGAAGTTTTCGTGCCCAGCGTCCAAAGCTCTTCATGATCCGTTACTACCCTCCTTTTCTAGCTTTAGCTCACAATTTTACTCCAAAGTGGCTCCAAGCCAAGCCATTCACCCTCTGCCCCATGAATATGGCATGCCACCATGTTGGTTCCTATGCTTGGAATGCCCTTCCTCCTCCTCTTCATCTATTGAAATCCTTTAATGCTGAACTTAAAACATTTAATCAGTCCTTCACCAATCCCTTGGTGGATGGTGACTTCCAGTCTTGATCTATGTAGAGCCCTTTGATCTGTAACTAATATGCTTCTTATGTAATGTTATATAATATGGTTAACTTTATGCCCTACCTCACCTATTACGATGGTGAACTTTGTGAAGTCAAGGATTGTCTTAGATAAACTTTGTATTTCATTCAGTGCTAAGCACACAGTTTGCTGCAAACAGCAGTTATTTAATATTAGTGGAATTAATGCATTTAAGTGACTTACTCAAGGTCACAGTCAAGTGATAATCCTATTGTTCTGATTACAGAGTTCATTTATTTTTAGTTGAATTTGCTGTTTAATTTTGTATTTTCATTGACATCTTTTACTTTCATATCACCTTCATTTCCAAATATCTCCCAATCTAAAGAGCCATTCCTTGTAACATGTAATACAAAAAGAAGGAAAAAAAAAACTTTAGCAAAACTCATCAGCATATCAAATGAGTAAGACAGCAGCTCCACCTCTGGGGTGACCCACAGTGGGTCGTCATTTTTAAGTGGTATTCACTCAGTCACTCTGTATCAGTTCACAAGTCTACCCATGCTTCTCTGAATTCTTTTTAGTTATGGCACAGTAATATTCCATTATGTCCACATACCACAATTTGTCTAGCCACTCTCAGAATTGAGCAGATGCTTTGTTTCCAATCCTTTGTTGCAGCAAAAGTGCCACTATTATTTACTCATGTAATATATACCTATCAAGGGTTTTAGTATGGCTGAGATTCTTCATGAATCTTATGAAAAAGAAGAGTTAGAGTAATACTTGGGACATATTTAACAATCCTGTTTCTAAGGACAGGTTAGAAGAACATTTTCTAATCTAGAGGAGGATCTAGAACAGTGATTCTCAACCTTCCTAATGCCACAACCCTTTAATACTTATATGTGGTCGTATCTGCATGTGTGCGGACCCAGCTGGAGATGGACAGAGGAGAGGTATCTTGGTTCCTAAGACCATTGGAAATATGTGTTTTCCAATGGTCTTAGGTGACCCCTGTGAAAGGGTCATTCGACGCCCAAAGGTTGAGAATCACTGGTCTAGAATATGTGGCTGGAAAACTGGTGGATTAAAATCAAAGCATCGATTGCATTCACATACTCTGTGCTCTTACCACACAGAAGGTTCCTGAACTCCCCCACACCCATCTTCTTTCCAATGCAGTGCATCCGCTCTGTTGTCCCCATGAGGAGAATGCACTTCCGCCCAGTTTCCTTCCAAATCCCTCCCATCCCAAACTCCTATCATATCTGAAGGCTTGGTTCCAATGCCATGTCCTCTATGAAATTTTCCCTGATCTCAACCAGAAGTTATCACTCACAGTACTTGTTATGGACCCTTCCTTCACCCTTGTATAACTTACGTTACAGTATTTACATAGTTTCATTACCCTACTAGACTGTAAGCTTTGTGTTTAATTCTGTTTATCTTTGACTCTTCCCTATATGACCTAAGCTTCATAAATACAACACGGTATAGCAGAAAAAGCACAGGACTTAGAAAGAAACCTGTGTTTAATGCCGGAATCTACTACATACCAGCTGTGTGACCTTGGCCAAGGGCCCTGGTTCTTTCATATGTAAAAAAGGGGGGTTGGCCCAAATAACCTCTCAGGTCCTTTCTAGCAGTAGGGTCAAGTACTAATAGGTCTGTGAAATTTCAGTGAATTTTATTCAGTCTTCTGGATATTTTTTCCTTTTGCTTATTTTGACCACTCTCTTCCTACTTTCTGAAATCTCATACTGGGAGAAAGAAAATTCTCCCTGAAATATATGAAGGTAAGTTTCTTTTTTCAAGTTGAGAGGAAAGGAGTGACCTCTTGCCTTTTGAAGTGAACAGTGGGAAGCTGCTCGCCTGAGCCAGTATGTCAAGGCTTTGCCTTCTCCTCCCCCATGGAAAGCCTGGGGTAATAGCACTACCCAAAAATACTGGATGACTTTGGTTTCCATATGCTCCATCTCTGTAATCATCTGTTCAGGAACAATTGGACCAGAACTGCAGAAGAGGGAGGGCTGAGATGTCCCTTTTCTTTGCCGAGAAGGAACAGCAGGAGCCCTCTCTGCCACCTGAGACCAGGTACTCTGAGGCAAGGCTCTGCTTCCCATTTCACCTCTTTCCCTTCCCATTCCACCTCTTCCTGGGCACCTCCTTGTTGTTGCTTTAAGCATTTCAGCCCTGGAGTCCTCTTAAGTCAACAGTGTCAAAACTGTGGGTCTCTGGTGGGGTGGGGCAAAAAGATGCAAAAGCAAAAATGCCAGTGGGCCTCATCTTACCCAGTCAATCTGTGTCTAAAGAGTGATGTAGGGGTGGCTGGGTGGCACAGTGAGTAGAGTTCAAATCAGACCTCAGACACTTGACACACTTACTAGCTGTGTGACCTTGGGCAATCACTTAACCCCAATTGCCCTGCCTCCTTCTCTCCAAAAAAAAAAAAAAAGTGATGTGCATGAAGGAAAGGAGAAAATCAGTATTTATGAAGCGCCTACTATGTGCCAGGCACTGTGGTAAGTATTTTTACAAATATCTCAGCTGATTCTCACAACAACCTTGGGAGGCAGGTGCTATTACCATCTCCATTTTACAGTTGAGGAAACTGAGACAGGTGGAGGTTAAATGACTTGCCCAGGGTCACACGGCTAAGTGTCTGAGGCTGGATTTGATTTGATTCTTTCTGACTCCAAGATTGTCCAAGGCCCAACTTAGCTATACTTGTACAAATTGGGTCACTTTTCAAATGAACTAGAAAGAGTTAATGAAAGAAACTGTAGTAAATCCTTAGGTAAAGGGAAGAATCCCTTTAGAATGACAACTATCGTCCCTTAACTGAGCAGCTAACGGGCATCATTAGGAAGGGGGAGGCCACCATCAAAGGAACAAAGATCTAGAGCCTGAAAGGCCCTTTGAGGTCATCTCCTCCAACCCCTCATTTGACAGATGAGGAAACCGAGGCCCAGAGACATGATGTGGGGGGAAGGAAAGGGAATAAGCATTTATATAGCCCTTCCTACGTGCCAAGCACCGTGCTGTTAAGTGCTTTATAAACACACTATCTCATTTGATCCTCGCAACCCCTTAAAGTAGATACTGTTACCAAATACATTTTACAGATGAGGAAATTGAAGCAAATAAAAGTTAAGTATCTTGCTCAGAATCACACAACTAAAGAAGAGGCTGAGATTTGAACTCAGGTCTTCCTGCCTCCACACCCAGTGCTCTGTTCACTATAGCCACTTCCCCAAGGTCACACAGGCAGCATCAGGGATGGGATCTGAACTGAGGTCCCCTGACTCCAAATCCAGGCTTTGTCCAAGTTGAGAGCCCTTGAGGACCAGTGAGGTCAGACTTTCAGCCACCAGACTTGGGCTCAAATCCCTGTTCTGACCCTTAGTGGCTGTGGGCAAGTCATTTCGGCTTGCTATCATTATTGTTACAGTGCACGTACTGGCATCCGGTTTCTGGGGCTGGACTGAGGAAGAGCTAGAGCATGAGAAGGGGGCAGTTCTTCTTTGTGCGTCTTGCACATGGCAGGCTCTGCACACAGCTGCTGACCATCTGATTCATCTTCCTCACAAAGTCTCGAGTGTTTGACCTCTGTTTTGTTAGATGCCCAAGGTTTGCTTTCTAGTTTCCCTTCTATTACAGTCGAGGGTCACAGTGGACTTGGCCTCAGGATAATCTGAGTTCCAGTCCTTTTCCAGCCATTTACTCAGCTGTATGACCCTGGTCAAGTCACAACTTCTCCAAACCCATTTCTTCATCTATAAAAAAAGGCATTGGTCCTAACTGCCTCCAAGGTCCCTTCCTTGCAGCTTCCAGATTTCATCCTGTGGCGGTTCTTCTGACTCATTCTAGGCACATAAAATGGAAGGCAGGTTGTAAGGCTACAGAAAACGTCGTTAAATACACATAATAAAATAGTGACTGACAGCCTTGTTCCCAGGCAAACTGGGGGTAGGAAAGTAAGGGCAGAAAGTAATAACGATAGGGATAGCTGGCCCCTATTGAATTAATTTATCACCTTCAGGGGTTGCCCTGTTTTCAAAGTATTATCTTAATGAAGTGGCTTCCCATACCTATTTGGACGGAGCAATCCTCTGGGGAGAACCAATTAATAGTAGTTAAAATGCCTGGTCATTTCAGTGATCTGGCCATACTCCCTGGTGGTTTCACCCCCTCCTTCTGGTCTCTTGTTGGGGGCAGTCTCCTCTGATAAGAATGTAAGCTTCCTGAAGGCAGGGACTATTTTTCTTTTTATTAACTGTATTGACAATGCAAAGCACAGTGCCTTGCACATAGCATGCACTTAATAAATGTTTACTGGATTGGAATTAAGTTATGTATTGATTTTGTACTGATACAAAACCTCCAAGTGGCCTCCAATTGCCCCTCTAGGATAAAATGTAAACTCCTTAGTTTGGCTTTTAAAACCCTAGTCAGGGATGGGGAACCTGGGACCTTAAGGCCATATGTGGCCCTCCAGGTCCTCAAGAGTGGCTCTTTGACTGAATCCAAATTTCCTTTTAATAAAAAGATATGTTCTGTAAAACTTGGACTCAGTCATAAGGCTGCACCCGAGGACCACATGTAGCCTCGAGGCTCTAGGTTCCTCACTCCTGCTCTAGACAGTATAGCTTAAACTTCCTTTTCCATTTATTTATTCCTTTATTTCACATTACTTCCCTTCTTAAACTCTGCATTCCAGTCAAGCTGGACTGTTAGCTGCTCCTTGAACTGGACGGTCCATCTCTGGCCACTGTTTGTTCCCATAAGCTGTTCCTCATGCTTGGCATGTACTTCCTCTTTCTCTTGCCTATTCCAATCTTGACCTTCCTCCTCACCCCTACCCCCAAGGGTCAGCTCAGTTTTCACCCCCTTCTGGAATTTGTACTTAATTATCTGTAAATATGTGATTCAAAATCTGGCCTCAGACATTTACTAGTTGTGTGACCCTGGGCAAGTCACTTAATTCTGGTTGCCTCAATTTCCTCATCTGTAAAATGAACCGAAGAAGGAAATGGCAAACCACTCCAATATCTTTGCCGAGAAAATCCCAAATGGGGTCACAGAGAGTCAGACACAACTGAAAAATGACTGAAAAAAAAAAGTATATGTGGTCTCCGCTCAATAGACTGTAATTAATTTTTTTTGGCATGGAGGCAGTGAAGTGGCACAGTGAATAGAGTTCTTGGCCTGGAGTAAGGAAGACCTGAGTTCAAATCTAGCCTCAGATACTAGCTGTGTGACCTGGGGCAATCCACTTTAACCTCTGCCTGCCTCAGTTTCCTCAACTGAAAAATTGGGATAATAACAGTACCTACTACTCAGGGTTGTAAGGATCAAATGATTTATTTGTAAAAGTGCTTAGCCCAGTGCCAGGGACAAAGCAGGCAGTATATAAATGCTGGCTGCTCTTGCTGTTGTTATTCCAAGTAGCAGTGGTTTAAGGGCATCTAGGTGGTGACGTGGATAAGAGAACAGGGCCTGGAGTCTGGGAGACCTGAGTCCAAATCTGGCCTCTGACACTTCCCAGCTGGGTGACCCTGGACAAGTCACTTCACCCTGTTTGCATCAGTTTCCTCATCTGTAAAATGATCCAGAGGAGGGAACCACTCCAGTATCTTTGCCAAGAAAGCCCCAAATGGGGTCGTGGAGAGTCAGACGTGACTTGAAGTGACCGAACAACAACAATTAAAGCAGCAACGTCTGTTGAATTGGACACAAGTAAAGGGTGAAGCACACGGAGTAAAAGGAGTGGGGAAGATGCTTGCTCTGGAGAAAGCCCCACTCTTCGCAAGAGTGACTTTACCACCAGGTAAAAAGAGACTGCCCTGAGCATGTTTAATGGAAGCACACCAACTTCTTATTCAAACTCTTCTCTCTTGGAAGCTTTTTTTGGTTAACTCTGTCACAGCATCCAGAAAGAGTGGGATTTCTGTAGCTGTAAACAGAAGAGATTGGAACTATATGACTTGGTGAACTCTCCAAAAGAGACACAAGAATTCACAAGCATTAGTCAGCACAGCGTAGTGGAAAGAACACTGGTTTTAAGTACATATGATGGCTCTGCTGCTACACTTGTGGTCTTGGGAAAGTTGATTAATCACTCTGGACCTCAGTTTCCTCATCCATAAAATAAAGGAGTTTAGACTAGATGGTCGCTAAGCTCCCTTCCAAATAGAAAAAAACAAACCTATATGAACCTATGACCTCATTGTCACCACCACCGTCATCATCTCCATCACAGAGCTGTTGTTTAAGGATACATACACTACAGACAGACACACACACACACACACGAGTCCCGTCTTTCTAATCACTGTTGTTTTTTTCAGTTCTCCTCACTGTAACATGAGGAAGCTGGGCAAAGAGATATTACTTTCAGAATTGTTTAGAAAGAAAACCCGAGTTCCCATGAAGATCTGAACAAATGTGCTGGGGACCAGGTCAGAATTGGTAAAATTCCTGTTTTGAGGGCTAGAATAGTATTCTCCCTGAAATTGGCACTTGATAAACATTTGCTGAGTGGATGAATGGGTCAGGACGGTACAGAAACCCAATTAAGAGAAATGAGAAAAATGGAGAATTCACAAAAAAGTCGTTAAGCCACCTTGGACCATTCTGCAGGTACTTGATCCCCTGATGCCCCAGATCAACCCTCAGGGATGCCAAGATTCAAGGACACTGAGTCAGGCGAGTCCTATTATGGCAAGAAACCAGATGGAGAGAAGCAAAGCACCTGTATTTTCAACCTGTGAGGGATGTCTGCAAGGCCACTTCTGGAGCTATCCAGAAAGAGAAACAGGGTGAGATGCTCCCCTCGGTAGCACTTACTTCCCCATATTCTCAGCCCCTATTCCGAGCCTGGATGAACGCTTTATCTCTTTGGCAGAGGAATCAGGGTCTGTAAGAGCTAAAGTAACCCCAGTGAGCTAGGAGGAACAATGGGAACATTAATGTTGCTCTTAACCGTGAAGTTGGGATATTGATATTACACTTGTAAAAAGCAATTTTTAGCCCTTGTGAAAGGCACCGTCTGACTGCCCAGACACTGAGGTCCCTTATTCATCATACAGAGAGCACATTAATAGCCATGTATGCAAAGGAGCAGCCAAGCAAGTGGCAAGATGAAGCTGCTGAATAATCATGCTAACCTCATCAACAGGCAGTGGGAGCCCACTCTCATTTCCTTTATTCTCACAGGGCTAATTCCAACAATTAAACCGGTGAGGGTTGAAGTATTATGGTCCACAAACTTCTCAACAGAAGATGGAGGCATAATAAAGGGAAAAGGACATGATTGCAAAAGGTAAGATGGGTCCAAAAGTGGGACACAGTGGTGGGGAGGAGGGGAGAAAGAAAGTCACCTGGAGCCTGACTTGGACCAGACTTGGAAATAAATAAATTACCTGAGTGAGATGAAGGGAATTGATGGAAACTTAATAACTCGTGAAAAGGAAATCATCATTGGTCCAATCCAGTCCCTTCTTCACCTGGGCTTTAGTGTCCAGATGCTTTCTGTTGATTCCTACTTTACATACCTGTGTAGTCATGTCCCAATTCTTGCTCACTCATTTAACTGTGATGAAATCCATTACCGATGGATTGAATAGGGAGTACTATTACCAAGTTCTCAGTGGTGCTTATGTTTTTCTTGTCAGTCTGAGAGGTCAACTCACTTTCTCCATTCCCTCCCCCCCAGGTCCCCCAAGATGTCTGTGAAAATGCCTTTCAAGGTTGGATCTTCTGTTGCCGTTTTTCAGTGAATGCTCCAGACTCAGAGAAAATCTGAATTCAGAAACTGAAAAAAAACGGGTTGTTCTGTTGGAGGCATTATCATCCTTCCCAGTCACATGATTTTACAACTCTAGTGGCATCTCTGACTCCTTCCTCTTCCTTGATATCCAATAAGTTGTCAAATCTTATTAATTCTCTCACCACAACACCTTTCTCATCTGTCTCTTGTCTCTTCACTCACATACCCGCTTCTACCCTATTTGGGCCCTCATCACTCCATCTAAACCACTCCAACAAGCCTTTTTCCTTTTTGGCCTCTGTTTCCCTTGACAACTCATCTTCCACACAGCTGCCAAATCCAAATTTCCAAGACAGAGATTTGATCATGTCACTTGCCTACTGAAAAAGCTTCAGTGGTGCCCTAATACCTCGAGGATGAAGCAAAAAATACTTTAGCTGGACATGAACATCCTCTACAATGACTGCCACCGATCTCTCCAGACTTATTCATACTGTACCTTTTCAGGAATTCTGCAACCCAGTCGCAATGGCCTTCCAGCTGCTCCTGAACTCAACAAGTCACCTGTACCTTGCCTATGTGGCTTGGCTGTCCCTCATGCCTGGAATGTACCTGCTCTTCCTTGTTCCCTAGAGTACAATCTCTAGCTTCCTTCGAGGTGCAGATGAGGTGCCCCCTCCTTTGTGGCTGCTGATCCACTTGGCTGTAACCACTTTCTCCCTTTCTACATTATTTTCCATTTACTTATCTGTACATGGCATAGCGGGTAGAGGGTTGGACTTGACAGCAGCCTAGACCTGGGTTTAAATCAAATTCTGACATTTACTAATCAGCCATGTGTGCTACGTGTAGAGGTGACTGTCCCTGCATGTTTATCTACAAAAGTTACCACACCTTAGCCTCATTCTCTCTGCCAAATTCTTTTTTTAAATTAAATTTTATTTTTTAGTGAACAAAAACTGATGTTCTCCTCCTCCCTCCAGAAAACAAAAAGAGAAACAAAACCTTTGTTAACAAATATTTAAAGTCAAGCCAAACACATTTCTGCATTTCTCTCTAATTCTTATTCAACCTTCAGTTCAGGCTCCATATAAAGTCTTCTTGGGCCACCCCAATACTCTGTGTTCTAAACCCCGTCTGAGACCAGCCTTTGTACACTACATTGTATATAACAGGTGCTTAAGAAATGTTTGTTGAATGTTCCCTACCATTCCTTTGACTCAAACAAGCCTCGCATAATTATTTTTTCCTGTGTATGTGTCTTATCTTCCAGGTTACACTGTAAATTCCTGGAGGAGAGGGTCACCATCTCATTCTAGTCTTCCTTCTGCCTTATATGGAGTAGATCCTCGAATAAATATTTATTCATTGACTGGACTATAGTAGTCAAGAAACTATTTTGGTTCCATTTGGTTCGGATGGAACAGCTCTTGAGTTGCTGTGCTATCCTGGCAGGCTTAGCTCTGCTATATCTGGATCCCTGTAAGCAATGACCTTTTCCCTGGGGTTTTAGGTAGCACTTATGTCTTTAACGTACGATAGTGTATAAATTAATTGGAAGAAAGTATAATCAATAAATTTATTGACTCACATGATAAATCATAGCTTTAGAGAACTTCCAACATGTGATATGTCCTTGTTTTACCCCTTTTGTCTGATGCTCAGTCCAGTTTTGTCTGGCCAAAGTCAGAAGTGGCAGAAGTTCTGGCTCAATGGAATATGGGTAGAAGCACGTACAGTTCATGACTATTGCTATCACAAAATGAAACCATATTAAAATGGCTACTTTTCCCAAGTAATTAGCACTAATTAGCACACCCTTGTTCACCTACCCCTTGCTATACATATGCTTGCTTTATGGATTTTCACCTAAATGGACAATTGCAAATCCTACTTATTTTTCACTAAAGGGTGCACTTTCACCAGTACTTTTCACCTCCTAGGAGGCACGAGACACAACTGATTGGAGGAATACGTATGGCAACAGGGGAGGCGGGCTGACACTGCTAAGGCATTAGGATTCAAGGAGAGATATGGCTGGTTTGAAAGGTTCAAGAAATAGCATTGCTTCATTAGCCTGCGAGTCAGAGGGGAAGCTGCTTCACTTGACACTGAGGCCAAGGCTGCCCCCTCCAGGAATTACAAAACTCATGTAAATGACTTAAAAATTGGAAAAAAAGTTTACAGTACAGTGGAGGTTTCATTCACAAGTCAACCAGTTGGTCAAGTTACCCTCTTCTTCACGTTTCCCCTTACCCTTCATAGCTGACGACTCACTCCTGCACATCAATCCTCACATGATCTTTCTTCTTTGGTAAGGGCTATTAAACAGTTATTTAGGAATTTGTTATTTGAGCTTATTTGGGTTCAAGGGCAGGCACGGCTTTAATGGAGGGAGGATTTTGTTATATGAATCTTCGACTTTTTGGAAGTTTTTGAAGAATGGATTTTCTTTATGTGGAGATGGATAGGCTTATGGTGTAATATTAGGTATTATAATTATCTATTTGTGTCTTATCCACTCTGCCTCTCACACAGTAGGCTCCAAGAGGGAAACAACCATGCCTTTTTCCAAATTTTGCTTCTTTCTGAAGACCTAGTACACAGTAGGGCTTAATAAATATTTAATGAATGAATGGCTGAAACAGGCTCTATCTATACAGGTTCCCAGGCTACTGGCTCTTTATCACTCAATTAGCAAGCATTTATAAAGTACTTCCTCTGTGTCAGGCATTATGCTAAGCACTAGGGATACAGAGACCAAAGGGAAACATGGTAATCACAGATTTGGATCACTTAGAATTATACAGTTGGAAGAGGACTTAGCTATTTTCTAGTCTAACCTCCCCATTTTATAGATGAGCACGTGAGGCTGAGAAAAGTGTAGGATCTGCCTGTGGCTATAAGGGTTGTTAGTGGTTGAGATGGGACTAGAACTCACATCTTCTGAAACTCAGTGAACCACTATTTTATCACTAAGAGCACAGAGTTTCAATTTTGGCTTTTAGACTGCAAAGCTAAAAAAGCAGGAAAATAAGTTTCTGAAATATACCTGGGACCAGTTTCCCCTTCTGGGCAGTGTGTGCCTGGATCTGAAAATTAATGTGAGGGATGCAGTAATAGACATGATAGGGTTATGAACTGAGGGCTGAGGAGGGTGGTGTCTAAGAGTGGTGTGCCGTTCTTGGAGAAATCAGATGAAACAAATATTCTTAAAAATCTGCCACAGCAGAATCACTAGATGCAGCAAAACTGAGCATTTGGGAAAGTGAGAAAGAAAAGTCACTGATTGCAAAAATAGGGTGAGAGCACAAGCCCTGTCTCAAGGAGAACTCTTATGTAGACCTTATAATTGGGTGTAATTTGATGTTGACTGCCCTTTCAATCCGGTCAGACTCACCAAGGCTACTCCCAAGGGCACAGAGATTTCAAATATAATGTTATCTATTCCAAGAACTTGCTTCCCTGGCCTCAGATTTCCCATACCTTCCCCCTCCTGCCTCCCCAAGAATGGCACCCTTCAAGCCCTTCATTTTATTTTAAGGCCTCAGAAATGGTTTGCAGCTGTGACATGCCATTTCAATCAACCTTCCTGAGTTTATTCTTCACAATTGCTACAGAAATAGATGTTTCCTCCCAAATATTCAATTATTAGCAGTAAATTGCTTACCTCTAGCCATTCTAGACTGTACACAGCAAACTAAACAGGTCAAGAAGCTCTCAACCTTTCATCTGAGCAGATCTATGTGTTCCCACATACAATAATTGGTCAGAAAATGGCCCATTGAGAGAAGAGAATGTTTCCAGAGGTCCCCATGATTCATTCTAGAGCTCACATTACAGCGTGTGGCCACAGGATCAGCCTTATCCAGTGCTGGGAGGGAGAAAAGGGATAAACTACAAAGGCCACATTAATGTGGATAAACACACAAGTGGCTGATAGTGTGGGAGGTTTGTGTGTTTGGGAGGTAAGCTTATCTGGATGGCAGAACTCATCTCTGGACCATCTGTGGGCCCACAGTTCGCAGAAGGATCTACTGCTCTAACTTCTGGACATTGATGCCTTCAAACTTAACTCTAATACTCTCTCTCTCTCTCTCTCTCTCTCTCTCTCTCTCTCTCTCTCTCTCTCTTTCCCCCCTCTCTCTTCCCCTCTTCCTCTTTCTCTCTCAAAAGATGAAAAATCCTAGAATTTTGATATATTGTCTCTAAGAGATTTTGTCAGTCTATTTTAAGCCACTGTCTCTCACTTATTTATTTTTTCCACTGAACCCAAATGTGATGGCCCTGACTTTGGAAGAAAATGGCAACACATGAGAATAGCATGGAAGGAGGCAGAGAAGTGTTAGTTAGCCCATGGACCACTGAAAATCAGCCAGTCTCTCATCTTTGGCAGGCATTCTGCAGATGGCAGGACACAGTCTAGCACCTTAAACTTCCCAAAGTAAGTGTATTTTATATCCATGAACGTATGTAACCAAGTAAGTAAAGGCTGTTTCCTTAGATCCACCTTATTAAAAGCACATAGTAAAAGGTCACAATGTTTTTCAAGATACAAGCAAAACAATCCCCTCCTCCCACTAGCAACATTTTTAACGGAAAAATTCTTAGAGGACTGATGGAATAGACAGAACCTAAAAATCAGAATCTGTCCAAGGCTGAGGATCTTTTACAATGGGAACATTTGAAGACTTCTAACTTGACCAGGCAGAAAAAGCAATGAGAAAAGAATGACAAGATCACACACAGAGTTTGGGTAAATGCTTTTCTTTCTGATCTGTTTTTAATTGAGACCTGTTTGGCCCAAAATAAAACTCAAAGATGTCCTAAAGATGATTCAAGTTTAAATAATGTAAATGAAAGTGTTTTTTTTTTGGGGGGGGGTGAGGGATGGGGAGAAAGCATAGTGGGCAAAGAGAGCAGGGGAAGGAGTGGACGAGGAGCATAAAGGTCCAAGTCACGGGACCTGAAATGAAAATCACTGATGATTCCAGAGGTTCTCCACTATTATGGTGCCACATACACACACACACACACACACACACACACACACACACAGAGACTAGGGTCATTTTGCATTCTGGCAACAATAAAAATCATCAACCATAGAACCTCCTTCTAGCCTTGAGCAATATTTTCTAAAACAAAACACAAACAACCTGCAGGACTTAAGTATTCTGTTATTGATTCGCTATGGTTTGCAAGGTAATGTTGAAGAAAATTAAATGTATGGAAGCTTGAAATGTGTTTTCTGTGGCACTGAATGGTGTGACCTGTGTGAACTGAGGTAGGGTTGCTGGTCATGCTCATAAAAACTAGCTAAGGAAGGATATTTAATTTGTTCTGGTACAAATACCCTAGTTTACTTTCACTGGAGGATGTTAAAATAATAATAACATTATCATTTCGCTTTTAAGTAGGTGAGATGATTCAATGATAAGCTGACTTATAGGAATGCCCGTATTCCCAGTGTATGTGTAGAATTTTCAATTCAATTCAATCCAGTCCATTCATGGCAGCAATCCCATGTTTTTAAAAAGCTATGGCTGTTGAGTGCAAGTTTTGGTAGGTCCAACCAAACCAAAAAGGTCTTGGTTTTTAGGTCTTTTGTAAAGATCTAGTGACAAACTACACACTTGTTTTATGAGAATCAGTTTAATTAAATTTGAAGAGGACTACTGGCAGTTTGGCTACATGGGGATACATTTTTGGTTCCAGAAACTCTTGAAGACCTCAGATCCTCAGAATTGGAAGGGCTCTAAGAAGCCATCTGGTCCAGTCTATACAGAACAAGAATTTACTCTGAAATATACACAAGTGATCATTCAGTATTTACTTGAGGACCTCTTCTTGATGGAAAGTTACTCTCTGTGCAGAGAGAGGAAGTTCTCATATCCATGAAATCATAGATCTTTGAAAAACTCAACTGACCTTTTCTTTTTTAACAATTACTGTGCGCTCACCTCTGAATCTAACACCTAAGTACCTTTTTCAGTACATGCTTTGATATTTAGTTTTCCAAATACACACATAACACATACACACACATATATACATACACACATATAAATACATATACACACATACATAGGTGTGTATATAAGTGTGTGTATACATATATACATCCATACACACATATAAATATGTATATATATATATATTTTTTTTTTTTTCTCCTGGTTCAGGATGGTAAATAACTAAATTCTCTAAAAAACTGAAATTTGCACAAAATTTTATTAAATAGCATATTACTTATTTAGTAAAACATGAGTATGTGACCTAAATTAGTAATCCCTCACTATCTAAATCATAGTTGAGAATCCAGATGGAAGCAAAAAAGGCCCCTGAGAAGTCAAAATAGATGTCATAAAATCAATGTACTTCTGTAGTTCATTTGCTTTACTTATAAAGGAGATCCTCAGCATCTATTTATTCTTTATATGCAATTTCACTATGACTTGTTATATCTGGTTTTCTAGGCCACCACAGATTAGGAAAAGCACATTAGAAGGGTAAGGCATGGCAAATTGCTAGAAGTAGGAATAGACAGTAGGAAGAAATGAAAGATGATATCTTGATCATGAGAGAGGAGACAGAAAAACTATAAAAAGCAGACACGAGAACTTTAAAAAGCACTGTGCTCTGGAGTCATTTATCGTGGAGGCAAAGAATCTTATATTGTAGACTAAAATATCCAAAAGTATTACTACTATGTTACAGCATAGTACAATAACTGAGGTTTGAAACAATAATCTTAAGTCATCTGGAAATGTTCAATTCTGTTCAGCATACACTGTAGAAAAATGAGAAGTATATGTTTACTAAAGGTTCCTATAAGAATGTCTAACATTTAAAAAAATTGGCACAGAAAGATTAAGTTTCATTTATCTGGAAAATTCACTTATGTGGAAAGCTTCCTTCCCTGATGATGCTGGATAAATGAGGTGCTATTCTAATGAGTTTTAAAATGTCAATAGTAAATTCAATAAGCTCTCAGCCCCACCATCAATACTTTTAGCCAGACTCCTTTCACACTGGGGTCACCACACAGTATTGTGCAATGTCACAAAGACAGACAAAGCCATCAGATCCATTGAATTCACTGAAGACATATGGGGTCTTTGGAGCCCCAAGTTTACCCTGGCCTCCTCTCCAACAGAGTTTGGTTACTTCTAAGATTTATAGTAAAAAACAAAAACAAAAACAAAAACAAAAAAACAAAACCAGAGTAAAAAGGAATGACTTCACTGAGCAGATTTATAACCTCTGCTTTTTTTTTTTAATAACATTAGAGATGCCATCCTATGACATAATCCTGGAATGACTGCAGGGCTACTTAGAAACTCAGTGGGAAGTTTGATATTTTGGGGCATAGAACATTTTGACTTGCAAAGGTCAGGTAGGAAAGGACCAGGGAAATGAGCCGGAGAGATGGTCAGAGAGTGAGTGTCAGCCAGTCTAATTTTCTGTGTCAACTCTGAAAATTAGATAAACAATGACAAACCAGGCTTTTTAAATGAACTTGTCACTTCTGGTTTTCTTGATAAAGGGTAACATTTTTCAAGTCCCAGTGGCCCAAAAGACGGATTAACCCTTGAGAGGGTAAAGCCCATTAGAAGGGTACATAAATGTTTAAGACATCCCATTTGAAAATAAGAGACTTAGTTCAAACCTATAACCCTTAAAAAGAAAGTTAATTACCCTTAAAATTTATATAATTTTCTCCTGACAATTAAGTGGACTCTGCCCAGAGCCAAGGGCCTGGCATTCTGCTTAGACTGTCACAATATCTCTTCCTAAAACCCTGTTTTCCTGAAACTTCCTCATTCCTCCCATCCCATCAATCTTTCAGTTGATTATGGAAAAGTGAGTCTGAACCCTCACCTAGCCAAGCCTGGACTTTCAAGCTATTTGGTTCTTGTCTCACAATCATATGAAAGCAAAGAATCCTTTTCTTATCTCTGCCTGGTTCCACTATTAGGAGGAAGCAGCGCACTAAGGGATTTACTAGAGTATTATTTAGGGAGTATGGATGTTCCTTTTGTTGTTGCTACTGTGAGCCTACATTTTAGCCTTGATGGGTTCCCTTTGATTTCCATTAATGATACCCCTGATGCATGCCTGGCAAATGGCATCAATGCTGCCAATGGCTGTAACCTCATCACCTCTTGTCAACTCAGCTCGATCCAATTCAGCAGACATTTATTAAATTCCTACCTTATACAAAGCACTGGCAATACAAGACAAAAATTAAGTGCCTGCCCTTCAGGAACTGACATTCATCTGGAGGAAGGCAACGTGTACACATGTAAATAGACACCAACAACTAGGGTGGGAGGGGGGACGGGGAGGGAATCACAAAGGACTCATGAGGCAGAGATGAGGAGAGAGTGAATTCCAGGCACTAGGGACAGCCTGAGAGAGAGGCAGAAGCTAGAAGATGAAACATCCTGTCCTTGGCAGAGCCGGCTGAAAGGACCACCTGACCATTGCAGAATACATGAAATAAGACTTGAAGACTGAGTGGGAGTCATACTGCAGGAATTACCATCTACACCTGGACCCTTATGAAATGAAATCAGGATGAAGAAAAAAGATTCTGTGATGTTGGTCAGTCAATAAGCACTTATTAATTATATCTATATACAATTATCTATCTAATTATGTAATTAATTAGGTCCTTCCCAAGTGCTAAGCAGCATGACGGGTTCTGGGGATGCAAATTAAGACAAAACCAGTCTCTGTCCTCAAGGAGCCTACATTCTTTTGGGAGAGAACACACATAGATAAACAGGTACATAGAAGATATGTATAGAATAGCTGGAAGGTAACCTTAGAAGGGAAGGCTCTAGCAGCTAGAGGGACCAGGAAAAATCTCTTCAAGAAGGTGGCATTTGAGCTGAATCTTGAAGGAAATTAGGGATTCTAACCTAGGAAGGACAGTGGATAGAGCGGCAGGCCCAGAATCAGGAAGACTCATCTGGCCCCAGACATGTCCTAGCTGTGTGATCCTGGGCAAGTCACTTAACCCTGTTTGTCTCAGCTTCTTCATCTGTCAAATGAGCTGGGGGAAGGAAATGGCAAACCATTTCAGTATTTTTGCCAAGAAAACCCCAAAGGGGGCCATGAAGAGTCAGACGTGACTCAACAACCACAGAAAGAGGTTGAGACGAGCAGGAGTGTTGCAGGGGCAGGCAAGGGGAACGGTCAGTCAGTGTGCAAACACAGGGAGAGGAGAGATGGAGCGCCCTGTCAGAGATATAAGGCACAGAATGAAGGCCTTTTCTAGTTCTCAGGAGATGTAAGCCTTGTGAGCTCTTTCATAAATATGAGGGCCTCAAGAGTTAGGGCAAAGGAGCCTGGTTTGAAGGCTTAAATAAAAAGACATTGCTTGAAGAAGGTGAGGTGAACATCAAGAAAACAACAGAAAGCCAAATTTTGGAGACCCACCTTTCTCAATGTAAGTACAAAATATCTGGTTGAATATATCATCAGCTGTGACCAGCCAAATGCCCATCAGGATGGAAACGCAGATAAAGTACAACAGACAGAATATTCATTCATTCAACAGAAAGGAAGAAGCAATCAATTCTTTTTGCTAGTTTTATAAAAAGAAATTATGTTTCTTGGTTATAGAAAAATTTAAACACTGAGGAGTCTGCATTTTATCCCAGAGACAATAGGGAAGCCATTGAAGATTTTTGAGTAGTGACATGGTCAGGTTCGTACTTAGGAACATCAATCTGGCAAACCATGTGGAGAATGTATTGAACAGGGTAAAAAATGGATGCAGGGAGACTAATTAAGAAGGTATTGCAGTAGTGCAGGGAGATATTGTTGAAAGGATATCTTCCAGTGACCCAAGACACCAATGTGCTTATTTGGAGATAAAGGAGATTGTTACTAGGTTCATGGCTACTTCATGCCCAAGACAGCTTTTCTCACATATTCAAAAATGCCTAGGCCGTTCATTATCTCTTCTTTTCTCTCTCTCTCTTTTTAATTGCATGATTCAAAATTACACTAGTGAGGGCAACAATTCAAAAATATAATCTCACTGAATAGGGGAAAATAGATTTTATAAGGCATAACACCATGAAGTAGGAGAAATCTGACTTTGGTATCTCCTCTCCATTTAGTGCCTAATTGCTCTCCTATTCTCCAAAGCACCTCACTGAGGTCAAACATTCCTCTCGGCATCCCATTTTCCAAAACCTCCTCTGTGTCGGGAAGGAAGAAATCTGATTAAGACACACCCAAGGTAGGCAGGGCCTGTTTAGTGCTCTACTAGGCAAGCAACCACCCAGTCCGTGTGTAGGTCTGGACCTGCATACTCTTCCTTATTTTTGAATCTGTGCTACATATGGATGGTTTCAATTGCAATGTGTCCCACTGACAAAGATATATCAAAGGGAGTAAGGAAGCTGGAAGTGGGTAGCACAGATCTGGGAATCTACCCACCATTCTTTAAGGACCCTTATCAGCTGTCAAATTGCTTTTTCCTTGGGTCTGTGCCAGAGAGGCTCATTTTACTTTCTTTTAGAAATGAGAATGAGGAAAGCCTCACCTGGAATCAGGATTCAATGTAACTAAAAATACAAAATAGGAAAAAAAAAAAGGAATCCCAACTGTTGCATTCACACACAGACTATTGACAAGATAGCAGTGCCCTCAGACAGCATTTCAAATACAGTTTATTAGTGTGTGATATGAAAAGGGTATTTTTATTGCATGATATAATGCAATGGGACCTTGGGCGCTCTGTGGAAAGACCTCACACTCAGAAGTGTAATGAACCCATAGTCCCAAAAACATTATACTGTACATTAACCTATCATTAATGGCACATTAGGGCTAGGGGCATTGCACGCTTGCTGGGCAGGGCTCCATCAGGACAGTATCGAGAAAACCACACAGTCTTCCCAGGCTTAAAACAAATAGAGAAAATAAATATTCCTGATGTCTACAGGCAGCTTTAAAGGAAGTTCAATCCCTGCTTTGCGTTGCAATTTCTGAATCTGTTCTCTGAAAAGAGGAAGGGAAGAAAACCAACAAAACAAAGAGGGGGAAAAGAAAATCAAGGCCCTGAGTGTCAGGTGTGTCTACACTGGCATTTGAATAATTTTAAGATTATGGACAGAAAGCACCTTTGAGAGAGCTAAGGCTTCTGAGGGAATCACTAGTCTGTCTCATATTTTTATAGAATTATAGCTTGTTTGGCCTAGAATGGGTCTGAGAGATCATTAGCCAAATCTTTTCATTTTGGAGATAAGGAAAATGATACCCAGAGAGGTGAGGGGTGACATATTAGCAAGAGCAATGGAATTAGACTATGGTTTCAAATCCTTGGGATTTATTGCCTGTGTGACCTT
Organism: Pseudochirops corinnae; assembly: GCA_028646515.1. NCBI lineage: Eukaryota > Metazoa > Chordata > Mammalia > Diprotodontia > Pseudocheiridae > Pseudochirops > Pseudochirops corinnae. The sequence continues at coordinate 89,397,276 of CM053589.1, forward strand.
GGGCAAGGAACATGAATTCTTTGGATTTGTTCCTCATTTATAAAATGAGGAGGCTGGTTAGTTTGAAGTCTCTTCCAGTACTAAATTGCAAGACTCTGTGACTCTAAGTGACTTAGATGAGGTCATGTGGCTAATGAGGGGCAGAAGTGGGACCAGAATGTAAATCACCTGACAATAGTAATCAGACTAGTATCAATTTAGACCTGGTTGATGTGGGCGGTGAGAGTGAGGACATAAGAACATGTTTTTTAAAAAACTTAGACCCTCACCTCTCTGTCTTATGTAGCAACTGTTATAGGGGGCGTTGGAACGCACAGGTCTACCTGTTTCTTCTAGATGTGCTCAGTACACCAGGAATCAAGGGTTGCAATACCATATTCCCGCTGCTTTCATCACTGATGACCATCCTTGTGTGTCTACCCCCTTCCTCTCTCTGAAGCTAAGAGAGACTGAGGAAACCTGGCCCAACACCTCCTTGGCAGATGCTGCTCTCCTCTGAGGCTCATAAAGGGGGTATTTAGTGATTGACCTTGAGTTCTTTAACTCAGTTGCTTTTGAAAACGACAATCTCTCACATCTGTAGAACACTAGCTATCTCACCAAGCACCTTCCCATACATTATGCCTCTTGGTCTCACCTAAGCCCTATGGGATATAGAAGCCAGAGATGATGATCCCTCTCATAAAGTCTTCAAGCTGAGGGTGAATCACCACTTCTTGGAGGATGCTGGAGAAACTATTCCTATCAGGTGGGTATTGGACAGAATGGCTTATGAAACTCTTTCCAAAGGTTTTGTGATACAAGTGATAGAACTGAGGGTCTGAGAAATCAAGGGACGTGCTCAGGGACATACAGCTAGTCAAGGTAATTAGTAAAAAAGCTAGTAATTGAACACAGGTCTAGCCTGATGGTCATTCTACTCCACCATATTGCCTCTGTCACAGTAATACTTGGTAGCTTAACTCCATTCTTGAAAACCTCAGTGTTGTGGCTTGAATTCTATGAGATAGTACTTCCACTAAAGTCTTATTACTATTGTTCAACAGTCAACAAACATTTATTCTGCCTTCATGATCTCTGCCCCAGGCACTATGTTAAGCACTGGGCATAGGCATAAGGCAAAGAGAGATTGCCCCTGTTTTCAAGGAGCTTACATTCTAGTGGGTAAAGATAACTCATAGAAAGAAGCTGGAAAGAAAGTGGGGAGGACACAGAGATACTTGGAATGGGGGTATAATAAAATTCAGGGCACAGCCTGGAGAGAAATGGGAGGTTCTGGGAGGAGCCACTCAATCAGTGGAAGACATCTTATCATTACATGGAGGTGATGCTATCTCCTCAAAAGCTAGACTAGTAGAATGAGGGCTTCAGGAGGTTTTACTAAGATGGAAGAACTTCAAAGAGAGGTCTAGCAGCCCTGTTGTCTAACCATCAACCTTGCTAAGTTTGGAGGGAGCTCACCATCAAATGGTTGGCCTTCAAGTGGTAACTGCTTTTTGGCTATAACAAGACTATCTTTTGGCTATGAAGACTAACTATTAAGGTATGAAGGGATTAATGAAGACTATTTACTAAGGTATAAGGGGAATAAAATGTGCATTAGTGGAGGGGATACTCATATCAATGAAATAGCAGATCTTTTTATCAATCCACCAGCAAGTATTTATTAATTGCCTACTATGTGCAAGGTATTGTGCTAGGAGTTGGGGATACATTTACAAAGAAACAATTCCTACTCACATGACTAAATAATAACAATAACCAGTAGGTTTGCAAAGTGCTTTACTAGTATTATCTCACTTGATCTTCACAACAGCCTGGGAAGGTAGGTACTCTTATCATCCCCATTTGACAGATGAGGAAACCAAGGCAGACAAAGGTAAAGTGACTGGCCCAGAGTCACACAAGTGTCAAATGCCGGGTTTGGGCTCAGGTCTTCCTGAGACAGCATGATGGAGGGAATAGAGAAACCAGCCTTGGAACCAGGGAGATCAGGATTCAAGTCTAGCCTCTGATGCATCCTGGCTGTGATCCCGGTTAAATCAATTAACCAGCCTCTTAGTGCCCTAGACCAGAAGTGTTAAACACTCAGTCCAGAGTGGCATGAGGCCCACAACACTCCAAGTGTGGCCTAAACTAGAATAAAATGTAAATGGAAAATATTTAACAGAATAAATTTTTAAAATGATGAAACATGGATTAACATTACATTTTAAAACAGTCAATATGTGGCCTTCAGAAATCCTGATTGTAAGGATTAGTTACCCCACCCCACCCCCATTTCTATTTGAATGTGATACCACTGCTTTAGGCAATGCTCTTGGAGTATAAGCTGCAGAACAGAGGTTGATGTGAATTTGTAGAGAGGGTTCCCTGATTTGGGGGTTTCCTACCCTGATAAAATCATGGGTCCAGTCCTTACTCCTATGCTTGAACCAGGCCTTTCCTCTAACCATGGAAGGCAACAGAAGTCTTCTTACCCACAAACAAGGCACACATAGATCAATGGCATAACCTGCCTGGGTATACCCAGTATACCCAGAGGCTGTCCCAGTCCTCTGGGACTTAGATGAATGTCCTACAGGAAAATGATCATGGTAAAGCAGGAAAATGGGTTCACTTGACTCTCCCTCCTGGTTCCCCAGCACCTTCCAGATCCTGGATGTTGTGCTCACTACACTTCTATTTCCTTCACCTGTAGCCACCTCCCCTTTGGGCTCCACCCAGCTAAATCCTATCCCTATGTCAAGGCTTGGCTCAAATTCCATCTCTGCCATTAGGCCTTCTCTGTCTAACCCCAATCCATATTGATTTCCCCTCTCTTTGGATTTCTGCAGCAGTTAGAGCTAAAGAAATTAATTTCCCAGCCTCACTCGTGATTAGATGCTGTCATCTCTTAGTCCTTCAATGTCTCATGTGGACAAGTCTTATCTCTTCCACTATGCTCCTGGTTTGAATTCCAGCTCCATCACTTATGTATGAGGAGTGTGACTCTGGATAAATCATTTTACCTCTTCAGGTTACAGTTTCCTCAGCTATGGGGCTAAAGGGCTTGGCTAGATGACCTCTGAAGACCTGTCTGGGTCTAGATCAGTCATCTTTGTGGTCCTTGAAGGCAGGAATTATCACAAGATCACAGATGTAGAGCTGGAATGGACCATAGACATCATCTAGAATAAACCTATTTTACAGATGAGGAAAACTGAGGTCTAGCAAAGTTAAGTGATTTGGTCAAGGCCACAGAGGTGATAACAGGGCTGGGATTCAAACCCACCTCCTTTAACTCCAGATCTTGTGCTCTTTTCAATACTCTGTGATGAACTTCTATTTTGTCTTAGATTGTAAGGAATAATGAGTAAATGGATACAGAGCTAGACCTGGAAGACCATGAATCCTGCCTCAGACACATATGAACTGTTTGACCTTGATCAGGTCACTTAATCCCCATGAACCTCAGTTTCCTCATCTGTGAAATGGGGTTATAGCACCTATCTCCCAGGGCTGTGGTAAGGATAAAATGAGAGAATACTTGTCAAGTGCTTTATAAACATTAAAGTGCTTTATAAATGCCATCATTATTACTATTGTTCTTATTCCAACAAAGCTTACTGTTTTCCTGGAGTGAGGGGAAACATTTACAAAAATCAGTAAATACTGGGGACAGCTAGGTGGCACAGTGAATAGAGCACCAGCTCTGAAGTCAGGAGGACCCGAGTTCAAATCCAGCCTCAGACACTTAACACAAAAACTAGCCGTGTGACCTTGGGCAAGTCACTTAACCCCAATTGCCCTACCTTCTTCCTCCACAAAGAAAAAAAAAAATCAGTAAATACATGATGCATACAAAGTAAATTTTAAAAGTTATTTTAGAAGGGAGGGAAGTACTAACAACCAGGGGGATTAGGAAGGACTTTGTGTAGGAAGTAGGCCTTCAGCTGGGCCTTGAAGGAGGCTAGGAATCCCAAGGGGTACAGATGAATGTAGGAGCGTTCTTGGCTTAGGAGACAGGGGTGGATCGACATGTGAGGGGACATTCAAGTGAGCCACTCTGGCAGGAGTGTAGAGGACACAAAAGGAAGTGATGGATCAACAGGTTGGGACCAAATTATGAAAGGCTTTCAGTTGCCAAAGAGTTTGCATTTTACTCTAGAATCAAAAGCCACTGGCCAGTATCTTCTGGCCTTTTTCCTCTACAATGTCCACCTGCACAGAGAGTCTTTTTAGACCTCTGACAAAGGAAGATGGAATTAGGCAGCATCGAGTTTTAGATGGAAAGAAGCATCTTTAAATTGGAAACAAAAACTTCTTGGGTGTAGTTGAATATGGAAAATGCCCCTAAGGTGCTTTCCAACCCTAAAACAATGGTCTCTGATAATTATTTGGAAGGTAGCTATTCTCACCACTCTACCAACAGTGCAATAATGATGAGAGAGTGTGGTTGACAACGTTGTGCAACTCTGCCTGGCTGCAATCCAGTTCATGCATGAGCCAAGACATCAACCTATGATGTCATTGATCCTCTTCAAAAATGAAGGACCAACAATAATGATGCAATAATAATGATAACTGACACTAAGTAGAACCTTAAGATTCCAAAATGCATTATACTTGTTTTTTCATTTTATGGTCATTTTATAATGTTATAAGCTCCATAAAGGCAGGGACTGTTTCCTTGGTATCTTTGTATTCTCAGTGTCTTGCATACAGTAGAGACTTACTAAATGCTCAAAACACTATACTGAATTGTCAACTGCCTAGAGGGACTGACATTCCACGAGAAGATTTCTATCCTTTGAGAGGAGAGGAAGTCTAGACACTTCAGGACAACATGCTGTTTATGCTTGGTCACTTGGTCACTAACCATGTGAAAATGAAGATTTTTTCTTTTTTTTTACAACTATATGAATCTGTTTTGTAACTGAACAGCTTGCAGGTCTGAGTATGGGTACCCAGCTCTGACTGTCCAACCTCCTTTTTCCCCACAAACAGGCATATTTGGAAATCATCCAGGAATATTTGCCATGTTTCAATTTTTGCTATGGGGTCTGACCCAATCTTCCTATATGCTACACAAAGTTTCTTCTTTGCTTCTTCCTTCCTGTCCTCTTTACAGTTAAGCCTAGTTATTTTCAGATAAAAGACTTTCCACCACTGTTTTAAAATGTTAGGTTTTATTTGTCCTAGGGTCTGCTAACGTACATTGTAATTAAAATGTTGATTAGTAAACGGTTTAAATATATGACAGACAATGCAGTTAAAGCCTACAGTTAGGTCAATATGTGATTTAGGTTTGCCATTTAAAAACTCTCATTTAAATTTTGCATACATTAATCACTACCATACTTCAATGTTCTGATATCCACCTGACTACAATATTAAAATAAAACTTGCTGCCCCAGGGAAATCCTACTTATTCTTAATTGTTTCGAGGCTTTGATGGGCTTTTAATCTAAGATTAATTTATGCAATTTTAAATAACTCTTCTTATGATTAATAAGCTTGAAAATTAAAAGGAGTCTAAAGCAATTATAATGAGCATTTGGTCATAACCTCATTAGAAGAAGGAGTGAAGGATACAGCTCTGGAATTCTTACAAGACTACAATTTAAGGTTACTTTTAGAGAAGTCAAACATAGTTCCTGAAATTGCAAAGGCAGGTTAGCAAAGGTCAGTGTTAAAATGACGGCCAGTTAGATTAGCATACTAATGATTTTCCCCAATAGTGACAGAAAGGACACTGGAAAGAAGATACAGAAAGAGAGACAAATGAACTGTGCTGGAAAAAAGCTACAAGCTTAGAATCAAGTTTCTTATTATTTTTGGACAGAGACTTACATGGAATTTCAGGAAAGGCCTCAGGGCGATGAGTTCTCTGTTAAAAAAAAAATCAGCCTATGCCAGAAAATTTGATTCCATCTATACTAGGACAGAGATGAAGTTAAATGTGATTTTTTTTCATTATGCCTATAATTACTTATAGTTATCACATCACTTCCCTGCCAAGGAAGCTACAATGACTTCTGAGTACATCAAAGCCAAATTCTTCTGTCTGATTTGTATGATAGAGCCCTTTCTGGAACTAACTGTATTTCATAAAATCATACACTTAGAATTGCAAGGGATGTTAAAAGTCATCTCGTCCAATGTCTTCATATTATAGGTCAGGAAAAAGGCCCAGAGTGGTCAAGTGATTTGCTCCAAGTTACATAAGGGGTAAACAGAAAAGCTGGTACCTGAACCCAAGCTCTCTGGCTCCCGAATCCAGGCTTTCCCTGCTTTTTAGCTCGAACTTCTTTCCCCCACATCATGTACCATCTGCCCCAGCTGGGCTCATCTTATTGTCCATTTTCAGGCTCACTTTTTCTATTATGTTTTGGTTTATGCCCCCTCCTCCTTTTTGCACTGAAATAAATCCTACCTAGCTAGCTATTTTACTCTCCAAGGTCAAATTTCTCTGTGAATCCTGCTGACACAATCCTAAACCATACAGAGCTTTCACCAGCTCCTAGTGTACTTCTAGTTAGAAATACAGTTTCAACACTTGTCCTCTAGTGAGTAGTTCCAGAGATAACTCCCCAGCTAGATTATAAGCTCTTTGTGGGCTGATATTTGTTTTGCAAATGTCACAGCACTTCCTCAGCACCTGCTGACTAACTGGTCATCGATTTTATAATCATGGCCCCAAGGAGATGAGTTCCCCACACTTTATATACTTTTTAGGCTACGGGTCGGTCATAGGAAGTTATGATTGTTGGGAAATTATCCGTGAACGTTCACTATCCCGTTCCTCTTTCTTCAGAAATGAAATAACATGCTTTGCAACAAGAGAAACTCCTGAAAAACAGCCAAGACACTAAGAACAAACATCTAACACATAGTATACTTTATTCAACCTAGTCTTCCTCATCCAGGGCGGTAACAACGTAGGCCTGGGAAGAGTAAAGAATATTTATTTTTATTTTTTGCTATTCTTTTCTGGGAGGTGGAGAGCAAAGCTGGGAATAAACAAAACTGTGCTGATGAATAAATTTTCAGAATTTGTACTTGGGAGTCAGTTAACATCAAAACAATCATAGTTTTTGACATGGTTGCTGTCAAGATCCTGAGCTACACTAACCGTGAGCTCTGTGGGCTGTGCCTGCTTTTGGGTGTTGTTGCTTACGGGTGCTCCTCGTCCTGGTAACTGTATGTGAACACACACTTTTACATTTCTTCTAAGGCCTCGTGGGATCTGAAGCATTGCTTGAATGAAGGTACATCATTGGGAAATTGCTCATTTCTGTAACTGCCAACCTAATGGCACTACAAGTTTCTTCAACAGGAAGGTGACGATTACAGAACCTGAAAGTCTGGAAAGCCCAGGTCAGCCATCAGCAAAGCCCTTTTTGCCTACAATTTTGCTTCAATAACTTGCTTTTTGTTGTTGTTTTGGAGGGGGGAAGGCAGGGCAATTGGGGTTAAGTGACTTGCCCAAGGTCACACAGCTAGTATGTGTTAAATGTCTGAGGCCAGATTTGAACTCAGGTACTCCTGACTCCAAGGTAGATGATCTGTTCACTGTGCCACCTAGCCACCCCTGCTTCAATAATTTGTTACAGCATTAACTACCCCAGCTCCACCTTAGGTGGTTAACTAACAGATCAATTGTCAACTCTTGGTAAATGACTCTTCTTCCCGAGCTCCATCCTCCCCCATACCCTGCAGAAATTATTATTATTTCACTTCAGCACAGACTAGAGAGAAGGGGTGGCTACTGATAATCTTTCCAGTGTCTCCAATATCATCACCATGGCTCCAGGAGAGACAGTTATGGGGAGGGGTAGTAAAAAGAAAAAAGGATGACTATGGGTAAACTTCCTCAGAACTTTTACGAATTTGTGGTCCAGTTGAACTTAAAAAAAACCCAAACAACAAACACTTAAAAATAGCACATATCTTTTGATATGAACTAAGTTAGGGTTCTTGTCTTTCTCATTTGCTTAGATTCATTTTGCATACATGATAAATGATTGTTTTATAAGAAAAAAAATTTTAGGCTACTATTGAACGGGCTACTTCCTGAGTTTATCTGTAGATCTAAACCAAACTGTCCTTATATTTTGACTCGGTAGGCCTGGAAGTGGCTCTGTGGCTGGGATGTGAAGGGCTGTCCTTTAAAGGAAGGACTATCCTTGTTCAGTCTGGCCCCCAGAGCAGAACCAGGAATCAAGGGGACAAGGGGTAAGGAGGCCAATTCAGGCTCACTGTAAGGGATGGTCACTGGGGAAGTGGGCTGTGCTCAGTGAGAGGGAGTGAGTTTCGGCTCCCTGGACGTCTCCGAGCAGAGGCTGGGGGACCCCTTTTTGGGTATGGGTTGTGTGGGTTAGACTAGAAGGCCACTGAGCTCCCTTTTAATGAGCCAGCTCTGTGACTGTGGTATAGAGACAGAAAGGTAGGAGGGGAAGACTGTTACTGCTTTATAATGTAAACCTTCTCTTTAAGGGTGTGTGCTTGAATGTGTGTGTGTGTGTGTGTATATATGTTTGTATATATACACACACACATATATATGCATATATTTACACACATATGTATAGATACATATGTGTGTATGTGTTTGTGTGTGTATCTACATGGAGGCAGCTAGGCAGCTCAGTGGATGCAGGGCTAGGTCCAGAGTCAGGAAGACCTGAGTTCAAATACCACTTCAGACTCTGATTCGCTGTGTGACCTTGGACAAGTCACTTAATCTCTTTTGGGCTTAATCTCCTGGAAAAGTAAATGGCAAACTATTCCAGTATCTTTGCCAAGAAGACCCAAATAATGGGGTCACAAAGAGCTAGACATGACTGAACCACTGAACAACATACATTTACACACACACACACACACACACACATATATAGTTATGCATAGGTAGCCGAAACAAATGCTGCATACCAGGGTGTGCGCATGGTAGGTGTTTATAAATATCGAACATCCCTCTTTTTAATCACACATCTCATGGTGCGTGAAAAGGACAGAAAAAGTAATCTACTGTTGGTTCACACTAACCCAGACGACAAACAAGCATCCCTCCTTTCTCCCTCATGTAACCCAGTTTTTAAATGACAGGGTGAGCCAGCCTGTTCAGCAGGATCAGAATGGGCTGCCTTTCCAAGGCTGAGTTCTTCGGAACCCAAGAATGACTACAGAGAATCCTCCCCTAGTAGTTCTGCTCTGGAGTGCTCAGGGGTCCCCAAAGTCTGCATTCCATAACCGCTGCTCCCCACTTGGTTAGGAGTTAAAGCAAGAACATTCCAGAGGCAAGGCCATAGTTTTTTTCCCCCCCTTCCTTTAAAAGAAAAAATCATGTTTAATTTAAAAATTAGAAACTGGAGCAGGCTGTGAGCACAGGGGTTGATTGAAACAAAATTTAAATTCCTGTCAAGCCCATTTAAACACGGGGGCCCTTCATAGACAATTAGCTGCTCCCTGTGAATGCTGAATAAACTCAGGCCTGGTCACTGTTAGAAGAGAGAAACCTACTGTGAGGCACTGAAAAAAAATTAACTAAAATCAGGCTGTATGAAATATCTAGCCTTCCAGTTGATCATGGGGGCCTGGAAAGTGTAAACAAGACAAAAATCGATTCCTTAGTGCCCTCAAATCAATCCCCCAAAATGGTCGGGGCATCTGTTTCTGCTAAATTTTGTTTACTCGGGCAGATTTGCTGTAATTGCAGTGGTTTATCTCCCATTGTCCCTGGGGCCCTAATCTCCCGATTACTAATACTTAACACTCATTTCACATCTAGAGCTACTTCTAATCCTCAACAGGTTTGGGGGGCTCTTAAAATTATTGAAACCACAGAGACAGGAGACACAGCCTCTTTGTGAAAGGAACATTTTCTTATCTACTACCAGCTGGGTCCAATCATCACCAGGGATGGCTACAACAAAGGTGCTAAAAGGCTCTTTCACAATGACTGCTGCTCTACTGGGGATTCAGTGGATAAAAAAGAGCTTTGATGGAAAAATCTGAACAAGAGGCTAGAGCAGTCCAGCCAAATAAAGTTACTGTCATAATCAAATGCTGTCAATCACAATGAAAATCCAATTAAAAATGTTGCAGCACGGCCCTCTTAAGTGGAAAAATGTCCCCTATTTATACACATTTTTGTCAACTCCACACTAATTCTACAACTGGAAAAGTACTAGTATTAATTGAATTTTTTTCCAACTTAAAAAAGAAACAACAACAACAAACCCAGGAGCCTTCTGAGGGACTGAGGTTACATACAGCATGTTGGTATACAATTAAGAGTTAATCAAGGCTACCTTTGAAAATTCCATTTTTATTCCCACCAAGGGAACCTTAACACAAATGGTACCTATTCAGCTACTTCTGAGTTGTAGCTGGTGATCATTTATATTTTAAGAGCGGAGAAAAGGAAAAAAAAACAACAAGAAAGAAACTAATCCAGGTTCCAGCAAATGTCTCTCTCTGATTCATAATAGCTGACATTAATTCGGAACCTAATATTTAAGTCCATCTTGAAAATTAGAGAAGCAAAGGCCCAAATGTCTTCAGTCCCTTCCTCTATCCTCTAAATGGCCAACGGAACCTCCAATTGTCTGTACACACAGTTTGGACCCCACAAATAATTAGGTATCGACAAAAGGTCTCTCTAAAACTGCTTGGCCCACTATCCCCAAAGGTGTCTCTAAAAACTGCTACAAATTAAAAAGCAAACAGCCCATTAGACAAATCCAGCTGGTCCAACTGTAAATAGGAGGCTTCTGATAATTTTCTTTAGCTCTTGAAACTCCTGGTTAGAAGCATTAATAATTGATAAGAATTGCATCTATTTATTGATAAGCACTTACACTAAAACAATTTTGCCACCTTCAACAACAATTCCCAAATCCCAGAGAACTTGGTCCCTGGATCCTTTTGTTTTTGTTCTCATAGCTAGCTGTGTGTAACTCTATAACTCTTGGTGGTTGTCAACCCAACTATCATTCCAGAAGACATGGGGGAGACTGTACCTCTGATGTACTACTGGAAACAGAAGACCATACACTTTCCTTCCCCTCCCCCCCATACCTCCAACATGGCAGATGAAAGGTATATTGTATAAACAGTGAGCATGGAAACCAGTGAATCAATCTAATTTTCTTTCTTTCTTTCTTTCTTTTTTTTTTGCTTTTTGGAGGGCAGTTGGGGTTAAGTGACTTGCCCAAAGTCACATGGCTAGTAAATGTGTCAAGTGTCTGAGGGCAGATTTGAACTCAGGTCCTCCTGACTCCAGGGCCAGTACTCTACTCACTGCGCCACCTAGCTGCCCCTACAATCTAACTTTCTAATGATACTGCTGGCAAGCTAGCCATCTCCAAGTCTTGGTTTTCAGTAACTCCTGGATTTGGTGATTGTAGTGGACCCCATTTCTGAATTAAAAACCTAAATAGTCATGACTGACAACTTCTGATCCTATGGTGTCCCTAAGAGTCAAATGCTTAAAGAAGAATTCCCTTTGGAACAGACCTAAGAATGTGTCCGTGTAACAATAGATTAGGATGCTGACCAGATGACAGAAATAATCAAAATATTTTCTGAGCAGATCTACTATGTTCCCAGCACCATGCCAGGTACTGTGGGGAATCCACAATCAATCCACCCTCAGAAGATCAAAGCCTGGTCCTTCAGAAGCTTACCTAGTTAGTGGATAAAGCATACTTGAGGGGTAAGCTGGGTGGTACACGGTATTACAGGAATTCAGACACAGGCTGTATGTGAGTGTGGGTTGAAAGCAACAGAGCTTAAAATAGAAGTTGAAATATGGGTAACACTTGGACAAGAAGAGTGTATGGGGGGGATAAATAGAAGTGGGTAGAAATTTCCAGTGAGTTAAGCCAGAGAATCAAGTTAAATAAGCAAATCAAATTTAAAAAGTAAATACACAAGGCTATTCCAAGGACATACTTTGTTTTCATAGTGGATTTGGTATAATGTTGATGGAGAACAGTCTGATTTTTAAAATACGTGACAAACAACTATGCTATTTCTGGAATCAAATACAAAAGAGGCAGCCTGGCATAGTGGAGCACAGAAATCAGGGTTCTAGACCTAGCTTTGCTTTTAACTCTCAGTGTGACCCTGGGTAAGTCACTTCAATCACTCTGGACCTCATTAGTCTCATTTGTCAAATGATGAGTGGCTTAGGTGACCTTAAGGTCCCCTCCACCTCTAGGAGTCTGTGATTCTAAATCTCAGCCTTTGTTTTATGGGAGTGGAGAAAGGGTGACCCAAGCTGCCTGACAAAGAAGGCAGGGTGGTAGCATCATCATCGTCCCCATCAAACAGCCAGACAGAGAATGGTCAAATTCGATAGAGGAAAACAAAGTTACCTTTAACTTGCTGAAAAATGAAAACTGTCAGATCACTGTGATCAAGGAATGACCGATTTTATCTATCTGTAGCTCTCTAGCCATGTTCATACATATATATTTATATATTTATCTGTTATAGTCTTGTCAAAAGATTAAGCTGTCGCTGCTATGGGAAAACAAAGCTTGTTTTCTGGGGTTATAATCTCTCTGTTCTTGCTGAAGTGCTAACTTGTCATCAAAAACTCAAATTAAAGCTGTCTGATTTAGTGCAATCTCAAGCATTCAGCCAACAATTCCACGGATGTAATTATGTGCAATTAAAAAGCTTAAATCAACTTATTTGCTGGTAGAATCCTACTTCTAAGCAGACACAAATAGATGCTTCTAATAGCTTTGGTATTCTTCAGAATTTTAAAACTAAATTATAAAAAAAAATATCCCTCACATTCCATCACTGTGGTTGTCTATAGTTAGACACCCCCATTGTTCTTGGATTGATTCTTGTCTTCACAGAAAATATTAAGAAATTTTTCTAAAATTCCATTCTCAGAGATGCTCTCCCTCAAAATCTGGATTTACAAACTCACAAGGTGAATTGTACCACCAGATGAATAACCAAATAGGAAAATAACAGTGGCAAGGATGGGTGGTTAGGTGTCTCTCAACATGGCCAGAAAGATACAATTTAAGATGTAAGCCGTATATCCTGGGCAAGATAAACCCGACAGACTGGGGCCAAGTTTAGAATCACTTCTTAGCCATCATCAGTAGCATCCTACATTTTTGGATTTAGGCAGTCACGGCAATGCCTTAGTCCCAGCTGGATTGAGGAAATGTGTCTTCTCTCTACATCTGAGTTCAGGGCAGAGACAAATCTCAGATCACTAGAAACTGCATATTGCATTTAGTTAATGAAGAGAAGTTTGGATTGATGAAGAAGATAAGCAGAAGCTCTTGGTGTGGCAATGGAGGAATATTTTTGAGGATCCCAAAATGACAAAGCTGGGATTTGAGTGTTTCAGGAAAAAAATTTGATTCGATGATTTCTCTTTTCCCCTCTCTCTTTTTAAATTACTGTGAAGAAGTCCAATTTAATGTAAATCTTGATTTAAGTGCTGAGACAACAGCCAACCATCAAACTATCTGAAGATGTAATTACACTCGGTAGTATTAGGATCAGTTTTGAAAAAGCAAAAAAAACTATCACTGACAATTCAATTTGGAGAAGTTAGACAAGTTAACATATCTTCAAAAGTAATTAAATGTTTGAACAGATTTTGCTAAACATTACCACATTACCCCAAAACATTACCACTCTTTATACATAAAACCTGTTCTGGGAAATGGGACTACCTTGGAGGAAAAAAAGTCCAAACGCACAACTTTTATTATGATTTGAAGATATGTACATTCCTCCCCTGCTCCACAGAGACTTAGAAAAAAAAATTTAACTGACTCAGTCAGGTCCCACAATAATCTCTTTTCCTTATAAGTAAAATTACTTCAGTTCAAATAGCAAAATGTAGTCCAGTGCAACTTCTCAGGGCCTAGATAGGAAACAGAACCGGAGGGAATGCTAAATGATGGTGCTTTGCTCTGGAATGTTCAGGGAAACGCACAAAATACCAGGCATGGTTACATTATAAGAAAAACACACGTGCACACACACACACACGCAACACAACAATGTGTTTTTTCAAACAATTACTAAAGCAGTATCATAACAGCATAAAGACAATTTCTGCGCTAGCTTGTTTCCTGAGATTCTCGTTGCCACTGAACAGCTAGAACAGATAATAACTATTAGTAAATCAAACTCCTCTGCAATATCCAGCTGTGCCTCACGCATTTACATACAGATAGAATGGGTATATGTTTTTAATATGTATGTGCTATGTACTTTTACCACAGCTGAAGTGCATACTACAAAGGAGGAGGAGAATAGGAATGGAATCAGCATGAGATAATAAAGTGGCCTAGATAAAGTATTAGCTGGCGATTGATCTCAAACAGGGGATATGCTGCCTCTTTTTGACCTGATTACTTACTATGCATAGATTCCATTAAATAGAGCTTAGATATGGAAAGCTTTTCTGAAAAACAGTCTACATGCATAGATGGATCTATAGCATTCTGAGTCAAATTTCTAAACGTTCACATGAATATCTGCCCCTCCATATCCTTTCCAGACTGTACTCACTCAGTTCTGCCCATGTCAATATTCAAGATGAGACAGGGAAGGCGTGGCGGGGAAGATGAAAGGGGTCTGGCTGAAATCTGGATGGAGAGCTCATTTTCACTGAGTAGAATCCTATAGGGAGGGCCCCAATCAACAGAAAGCATTCCCCTTCCCTCCCTTACTCAAAGGCAGTGGGACCACCAAACAAATACTGCTTTGCTCTAGGGGCCAATCCAAACCTTTTCACATCTGATTGGCTTCAAAGATAAAGAACCACCCTGAACTCATTTCCAAGCCCTGCCCGCATTTCCAAACGGCAGCTGCGAGGGCTTTTCACAAGTTTTCAATTTAATAGAGTGAGTAAATTCATTCATTTGTGCTAATGAAGCTTCCACCTCTCAATCCCCACCCCATTCTGGGATTCATACACAACATCTCCATCTTTTTAGGCCATAGTTCTAGGAAGCCTGTTCTCAGGGCCAATTTCCTTGTTTCACAAAGGAGGAAAGTCACATCTGGTTCAGTGTTGGAACCAGGACTAGAACACAGATCTGAGAAGACTGGATTTTTATAGCTCCTACCCAATCTATGATCCTAAACTGGTCTTCTAGTTCAGTATCCCTAGTGGAAAGTATCCCTAGTGAATCTGCTCTGCTTGACTAGGAATATTTGTGACAAAGATTTGGTTCTTTTCTTTTTTTTTTTTCAATGGGAGGAGGGTAGAAAGATGAGGGAGATAGAAACAGGGTAGCACTCCCCCCGCCCAAAAAAAGGAAGAGTCATTGAGGCATCTTTTTAAAAATGCAGAGACAGAAAGAACACTGGAAGGAAGTACAAACAAGCAGGAGAGAACTGAAAGCTACCGGTTGAATTTATATGCTTAAAAGTATACAGAACAGAGACTCACAGTTCCAGGTATAAACCTCTCTTTCTGTTCACTATATATATATGGAAATATCCATTTTATTTGGTGTCTGTTACATTCAGAATAAAAATAAAATTAAAGAAGAAAATAGTCCTAGGAAGACTTTATTTCTCAAGAGTAATGCTTCCAAGCAACATAAACAGTCTTTATAGTTTTAACTCCCCAACACCAACAGGAATTATTTTATTTTAAAATATTTTCAAAAATAAAATTTTGATAGAACACCTGATGGAAACTGTCCATTTCAATATTTTCAACCCAGGTGCTCTGTATTTTCCTAGTTCTATGGGCCTAGAGTTTGTCTTTTCTTGTAACTTCACTAACTTTGGTGAGAAACAATTGATTCTGAACATGTAATTTCACCATCATCTTTGAATTCCTGTCTTTTTCTCTATGACAATATTTCTATTTCCTTTGGCAATGAAAAACATCTTTTTCCACATGTAACATAATATCATTGCCTGGCTAACCCAAAACAAGGACTGTGGGCCCTACAACTAGCTGAATCTTCCATTTCTCCTATCTTCAGGAATTGAGACCTTTCCCTGAATGTTAGCATTCCCAACTCATGTAGCAGAGGGTAGCATTAGCAGAAATCCTATCACTTGATCTATATATGGGAACTTAAAACGTACTCATTAATCACCAAAGGAATATAAAGAGTTTGGAAATGTCAACATATCCATATCTAGCTCTTTCTTCTTGGATGGGCCTTAAGCAGACACCCAGCTGATAATGGTCAGTCTTTAAAGCACTTAACCAGAGACCACATCTTCCCCATGAAAGAGATGTGACACTTTGACTCTAACAGGAGCTTTCTATAACGGAAGGTGCATATACACACGTGTAGTAGGTCCAGGAAAGAAAAGAAAAGACTAGGCAGTAGGGCTCTTTTTAAGATGGTAGAATTTCTTTCCAAATTTAATAGCTGTCAGTGAGAAGATTGCTTGCCTAAAGGTCACATCTGAGGGTTTGGCTCTATGATGCCAAATTCCAAAAGAATCCTGCAACAATAGGTATTGGAGGTTGGTGTTTACTCTGCAAAGAAGGCAGAGGCAAGCCAAGAGAGGAGCCCAGTGAGCAGACATTCTCATCTCTCCCCTCAAACCCCTGTATTCTCAATTGGTTTCAAGATCTCAAAGGGGTTATTGGTGGTGATAATGACAGTGATGGAACTGCAAAACCAAGGAAAGCTATCCCAAGAGCCAACCTACCTGCATTCCATTATATTTATATCGGTGATCACTACCTTTAACCTGGGTCAGGGTTGGGACTGTTACATGGCTTCTGATAGTAAAGCTTTAACCTTTGTTAGGCCCACCCCCATCACCTCAGATTTTCTTCAATCAAACTGACAAATAAAAGACTATAAGGGGAACTTCAACAATGCTACAAGTCTTAAAGTTGCTCTAACCCAAGCTGTGCAGGCCAAGCCAGTATCCAGCTGGTTGGAGTCACTGAGCTTTGGAGATAAACTGTTCTTTTCCAAAAGGAAGCCATCCCCCCCTGCCCACAGTGACAAATAGGCTCTGCAGTTCATGCATTCCTGAGGAGGCCCTCGGCTTCCAGAAGGGAGTACCATCAAATAGGTTGCAGGCAGAGAGGGGAAAGGAAAAATTAAAGCCATTAATATGCTGGAAGGAATGAAAAAGACTGTGCCTTCTTAAGGTGTGGCTCCCTAAGATAAGAGGTCTAGTCCTTCAAGCTAAAGACACCTTGATTTCTTCCTCAAGGCCCAGTGAGCCTAGTCCTTCCATCAAGAGCAGGGAGGGAAGGCTCAGTTCCCTTGGGAGTCCCTCCAGGAGTTATAAGAATGCCACTCCAAGCACAGTCCCTATTGCTGTCTGCCTTGTGTCTGGTCTCTCTTGGAGCAATGGGTGGCTCACTCTTGTTACACCTCTGGGCATAAATCCATTTAAAATAAAACAGCAAGCAGTACTAGAAATAATGTTAAATATTAAGTACAAGACAATGCTCTCTGTGACTAAATTTTTCATTATATTTTATTGATTTATTGATATTTATTAATAAAAAAATAAAAGTGGGGTAGCACACACCAGGGTGTGTAGTTGTAAAGAGATATATCTAGGTATGTAGCCACATATATCCAAGTACATAAGCTTCTGAGGCACTGAAAGTACTCACCCTTTAGCCCCATCTTTATGACTTGACACCCTGGAGTGGTGTTCCTCACGAAGATATACATACATATATATTTATGGGTGTATGTGCGATCTGCAGATGTTTTATTTATAAGTGGTCGACTCATTGCGGCATTGAAACGTGCATTTACAAACAGATATCTGTTTTATGAAACACTATTCCTTTGTTTTAATAGCTAAGCTATCCAGCCATAGCATAATAATGCGCAAGGTAAATGGGTCTCTATCTCTAGAACCTGTTCCAAGTTTTCTCAGATGTGACTAACTGCAAGAATTTTCCAACCATCAAAAGACCAAAAAAAAAAAAAAAAAAACAAAACCCAAAAAGACAGTCTCACTACTTTAGGCACCAAATCTGTATGGATATAAACTGGAAAGCTTTGGGGTGAACTTTAACTTGAGACTACCCTGAATTCAGAAATTTTGCTCCCAGGATAATGTTAAGGAGGTAAGTACCTTCTCAGAGAGCAGTCATGCTGCAAAAGTGAAATATTGGAGTTTTTACTTTCCTATGGTGACATTCGCATGGGAAAGAAGTTATGGACATTTAATTGTGTTGTTATTGCATCTGATTTTTAAAAAGTGCTTATGATTATGAAATACAAAGGATGAAAAACCACCAGCTGATATCCTCGAGATAGACCTTTGTAAAAGATGCAGGAAAATGACTATGATGGCAGTTCTTCTAAGGTAGGGCTGGTGTAAAACATTAGAAAAGCACAGGCTATAATTATTACGTACTAATGTTAGATACTGACATTATTCAAACAGTTTGTGCACGGTCAAATCAACAATCTGTACTAAATAAATGACATTTGGGAATTGTGGAGAAGCATCTCTGTTCCTCTCACTGCCTGACTAAAAACTGTCATTTGCAATCAAAGGAGACTGCCTTGGAGCTGAGAACACAGCACTAGAAGCCTTGCAGTTGCCTCTTTCTAAGGAAAAGACCAAAGATTCCCATTAACTTGATCTTTTGCAGCCAATCTAATTTCATCCTGCACAGATCCAACAGGAATCCATGCCACGTGGGCTCAGCATTTCCCGTAGGAATGCATTAAAAACTTAATACATTGACCACCTCTGTTTTCAATCTTCACATCTGGAAAGGTTGCAATGGCAAATAGCGACAAAGAACGACCTATATTAAATTGTAATCCCTGGGCTGAACAGATAGAAAGACTTCTGCATTAAGTTTCAGAATAGTGCCTTAAACAAACAAACAAACCTGAAAATAACCAAGGTGTGAGTCTCAAAAACACCCATCTCAACGAGGTAAATAATTTTGCCCTGACTCAGGCTGTGTATGAAGAAAAAGGTAAAAAGGAAGTGGTCTTTTTTTTTTTTGGTCTATCCCACGAGAAAGGAGAGCATGGATACATGACAGGAGAGTTCTTGAAATGAACATGACTTGGAGGAAGTCCACTTACCATCAAATCTTCAGGTGCTGGTCTTTCTTTTGGCTGCTTCTTCATGCTGGAGAAGGGAAAAAAAATGTTTTCATCTAATTTATGTGACTTGCAAAGGTGTTATGCTTTCTATCCTTGAACCACATTTCCCAGAATTTAAATATGCTTTTAAAATTTATTGGGGCAAAGATAGGAATATATCAGCTAAAACATCAGCCTGTGATCTCTTACTATTTCTAGCCCTTCAATATTGTACTTTCTTTCGACAGCCTGGGTTGCAATTACTGAACACTAAATAAGTCAGAGGAACAAAGGTGATTTTTTCCAGGGTTGTCCTTGAAATAGAGATAAGGAATGAATTAAGGCTCATCCTGGTCTTCTGCCAACATGGAGGAAGCAAGATGCTATTCCTGACTCAGTTACGAATCCATCCCTGTTTTAGATGTGAGGAACAATTCTCTTTCTTTTAAAAATGGGAATAAGATGGTAGTGAGACAAGGGATGGGATCATCAAGTCAAAAGAGATGATGGTTCCTTTCTTCATTACGACTTAGGTTGACAAGTAATCTGTAAAAGAGGTCAGAAGTCCAGATAACGCTATGAAATTATAAATGGATTATTGCATATTGTTCTCATTTATTTTGGCTCCAGTGCAAGTTGATAATTCATTAAACAGCTGTTGGAAAGCTAAGTTTGTTTAAGCAGCTTAAAGGGATCACATTTCTCATCCAGATATTCCTTGTCTTTCCAAGCAATAGGTATAATTAGTAGCTGTAGACTGTGCTTAGCTGCGTGACGGAGCACAAACACAAGGTAGTGAGGTGACCATTGGTGGCTGCCTGCCATGGGACTGGATGATGATCTCTTCCCCTTCCCAAACACTGACATATTTCTAGGATAGGGCTTTTCTCACCTGGCTGGGCTAACCTGATTCTGAACGCTCCTTTATTTTAGCCACTCCCTAAAAAGCAAGAAGGCCCTTAGCATATAATCTGCTGCATTTGCTGACGGTATTTTTTTTTTGCAGAGAGATTTAATGGTCATATGGTGAATAAGAACCATAGTTATGAACCATTAATGACATCGAGGACAATTTGCCTTCCCTATAAATAACCATATGCACCTCTCAAATAATGCATCCATTAGCAAGTAATTCAAGCTGTCTCACTAGTAGGGTTGGTAACAGTCCTAATCTGACATTCCAAAGGAGCTGTATCTCTTAGGAAAACAAGGCTATTACCCACTATCATTTATGTTTCAGCTTGACATCTGTGGAAATTTCAGCACAGGTTATGCCTCCCTCTGTCTCCATAAAAGTTTTATACAACAGCTGATTAATTTTTTGGATGAGATGAAGAAGCAGCCCAAACCCTCCCCAATCTTTCCCACCCCACCTGCCCCTATGAGTTAGTTATACCACACAGCTTGCTAATCCTCAGAGCAGTGCTGCAAAGTCAATGCTTCCCCTAAAATGGATGATTCCCCAAAGTCAGTATTCAGTATCTTAGACAGCATGTGAGTCTGTCTAATAGCTTGTTTTTTCAATTTCAGAATGTTAAAATGGAGATAATGAAGAGGTGGTAATGGGCTTTAAAAAGAAATCTTAGGTATTCATTATATAGAATATTCAATGGCACAAATATGTCTTTTTTATTAATGAACTTTAAAATAGCTTAGATATAGTATGACTTGAACCAATATGGCGGTTCAGCTAGGAATGTGTGAAAATGAAAATTTTTGTAATAAAAAGAGCTTTAAAAGACCACAAAATATCTTGTAGATGTTTTACATAAATAAAAGCAATGTCTGTAAACTTCAAAAAGCATGGGAAAAATACCTTCCTTTTTATTTATAAAGGTCTTCCTATGGAATATAAACTGTATGGTGTATTTTTATTAAGAGGTAACATATACTTAGTCAAAAAGGTGATAAAGCTTGACATTTATATTAAGGAATATTTCTTGTTTTCAATTCTGCATAATCACCAAATGGATCATTTTCAATTTTTTTCCTTTTTTATTTCACACCCCCAACCCCCACTTGTATAAGGACTGTTCTTCACATTAGTTCACCACACTGCACACAAAATATCTTTTGGCAGGACACCCCTGGCAAACAGAACTATGGGCTGGCAGTTCCTTGTGGGAACTGATGAGGGAGGGCAGCCAGCAAAGGAGCTAGCAGAATGTGGGAGTGGGGTGGACCTCTTGTCTGGACTAGTTTTCAATTTACACTATGCCCTTACTGTGGGATTTTTTACTCTTGCACCACCACTTTTTCTGCTCTTTTCCTCTGGAGGCTCTCTTTGTGAAACAGCTGGAGGGAAGCTGACTGTCCAGCAAGGGCCTCTAAGAGAACATCTGGCTTAAAGATACATCAGAGGAGTCAGTGATAGCCAATCAATCCTGAAGGAAGATGGGAAGGTTAAGGAGGTGAGAGAGTCTTGTTCTATTGGGAGGAGAAAGAGAATGGAAAGGGGGCCTGTAGAAAAAAAATGGTTCAAGTTTCTTTATCTGTAAGATGAGGGGTTGGCTAGAAAGGTTCTCAGGTTCCTTCTAGTTCTCAAAATTCTATGATTCATTTTGATTCTCAAAATGTTAAGGAGACATAGACAAGCCATATACTCTTTTCATAAACAAGTCATTAAAGTGGCCTTCACAGAACATTGTTTTAAAAATAGAGCCAAACAATGAATCCATAAACTATGCTGTTTACCTTAAGTGAAAGACAGGTTTATGGGGAACATGAGGGCATGTTAATAATAAAGATCAGCTTCACATTTTCACCCAATAGGTAACATAAAACTACGTTTGTGTGGTTTTAAAACACACACACACACACACACACACATACACACACACACATCAACAGCATCGGTGTTCATGAAAATAGCCTGACTCTCAGCAGTTTATTAAAACAGGGGAAAACCCTCTGAAGTACGTTTAGGACCCTTTGTGTAAATAACGTTTACATAATTTAAACAATTTCTTCAGCTTTGCTGCCCCATCTGCCCAAGGCCCCAAAGTCCCTCCTGTTTCAGAAAGGAAGCAGGGAAAGCCATAAGGTCTCACGGAGCCGCAGAGTTAATGGCATGTATCATTTACATGGAGGGCATGGCATGTTTGCAAACTGAGCTCACCACTGAGTGATGAAGTGTACAAATGGTTCGGAGAACTCTCCAACCGGAAGGACTGGCGAATCCTGGGATGGAGAAGAAAACAAAACAAAACAAAAAACAAAACACCAAGTCAGAAAAAGTAAGGACAATTTTTCTTCCCCCCTTTATTTCCTCCCTTACCCCCCACCCCAAACAAAGATATCACAAGGACAAACAGCTCCCCCCCCGAAAAAAGTCACCATTCAATTAAAAAGAGGCTACACACTACTCAATATGTTTGCAAAAAGACGCCGAATTAAAAGCACCACCCTTTATGGAATGGTGAGAAACACGAGGGAAGATGGGGAGAGGGAGGTGAAAAAAGGACAATGATAGCCACAGGGTAGGAAAGAAGGTAGGGAAAGTGTAAATGAGAAATTAATGATTATTTAAGTAACACACAAATGGTCTTGTAATTAACAAAGAGCTGTGAAATTATTCTCGTGCTGACCTTTGTTTCTTTTGCTGGAATTGCCACTTATTTACACTTTTCTTTTTATTTACATTCATTTATGTTTTCACCTACTTATCCACTTAGTCAAATCCTCAATCCAATCTTTTGGGTTAGACTTTCTCTCACAGCCACACCAAGGGTCTGTCTTTCCCTTCAAAGGAAACTTAATTCATTTGCAACTACCCCGATTCAACTTCCTCCTAACTGGTTTTCTGGGAGCAAGTGAATTAAAGACACAAAGAGAAACCCACTACTCGGCCACAAAAGAAAGCTAGTAACAAATTAGCACACCAACCCAGACCCAAACCATAAAGCCAAACAAAACACCCCACAAAACAAAACCCAAGCAATGAAGAAGCGCCACAACAAAAAACCCCAACCGAGGGAGCAGACCCCATTACCATTTGCAAAAGAGGGCTTTAAGAATTTAGGAGTTTTTCCAAGAATGACAGAGAACTCCACTGTGTTTATAGTGTAACAGCTCAGGATGTAATGAAATTACACTGCAGAGTACTTTAACAGTCATCTCATTAGACCTACAGTTAGAACAAGAGAGCCACATAAAATAGGCAGCTGCAAATGACTCCATTCTCATCTATTCTCATTTGCTATTAAAAATACCTTTCGGCGGCTTTTTTCCTCCCTGACATCCCTACACAAAGTACTCTGCAAAGTATGATACATGCACCTATTTAAATTAACAAAGGAATGACTTATTTTAATCTCACTGTGCTTTGGAGTGCTTTGGCCATTTGGATGAGCAATATATCATTACATACAACCTTCCAGCGCTGCAGGCAAGAAACTCAGAGCGTGTAGCATTTGGTGGGAGCCAAACAATTTCTCTCGCACACAACTGTGTCAAATGCATGCATGGATTCATTATTGAGAACGCGAGGAAATAGCTTTGATGTAGTGGAAAAAAGAAGATGATAAAAGCACCTCTACAATATGTGTGTCATTATCAATGGTGGCAGATAGATACAATTGCAGAGCTTCCTATGTGATTAGTAAATATACATATAATTGCTGTGGCCAATTATCAGAAAAATGAGATCGGTAATTACAAGACAGAAAATTAACTAGAACTCTTATTAAGGCTTTGTTTCCAATTCAAACAATTGGAAACTGTTGGAAAATACAATTAGATCAAAAGTAAGTGAGGAGTCAAAGCAACCCAAAACACTTTGGGATTTTCAAAGAGGTTTTCTTAAAAATGGGGAAAATTCATTCTGTGCAGGTCTGTTCTTTTTGAATTCATCCATTTCACTCAGGGAGGGCAAGGTTATCATTTCTAAAGTTAAACATGAAGTCAGAGGAAGGGGGAAACAAATGGAATAAGGGAGCTAGATAAAATCTAAGCAAGTTTTGAATCTAGAAAGCCAGGAAAGACTGTGGACTGCTGAAACCCTCTTTACAAAAGCAATAACAATAATAATAAGCAGGGCACCCAACAGCATGACAAGCCTTCAAAAAGGGACTATAAAATGGTCACAGAAGCCATATCGACTTGAGTCACAAAAATGAAGTGTGGCATCAAATTTCTGTGCAGGCCTCTTTCAGGAAGGCTGTATTTATCACCAAGTCTGGGAGAGGCTATACAAGGCCTAGTTCAAGAGATGACAATTCATTGCTTCAAAAAACCATTAATAAAAAGACAGTTCAAAGTCAGGGGGTAAGAATTTATAGACTCTCCTTTGTCAGAAAGATTCCCAAGTTATTCCTTTGCTGAATTCTGGATGTGGTTGGTTTTAAGTAGAGTGGAGGCAGAAAGAGAGGAGTAAAACTCAAATGATATGTTTAGGCAAATAGAACACCTTTAAAGACTCTGAATATTTACAAAGACTGTTAAAATTCTGGTGTGGCATTCCATAAAGATCCCAGCATAAAATGTAATGCTAATTTGGGCTTCATTTCAAAGTATGATACCAAGACTAAATTAATGAATTATAGAGTAGCCAACTTGATGAAGATGTCATTTTAACACGGATGAGAAACAAAACAAGCAAATCTGACATCTTTGCATGGGTAGTTAATTTTATTTAAGACCTGATATTGCAGCCCATTAAGTTGCACATAATATAAAACTCAGGAACACTGGGTGGTGCACATGAATAATTTATTTTGCTTTTGAAAATTCCAAACCAAGTCGACTTCCCAGAACCACAGTGAGTGGATTCTCATCCCAGCTGGGCCCAGAATGAATCTCACTAATCAAATCACTCACTAAAGGCACAGGGGCCAGATTATAATCTCAAACAAACACAAGTATTCTTTTTCTTTTTAAAATCTTTGCTTACAACACACATACCTCTTAGGCAATTTCTGAAGATTCAATGACTCATCAGGGATCAGACTTAGACACACAATGGCAGGGAATAAGGCTACAGTCAGAAAGCCCTTATCTCAGAAGAAAATGGGCTGTTTACCCTACGTGAAAAATTGGTTGGGTGATATGATGGGAAAGTAAATCAACAACCCTGACAGATCTCAGGCTGAATGATTTTAAAGTAGCCACATCCCTTTTCTTGAGTCAGACCACAAATATTTTTAGGCCAAGATGAGAAAGATTGACAATAAACTACAGAATATTTCACGAATCTGAATTCCAAAGGGGGCAGAGGAAACATGCAGGATGGGTTAAAATTAGCTAAGGGCAAGGAAAAGAAGGTAGTGGTGGGGAAGCCTTCAGTCACTCCAAGTCCATAAAAAGACTATAAAAGACCATAAAAATAGTTAGCACAATAAAATTATGCCAATGAAGTACAGAGATGTAAGAGAAGTATTCACTGGCTTTATTGGCTTGTCAAATTTTTCTTTTCTTCCTTTTTAATGCGGTCCTTGAAGAAATACATAAAAAAAAACACAAACACAGATTGGGAAGTAGCTATATTTTAGTAACTTACAATGGCTAGAATAGACCTTAAATTGTTAATAGAAGTCATTCTCTTTAAGACCTGGATGGCATACTTCACCCTAGAGATTTTTTTAAAAAGGTTTTTTCTTGCTGAACTTCTAAACAGAGGTACTGAATGAAGAAAAAAAAACGGTCAGAACCTTAACCAAAAGCTTTAACCTAAGACGCGGGTCCCCAGTCAACTTTAGATCCCCACAAAGGCAACATCCAGCTATATCTTGTTATCAAGCAGGCTATTGCTCTATAAAAACAGCTGCCATAAAATATTTCTGTAAGCAATTCTGGACATCAAGGAGGACAGCATGTGAGTCTCAGAAGCTTCCACAACTCCTTGGTCAGCCTGATTCGCCACACAACTGGAACGTGCTTGCGCTGCCACAGTAAAGAGAAGGGCAACAGGGAAAAAAAAAGTTTGAGTGATGCCTTTGCCTTGTGAATAATGAACAGTTCAGGAAGGTCAACCCATTACAACTGAAACCGTTTAATTATTAATTATGCACAATCTACGAGCAAAGGACAAGTTCAGAATGTTTAATGTGTGGTAACTCCAACTGGACTCTCTCTGGGCATTCTGTTATTAGCACTTGTCAGCAAGGTGCTCAGGCATAAAGAAAAAGGCATGATAGCAGAAAATCTAAAGGGGGGGCAGTGTGTGTGTGTACTATGTGGGGCAGGGGCTGGTTGGGAGGAGGTGAAACTCCAAACACAGCTGCTACTATTTAATTTACAGGGTAAACTGGCTGACACATAATTTATGGACTTTGAGATCAGGCAGGTAAGCTGAAGAAGAGTGAGGAAGAGGTAAAGGAGAGAGGTACTCCTTAAATGACTTGTTTACAAGGGAGGTTATTGTCAAAACCATATCATTTATTTAAGCCAAATGGTTTCTCTGCTTTGGAGATATATACACATATGTGGATGTGTCTATATATTTCCACTCCCTCTCCCCACACTGTAATTGCAATAAAGCAAAGCAAAGTGCAACTTACGGCAAGCTTAGGAGTCATGAGGTACATTGCTAGCTCTGCTTTGATCGCTAACTTGCTGTGTAATTTTGAGAAGTTCATTTAACCTCTCGGAACCTCAGTTTCCTTACAAACGGAACTAATTTATGTGAAAGCAGACTGAAAAGGATAATGTGTTGTATAAAACATAAGGGACTATCCTCTGACATTTGAATGGAGATCAGAGCCCGAAGGAACTCTGTTTTGTATAAATGGAAGACGTGAGAAACCGGAAAAGGTTCAGGGATTTTATTTTTAGCTATCAACAAGCATTTATTAGGCACCTACTCTGTGCTGGGCACTGGGCTAAGCTGTAACATTTCTATTACTTGTGTTTTTAAGACCATAATGCTTAAAGGTACATTCTTGTATCTGAAATACTAAGAAAGAGATAGGTCTCTAAGGGAGATGGAGGGATTCTGTGGCAAGAAGGACTTTTTAATCATTCTAGAATAGTGATTCTCTCCTCTTTACAGCATTTGTGGCTTGGAGCATAGAGGAATGATAATACCATTTTATCCTCAAGATAAAAGAACCAGACTTTAAGCTGAAATCTACTTCTTAACACAGAATCACAGATCTATAGCCAGAAGGCACCTCAGAGACCCCTCTCACTTTAGGGAGGTTAAGTTACTTGCCCAAGGTCACAAAAGTGGTAAGATGTAAAACTAGGATTCCAATCTAGGTCATCTGACTCCAAGTCCAGGGTTGTCCATGGTACCATGCTATCCGGTTTGCAATTTCCACTCCTCGCTCCTCTGGGACCAAGTAGAACAAATCCAATCCCTCTTCAACCTGACAGTCCTTCCAGTAGCTGAAGGCAGCTATCATATCTTTCCCCACTCCCTTCACCCTGATCTTCTCACCTCTGGGTTAAATATCTCCAGATGCTTGGATGGCATGGTTGCTTTTCCCTTAATCATTCTCTTTGTATCAATGTCCTTCCTAGAAATCGACACCTAGGACTGAATATTCTAGAGGTAGTCTGACCCGTGGAGAGTACAGTAGGATGACCATCACCTCCCTCATTCTGGATGCTCTGCTTCTGTTAATAATGCAGCTTGCCATCATTTTAGCCTTTTAAAAAGTAGCTCTGTGAAACTGAGCTCACTAGTCCATTAACACCATCAAATAATTTTTTACTTAGCTGCGCCTTCCCCATCATATAGCTGCATGGTTGATTTTTGAACCCAAGTGTAGAACTTTATAAATTTACCACTATTAAATTTTACCTCATTATATTTAACTTATCTTCCTAGTCTGTCAAGTTTCTTTTTTGGATCCAAACTCTGTCATCTAAGGTATTAGTTGTCTCTAAAAGCTATATGTCTTTCGCAGATTGGAGAAGCATGGTATCTCTGTTTACGAAAATCACTGATTAAAAAAAAAAGTGGATGTGCACAAGACCAGGAATAGATCCGTAGGGCTCTCCATTAGAGACCTTCTTCCAAGTTGATGCTGATTCATTACTGCATACTGTTGAAGTGGAGTCATTCACTGAGTAAAGCATCCATTTAAGAAGATCAAATAGAGTAATTTGTGATTCTAGGAAAATAGGAAAGCATTCTACCCTGTTTGTACCTAGACTGGTTTTTAGTCTTACATCTGGAAACTTCTCTCTACTATTCTTTGCACTAACGTGTTATTTTCACAATGGGACATCCAGATGGGTTGTTATTTTGGTGATAAAATAATGCATGTGTGACCTTGACTGGGAAAGAGGCTCTGAACTGTTATTGCTCTTTAAAGTCCTAGACATGGCCTATATCTTGTTCCAGAAGTTATTCTTCAGTTCTCAGATATAGCTAATGTGAATTACAGACCCCAGGATGATTTTTTAATTATCAGTACATTGAGAGAACCTTTGTAATCAGAGGTCTGGGTTCCAAGAATTATATTTTATGCTGAATCAAAGTTTATACCGGGCAAAATCATTATTTGGGCAAAGGTATACCCTGCAGGCAGGGGGCTGAGGAAGGAGGTATCTGGATGAGATGATGTATCAGTATAAAGGGTTTAAAATATGAGTAATTAATAATGGTACAATATATTTATTGACATAAATCAGTAGGCATAAGTATGTTGCATACAAAGACAAGTATACTGAAAAATTCAGCCACTCTTTGAGGTCACGATCTACTTAAAAAACTAAATTAAACAATTTAATAAGCATTTTGAACTACAGGATATGTAATGAACCGGTCTAATTCACAGAGCTTCATCAGCAGGGCAGGGTATGAACTTTGAGTTTAAGAAGGTTTACCAAGGGACAACATCAAGAAAGGAGACTTCTGACGCACCCCTGTTGGAGACCAGAGCACCATCCTTTACTCATTCCAGTCCACATCAGGCCCTTAGCGGGGAAAGTGAAAGATGATTCAATTTCCACACTGGGTCACTCCATGCTCCAAGTTGCCAGATGTGACAAATTACATGTGTGGGCATTTTGGTGTGAAGTTCTGTCCACTGGGTCTAGGCTGACAGTAGCAGCTCATTTAACTTGTATCAGGTGGGGCTGGAACTAGGGGCCAAAGGCCTGAATTTTAGCCACTGAAACACCCACCTTACCCATAAAACCTTAAATCATGAGAGAACCAGCCAAGTGAGCATCACTACCAGATGCTATATTAGCACACACACACACACACGCATGTATATATAGGTAAAATACATGTATAAATTATATACATATAAGTATACACATATTTGTTATATGTGTATACATTATGCATATATACATATCTATTATATATATGTACAAACACAGGCACAAATTAATCAGTCTCTACATAATTTAGATTTCAAGATCTCAGTGATTTTCCTCATTTTCTTAAGTTAAAAATGCTTAAGAAATTCGTCTGAAGTGGGGGTGGAGATGATTTTTAAAAACAACATCAAATCAACCCTGCATCATTTTTCAAGACTTCCATTGGTTTTTAAAAATTTTCCAAAGAGGAGCCTAACGATTTTGGGTTCTGTAAAATGCCATAAAAAGGCAGCATGCTAACTAGAAAACAGATTCACCTTTCAACTGTAACTTTTAATTGCTTCCTTTCTGAAGCAAACAAGTAAATTTTTTTTCCTTTTCTTATTTTTAGTCTCTTGTCATTCACAAGCTATCAGTGCACAGCAATGTGGAAGTATCCGCACAAACACTACAAACACATACACATTCCTTTTAAATAGCTAAGGCATAGCAGCATGAAGCATACCTGGCTTACACCAAAGGGACTTCATTTGAAAAAATAAAACCAGTTATTGTTCCTCTTTCTCCCTATACTCCCAATGCATTTTTATTGCTTTTTCATAAAACACTGCAGCAAATAATCAAGCATGACCACTGACATCCACAAGATTGAGTTTTAGGAACCATTAAATGAGCTCACCCTCATGGGAAAACCTCCTGCTCAGGTTGGTCTAAAGGTAATTATTCAGCAATTCCTACCTGTGGTTTTACCTTGTTCCTATATAGTGTCTAAATTTCATACACTGGTAAGGTCAATTTCAGTTTCAGTAAAAGTGAGACTAAACATGGTCTACTCAGGATCTAAATTATGATGTAAATGTATACATATTGGCATTTTATGAGTGTCTATGTGCAGAAATGTGAATGAAAACTGGCCACGACACTATCCAAAAAACAGAACTAGTCAAATCCAAAAGGAAGAAAAATAATCTTTTTCCAAGTCCTTAAGTGAAAAGGTAAATTATTTTTTTAATAGGGAATGCAAAGTTTGTCCAAATTTAGACATATAAACCACATCTACACCTATGAAGTTGGAGAAGTTCTACCAAAGGGAAAATCTGGTATGTCTGTGTCCTGAAAAACCAACAAGCCAGAACTCTGTCAGGTCAGAGCTCTGAGATCTCATGGGAAGCCCTAAGTCCATGTCTTCACACACTATGTGTCTTCTTGAACATTCAACTGCTGATTAAAATAATTATTGCCATGTGGTATCTGAATTGCATGTACATGGAAAAATATAATTCTAGAAGGCTGCAAAATGTATAAGAACTTGTGATATTAATTTTGATCTTTTTAGACAAATTCCAAGGCTGTGTGTCCCAGTTCAAAGACCATACATTCCATGTGAACATGAGCCCTGCTGGGGTGCAAACAAAATATGATCTGTGGAGGGGTTTTAAAAGCTGGTTGAAGGGTATATAGCATTGGTTAAAATGACAGTTAACATGTGAGGAATAAAAAGAAAAAAATGGAAACATGGAGAGGGAGGGAGAAAGGTAGAGAAGAAAAGAGGGAGATAAAGAGAGGATGGCAAGAGAAAGGAAAAGAGGGATAGGAGGGAGGAGGAAGGCAGAGAGAGAGAGAGAGAGAGAGAGAGAGAGAGAGAAAACAGAGAGAGAAAACATTACCCACTGCAAAATGAACAAGTTTAGTTAGAATGTTCATCAGGATTTGGAAAATCATAATGCCATCTGCTATTCTGGACCTCCAAACATCAGGGATCTCCTGGGCCTAGCAAACTCCCAATTCCAAGAGGAAGGAAGGAACTCACATACTCTCTGGAATGCTGCCTTCATTCTGCAATAGAGGCAGCACCCTAGCCAACAAGCTTGGAGCCCCTTTTGAAAACATTTGCATTGCATACAGCATTTCTCCTCGTTTAGGGAAAATTAACAGCAAACTCAGAGATAAAACTATGTCAGTCCCTCAGTCTGAGCTGCTGGGTAACTGACCTTGGCATCCAACTTCATTTCAGGGTGTGTAAGTCCCATCATGGTGGATTAAATGAGTATTACCCTATAGCTGGATAAGACTTCACAATAGGGCAACACATGTTAAATGATAGAAGCCAAAACTGGCCCCACCAGGCAACTGCCCATTCATAGAATGCTATTCACAAACCTCCACCACCAAGAAATTAACTCATTAATAATACATCAGACTTTATGGACAATTCAAAGAGCACTACTTCTTAAATGACCACATAGGCATTTAGAATTTTTGCTGGTGAAGTTCTAATTAATCTGGTAGATCAAAATCCCTTTCTTTTAACTTACTCAGTGCCATTGGGAAATAACACATATGGCATATTTCAGAAAATTTTAAAAAATATTTGATTTCAAACTACCACATACTTAAAAAAAAATAAGTTCTTCCTACCTGATATACTTTATTTCTAAACTCTTTAAAATATCAGGAAAAAAACTTTTGGCTTGTTTCTTTGGTAACATTTTAATTTTTGCTGAATTTTTTCTACTCCCCCTCCCATCAACTCATAAATATGAATTAAATATAATTATAAATGAACAGAACATTAACTTTTGGATTACTGCTGTGTTTTGGTAGAATGTTAATGTTATTTCTAAAGAAATAGTTACTACCAAAAGAAAAAGTAATTACTAAAGGAATCATGGCCTTCATTGTAACCTATTTTAAATCTTCAAATCAGCTAAATTACATAATTTTAAACAGACTAGACTTTTCAAAGGCAGCATTATATTTCTAAAAGCATGCATATTATGTAAAAAATGGATACTTGGTTTTTGGTTTCTCCAATTATATATTCCTAACACTACGAGGTGGAGAAGTGAGCAACCATATGGTCGAGTAGCTAGAGAGCCCACCTAGGTGCTGGGAAGTCCTGATTTCAAATTTAGACTCTGTGACATCCTGGGCCTGTGATAATGGACAAGTTACTAATCTCAGTGCTCCAGGAGACCATCTAAAACCATCGTAAATGAAATAGAAGTTATAGAACAGCATTGTAGAGGAAGTTTCTATGATGGGGAAGCACCCAATACTGATAAAACCACAGGTCTGGACCAAATTAAGACAAGACAAAATACTTTGACATAATGGTTGAGTTAACAGGAGCTTCAGAGTATTACAACTCCTTTTAATCTTGGCTGTTTGATACTTACAAGTTTCTACTGCAACATCTATAAAGTCCTTAAATACCATATGAAAAATAGAAGTAGATAATTCATGCTAGTATGGTTGTGAGCTCTTTGTCTATAGGAATTACTTGTAGGGATACTTCTAAACTATTTAAAAGATTTGCCTTTCTGTTCTGAGAGAGAAGAAACCAAGAATGAAAACCCAAGTTCTTTATGATGCTCTGGGTGGCCCAGGCAGGGGAAGGTGGATCAGAGACTCCAGTAAGAAGAAAAGATCTTCCTTATTAGGTATCCTTTGAATTCACCTGCCTCTTTACTTTCCCAAGGTCCAAAACACAAATCTCTAACAAAAGAAGAATGGATATGATTCTTAGCAGAACTAGTTAATGCTACTACCGTGAATGTTGTTAGGTGGCTATTCCTTCTCACCTCTCAGTGGTCACATGATACCTCTTTGCCACATCTGTCCAATAGCATCGGGAAATAAGGTGTTACACACAGGCAATAGTCTAGACAATAGAAACTTTACCTACTTAGGTACTCTGTGTTGGCTTTTCTTCGTATATCCAGCACTTAGCACAGTGCCTGGCACACTCTTTGCTGTTCAGTCATTTCAGCCGTGTCTGATTCTTCATGACCCTATTTTTTGGATTTTATTGGCAAAGATACTGGGAGGGTTTGCCATTTCCATCTCCAGACAAGGAAACGGAGGCAAACATTTTACTGACAAGGAAACTGAGGCAAACAGAATTAAATGACTTGCCCAAGGTCACATAGCTGGTAAGTATCTGAGGCTAGATTTAACTCAGGAAGATGCATCTTCCTCACTCTGGCCTTAATAAACTCTTTGTTTATAAACACTTCTTATTTTAACCATTTTAACAGAAATCTTTTAAAAGAGCATTACATACTTCACATGATTCTTTTTTTTTTTCTTTTTGGAGGGGATAAGGTAGGGCATTTGGGGGTAAAGTGACTTGCCCAAGGTCACATGGCTACTAAGTGTTAAGTGTCTGAGGCCAGATTTGAACTAACGTCCTCCTGACTCCAGGGCTGGTGCTCTATTCACTGCACCACCTAGCCACCCCTACTTTGCATGATTCTTTGCCACAATGAACAGAACTTAGTATCTTATTGAAGGCTCAGAATCATCATAATTAATAGTACATTCATACAATATAGTTATACCCATAGGGCTACTGAAGTCTGAAGCCTGCATGCACCTTCACTAAATGGTCCCACAATATTAAGTCTTTTCAGTTCTTGGGTCTGCTCTTTGTAGCTTTTCTATCTCCATTCTTGCTATCTATGCCAGTGTCTAGTAATCTAACTGTCCTTCTCCTCCCCAAGTATTTTTTATCTATTGTAGGCTAGGAAATCAAATAACTAAGTTTGATAGAACGATGTTTAACTAAGCTTTGAGTAAGGACCTGAATAGCTCTTCTATGAGTAAAGTGTTACAGGTTTTAGGACCTTTAGTTTGACTATTCAGAATCCTTTTTAATTTTTGGTTTTCATTTGGGTTTTCAACTATAGTATGGATATCTGAAGAGGTCAGGTGATTGCCAAATAAGTGACGGATTACTGTACCACAGAGTTTATTTTTTTTTTAAACACAAGGGAATCCAAACTATGAAAAGTGAAGAGAACTTTTCTTTGAATAATTCTGAAACCAAGGCAAGTGCTGCAACTACCTAGGGTGATGCCAAATCCGAATGGGTATGTCCAATTTAAAAAAATCCAAGACAGGACAAGCTTAACCAACTAAAAAGGCAAAGTAGGACCAATTATTTATATTATAAAAGGATTCTTGTATTTGCAAAAAGGATTCATCTCAAAGTTCTTTTAAGCTCCACAAACTATGTGTTTGTTTAAAGCTCATAGACAAAATTACTTGTGAAAATTCTGGTTGTATATAAATTTAAGGAAGATATCTGATTACAAAAAGTGAATTAAATATAATATACATGTAATAATAAAGATACATCTGCATTTTAAATTAATTAATAACAAATATGTATCTTAATTTTTAGTAAACTTCCCCTTTACTTTTCTCTGCTCTTCTTCAAACCTATATTAATTCTTCTTAACGTGAATTTTTATTGATATTTTTGTTTTCACATTGCCAATATTTCTTTCAGTATCCCTCTAGATTAATTCTTAAATAAAAGTCAACAAAAAAATACTATAAACCAACAAGCAGTGTTAGAGACAGGCAGCTTCCAAATCAAAAACAAGCTGTGCTCTGAAAGTTCATTTGTAAATCAGATGTTTGTAAACTGAAACATTTTTTCCTATTAAAATATTGGTTAGGCTCCTAGGCTAAACCACCAAAGTGGGATCGGGGATGGGGAAGGAACAGGAAGGTCAATATTCAGTGGCTGAGGTAGGTGAGAAGAGGAAGATGTCAATGTGGCCCACAGCCCAAAGAAGTAAAGAGGGAGAAAAATGGGAAAGGAAAAAAGAGTAGGGGAGAGAGCACTGATGTGGAGCCAGGAAACTCCATAGTTAATTCAATTCCATTCAATAAGCATTTACTGAACATCAATTATATGCAAGACTCTATGGTAGAAACCGAGGATAAAAAGATAAAAGTGAAAACAGCTCATATTCTGCTTAATTTGAGAAGAGTGAGCATTAAAGCTAAGGATTATAAGATGCAAGACAGAGGAAGAGGTATGGCCCAAGCCTGAGTCACAGTTTCAGAAAGGCTGACAGACCTGGAGATGGACTCCAGAAGCAGGCTGCTCTGGCTGGACTGGAGTCTGGAAAGGGGAGTAATGTGAGAGAAGCCTGGAAAGAGAAGGTGAGGTTATACTGGGAAGAGCTTTAAAAGCAAAGCAGAGGAGAATGCACTTAATTCTCAAGGTGACAGAAGCATTGAAGATTCCTGAGTTGGGGAGTGACAGGGTTAGATCTAATTTTGAGGAAGATTCTTTTGGCAGCTGGAAGATGGACTGGAGATAGAAGAGACTAGAAGCAGAGAGTCCAACTAGGAGGCTATCCAATCCAATAAATATTTACTAAGTGCCTACTACATGAAGGGTGTTGTGACACATAGGCACTGGGGGGGGTACAAAGAACAAAATGAAGCAGTCTTTACTCTCAAGGAGTTTACACTCTACTGGGTGCCAGTGATAGAGAATATGAACTTTTAGAATTTAATACTAATAATTTCAAGACAGAGCAAATACATAATAACTATGATCTGATCATTGGGAACTGCCTAAAGGAGGGAGAACCTGAGCTACAGATCAATTAGGAGTTGAGAAGTGTACAAGGCAGAGTTATGGGGAATGTTGCAACAGTCCAAGGGAGAGGTGACGAGAACCTGAATAAGGAGTAGAGAAAAGGGGATGGATGCAAAAGATGTTGTGGAGATAGAGGGCCAAAATTTAGTAACTGATTTGGTGAGTGGTGAGGAAGAATAAGAAAGCTGAGGATGACTCTGAAATTTTGAACCTGGGTCACTGGGTGGTACCCTCAACAGAAACAGGGATATTTGGAAGGGGGGATAGGACTTTTTGGGGGGGATAAGGGAGAAAGTGAGATGAGTTCTGTCTTAGTAAGTTGAGTCTGAGATGCCTATAGGATATTCATTCAGGTGGAAATGTCCAACAGGTGTTTAGCAGGCAAGTCAACCAAGCAGAAAAGTGGGAGCTGAAATAGGAGCAGCTGTGGACATAGAATCTAGTTTCCATGCAGAGGCTGTTCTGTTGTTTTTGGAGGGGGAGAGACAAGAAAAAGGGAATAAACACAGGGCAGGAGAATGCAACTAAAGACCTTTAGGGATGCTCTAGTAGTGAAACGATAATAGGAAAGAAAGTGGGGGTAAGAAGGCAACAGTGGTTATAGGAAAAGGAAGTAAGAAAGGGAGGCAAGAATAGGAGGGAAGAGGAATCTCTATGCTAGTACTAGTGAAGACATCAGACTGAAGCTGTGTAGTGAAAGATAGTATGGTATAACGGAAAGAGCCCTGAAGGTGGAGTTACAAGACACAGGCTCAAGTTCCAGCTCCACTACTTAGCTATGAGACTATGGGGCAAATCACTTAAGAGGGGGAAGGGAACAAACATTTTTCAATCATACTCAAAGTAGGAAAAAAACATGAAATTTGGGAATTACTCTTTGAATCTTAAACAAATTAGCTAGTTGTCTAATAGGTTTTACCTCTATTACAAATCATCAGGGATTACTGATAAACCTCTGCTTGCATTTCACAAGTACACTCAATTTCCTAAATCTTGCAATTCACTGTAATGCAGCAAGCACAATCAACATTTTCCTATGAATATATCTAATCGAGGTATAAAGCATGACCCAAACAGATGCCTAGCTTGTGGAATGGAAGTATAAACAGGAGACTAATTAATTAATTTGCTAATTTTTCTTTTTTGCCATGGACATTAGATGGACATTCAACTTAAGCCATATGTGTCTGGCACACACACAAATGCATACAAAATCTCCTACTCGTGGTTGGCAAAATCTTTGACAATCTCAACTGTCTTGTCGTGAAATGGTGTGAATCCTGAAATAAGCAAAATCTTCCAAGGCTCATGCAGTTTGTTTTTATATGTACTTGCTTTCCCCACTGGAATGTAAGCTCCTTGTGAACAGGGACTGTTTTCATTCTTTGTCCTTGTGTCCCCAGTGCTTGATACAGTGTCTTGTAATAATAATGTAAT
The DNA here is from genome assembly GCA_028646515.1 of Pseudochirops corinnae. Taxonomy (NCBI): domain Eukaryota; kingdom Metazoa; phylum Chordata; class Mammalia; order Diprotodontia; family Pseudocheiridae; genus Pseudochirops; species Pseudochirops corinnae. The sequence goes on from CM053589.1 coordinate 89,434,383, forward strand.
AACGTTTGTGGCACACTTTCAATTTGCAGAAAGTCTTACAAATACTATCTCATTTTATATTCACGACAACCCTGGGAGGTAGATGCTGTTATTACTCTCAATTTACAGATGAGGAAAATGAAGCAGCGAGATGTCAAGAGACTTGCCTAGGATGAGACATCTACGTCTGAGGCAACAGTTGAACTAAGGTCTTCCTGTCTCTATGCACTGTGCCATATAGCCTATCGTAGCTACTTGGAGAAATATTCGTTGAAGACTGATTGTACCATGCCCTTTATTCCACAGGAGAGGCTGGCGGCATCCACTCCTTACTTAGGCATATACCCTACTGCCACCACTTTACGTATTATACTCTGTTATCTGGATTCTCCTGGTAACCCTCAATTATGTTCAAGACTGCGGTCAGGCAGTGAGGAAACTGTGGACAGAAAATTAGACGGTTGGGGCATCAGACACCCACCTACACGGATAAGAATTGACAGGGGATGGGAAAGAGACAGACCCAAGGCAAGAGATTAAGCCAACAATAACAAGACCAACGCAGCAGTCTGGAGCCATTTAGCACAGGGGCAAATAGCCCTACACACCTCAACCGGTCCTGAGGGCGTCACTAAATGGGGAGAGAGAGCCTGCCGACTAGAACAGCTGGGGAGTCAACTAAATCAAAAGCTGAGCTTCAGACATCTGAATAGTCTCTGATATTGCTGTATGAAAGTATGATATAATAATTGATGCTTAGAATGATTGATTACTGAGTTATAAAAGGTTAAACTGTATTTTGTATCTTTTGTTTACTATGGCAGGGAAACGTGTACTACATTTTCAGTTGTCTGGAAAATTTACCTACATGCAACGTCTCATTCCCCCAAAATGGCAGAAAACAATAATAAAAAATGATGTTGATTGTATTTATAATAGCATTTCACATATAACAGTAATTATTTTTCTCACTGGGTCTCAAATGAATTTGCCAAATATCATATTGTATCATAGTTACAGACATAGTGTTTATGTCCTACTCCTCTACTAGATGGTGAATTTTGTGTGGAAAGGGACTGCATTTTCACTGGCTGTCCCGCATGCTCAGAACGCTCTCCTTCTTCCTCTCCATTTCCTTGCTTCCCTGAAGTCTCTGCTAAAATCCTCCTTTCTGCAAGAAGCCATTCCTGGTCCTCCTCAGTGCTAGTGCTGTCCCTCTGAGATCTTCGTCAGTTTCTTCGGTCTGTATCTTTTTTTGCATACAATTGTTTACATGTCCTCTTCCTCATTAGATTGTGAGCTTCTGGAGAGCAGGGACTTTCTTTGTAGCTCCATCGCTTAGCACAGTGCCTGGCTCACTACAGAGGCACATTAGGCATTTGATGTTGACTGCCTGCATCTTTATAAACTCTATCTCTTATGGAGCCACAAAGTAGATGCATAATATCATCTACTGAACTGAGATTTTACTGCATATAAACATACAGTGCTATTATGACAAATGAACCTTTTATAATGCTAGCACTGGGGGGGGGGGGGAACGCTGATCCTGTGAACTCTGTTAAATCCTGATTTCTCATTGTATTCTTTTCCACGAAATAATAGTTACTGTGCCTATGTTAATACCATCATGCCAAAGTTACTACTAATTTATCGTCTGCTTTTGGGAAGGAATGTACTTCATAAAAGGGATGGATGGTGGGAAGCATCTGTTATATGTCAAGGACCTGGGATTGCATTGTATTGGGAAGTCTATCTATTGAGACAGATCAGAACCCTTTTATGACTGAGTCTTAGAGAGTGTTCTGGGGATCAGAGGAATTGAGACGTGCTTATAATCACTGATCTAAGCAAATGTCTGAAGTTGGATTTGGACTCTTGTCTTACTGACTCCAAGGTCAGAGCCTTAACCAACTTTAGCCTGATACTCTTCTGCTGGTCAAAATAAAATGTTTCAATAATTTTTTTTTAAAAGAATAAACACTGAGGAAAAGGAGAAAAGTGACAGTGGGTATGGCAAGGGTCCTAAGGGAGTTTAGAAACTAATTGAGTTAGGATAGATGTGTTATGTACAAAATACATTGACCAAAATTCAAAACACATAAACACTTGCTATCTCAGCAAGTCACTTAACCTCTCTGGGCCTCAGTTTCCACATCTTTAAAATGAAGGGAGTGGATTTTTAAGGTTCTTTCTCAGTCTAAATCTACAATGCTATGATTTTTAGTAATTTTTCTACTTTTGGAAGAGGCAGAGCCTACCCATTAGAGAGCATGTAGGGGCTGTGGTTAGGGAAATCTAGCTTTAAATCCTACCTATGATATTTATCAGCAGTGTAACTCTGAGCAAGCTAATTAACAATCACCTACTCCCCTACCATTTAACTTAGAAAAGTCACAACTAGTTTGAAAGATGTGTCAGTGGAGGGATTTCCCATATAAGGAGGTCCTCAGACTGACAAAAATCACAGATCCTGTATTCTTATGGCTCTTATTTTGAGGAGAAATACCCAAATTCATGTAATAACAAGATACATTATAATAAGCTTTGCTTTGTTGCTTTGCAGGTGACTTTGAACACCTATCTTGTCTGACTTAGGTTGTAAATATCTTCAGGGTAGGTGTTATGCTTGCTATTACTACCACAATGCTACATGACCTAGGGGTACTCCATCAAGGGTAGCAGACTACCATTTTGTAATACAGGGTACTTCCTGTGTTGAAGGAGTAAAATTATTCTTAAACAGGAGGTGATCCTGGTTACATAGCCCAGGAAGGAAGATGCACACATGAACCCTGAAGAAGTATTAAAATTGAGATGCCAGGAGCAGTAAACCATTTCTTCATCTAGAACAGCGGTTCTCAACCTGTGGGTTATGTTCAATTTGTAACAATGGAAATATATTCTGCATATCAGATATTTACACTACGATTCATAACAGTAGCAAAATTACAATTATGAAGTAGCAATGAAAATAATTCTATGGTTGGGGCTCACCACAACATGAGGAACTGTATTAAAGGGTCACGGCATTAGGAAGGTTAAGAACCACTGAGAAAATAAGGGGGGTTGTAATTAACGGCCTCTAAAGTTCCTTCAAGCTTTAAATCTATATACAGTCCTGGGCTGTTGGATCTCACCCACGTTGAATTTCACCATATATTATTATTGTTTAGTCCTTTCTCAGTCGTGTTCAACTCTCTGTGACCCCTTTTGGTTTTTTTGGGGGGGAGGGGCAAAGATACTGGAGTGGTTTGTTATTTGTCCAACTCCTTTTACAGATGAGGAGACTGGGGTACATGGGTGTAAGTGACTTGTCCAGGGTCACACAGCTAGTAAATGTATGAAGCCAGATTTGAAATCTGGTCTTCCTGATTATAGGCCTGGCACTCTATCCACCACACCATCTAACTGCCCCTATTAGTAGGCTTAGTCTAAATAAAGGGTGACAAATGCTGGGAAATCTGATAAACTCACAGGACAAAAGGAATACAATTATTAAAATATACTGAGGCTCAAATAAGAACCTCATTGGTCTTCCCTTGTCTTAGAAGCTATGATATAGAACTCATCTTTAATGGACCCCTCAAAACTCTCCCCCCCCCCCCCATGCTCTTCTATGAGTCTTCCACTTGGGTTTAAATCATAAGTCAAACTAATTTTGTTTTTAGTCAAAATAACACATTATTTCTTAGTCTTTTATGCAACAAAGATTTATTAAGTACTTACCATTGTGCAGACCAGTGAGACAGTTTCTAAAAGCCCTGGTACTCTACCTCATCACTATCCCCTTTCTCAGATTAGAGGGTGGAGCCATGAACTTCAAACCTTCATTTTAGGAGAAACATTCCCCTTTCCAGCTTCCTTTTGTGCTTTTTATTCCGAGTAGACCATAAAATCCTCAAGGGCAGGGACCATCTTTTCCCATACTGTACTGTATTTGTATCTTAACCCCTTAACACAGTGCCTGG
>CM053589.1:89442381-89498814 GCA_028646515.1 Pseudochirops corinnae
TGGAAATTTTAGTATAATTCCATCTAACATTTAAAAAGCACAAAAGGCATAAATGTATTTCCTGAAATAAGAGATACTTGTTTCTCTAGACTTTCATATAGAGATCTGGCCAGAAGATTTGGATAAGACTAAAAAAAAAAATACTGTTGTTGGTCATCAATCACAAGATATCTTTTAAAAAAATATACATCAGTTAAGGAATATATCCAAGGAAAATAGTGCCACACTCCTTCTACAAAAGATTTAGCCAGTATTTTCAGCCAAGGATGTGGGTTTTATCCTAACAACACATGCAAAATACTCATCAAAGTATGCAAGTCATTTGAATGGAGGAGAGAAAAATATTCTCATGAATTGTTATTTCAGAGAGTACAGCAAGTAGTTTATCATGTCTTTCTTGGTGAAGATAATCAGTTTCTAAGGCATCTTAAAATTGTACTAGTTTAGCTCTTGCTGTGTGGACCACAAGTAATCGGAAAAAACAGATGTAACAACAAAAAAAAAGCCTTTGATGCTACTAACTATACTGTATTTTTTTAGGTTTTAAAAAGAGACATTGTTACCAGGTTTTATTACATGATTTTGATGGCAACATATTATTTGAGATCATCTTCATAAATTTTGCATCAAGGTGGCCTTGCCAGTACCTGAAATTGATTCAAAATGCTTAAGACACTCAATTACTTTTTAACACTGTTACACAATGCAGTGACTTATATCTTCTATTTCACTAGAATTTGATGATGCAACATCATTGTAATTGATTCATTTTCTCAATTAAATAAAGCTACTGTGATTTTCTTTATATGAAATGCCACAGAGACCACAGAGTTAGATGTATTATCTATTTTCTCTGTCTCAAATATATTGCCTTAAAGGCTGCATTCTGTTCCTCTGTTAATTCCACTAGAAAATTTAATGCTATAGTCATATTTTTCAAGTTCTGAACTGCATTGCACTCGACTGTATTTATATTAGGCATATTTTTCACTGTTAAACTCTCTGTTGTTTACCTTTTTCAAGATCACATTACTGTGTGGGCTCAGAACCCATAAAACAAGCCCAAACAAAAGTCAACTTCACAGCCAGTGCCTCCACTTTTGTACACAGTTCATGAAAAAGTGAAGCTCCTAGTTTTATAGCCTATTCAAAATGAGTCTAAGAGTACTCAATATAAAAATGTTAACTCCCTGCACTTCCATCTTTACTCTTGGTCCGCTTTCCCAATGTTTTGTTTCAAGAGCAAAGTTCAAGAGGACGGGATGATATTGATGGGGCTGATGTATGACCCACATTTACAACATACAAACTGGTGTTTATAACCACCTTGTGGTAGTTCTTGTTGTGCTATGTATATATTTTGCCTTTGTTGAGAGTTTCCTGCCTGTAACTATTACTTTGGGACAATGAGCAGAGCTATAATTGCCACAATCACACACTTTGCTAATCAGTCTCTAGAACTAGTAGTGTTTTGATCTGTTAATTAGCTGATCCTTTCCCTCTTCCAGGCATTACTTTTATCCTTCTGCCAGCAGTTAGGGCCAAGATTTAAAATGATAATAGCAGGGGGATAGGGCTTCATTTTGAGGTAAAAAGAGACCTGTGTTTAAATGGAGAGGCACAATTTCATGCTTCACAATCACCATTTTGGTGCTGCAGTCTTACTATAGCTATATTTCCTCTTCTCTGTCATTGATGGGGACTGCCTCTCCTCTTTCTTTGTATAACCTACAGTGCCTGACACAGTGTCTTGCAAATAGGATCCCCGAGTTAAAGCTGAGGGGATCCTTAGAGGTCATCTAGACTAACCCCCTCAATTGGACAGAGGAGCAAGCTGAGGTCCAGTGACACAATGTACTAACATCACACAGGAAGCAAATAGCAGAGCAGAGATGTGAACCCTGGTCCCTTGACTTCCAGTCTGGTGTCCTTTCTATTATGCTGTGCCAAATAGTTGCTGACTGGTCACATGGTTAAAGAGTTTGCATTTTTGAATAAATAGGTTCCCAAACAAAATGCTCAAATCTGCCTTTGGAAGCATTAGTAAATTGTTTCTTTTTTGTTTTCCTGAAGCCTTTATACTTTCTTCCTTTCTTTCAAGTCTTTTTTGGAGGAGGGAAGACAGGACAATTGGGGGTAAGTGACTTGCCCAAGGTCACACAGTTAGTAAGTGTTAAGTGTCTGAAGCCAAATTTGAACTCAGCTCCTCCTGACTCCAGGGCCAGTGCTCTATTCACTGTGCCACCTAGCTGTCCCCTATATTATTTATTTCTAACTAGCAAACACAATCAAGGGTTTGATAGTACATAGAGTGCCAGACTTGGAGTCTGAAGACAGGTTTGAGTTCTGCTTCACACATTTCATAGTTTATAGAACCTTGGGTTAACGACTCAACTTTTTTTTTTAGCCTCTGTTCTCTCATCTGCAAAAAATGGGAATAACAACCCCACCTTTCTCCTAGGGTCCCATTGAGCACTGTGAGAATCTCACAACTGAGAATTATATTGTGAGAATCAAAAGACATCATATGGTGCTTTGCAAACTTTAAAATCCTATAGAAATACCAGCTGTTATTATTATTTATAGTAGTAACAACAATACAAAATAAATTGTAAAGCCAGGTTTGCATTTTAACTGTTAAAACCATTAGTTGGAAATGAGATAACAGGCTTCTGTACCCGATTTGGGGAAATTTCATCATTAACAATGCAAGTTTTCCTTTTGTTGCTCCTACCATTTAATACATGCCTCTGGTGATGAAAAGCAACTTTTGACAGACCATCACATTACGTTTCTGTCACCGTGGAGATATTTTTGACAGAAAGTGCCAAAGAAGACCTCTACCAGTCCTTTCCTATTCTACTCAAAGGCACAACCAGAAAACTAAAATGAATCCACCTACGTAACTTACAGAAGACACTAGCGATAGCTTTCATTTTCTCTTTTACTCTCTGGAATTATGACTTGCCCTGAAGCTCTCGTCTGAGAGATTTATGTGTGACCTAGGTCAGATCTTCCTATATCAGCTGACAAATTTTCCCTTTACATATTTACTGCTTTTCAAGCTTCTGTTATTTCCTCTTAAATAGAAAAAGGATATAAAACCAAGTCATATAGTTAGAATTTTTAAAGAGTGTCATTTTCATTTGCCATGCCACTGGCATGCCATTTGAGCCTCCAATGTTGAGCCTCATTTTTATTTTCTTAAACCTCAGGCCAATCTTGAGGACAGCAGACCTATTCCAAAAGGCTGTGCTTCCAAATCAGACAAAGTAAGCAATAACCTTGCGATTAGAATTATGGTATTATAAATGGAAACTTCCCTACTTCTGAGATGGAATCACTGGCTCATTCTACAGCATAGCAGAGCTGGAAAGATGATCCAGTGGTAAAGTCCTCATTCATGACGAGGAAATTGACACCTAGGGATGTTAGGTGACCTTACATGGTGAGTGGCCAAACTGAGCCTAGAACCCAGATTCCCTGTTAGTCTGCCATTGTTTCTAAAATACTACATACTACAATGCCGATGCAATTTTAGAGCAGGAAGAGACCACAGAGATGATCTCTAAGAACTGTGTTGTTCTACTAATGAAGAAAATAAGCCAGAACAAGTTAAAGAGATTTGTGCAAGATTTGTAGCTAATTTGTTGTACTGAGACTTGAACTCAAGTCTCTTGACCTGTTCATATATAAGTCATCATTGCCTCTCCTTATCTGTCTACAGCCACACAGATGTAGAAGCTTACTCAAGGCAAAATTCTTCAGGTGAGGTTCTTTCTTAGGTAGGAAGATTGCAATTCAGTTTCACTTGGTTCTGAACCTCAGAAAACTGCTAAGAGAAGGATGAAAGACTATACAGTAAAACACACTCATGGTATTTTTTAGTGGGGAGGAAGAAGGGACATAAAATATGCTTAAGCTTGTACTTCTGGAATACAGATGCAGAGAGCTTTAATGATTTTTAAAAGAGAAAACTCTAACCCTGCAAAACTCCAAACGAAAGATAAAAACTCAACTCCTATAAAAAGTCATGAAAGGGGGCAGCTAGGTGGTGCAGTGAATACAGCACCGGCCCTGGGGTCAGGAGGACCTGAGTTCAAATCCGACCACAGACACGTAACACTAAAACTAGCCATGTGACCTTGGGCAAGTCACTTAACCCCAATTGCCCTCCAAAAAGCAAAAACAACAACAACAACAACAACAACAACAAGTCATGAAAGGAAACCTAGGTGCTGGTCCTAGCTCTGCCATGAACTTGGGCATCCCTGGCCCCATCACTTCACTGGTTTGGGTCCCAGTTTCCTCATCTTCAAAACAGAGGGGACTAGAGTAGGTTTGCTCTCAGGGATTTCCAATGATGGCATTCTAATTCCAGGTCTTGTGATTTCTTGTGCCAAAGGCACAATTCCTTCAAGATAATACTGAATACAACCACCTGTGAGATTCTTTCCCCTCAAGTGAAAACTGACATGCATATTCCACTGAAGAAGTATTTCTTAAGCACCAATTTCATGCATAGCACTAGGTTAGATGTTATGGGTTTCTAAAGGTTTTTTTGGTATTTTTTTTTGTTTGCTTTTTTTGGATGCAGGAAGGCAGGGAAATTGGGGTTAAGTGACTTGCCCAAGGTCACACAGCTAGTAAGCATTAAGTGTCTGGGGCTGCCATTGAAACTCAGGTCCTCCTGACTCCAGAACCGGTAATCTATTCACTGTGCCACCTCGCTGCCCAATGGGTTTCTAAAATGTGCTTGATCATTTCTTCTAAAATTAGGACTTGCAATAATAACAGTGGGGGAAAAAAAGCTCAAATCTTTAAACTCACTCATCTCCTTACTCCCAAACCTATCCATTCATACAAATATGGAACCTTTATTGCCTAGAACAATCAATTTAAAAAGTTTTGTTGATTTTAGTTGCAAAACACTGTTTAAAAAAGGGGAGGAAATGATACTTAAAAGAAATGAAAATGTTAAATTACAGAACTAGTTCTCTTAAGGAATAGAAGGATGACTAAAATAAATGTAAATATTTCTATTAAGTTATAGGCACAAAATTCATTATGGTGATAAAATGAATAATATTTTTTGATTCCTGCTCATTTAAAGATGACAGTGTAATTCACTTGTGGCTCCATTTCTCTATTGCAAATCAGCATTTTTCTTTATTAAATAAGCCTAGTAGCGGTTTTCAAGCTGTTAACACTTCTGTGAGTCTATTAACTTACCTAGAATAATGCCTAAAACAAAAATAAGTCACAGGAGGACATAGTTGGAAGCTATAGGAAGATATAGTAGGAAGCTACTTGACAGGAATCAAACCACCCAAATCTGCATACTCTAAGTGCCACTAACTGGTCCCTTCCCTCTTTCTGAAACCTTATAGCCCAGCTGGGGGTGGGCTGTGAGGAAGGAACCTGACTGAAGGCGAGCTATCCCCAAAGTAAATAAACAGGAGGGGGTGGGGGCTGGGATGGGAAGGCTCCAGAATGCCCAGACTCTGCAAGGCCAGGTTGACAGCCTACAGGAGGGCACGGCTCAGAAAGGCAGCACAGCAATAAATTAGATCACTTGGCTCTGACTGTTTCCCCAGTTATCAAGGACAATGCATTTTCACACAAAGTGCAACAGCTGGAGCATTGAGGTACTCTGCAATATTATTCATTTGTTGGGATTGCTAGTGGGTGAACAGCAAAAAGACCTTACAGCTTCCCTGTACTCCTTCATCCTTTGTGTATTTAAAATTGACAGAGCTCATGGTCTACCCTGGATGGGTAGGTGTAGGGGATCCATAGTAAATTATCCTTTTGGGTAGCAGATGGAAGTCTTTATTTTCAGAGCTGGATTTGGTAGGAGGAGTCAGGTATCTGGGCCACAATTCAAAATGATCAATGTGAATCACAAAATTAACCTGTTCCCCAATGTCAAAAGGTCTGGGCCAGGGAGCCTGCAGAACGCCTTCCTATTTAAGATTAAGAACTGCAGAAGGAAAGCTTATCTCTCATCACATCAGCTAAAAGGGTGTTTTTATTTTGAGATCTGCTTAAAGTAAAATCAACTGCCTTTTATGGGAAGGGAGGCCTGTTGACCACTGTTTAGGGTTAAATAAATCTCAGTGAAAGAACAGTTTTTTAAATTTTGGAGGTGACTAAGAGGAATTTTTTTGGAAGCCAGACATGAGACAGTTATGATTTACTTCCCATTCCTGTTAGTCAAAATTCTATACGTGAAAGATGGAATCACAGACTCTTAGAGCTGGAAAGGTTAGAAGTCATTTAGATCAGTACAGGAATGTCCTCTACACAGGCCCTCTGGCAAACATTCAGCTTCTGCTTAAACACCTCCTGTGATATAGATCTCACTATCTTTTAAGTTGGCACTTTTCACTGTTAAACAATCTAAATAGGGAAGTTCTTCATATGAGTTGAAATCTACCATCTTAGTGCTATCTTATGAAACCACAGAGAAGATAAATCCCTCTACCACATGACATTTCTTCAAATATTTGAAGGTAGCCAACATGTCTGCTGTCTCCCAAGCTTTCTCTAGGTTAAATAACTCTTAAATTCCTTCAACAATGCTTCATATAATACAGATTCCACCTTCCTGGTCACTATCCTCTGGACATACTTTTATTTGTCAACGAATGACACTCCTAAAATTTGATACCCTGGAATTAACAGAATACTTCAGATGTTGCTTAACCCATGAACCTATCCCTTCACTCAGGATAATATGGTTTTATAAATATAGCGTAAAACTGCATTCATTTTTCCTCCCAGTGTTCTTACAATGTTGTTTCATAGTGAGCCAATAAAAAATTCCTGTATGTATTCATCCAAAAGACATGTATTAAGTGTCTACTATAATACAAGGTATTCGAAAAAAGGCTACTTTCTAGCACTTTCACTACCTCACATCAAGACACACTTGCTTCCTTTTTCAAGTCTCTTCTTCCCTGTGGTTAACTGCCCATGCAGGAGCATACCCCACACTTGGGTGAGTGCCCAAGATTTGTGTATAAAAGCAAGCCCCTGTACTTCTCCAAGCTGCTGGTGCCCCTAAGGATGGGCCCACTGTTTTTGTGTCAATAGAGCCCTCTTGACTAAGAGAATATCTGCCTGTTGAATTCTTTCCAGATGACCTGACTCCTGAACATCATCATCCTCTTCATGCTCCATGTATATTTTTAATTTACACAGTAATTCTGGCATCACAGTGACTAGAGGGTTGTAACAATTATTTGGATAGTTTAGGTAAAAATCTAGATGATTGTGAAAAGAAACAACCCAGGATCTTTCCTAATATAGATGGAACACTATAGCAACCTTTTATCTCTGTTTCCTTATAAAGACCTCCCAGAACTTGTGTATGATTGTCTAAATAGGCTAATAACTTCTATGAGTAGATTAAGGGGCTATTTTAAGATAAGATTCCCAGGGTCTGTAAACCCCCAAGCCTGTAACTTTTGAAGTATGTTTTAGTTTGCCTTCTATTTTTTAAGGAACAGCAAAATGCTTTTGGAAAACCTAACTTCTGTCAGTAGGGGAAAGAAGGGAGCCTTGGACTGGAGTCAGCACTAGAGAATTATAGAAAGGTAATCTATCTCACCAGCTATGGTCACTACAAATCATGTGTAAGAAAGAGAGAAAAAAAAACCCCTAGGTAAGATTAGCTCTAGTTAATCTCTTTCCTATCTTCACAAAGGGTGGAGTGGCTGACTAGAGGGGTAAAGGAAGGAAGAGTGGACTTGGGGAATACATATTAAAGCACTGGGCTATATGATGGTGGACACAAAATTTAGATAAGAGAGGATTCCTATCCTCCTGGAGTTTAGAGCTTAAACCCAATTAGATAATGATAATATAAAATATCACAAGGTGTGGTAGGACAGGTATTATCCCCATTTTATAGATGAAGATGCAGAGGCACAGAAAAATGACTTGCTTGGTTCAAGGGAACAGAAAAGAACTAGGATTGGCCAGTGGAAATCATAGGGAGGCACATTTCAGCTCAATATTCAGGAAATCTTCTGATAATTCTGCTCTTGGGGAGCGGAAAGGTTTCACTTGAAAACAGTGAGTTCCTTGTCACTGGAAGTTATCCAGCAAAGCTGGTCTATGAGGTCACAGAAGAGTCAGGCTTTAGCTGGGCTTAGATAGGATGACCTCTAAGGACCCTCCCTAGGCTAAGACCATGATTTTATGTATCCTACTATCCTGCCCTCTACTGCTTCCCTTCTTCTCCTAAGGTAAGTAACCGTTTGCCTCAGTTTCCCAAAGTTTAAAATGGGGATAATAATGGCACCCACCTTGCAGGGTTGTTGTGAGGACCAAACGAGACACTGCTTTGTAAAGTGCCCTTCCTGAATCACTGTACAGCTCCAGTGGGTGCCTTAGCCCTGCAGAGAAATGGTAAGCTAAGCTGGGCTGTTTTCTTGCCCTGGCTGCCATCATCCTTTGTATTTTTCCAATTCTGGGCCTTTGCTTACTCTTTTCAGCATGTCTGGAGTGGGCTTGCTCCTCCACTTCAGAGGCTTTTAAACTTTCTTACCTCACCTTTAAATCCCAACTCCAACTGCCCAAATTTGGTAAAGCCTGGGAATGTTTCTGGCTAGGACTGTTCCATATCCTCTTCCTGAAGACAAAAGTGGGCCTTTAAGTCGGGTCCTTTTATAGTCTGGTACTATCTGCTTCTCTTTTTATGCAAAAAGGAATGATGTAAATAAGTAATAGAAAATCAGATGATGGGAGTACCAAGAAGACAAGATTTAACTCCCCACCCCAATTCTCTCCTCCTTTTAAGCCTGGAGTTCTTAACCAGTTGTGTGTCTGTGTGTGTGTGTGTGTGTGTGTGTGTGTGTGTGTGTGTGTGTGTGTGACAGACCCCTTTGGCAATCTGGGGAAGCCTTTGGATCCCTTCTAGAATGTTTTTAAATGCATAAAATAAAATATATAGGATTACAAAGGAACCCAATGATATTGAAATATACTTCTCACAATACTGAAAAAAAACAGCTCACAGACCCAGGTTAAGAATTCTGCTGCAAGCCTTCCTTTCACTTTTCACTTTGATTCATCGTCCATAATATGGATTTCCCCCAAATTTACTCTTCTCTGACCCTCTTGGGTAGGTCAACCAAGATTATGTGACAAGGCCAGGGCTTTGGAGGTAAATAATCCAATGCTGGGGTTGTGAGCGAGAGGAGGAAGGGTACTTTTCCTTTTTGCTAATAAATAAATAAATAGAGAACTCTGTCTTTCCCTTTGCTCTTCCTTTCTGTGCTAGTCTCTAATGAAAACAGTGGCATCAATGGACTAGATTCCTGTGTGGCCCTGAGCAGTTGTATTTGTCATCTTCAGCAGGAATATACAGATTTGGGTCAGATGGTAGAAGTTTTCTTCTGTACCTGGTTTGGAAACTCAAGTTTCCTGGTCACACATGGCTGGGAAATCATCCTATTGAAGAAGCTAGAAGCCTCTGCAAAGTGATGGTCTAAGTTGGTGACCTCTGTTGTTCAGGCCTGCTCAATTATGTCATCACGGACATAACTCCTGCAGGAAGCACCTGGGCTGTGACGGTGAAGGAAAGTAACTTTGAGGCAGTGACACGTGAAAAGTCACCAGGATCAGCTGTTACTTTTGCCTTTATGCCATGATGATAACTTCTTGTATTTCTTTATGACCTTTAAGGTTTACGAAATGTAACTCAGAACATCCCTATCAGGTAGACAGTGTCAATATTACTGCCTCCGTCATTTTATAGACATGGAAACTGAGGAACAGAGACATGAAATGACTTGTCCAGAGTCACACAAGTAGTAAGTCAGACCCAGGATTCAAACGCAGGGCTTCTGATGGTGCTGTTTTTCCATTAGGCTATACCACAGGAAGTGGGCGCTTGGTACTTTTTCCTTGTTATGCCTACCCCAGCTGACCTCATGCCTTATGCCCCACATCACTCTTCTTTCCCCAGGTTGTTTATCTTTCTCCACTCCTCTACTGACTAGCTGCTGCTCTCTTTCCAAGGATGCTACAGATAAAACAAGCTATGCCCCAGCCCTCTTAGTTCCCTGGAAACTTCCAGGAGTCCATTCAGGCTGGGATGAGAGAAGGTCCCTGATGAACAAAGTGGTCATGACCTCAGCCAGATGAGGCAATGTGCTTAGGTAAATATCTGAGGAGTCTCAGAACCACTACCCTTTGTCTCTGCTTCCACAGGACACCATGCTTCTTCCTTTTTTAGGTATAAAAATGTTGATTTCTCAGTTTCATTTGTCTGCCTTCTGATTTGATTCCACAAATCTCAGGTCACCATACCTGAATTGCTAAAGAGCTGAAGAGCCATCAACTCAGAGTCTGGCCCCCAGACTGGCTAGCACCCTGTTAGCTGAGTGACAATGAGAATCTGTTTCCAGAACTTCCTAAGTCTTCCATACCAAATGGTCATTATTGAGAACAGAGCCTCGTCTGTTACTATTGCTACTGTGGATAAGCAGTGCTTGCGTTGGTGATAGGATGAGGTGAGCACCATGTTTTTCTGGCAGCCCTAGAGCTTGCTGGGATAGTACTTTACCCACTTCTTTCCTGGTCAGTACTGAGTGACAGTAATATTATGAGAGACACAATTTGGGTTCAAATAATCTTGAGTTCTCTCTCTCATCTATTTCAAGTCCTGATAATGATGAGATAAGCTGAATATTTGGTGCAAAGACCTTGGGACCTGGATTCAAGAGGCCTGGGTTCAAATCCTGCTGACATTTTCTAGCTACATCACAATAAGCAAGGTCATTTGGCATCTCTGAGCTTCCACTTTCTCATCTGTAAGACGAAGCAACTGTATTCAATGACTTCTAAGGTTACTCACTGCTTTAAATCTGTGGTCATAAGGGTTAGTTCAGGCCATATGTGAAGGCCAGATTAGAACTGAAGCTCTGAAATGCTAACCTGAAGGGGAAAATTATCTCATTCAATTATTTAAACTGTCCCATTCAAATGTAAAAATTCTATAGATAAGTCTGTATAATGTTAACTACAATTAATCAATGATACATCCAAACTGGAGATCATAAAAGAAAGCTTTTGTGCGGCTAGAGATATAAAACCATTTTAGCATTACCTAGCCTAGGGGTGGGTAATCTGCAGCCTTGAGGCCACATGTGACCTTCTAGGTCTTTGGGTGCAGCCTTTTGACAGAGTCCAAGTTTTATAGAACAAATCCTTTTATTAAAGGGATTTGTTCTGTGAAGTTCTAGAAACCACTTATAGAAATATAAGTAACAATAAGGCTGCCTAGTATTTGTTCATCACTTTATGATTTTCAGTGCTTTTACATGAGTTAATTCATTCGACCCTCAGGACAATTCTGTGATCAAATATATTTATCTTTCTATCTGAGGTGAATGGCCCCCCCTAAAGCTAGGTAGTAATATGTTGATGAAGCTAGGCTACACTATCAGTTTTTCAAAAAGCAGGTTCCTGGTAGCTCTCAGTTACCTGCTATGCCATTTTCAAAAATAGGAAGTTTCCCCAAAGAGGAATATTATCCTCTAGGGAAGGCACAAATTTTAAGAGTCAGTTGGAAGAGACCTTAGAGATCATCAAGTTCAATCCCCTCATTTTAAAAAAAATGAAGAAACAGAAACAGAGAAAGCAGGGCACTTTCCCAAGGCCACAGAAGTAGGAAATAGAGGAGTCAGAATTTGAACACAAGGGACACCATTTAGGGTCATTCATCCTCTGACTTTAAATCCCATGTTCTTGTTCCACTGTCCCCTAAGGATTCCCTATAGGAGGGTGACTCTCAAAGGGAAATAAATGTAAAATCCTCACAATAAATGATTTAACTTTTAATTTTAAAAACATAGATGTATCTATCACACAGCAATGTAGGAGGTGCTATAAAATTAAACCACTGGCTGGTCTTAGCCCTGAAGAGCTGGGGATCCCTGATCAAGCCACCCTCAAATGCTAAAAAGAATAAATGAAGACAAATGGAAAATTTTACATTCCTATGCTATCTACTCTCTCAAGAGGACTCCTCCTGACTCAAGAATATTTTTTTCTGCTCTAATTAGAGGACTTGCAAGGCAATCTATTTTATATCTCTGCAAATAACTATACATTAAAATACTAAGACATTCTGACAAGTGGGAAATACAAGTAAAAGAAGATGAAGCTGGCATATACAAATAAAGAATCCTGACAAGAAACAATTGGTCATGGAATAGTTTCATGTGGCCCTTGGATTCCTCATTTATTTATCTTATGTCACGGTGTACATAGCAATAAGAATATATATTGGGTAACTAAGGCAAAGAGGAGAGGCTGTGAATTAAAACATGAGCTACCAACCCATGTGGAGATTAAGAAAAAGTCGTGGGTTACTATTTTTGCTTCTAGCCCAAGACAGAAATGATTACCATTTTTCTTCCCCCTTCGCTAAAAGACCTAACATTGGACAATTAGATCCTTGTAACATGAGGAAAAACCTCATGTTACAAACATTAAAAGTACATGCAGGCGAAAGTTCTTATTCTGAGCATAACCACTTCCCAAGAAGGCAAAATGTCTAGTCATAAATTTGCATTTTGGGTTGGCCCTGATACACTTGGATATGAGTGGGCTTACCCACAAACAAATTGATAAAAGTGATAATATTTTGGTAAAAACTAAATTTAGAATGTAAAATGATATTACTAAACCATAAACTAAACTTTTAACATTAAGAATTTAACATATTAACTAAGGTCTTTATGATATTATAATTAATGTAAAATATCAGTATTTGAACATTAGCATTTGAAAAATGTTTAATGTTTTTTAAATGGCTCAAAGAAAATACACATTTTCCTCTATTATGAAAAAACACTCTCCCCAGAGTCCAATTTATTACTACCAAGTAAATGAATGTTTAAAAGACACTGTCAATTGACAGAAAAACAAAACAAAAAACTCCACCTCACAACACATTAAAATAGCTGATTTCCATGCCAAGTGAAACGAAATATTTTCTCCTTGACAAGCTGCTTACATTTAAATGAAAACAGGGCAAATTTGGTCAATAATATGGATTACATATAACAAAAAAAGACCTTAGATCACGTTAATATAAGGATCAGAAAGCAGCAACTTCAATTAAAACCACCCAATTATTTAGCCAACTTTAAAATACAAGGAAAATAAATTAATCTGTTTTAAATGGAAGGGCTTAGACAAGTAGCTTTTTGACTCACGAGTCCATCTCACCAGCAGGAATTACAATGAGGTAGGAATCTGCTGAAACTGGGCAAAAAACCCAAATCCAACAAATGGCCTCGGTATTAGTAATCAAAAGGCATTTGCAAAACATATTTCGTTGGTTAGTAGCAGGGGGCTCTGAAGCAGCCACCACCTACAGTTTAGTTCCTCTCATACTTTGAAATATAGCAGTATTGGGGATGAACACACATTTTCTATTAGCAGTAAACAATTGGGGGATTTTGCCTTTTAACAATGGGATATTTTCATTTCTGTACTGTCTGTAAAACATGCCAATAGTAATGCTATTATGAATGCAAGCCTTTCCTTTAAAATCCTCTATTATCCACTTAATGTTTTCCTTGCACTGGGATTTAAGAATTCCTCTTTATTGAGACAAGTAATATGTCATCATTTTGTTCAGCTAACAGGCCTGACAGCCCTGTCTCCTTGAGTTAAGAATACTAGATTTCTAATTCTTACATTACTGGCAAAAACTGGCAGAATAAATGGGAATTACCCACTGAGTGGTAAGGTTTTTTTTATTCCCAAAGATTTAGACAATTTACCTCCACTACAATTAAATTTGGCCAGAGATGGTGATTTTTAATAAAAATGATCTTGCCTGTATTTTGCAATAATTTATCTGAACGCAATTCTTATGTGCTTTAACAAATAACATCTCTATTCACTATTTCTCTTGTCTTTTTGATCCTTTTTCCTACTTATCATCTTCTTTATTTGAAACAGATTTTTAACAGATAATCTTGATCGTTACAACAATATCTTGCTTGCATTTTATTCAAATAATTCTTAAAAACAGCTTAAAAAGCCGTTTGGAATAACATCAAGCTTGCCATCAATCAAATGAAAAAATTCCGCTGGCGGTTGTATAAACATCAGATCAAGTCTGATG
Organism: Pseudochirops corinnae; assembly: GCA_028646515.1. Lineage (NCBI taxonomy): Eukaryota > Metazoa > Chordata > Mammalia > Diprotodontia > Pseudocheiridae > Pseudochirops > Pseudochirops corinnae. The sequence continues at coordinate 89,456,540 of CM053589.1, forward strand.
TCTTCAAGGATTTCAGAGTGAACCATAAAAAACTCCATTAACTTCTGACAAAGAATGCAAATTAATCACAACATGGGGTGAAATGAAATTAAAGGCTCTTTTCTAATCAATGACAAGGCAGGATGAAATATTTGTTACTCTCTCTGCACTCAGACTGCCTAGATGTTTGCACTTCCCCTGAAAAGCCCCAAATGTAAGGTGTGAGTACAGATTCACCCACAGTAGCTGTTTAGCCCTCCCCCCCAGAGCTATCTGCTTACAAGTCGTGGAGATTCACAAAACACACTAATCATCTGAATCTCAGGTGCATCCAATTTGTTATTCACACTCTCCCATGCCAGTGAAAAGCCTGGCGCAGACAGATGCACCAGGAACCCTAAATGACAGTTTTGGCCTCGGGAAGTTCGATCACTACAGCAAAATCTAGTACAGCCTCCAGGTGAAATGTCTGGAGCTCCATATGGAGCAGGGAAAATTAACAACAAGATGAAAATCGCTGCAGCAGCGGGGAGTCTGAATTTTTGAAAAAAAAATGAAATTTAAAGATGAAGAAAGAGAAGTAATAAATTAATGGGGTGTGAAAACATTCAAAGCTTTACAATACCAGGGGCACTATTTGCTCAGATTTTTTTCCTTTTTTTTTTTTTTTAACTTCAGGTCATTTTGATGTAATTTATTAACCAAGATCAGGAATTGTAGCCAAAAGAAGAAAAACATTTTTATACATACAAAAGTACTTTAAACACACTTGTGTCTAGATTATCTTCACTTTCCTCTAGCCTTTCACTTTTCAAATTTCCTGTCAAACAAAGTCCATCACTTGGGAATGCCTTCCTAATGGATTTACTAGCATCCTAATGTACTGCACTGTGATAAGGTTTGAATGTACAACGACAATTGTTAGCAGGCAATTTTTTTCATTTTTCCCAAATTGTATTGTCATTAAACAATCCATTGCCCACTATCATGTTTTTTAAGTCTACTGAATTTGGATCGACATGATTAACTGTACAGTTTTAGTCCTTTTTCAGACCTGCACATCTCTGGAAATGAATCTTAGAACTAAACTGCCTAAGAAACTACAATACCATACAATGCTAAGCATTTAAAAAAAATTACTTTCTATAGGGCCCACTGGAAAGTATACTTCACAAGCACACAAAGTCCAATCCTATGGGTTTTCCTCAGTTTCCTGGGTGACTCTATCTATATATAGGGAAAAAAAAGGCCAAAGAAATACGATTTTATAGAAGATAACCTTATCACCATCCAAAACAGTATTTACCTTCAGCCTGACTTCTAGGGCAGGGAAGGAGGCCTAACTGAAAGGCTAAAATGGGACTGGGGGGAGGATGGACAAGTTTTTAAAAAACTACATGCTAAATGTTACATGTTTATTCTTTAAATCATATTTAAAAAAAAAAAATTAATAGGTCATTTTTTACTCCTCCTATCTCCTCCCATCCCCATTTTGAAAGAAAATAAATGAACAAAAAATTTTTTCTAACAAATGTGCATAGGAAAGCAAAAGAAATTCCTACATTGGTCATATTCAAAAATATATAAATCATTCTGCATATTAAATCTATCACTTCTCTGTCAGGCACTAAACAAAAGTACATTTTAAAAATTATAGCTGGACTCAGCCATGAAATGTAGAGACCTGGGAGTGAGGAAGCAAAGATGGTGGTAGCTACCACCTGTAGGGAACCAAGGCTTAGCTGGAGCATCTTCAGGTATACTCTTGCTGGCAGAAGGAATAGGTGCTGCTGCTGCTGAGGCTGGGATAAGAGGAGCACTTTGCTTCCAGCAAGTCCCCTTTGCATTAAAAATCTTCACAGCCTTCAGTGGACCCTTACTGACCTTAATTTAAGTAGAATGTGAAATTGGTGCCATATAGCACCTTACATTCACGATCTTGTTTTGATTCTCACAACTCCTCCAGACTTGGGTGAGGTATACAAAATCCTCCTCATTTTACAGGTGGAGAAACTGAGGTCCAGGGAGGTTACAGAGTAAGAGCCAATGCCCAAGATCATACAAGAAATTAAGTGGCAGAAAATAGGTTCCTTAACTTCTACAATCTTCTCATTAGATCAGTCTTATATAACTATCAGCTGAAATCTTATGACCTGATCTGATGTCGAGCCCAAGTTGTATTCTCATCTGGAAAAAAAAAAGTATGGGCACAGATCTTGTAAGTAATCATTCCCAACTGCCCAACCTGAACCATATCCAAACCTTCTGATAAGATGAAGATATTTTTTATTTTTCCCAGACCACTCCCCTTGGCCAGCAGCATATTATATATGGTCACATAGTCACTAACCCTGCCTTGGGAAAAAGCAGGCTTGGACCAATGCATAAATCAAACCTGACTTTGCCTAGCCACTTTGGATGAAAAGACTCCTCATTAGGGTGTGGAAAAATACCACAGTTAGGAATGGTCTAATCTGATGCAAAGTTGAGACAGGGCAATGAGTTAATGATATATCTTATCAATGCTAAACTAATTAAATGAATCTGAGAAATAATGACATATAAAGTAGACTTGGTTCATTGGATCACACACTATTATTACTTTGCTGGATGCTTTTACTGTAAAGGATGTCTCACTCTAGTTCAAACTGCAAAGGTCTTTAAATGAAATAGAAGGAAGGGCCAGCCTATGAGCTACTCATCTATAGGCTGGAGAGACATTGTGAAGAAGTGGGCTGAATTCTGCCTCCAACTCTTATTAGCTGTGTAACCATGGACAAGTGACTTGAAATTTCAATGCCTGTTTCTTCATGTATAAAATATAGATAATAATATTGTAATATCTCTCATAAGGTTGTTGTGTTGGTCAAATGAGACAATGCATGTATAAACTTTTTATAAAACTTAAAACACTATATATAAATCTTAGCTATTACTATCATTGCTATTATCATTCATTCATAGTCCTTTGGATTCCACATTTCAAAGGGATATATTTTTTTATATCCAAACCCTATGTAATATTGATGAAATATTTAAGGGCTCAGATACTACCTTGAAAATATCAGGGTAGCAAAAAATGGTATTGCCATTCGAATTTAGCTTTGAGTTCTGGAATGGACCCAAGGCTTCTGGATGTTTTCGAAAGGTGTAAGGATGGAAGGTAGTATTCTGAATCTAAAGAGATTTTTCCCTTGAGTCCCTCAATAATCACTTTAGGGTCAGGTTTCCTCTGTATTCTTGGGCCTATCATTGTGAAAGGATTTCCCTTCTCTCTGTTAGCCCCAGATGGGTCTAGCTCTAAACCAGCAGGACTGTGGGTAGAATCTTTTGGCAGGTCAGGTAAGAGAACAGTCTTTCTGAAGGCTATTTCACACCTGATCACAGATGGGGGGGGGGAACTTTACAGAGGGAGGGGTACAGAAGACTGAGTCAGTGTACGTGATAAGGCAGGCACTGAACAGTCAGGAGACAGGAATCAATCAACACTAGGAGCAGCAGGCGCAAAAGGAGTCGGGACCGGGGTTCTATCGCTGCCAGTGACTCAGTCTGCACATTCAGGGGTCTGTGGGCTCCCAGCAGTTCTTATACATAAATACCCTCTGCCCTCAAGGTCGTTCTGTTAATCCTCAATATCAGACCTCATCCAATGGTGGGGTTTGGAGCAGGAAGAGAACTGGATTTGAATATTGCCTGTCTTTATTAGCTGTGTGACCACAGGGGCGAGTCCCTTAACTTCTGTGGGCCTCAGTTTCATCATCTGTAAAATGAGTATAACAATACCTGTAGTATGAGTTGCGTTGGCTAAATATGTTTAATTACTACATTTCAAAGCAAGTATTAGGCAGCTCTCATTGCATAATCTAGCCTTAGAATAAGCATAAACACTATACTCTTGCTACTTTTTTTTTTTTTTGCTTTTTGGAGAGGAGAATACAGGGCAATTGGGGTTAAGTGACTTGCCCAAGGTCACACAGCTAGTTTTGTGTTAAGTGTCTAAGGCCGGGTTAGAACTCAGGTCCTCCTGACTCTAGGGCCAGTGCTGTACTTACTGCACCACCTAGCTGCCCCTCTTGCTACATTTTTTTTTTTTGCCTTGAATAGAAGAGAAAAAACAAGTACCATTCCCCCTTCCCCCAGCCTACATGACACTATACTACAAGACTGTGAAATTAGTAAAATTCAAATTGTCAGCTCAAAGCACAGCATAAATCATTGCTGGCTTTGAGCAAGGAGACAAAGTTTTGTTTGTAACTTTAGCTCTGGGAAACAGTCCCGATGGTGTCAAAGGTTGTTTTTAATAAAATCTCTATTTGGTGACAACACTCAATCAGGAATCAAGGAAAACTGCTTCTCACTACTCTGGCATAAAGGTCAGTGCTAACTAGGGAGTTCAGTGTATTTGAATTTTCCAACTTCCACTTGACCGATCAAGTAAATGTGTATTTAGACATTAAGAAAAAATGCCCAGTAGGTGCCCAATAGACCAGAATTGCTACCATATATGCACTGTCAGAGTATAGGGCCTTTTTCAAAGTTGTATCTTAGCTTACTGTTTATGTCTCATAAGCTATCAGCCACTGAGATTTCCTGAAGTCATCACTCAGAGTCTATTTTAAAATAAACATGGGCATCTCAAGCATACAGTAATGGCTTCATCTTTTGTCATCTTCGGAATATGGACCACAAATTTTGTGGGTGCAGCCTTGTGTTCTTTTTCAGTTTTGAGAGCTGTAATAAAATGTCCTAAATAAGTGATTTAACATTTACTTGTTGAACCAGAGCTTTGGCTAGAAATTTAATCCAGATTCATAATCTATATTATGCATATTACACATTATATATGCATATGCTGAAAGTAGGAAGAACTGGTACGCTACAATTTCATTCAAAACTAGTATTAGCATGCGTGTCAGACTAGTAACTTTTGGATATTTACTCAGAAGAAGTTATAGTTACACAAAGGAACTGGCCAGCATGAAAAAGAGGACTACAGTACTGTGATACAACCTGCTAACAACCTGGATGGCTTCTCCTAGCCATCAGACAGCTTGAGCTTTAAAAAGGACAGGAAACAAGAGGTTTCCCACATGGGTGCCTAGAGAATTTGTTTAAAACAGCTTATAAAGATGGTAAAGAGAATGAGTTCCATCCTATTATTCAATAACCATGGTTGTGATGCATCTGCATAATCTAACCACGCATAAATTAGTGTGTGTAATACAACAGTTATTTGCATAATAATAGCAAGTTAATAGATGCTTAAAGAGCAGAGACCAACACCACCTTTAAATCAGACATGCCTCCAGGCACTCTGGCCTGTACAGACCAAGATGCCAGAAAAACAGTGAGTGTAAACCAGAGAGAAACATTCAAATTATTCATTTGACACCCACCCACCCACCCGTCTACCCCTTGGGTATTTCACTTAATTTTTTCCTCCTACAATGGGGAATTGTTTTCAAACTAAAATGTGGCTTATATTTTTAGTTCTGGCATATCTTTGGAATAAATATCTTGAAGCAATATTTAGAATTTAGTCATTAATGTTACTGTATTGAAGAATCTATGTTCTGAAATGGGGGAATAAAGGGGTTGGGAGCAGAGAACAGGGAAGATGGCATGAAGAGGTGCAAAATCAAACTCCCTTATAAAATCTGGTGCCAATTATAGTGAATTTGATTACCAAAACACTGAAACAATGACCTAGGTCAGATTCTTTCCTTCTTAATTTTTCGATTCAAACCCTTTTAATTAAATTCAAAATTCCAAGCAAGAAATCAGGGAAAGGGGGCTTTTCTTCCTCACTGCATAGTGCAAGCATATAGTGCAGGAACTGGGGCTCAGGAAAAATAAACAAACAAACAAACAAAAACCCAATGCCAAAGTCTCACAAAGAAGCAGTGTGATTATTGCTTCCATCCCTCGCTGAAAGATAAAAAGTCTGGAGCTAAAAAAAAAAAAAATCAAAAATCAATAGAGACTTCTAAATGACTCCTTTAAGATACCGCTTTTCAATTTAACAGGACAGATTTATTTGTATGTGGCTCAAATGTTCACGATTGCTCCCTGCACCTTCATACATAGGAATGAATGTCACAGTGGCGAACGGCAGTAATGAACAATCTTACCTGAGGATATGGAAACCTCCCAAGAGCAAGCTGGGAAAGGAAATAATATTTGTCTAGTTATAGATTTGCATGCAGGGTAGATTTCCTTAAGACAGACAAGTACTAAATTTCACAATTGTATCCAGCAGAACAAAACCATGCCCCCCTCCCCTACCACGTTAAAAACACCCGACCTAAAAATAATCCTGTAATACCATTAAAAGCTGTATTTAGAATGGACAATTTAAATGGACAGTATTGTTTCCTTGAAATGTTTTATTTCTAACCTCTTAAAGTCTCCTTCAAAATTTTTCTTTCTGTAATAACATCAATTATGCAAACATCATCTAGACTTAAATATATATATACTGATATTTAAAAGTAATAACCATATAGAAAGAATACTTACCAGATGGTTTCTTAAAAAGTAGGTATAAGACTTTAATACAATGATTTACATGTTATCCCATTCTGTCTTTTTGAGGGTGTTACTAATATCTCCACTTTACAAATGAGGAAATTAAGGCTCTGAAAAGGTATGTGACTTGCCCAGAATCACATGGCTAGTGTCTGAGGTTGTATCTGAACCCAGGTCTCCCCGACTCTAACTCCAACATTCCCACCATTATGCCTTTAATATAATGAATATATTACAACAAAAATAAACATCAAATTAGGTAACCTCTCATAGTCTTGGCTTTCCATCTCTAAAATGGGAACAATTATTCCTAGACAAGTATTTATCAAATATTTCATGACTTTGAAACATACAACATCATGGAATTACAAGAATATTGTAATAATATACCACATGACCCTCTTGTCGGTGATTTTTTGGCCATTTAGCTATTGATGCTAAAAAAAGATTGTATTTCAAGACTGTGAAGCTGAGACAAGGAAGAATAGAGAGGGAAACATGAAGATTAATTTAGCAGCTGAGATTAGAAGTCTAGTAACTATGATTGCTCTAGCTGTAATCTAGTATTTGTAAACTGCTTAATCTTGGTCTCCTGTTCCTCATCAGCAAAGGAGTAATTTATCCAAGAAAAGGAAATATGACTACAAAGCTATACTATTTTTTTAAAGCAAGTATACCAGAACTTTCACATTTAAATAAGTCACATCCCTCAGTCACCTTGAAAAGTCATACAATATATGTCACTGCATAAAACATTTTGTGACTCCTCTAGTGGAATTACTTTCAGAGTCACAAAAAAACTAGTCTCGTTACTTTTATGGCCATGCCCGTTTTGGATTAGCAGTATTTCCCAGCCTGATCACAGCCTCCTACCTTGGCCACCTAGCACCAGATTTAGCTTTGAATTATAACTTCTTTGAGGGCAAGAACTGTGTCTCATTTACCTTTTTATGTCTTTCATCGTCTAGAATATGCTGTGCATTCATTACATTTAAGAGTGTTAAGTCTTTTGATGGCAGAAAATACTTTCATTTTGTCATTGTTATCAACATAGCAAATAGAAGGTACTCAGTAAATGCTTGCTGGACTGGACTGCACAGAGGTGTTATACTTAATAAATAATTATTGTTGAATAAGTCAATAAATTACATTTAGTAGTTTCTAAATACTCTATCCTCAAGGGTTTGAGATTTATCAATGCTGAAGATATGTTTAAAAAATGCATAAAGCAGTTTGAACAAAGGCAGCACAATTAGAAAAAGTCTAAAGTGACTACTTTGATGAGAAAATGTTCGTTTAGATGTGTTAGTTGTGTGTTTGTTGAATAAGCAGTGTCATTACTCTATGGTCATATCTTATCCACCAGGGATCTATTAATGCTCAATATTTTACGGGGTCATAAAGTTAATTCAAAAAAATTTTTTTTCTCTACTTTGCCCCCTGCCCATTATAAACAGAAAAGATACAATAAAGGGGTAGTTAGCAAAGCCTCTAATAGTTGTTTTTTCCTTGCTTGTTTCATGTCAACAAAATATTTAAAAGTGTGAAGTATGCTACTTTGTTCCCCACATATTATGCTGAATGTTCACCCCAATATTTTGTAAACAGGAGTTTGCATAATGACTCAGGTAGAATCATTAGGGGCTGTCATGTCAATAATATGTTGATTAAGGGTGCATACCATTCTATATAGACATGACAGACAGTAATGGCTCACTAAAAGCTGCTGCCTAGCATTATACTGATCTCTAGATTATATGTTTTGCATATACTCTTTTCATAGAATTAGAAAATTACCAAGAAAAATTTATTTCACCTAAAAAGACAAGAAACAGAAGAATGCTAAACTTTATCTGCCTGGCTAGGGGCTAAGAACTTTGCTCACAGCACAGCCTGGAGCAGATGCTAATCATATCAGGAAAAGAGGCTTGTATTATGAATTGAGAACTTCCTGTTGCAAGTGAATGTACACTGATCCTTGGCTTTTGAAAGTTAAGAAGGAAAAAAGGGACATGGACTGTTAAAAAAAAGAAAAAGAAAAGATGAAGAAATCCACTCTTCTCATGCATCAAAACAAAATAAAAAAACAAAAAACCCAAACCTCCATATTTCTCTCCATCATTTGTCTTCTCTTGAAAAGCCAGACTATAAGTAGAATTGGAAATAAGTGCTTGCTTTTTTGGCTAGCCAATTCCTATAGGCAAGAAAACTGGCTAATGAAAATTCAGGATGGGTTGGTCAATTTGGAGTCTTTCCTTACAAGTCCAGACTAGGTACTTGGAGACAGGTGGCTGAGTTTGAACTTGTGAACTCATCACTCTGTGACTAGCCATGCTTTCTTTATCTTGTACATTTCTCTGACATTCTACTGAACCTCACTGCTCTTTGACAACTAGTCTCCCAGGAGAATCCCTTTCAAGCTACTTCCTTGTCACTGGAGGACAGGAGAATGGCTCCTTGTCCATGACCAGTAGAGGCCACTGTAATAGGAGCACAATCCTTCCCCTTCTATTACCTGTCACAATCGAACATCTTTTCAGGAAGTGACATTCCTAACTTGTGGAAATAGGCAGTAGCACTATTGGGCTGGCATTAAAAACCAATTCTAAGACACAATAAGACACACTCTCCATTTTCCTGTGTTCCCAGGCCTTATGTAGCTGCAATATTTATACTTCATAATATTTGTCTGGTGGCAAAGCAGAAGGAAAACAACATTAGGCAGTACCACAATCGCAGACCAAGACAGCCCTTTATCAAACTCTTTTTTCAAGATAGTAAATAAGGGAAAGGGTTCTGAGCAGACACTAGCGCATGAAGAGCAAGTTCTTTATGGGGCTGTCAAAGTTTTTTTAAAAAATCAATGAATCCACTATGGGGAAGAGAGAGCATACTGTGGGTGAAAATTTCAGGAATTGTCAAACACTGGCTCTGTATCCTTTACCCCTACTGCTCCATTGATCTATTTGCATTCTTGTCTAATCCCTCCCCTCCTTTTTTATTGTCAAGGTATTATAAATTAGAAAACTTACAAAAAAGAGTATGTAATCTTCCCTGAAATGGCCTGCAGATATGTCACTGTACTAAATGTGTTTCAGATTTAATGAAGCTTTAATGTCCTTTTTAATTTTGCCTGTTTCTGTATCACCAGGGGTCGAGCAAGGCAATCAGCACTCAAGAGGGTGGTTTGGTTTAAAACTAGGAAAAAACTCATTTGCTTATGAGTTGCACTGTATTTTCTTAATTAAATTTACTGAGTAAAATGGTTTAAGTTCAGCCAACCAATGACCTTTGTATGTAGATTTAGATTTATAAATAGGTTAACAGTTAAAGAAAAAAAAAAGAAGAATCCCAACAAAGCAAACAGATTAAGGCTATGCCAATAGAAATTTTTGCTTCCTTTATCATCTTTACAAAAGACGCATTTAAATATAGGCAGCTTAGGTCCAATAAAAAAGTACACTTAAAATACAGGCTCTCACAAGCAATAGCCATCTATCAAAAGACTCACTTCCCCTCCACTCCCAGGAGGGGGGAAGCTCACAACAGAAGCTCTGGAAAAGCTACATTTCCCCCCCTTTTTCCTGGATCCTATTTAGCATTTGTTTTTTTTTTTTTTTAAAGTGCATTTTGATTCCAAATACTTAAGATTCAGCAAACTGCAGAACACCATGCTCATTGTGGGTAAGTTTATTATTTAAAAGGCAAAAAGAATGCTCTAAAAACATCTACCAGTTGGGAAATACATTTACATCACACCAACTTGCTAATATTTTATTGTAAAACTAGGAATGTTTTCTGAGTTTCTTCTCTTACAGAGTTCATCACACTGGGGATCCATCCCATTCCTAAGAGTATTAGCGCAAAGCATTTTAACATGGTTGAATTTGAAAATCTGAAGCTCAAATATGTGTAGGAAAATGATAATTGAGAGGAAAGTATAAGGCAGAAATTCTATAAATATGTAAGCTAAAAAGTTAGGAAAAGGAATTCTTATTTAGCCAAGCAACAGAAATAGTTTCCTTTGCGATTAAGAATTGTCTACATTGCTACAGGACAAATGACAAAAAGAAAATACGTATTGTCACTGGAAAACAAGTGTGGAAAGGAAGTTTGGGGCATATATTTAGGTGATGAAGTCTCCTTAGTTTATCAACAACACTGTGCCAGTAGTTTTAAAATTTACAGTTATGCTGAAGAGCATGGGATTTTTTTTTTTATTCTTAATTTGGATACATTCTATGTTTCTCGGCATAACTGCAAATTGAAAATAAGCACTTACCATATAGCCAGTGATCTAGCTGAAGGAGGACTTTATAGTCTGAAATGTTCTAAAATTTGTTCTTAATTACCTTGCGCACATTTTACACAATCAAATTTCCATCTAAGGATTTTGCATTTAGATTGTGCGCCGCCGTTAAACTCTCATTTTATAGAAAAGCAGCAGCCAGTCTGAAACATTCAGACATGGAAAAACTTTTAAAAATCAGACTTAACTACTGGATTACATAAAATTCCCTAGGTGCGATTTCATTTCAAGACCAATTTACTCACTCCTAGATAGATCGTTTAAATCATCTGAAACTATGCTGGTGAAAGATCTTAATAAATATTAAATACCTTAAAAATCTACCCTAAGATTTTGATTTCCTTCTCATATATCAATTTCACTGTCCTCTTATTGCATGATAAAAAAAATCCAAAGGATATCACAGCAATTTACCAGTGTTAAAGTGCTTCCGTGGTTCAACTGACAACAAAGAAGAGCAGAAACACAAAGCATCTTGAAGTAGGGTTTCAATTAAATGTGGAGGATTTAGTAATGCAGGACCAAAAAAAAAAAAAGAGTTACAAATTAATTTAATCTTCTGCCTATAGTTTGCAGCTGCACTCCAAAGTGTCTGGGGCTTAAGAACAAAGCCTTGAATGGCCTTGGAGTGAGGAAAGCTTCAATTTTTAATGTATAACGCCATTAGCTGATAACTTGTGGAATCTGCAACCCCTGCGGAGGGGCATAAGTGCGAGTAACAGAGACTGATGAAGTGACATATTTGTTCATGTCTAGAGCTATGAGGAAGAGGGTTATTACTAATACCATCAGGCCCAACAGAAATATGCCCTAATAACCTTTGGGACACTCTCCATTATCAGTTTTACTACAACGAATATATTAAATTCAAAAACCTAATTCACTTTAATTAAAGACAATTAGTTTGTTTCACTATTATTTTTTAACTTGTATGATATTAAAATACATTGCAAATTAAAGACAAGGCAATAAATATGACAACAGTGCCAGACCATGTACTCCTTTCAAACTCTGGACTTTAGAAATGAAATTTATGAGATGACAGGGAAACATCTTGATCTCAGAGTGTTCAAAGAAAAGCAGTGATCTGGTTAACCTACTGTCAATGCTTGATTTTCCCACAATGCCTTCCTCTAAAGGATCTCCAAAAGCTTCATGGAAAACAGAATTCTTGCCCTTCACTTGTAGAGGAGGTTGCGAAGGAAGCACTAGAATTTGCCTAACATCACGCTGTGGGCTGGCAGCAGAACCTGTGAAATGATGAATTCTGGGCTCCATCAATGTTTAGACAATGGTCAAGTATATTTTCTGCAAAAACTCCTGAAAACAGAGTGTGGTATCCCTTATGCTTATAGACAGACTGCTGTGCTCTCAGGTGATTTTTACAAGTAACACATTTTTTCTTTGTATCAAGGATGAGGATCCCCATCCTGAGAGTTTGGTTCCTGCTCTATCTACATCACTCCTGCTCTTTAACATACGTCAGTGCTTATAAAGAACAACCAGCATAGCTTTACCAGGCTCTTCCTATAAAGCACAATTCTAAGCAATGACTTTAACTTGGGGGACCCAAACACAATGATGCCAAAATAAATGAAACAAACAGCTGTACTATCTATCATTCTAAAGGTTCTATGTTTTACCCAGTAAGCCGCTAATAATGATAATAATAATAATACAGGAGAGAAAGCATTACAAATAAATGCCTCTAATAGTGTGGGCTTTTTTTTTTAATTAGAGATGGGCTTATTACAGTGGGTGCTTATATGGGGAGAGGGTAACAGTAATTCACAAGTACAATATCCTAATGCTGTTCTTTTAATTGCTGTATTTGTTTCACAGTTAAAAATGACTGCCCACTGCAACCGAACTGTGAATGCTGCAAAGCATGATACATGGAGGTCTCAACCTGGGCAAACTGTACCTAAACTTACACTTTATTGCAGCTTAGTTCACAATCTTCACCTAATATAGGGTTACATCCCAGTGCAGCAGGAGGATAAATCATCCTGGAATATTACTCCGGCAAAGTTTAGCTGTGACTGGAGCATATGTGCTTTCGAGCCACTGAAGCAAAGGCCCATAAAATACACTAATTACTGGAAGTTATGGTCACTGAGTGATTGATAGCACTCTGCAAGGCAACTTCCTCATTTTCAGCTCTTCTGACGGGGCTCATCCGCCACATAGCAATTATTAATTCATGACCCACCCCTCAGGCACTAGTACCTTTACTTCTAATTCTCCCACTACCAAACTACTGCTACAGCTGGACACTGTCTTTCTTCATTGTGATGGCTGGGTAAGGATGATAAAAAGTGGGCTTCATGCTGAAGGCTACTGCTTTGATTCTTTAAATCTTGGTCACGCCATGTCTACCCCAAGAACACATATGTCCCACTGCTACTCCCCTTTCAAAATTTCCTTCCTCCTTTCCATAAAGGCCTAGGAACTTACCCATAGAACCAACAAAAGAAACCTGTTTAAACACTCCCTTCAGAGAATATAAATGTTTGACTTAAATATAATCTTCCAGCTAAACATGGGACAGTAAGTAGTAGTTGTTAAAAAAAAAATCTCCATACTGAGACTCCCCAAATTGTAGCTTTAAAGACATTTTAATTGTTCCATGTTGATTTCCATCAGTGACTCTACTCAGAGCACTGGTAATTACAATATCTGAGCACATAGCTAAATTTCTACAAGTCACTTAAAATGGCTGTAAAGGTCTCTTTTTTAATGGTGTTCTGTGCACTGAGGGGGATTGCAGTGAGAGATTCTGAATTAAAGAATGATATAGTTTACTCATGATGAATGAGAGCAAACATTTTATTTTTCCAAGTGAAAAGTGAATTTACTGCAAGCGTATCTCCACAGCCAAAACGCACCATCAAGGGCATTTGGTTTTCTTGTTAAGAGGAGGAGGAGCAACAGATAGATGGAATCTCAACCTATATATCCTTTAACAGCCACTCAAGTCTCTTCCTCCATAAAAACTACCCATATCACTCCTTTCCACACAGCTCTATTCCTCCTCTGTGCTCACAGCAATCATTGTCTCTACCAGTCATCTGGAAATACTTTATCTTGTCAAATCCTTTGCATGTCTGGATTTGTTATTTAATTTTGTTGGTTTAAAATAACAAAACCTTGGCACATGTTTCCTCTTCAGAGATCAGGGTTTCATGATCTAGCATATGTTAGGATCATAGATTAGATGATTATAAATGTAGGGCTAGAATGGACCTGAGAAATGATCTAATCCAATCTTCTCATTTTAAAGTGGACTAAGTGATTTGCCTAAAACTGAGTCCAGAGGGTAAGCTACAGAGCCAGGATTTGAACTCAGGTCCTGTGACTTGAATTTCTGCACTCTTTCCATTGTCCCACACTAAAGAGATGCATGGAAGATATGAGTTACAAAGGGAAAGTAGTGTAAAGGATGTCATAAAAATGTATAACTGAAAAAGAAGACGGGCTGGTCACACGACAAAAAGGTTAACCAAAAGATGGCCCATGTCCTTCCTGCAAGATGGAGACAGGGACAAGTTATGTACCCATAGATGGCTTATTGCAACCTGCATTTTTGATGAAAGCATAGATATATTTGGCATTTGAATGTTTCTTCTGTTAAAGTCTCACCATGGTGACTCCTCCTGTTGCATAAGGGACCCTCCTTTCTCAAAGGTTATGCCAGAGTAATACCAGCTCCAGCAGGTTCCACCAAGTTGTAAAGGTGCTAAGTACAGGCTTGGTGATAGGCTGCGTCCACTGGTTGAAGATCATGCCAATTAAGTCTGGCAGAAGCTCTCCAAAGTGATTTTATTTCAGTCACAATAACATGAAGACGTTCTGCTAAGGTATCAGAGGGTTCTGATCCACAGCCCAAATAACATATCCTTGAGATACTGAAGTAGTGAGGACTCAATATATTCATGACTTGTCTAGCTAGATTATAAGCTTCTTGATAGTAAGGACTTGTAATACTTCCCTGTATAACTTATAGTACTTAACTCTGAACCTTGTACAAGGTTCACATTAATTAAAAGTTGTTTGACTTGTTGACAAAAATGATAGTTCCATATCATGCTTTTTATTTATATGATTTTTCACTGACATCTCCCCTGGGCAGTAGCATGGTTGAGTGGGAGAAATACTGGCTCTGGAACCAGACAATCTGGGTTAAAGTTTCAGGCCCCTTACAATGTGACCTGAGAAACTCAGTCAACCCCCCTGTATCTCAGTTTCCTCATTTGTACAATGAGGGGATTGGACTGGATGTCCTCTCAGGTCCCTTCCAGCTCTAGTCCCATGATGACAGCCTCTCGCAGGGGGAGAGTTAACACAGTGACAAACACATTTGATTTTCATTTTACATATCTCTGATGAATGTTAGAACCTCTTGATTTGAATAATAGTGTTTGCAAGTCTCACACAGATGAGGTCTGCTTATGTCACTGTTATGGAAAGATGTTAACAAAGAAAATGACTGTTCTTCATATTTAAGTATCATTAGCTAAATGGTAGGTTTTTTTTTTAAATTGCAATGAATTTTTTTAGTTTAAATAAGGTTAAGCTATGACAAGGAGAAAAGCTCCAATTTGTAGTACCCGAAAGCACTCAAATCTATCTGTGTTCAATTCAACAAGTACTGGAAGTCTCTGAGTGAAGGAATCATGTTTTTTAATATATTTACTTAACGTTCATCTTGTGTCTTCCAGTATGTCACAGCCATTATCACAGTAGGAATCTCTGGATGTCCATGTCTGAGATAGGCATTCAATGTTCTTCTTTTCTAAATTTTTTTATTCAATGAGTCTTATAACAATGAGTATCTAAATTTATGTTATACAGAGCACTGGCCTTCAAAATGGACCCTAATCTACATGGTTCTGATGATCTCTGGATATTTTAAAGTCAATCGAATTAAAATCAAGTGAGGTCAATGCCTTGTTCTGCCTAGTGCTAGAAACACAATGCACTGTCTGCTGTTTTCCAGAATTCATGCAATTTATCTTTACCTTTGGTAAGTTGGAAGATAACAAACACAGTCATTCAGCTATAGGTCAGGGAAGGCTTCTGATAGATTGCTACAAATGGCAGAAATCTGTAACTCTCTTTTGCTGGTGTGCACCTATCTACCACAAACATATTGCTATGTTATTTGTTAATTAGTTAGAAGACATATCAAAGACTAAACTACTTTCTACATTCCCTTTAATCATATAACATACACATAAGATTTTACAGGTAAAGCTAGCTATTTTTATTTGCCTACTTTCAATTAATCTTATACATAGAGGTTTAAGATTTGCAAAGTACTTTACGAATATCATTTCATTGGTGATAGCACTAACATTTTTTTCTGTCTACTTACTTGCCCTCCTCTACAGTATGGTGGAAGAAGCATTGGAGTAGGAGGCAGAAGAGCTGAGTTCTAACTGTTCACTTGTCTGATGACCCTGGGCAAGAGTTTGCTTTTAAATAAATTTTATTGATGTTTTTTGTTTTTGTATTCCTTGGGCAAATTATAATCTAATGGACCTTCATTACCTCCTATGTCAGAGGGGGATGATAATATCAGCCCTATCCCATCATTGTTGTTCAGCAGTTTCAGTCACGTCCAAATCTTTGTGACCTCATTTGGTTTTCTTGGCAAAGATACACAAGAGTGTTTTACCATTTCCTTCTCCAGTTCATTTTACAGATGAAAAAACTAGGGCAAACGGGGTCAAGTGATCTGCCCAGGGTCACACAGCCAGTAAGTATCTGAGGCCAGATCTGAAGTTAGGGAAGATGAGACTTCCTGACTCCAGGCCCAGGGCTCTGCCTCCTGTGCCATCTAGCTGTCCTCCATTATAAGAATCACCACAGAGATGAGTGCCCATCTGTCAGGAATGCTGTGGAAAAACTCAGAGGGTCGTCGTAAAGATTAAAAGAGATTAGGGATATATGAGTACGTTACTATAAAGTACCATGTTGCACACTGCAATACCATTTGTTAAACTGATGTACCAGTAAATGACAACAGATCTAGTACACACAGAATCTGTGCACAAACATGGTCTGTAGTTTGTTTATGGAGTTTAATACATCTTTTAAAGGGTCAATTAATTTAACTATTGGTACTGTTCATGGAGTCCTGGCCAAAAGTTAATAAAGTTCCTAGAGATATCCCAGTGTTAGCTGCAGAAATATCACAGAATCATGGAGTTAGATGTGGAAGACACATTAGAAGTCACTGGAAGTCAGGAAGAAGTCTTCCTGCAGCATTCCTGACAGATGGGCATTAATCTCTGCTTTGATACTTTTATGATGAAGGGCAGCAGGGTGGTTCAATGGATGGAGGGCAGACCTGGAGTCAGGAAGACTCATCTTCCTGAGTTCAAATCTGGCCCCAGACACTTCCTAGCTGTATGACCCTGGGCAAGTCACTTAACACTGTTTGCCCCAGTTTCCTCATCTGCAAAATGAGCTGGAGAAGGAAATAGCAAGTTACTCTGGTATATTTGCCAAGAAAATCCCAAATGAGATCACAAAAGTTGTACAGGACTGAAACAACTGAATAAAAACAAAAACCTCATTATACAATAAGTTTCAATAGTTCTGGAAAAACAAACAAACAAAAACCTCCCCACCCTACCCCCCAAACAGCCACCGAAGAAAACTCGGCTAAAACATGGCTGGAAGCCCAATATAGGGAATAGGGGGCAGAGAGGATGGGTGGCAGATGCTATTTCATGATTTTTTGCATAATCATATTTCAGCCAAAGGATCAGAGGACCACAGAGTTCTGACTCCATTCTAAGGGAGCTTGTCTTGACATTTCTCATGCTTTTGGATGCATTGCCTCTTGGACTCTTTTCCCTACCACTGGTTTTCTACAGACAAATCCAGGTAGCAAGTAAGTTTCTTCATTAGCTGCACCAGCACATAAGACACATACTGGAATCAGATCCAATTTCCATATGTAATCCTTAATAGAATTCACCAAGGGAAGAATAAGAAGTCTCTTCAACACCAATTTAAATGCTCAGTACTTGCAGTGAGAGTGGTCAACCAGTGCCAACTCTGAGAACAAATTTCACAATACAGAAAGCTGATAGCAATGGTCTAAAGATGACCAACTCTTATCATAGGGCATCCAAAAATCACTGGTTATCAGCTAATTTTATTAGACTTAAAATTTGTCCCTTTTTTGACCCAATGGGCCAAAAAAATGCATATCTCATAATAAAAGTTGAATGTTCTAATTTATCAGAATGCTAACAGACAGATGATATGCCATTTGATATGTGTGATTTCTACTGTATATGTTGTACATGTTGACTGAATGTCCAGGGTATGCAGAGTACTGTTATATACTTTATTAGATATAAACTATTCAAAACTGGAGACTACATTTAAATATTGTTAAATTTCCAAAGTATCTAGTTTAGTGCTAGGTACTCAATAAAAGTTCAATAAACATTTTATGATAATATTTCAGAGATTCTCCTTCACTAAAATCTTACTCTAAACCTTATCAGGGACCCAGAATGCTCCAGCGTTTCTTGAGGGCTATGCTAGTGGAGCACATGCTCTGATAGTTCTGAGTACAATGGCAAAGTTTCAAAAACTGCCTAGGAACAGACTACAAAAGATGTCCCAAAAGCCTTGGTGTAATTTAAAATTTTAATATTATAAATAGCTTTAATAGCTTAAAATTGCACCAAGCCTTTTTGGGGGTACTCTATATGTCTTATTGCTCAAGGGCCAGCCGAACTAGTATGAAGAGACAAATCATCAAAAGAAAGGCCATACAAAGTTGAATGCTTCTACTCACAGCAACTCATAAAAACATTTATTAAAAGTGAGGAGTAATCTCATCTACACAGGGACAGACATTATCTATACTGATGAAATCTTGATGTATTTCATTTCAAGGTAGGTAAAATTGCACATATGAACAAAGAGCTGTAGCTACTTACATCTTATCATTTATACCTTTTTTACCTAGCAATATCAGAGAATAGTTATGTCTAGATAAATTATTGGAAAACAGAGTTATCACTATTAAGGTGGAGTTTAGTGATATTGGGATTGTAAGCCTAAACTATGAACAAAATATGGAAGGAAACTACCACCATATTCTCATACTTATTTTGGAGATCTGTCAGACAGAAAACTGGGCTAGAGGACCTAAGCTATATAGTATTTCTTTTTTGGGGGGGGGAGGGAGGGCAGGGCAATTGGGGTTAAGTGACTTGCCCAAGGTCACATGGCTAGTAAGTGTTAAATTTCTAAGGCTGAATTTGAACTCAGGTCCTCTTGACTCCAAGGTCGGTGCTCTATTCACTGTGCCACTTAGCTGCCTTGATATATAGTATTTCTTAAATACTTCCATTTTTATTTCATCTAATTCACAGTGTCCTATGTATCTGCTAGTAGTGTGAAGCATCTACTTCATTTTTTTTGATGAGTCTGTTCTGACATTAATATGTTTGTTTTAGCATGATGACAAACAGGCCAACAGAGCTGGCTCTTAAGATTTCCCAAGAATGCTGTTGCAATACCAGATTGCTTTCACTTCTCATGCTAAAACCTACCTATCTAGCAAAAAAAAAAAAATTACTGATGTTTATGTATAGCTATTGTTTTCTATTTCCCCAACAAAAACTCACATTCTGATTGAAAGCTGTGTCAAATGTCACTTAAAAAAATGAAGTAGTTCCATGATACAGAAATACTAAGGGGGAGGGGGAAAAAGGGACGAAAAATTTCCAGATATACAACATGTAGGCATATTTCTCCTACGGTTACATAAAAATGGAAACACAGTATAACTATCATTCTATAAATCAGGATTTGGTCTCAAATAAATATCATGGCAAAGAGATAAGACTCTGAAAATCTGAGCTTCAGAATGAAGACTGACATATAATTTACAGTGCCAAAAACAGAAACATGAAACTAATTTTATTCTGAAACTCAAAAAGGCATTTAAATGAAAATAAGAAAGTCTTATGAAAAAGTCAAAATAGGCCTTGAACAAATTAATTTAGAATCTACAAATTTCCAAGTTTACTAAAGTTCTGTAAATACTGTGAGGCTGGATAAAATACTTGGCTTTAAAGTATACAATAGTCTAGGGGCTATGTTTCTTATAACCTGGAAATATTTTCTTCATCTACTAACATTCAGTTTCTTAGAGGTCTGGCCAAAGTGAATTAAAAAAAAAAATTAGACCAAATTAAAACCTCCCAAAAGATCACTAATTTTTTAATTGTGAATTTTCCCCTATTAGCTCTGAAGTCAAGAAATGTGCTGCATTTCTACAGAGAAGATAGCAAGTCCTGTCAGTATGTGACAGCCCTCAAAACATACATTTGATACAACGTGTCTAAAAGGCATGTGTTGCTTCAGTGTTAAGAAGGGACTTAGGAAGGACTTAAGAGTAAATGGCTAACTCTACAGATAGAGGAATATCAAGGCTGAAATTCTTAGATTATTGTATTTTTAAACCCAGCAAGGAGGAGCATAAAACTCTGGAATAAACTCTGGTTCTACTCCTTGCCAGTAGAATATAACCTAGAAATACCACCTATCCCCACATCAGCTGATGGTGTTACTTTAATGACCCTGACCTTGTATGGCGTTCTGAGTATCTTCTTCACCTATCTTGAGACATTTTTCTAAACTGCCATCCTTGCTTTCATCATTTAACACATCACTCAAGCCACTTCAAGAAAACAGTGATCATGTTGAAGAGAGGTCTCAAAGGATCAGATGACATACCAATTAATAAAGCACACTGAGCCAAATTGTTCTGTGAGCCTGGCTCAGGAGACAGCATAAAGTAGAAGAAAAACAAAGGGACAGAGTGCACTTGAATGAAAAGAGCAAAATACATGCACTAAAGATGTTTTCCTGATATTAGCTGTGGTGTAAATGCCTTCCAGGATTATCTATGATAAACCTAACAAGGTTTAAAATAACCTTTCATATAGAATTCCAAATAAAAATTAAAAAATAAAATAAACTTTAAGGGCATGTCAATCAAGAACAAGAATATATTAAGGAGAGAAATGGTTTTCTCCATTTTTTAAAGAATAAATATATAATTGGTAATGGAGCATAGTAAATGTTAGACAAATTAGTTGAATGTTTATAATGTGAATATTCTGAATTTTTATTTTTAAATACATAAAAGTTTGTTATTAAAAAGGAAGTGTGTTTTGGTTGTAAGAGGCACAGGTAGAATCCCTTTCTTCAACTATATTCATAGTCATTCATTCATATTCAACAATATTCATAAAAGGTTTTGCCAAAGTTAACAGATTTTCTAAAAAAAAAAATTAAATATCTTAAAAGATCATTATTTATTTTTCTAATTTTGACCTTTGACCAGGTAGTAGCATACGTGTACTTGATTTTTAACCCATCTACTCCCACCACCAATAACATGCTGTGACTGATGAGTGATAACCAAGAGTGACCCACTTCCCTAGAGATTTAAAGGTGATGTATAAGAGCTGAACTACCTAAGACTTGGAGTAATTGTGAACCAAAATCTTTTAGGTGCCAAAAATTAGCCCAGTAAAGATATTAAATATTAAACGGGCAACTGTAAAACACAACTAAACCAAACAAACTAACATCATTTGGCTAAAACTAGCCCCTAGTTATGTACTAAACATATTTACATTTTAAAGTTCAGTCTTGAAGTCATGTATATGAACCACAAGACTGTATATCCTATGAAATCCTCAACTGTACTGATTCACATATGCATTGATTTTCCAAGAGATGCACACGAATGTCCTGGGGCAGGATTAATTCTCGTATTTTGTGCTAGTTCATGAGTTTTGCATTATAATTCTACTTAAACCTCTTGTTAAACTCTCTTGCACTGAGTATCTGTGAGTCTGTACCATAGCAACACAACTGATTTTTTTCCAGAGATTTTTAAGAGATCATAATATCACATGTCATAATTGAAGAAGTCTTCTCACTACTAAAAGTATCTCTCTTAGATGCAAAGAGGGTCTATTCAATGTGATAAATACAGGGGAAAACTCCCTACACAAAAACTGCTAGAAACAAGTCACCTAAAACAAGCAATATGTCAGAACCACTCTCTTTTCTATTTGTTAAACCATAGCAATTGCTGTGCTCCAAAGGAATGGTCTCATTTTTTCCTTATGAAGTAAAGCTTCCATCTTAATGTTATTATTTTTGTCAACTTCAAATTCTGCATAAGCCTGTCAAGATTGTCTGATGGGAAAAAGAGAAAGCTTTTGTTCGGATATAATATACAGTTTTCTAACTTAAGACCCAGATGCATCTGTCTCTGTTGATTTTTAAATGCCACTTCTAAGAAGGTATAATATTAATTTATTATCCCATCTGCCAATGGGGAAGATGGCTACCTGGTGACAAGGGGAAATAGTAAACAAATTATCAAAGAAGGGCCTCAAAGACAAAGACTGTCCTTTGGTTCTTATACCAAAGAACTTCATGGAATGGATGGAGTCTGTGGAAAGAGTCTTCTACTAGGAAGTTTGGTCTCCACAAATGGCCTTGATCATTATGTTGTTGTTGCTCTCAGTTTCCCAGTCTTGAAAATAAGAATTAATTATTTCTTTTTTTTTTTTACATTGCAGCCATTTTGGAAGAACAATTAAGGCTGGCTGCTTATCTGGAAATACCTTGAGGGGAGGAGCTACACAAGTAGAAAGTAGGATTTATTTTTGATTGATAAACTTCAGATGTTTTTGAAAAGTCTGGTGCTTCATTTCCCCCTAGATACATACGTAGTATACATAGATAGTATGTATACATGATATATAGTATCACCCTGCTTAGTCTTCTGTATCTACTATTTAGGTATCACGTTGCTCTGTGTGTGTGCGTGTGTGCGTGCGTGTGTGCGTGTGTGTGTGTGTGTGTGTGTTGGTGTTTTTTGGGGGGGGGAGGTAAGGCAATTGGGGTTAAGTAACTTGCTGAAGGTCACACAGCTAGGTAAGTGTCAAATGTCTGAGGCCAAATTTGAACTCAGGTCCTCCTGACTCCAGGGTCAGTGCTCTAGTCACTGCACCACCTACCTGCCCCTTAGGTATCATATTTTGGCTCTGAGTTATCTCTAGAAATGTAAGGCCACAGATCAACGGCAATGAAATATTTAAGACTGTTATTTCTTCCTTCAAGCACTATGATAATGTTTCAGGAAGTAATTTGAACATCACACTTTTAGAATACTAATAACACATACATACATACATATCTCACTTTATTTGCTGGAAACCTTAACCTAATCAAGACAAAAATGAAGAGATTTGTTCTTATACTCTTTTTCTTGGATCAACTTTCTCATGATTTTAAATCAGGAGTCCCTAACCATTTTTGTGTCACTGACACTGGGGTAAATGGTAAACGTTTAACAATTGGCTCTCCAAAAACATGACATCTTTTAAACTTAATCGGCATTATTAACATTTTATCTATCACTTTTTAAAGTTAAAACAATAAAAAAATAAATGGATCAAGTCATAATTTGCAGTATTTGTGAGTTTCCAATGTGTAAATGCTCACTCTGAAAATTTAGCAACTGGCTCTTGCAAGCCAGTATAAGCTGACTCTAGTACACCCTTGCATGGACCCTTTTGGAAGAATGATGAAGGCTGTTGCCATCTTTGCTGAATAATATTTTTAAATTCATAAAATAGAGTATTTGAGAATATAAAAGAAATCATTTGTATTAAAATACAGTTATCAAAATATTAAAAAAAAACCCCACAACTTTCTAGACCCCAGGTTAACAACTCTTACTTTAAGAGATCTCATATAGCTTGTTCCTTCAGAATCATGCTCTCTTTATGAAAACTCCAAACTGTCTCATTTGAGGACTCAAGGATACTGTCTACTCTCCATCTCCCAACTTAGACACTTGTTACCCTGAATGGCATTTCTTGTTTAAATGCATATTGGTTCTCTGTTTTATTTGGTCTCACTTTCTTTACTTATCTTTCTACATCAACATACGTATCCTTGATGGTAAGCTAGAGAGAAAGAATTGTATCTATCATGGCTCCATTTATGCAGACACAGGAAAACATCATGAAGATACAGACTTGCTTAATAAATAGACTAGAACGCAGTGTCCTATAGCAGAGCCCTGGCTTTGGAGTTAAACGCCCTAGTTTCAAACCCAGCTTGGCAAGTGGGTGGTTGAAATAATGGGTGGTTGGGAGAATCATTTGTCCTTCAGGTTTTAGTTTTTTTTTTTTGTTCCAACGGCATTATATTTCAAAGAAATTTAAGATTACATATATGATACAAAAAATACAAAAGAAACCTCTCAGAACTTACAGACTCAAAGTATAAGTGGTCAAATCTTTCATAAAATAATTTTAAAGATGCACTCTTTTGTATTTTTAGTACCTGAAACTGGCCAGTGGTCTATAAAGAAATAGGCATATAAATGAGCATATTATATACTAGCCTAGAAATGAGCAAAGTAACATTGCTTAAATTCAGATTAGTTTTCACTAAATTGGTAATTTAAATGTTCTGACAAACACAGAAAGTGGATCCTTACCATCTTTATACAATGTTAATGAATTTTTGGTGTGTCATTTCTTTTAAAATTAAAAAAGCCAAATGCATTTAAGCAATGTACATATTTTAATCACATTTTTGTGGTGGCTTACTTTTTAAAAGAAACAGCTTCCTTATATTTACCTCAAGTTCTAGTGGAAATGCTTATAGGAACTTGTTAATACCGTTAACTCAAAGAAAAACTTTAAAATACTGATTTACTTGCACAGTGAATGTTTGTCCTTTAAAAACCAATGAAGTCAGGACAAGCCCTGTTAAGGTGAATTAGGCCACATCATATATTAAACAATTTACATAAAATTTCAAAAAAGTAATTATAGGTTTTTTTCTATTATAGCTTCTGTAGCTGCTGTTAGCAATGCTTACTTCATGACTAAAAAAATGTTCATTAGGGAAAAAAGCTGTCATATTTGTATTTTGTATAAATTATTTTCAAATCAATGTTCCAGTAACACTTCCCTTCCAGTACAACACTCCTCTATAAGGCTGTTCTTGGGAGCCAGATAGTTTAGGTAAAGATGGAGTTAAGTAGTTGTTTTCAATTTGAACAGTTAAAGAGACAGTAAACTTTTGCTTCCTCCTTAATGTGCTAATCGTTGTGACTAAAAAAATAAGCAATTCTTAAAAAGGTACCATTTCTGACTTCTTTATTATCTGTAACCTTTTGAAACTAATCACATGAAACTACAAAATTAGCAAATGTCTTGAAATCTGTATATAAAACATAAATTACCTTTAATTTCAAACTTTCATTTATTAGTATACCACTCAATTTTTTAAAAGTGGCTCCAAAGATAGTCTTATACCATTCTTTTTTTTTTCCTCTTAAAAAAAAAAAGGAAACTGTTCCTTTTAACATCACACCCACCCCATACCCAAATCTTGAAACACATCATTTAGTCATCATCTTGGTCATGGCCATTTCCACGGTGAGATTTTATATTTCGTTCCCACAGCTTCTGGTTATCAGAAAATCCATGCTTTCCTTTATTGAAGGAATTGGGTCCAGCTGATGTTGGTGTAGCCCTTCCAATATTCTTCATTCTCATTTTTGCGTCTGGAGGCATTTCCTCTGGCTCACTATCATCGTCACTGAAAACTGCTGTTACTGAAAGGGTTTTAGGGGCAAGAGTGGGAACAGTTTCTTTAGGCTCACTCGCTCCAAGTTTGATGGAAATGACGGGTGCTTTCTTTGCCGTCTGACTGCCTATGGCAAACCCAAACTTGGCTATCTTTACAAGCACAGGCTTGGATGAGAAGTCTTCGGCTTCTTCAGCTGATCGCCTTTGCGCTGCGACTCGAATTTTCCCCTCTATTACTGGAAGAAACAGTCTTAGTTTTCACAGGATTTTCTGCCTCTTCTTCAGGTCCTTCGGCGCTTCCTGCTCGCTGCGGCTTCTCCGGCTTCTCCTCTCCTGCTTTCCCGTCCGCCATTTCCCCCGCGGCTTCCTCTCCCCGGGTTTTAGTTTCCATATTTGTAAAATTAGGGGGTTCGACTTGATAATTTAATCTCTAAGGTCTCTTTCAACCCTAAATATTTCATTACATTTGACTTTCCTATCCTCCCATGTCATGCTTTTTCTCCTCCACATTAAGATTAAGTTTCTCACACTTAGCTTCAAAACCCTCCATCAGGTTCCCTGAGCACTGCTGCCTCTCTCTGTCCTCACCATTTCATTCCTTTACTGTTTTCTCTATTCAAACATTCTATGATTTTTCGCCTATCTTTTACATTCAGACTTGGACCTTCTCTCATGTCATTCCCTATGCTTTGAGTCTCACCCACTCTCAAAACCTAAATGTCCTCTTTCTTTTCTTTCAAAGGTCACACAAATATCCCACCTCCACCCCCTCTATGGAAATCTTCCTGAACAAGTGGAAGTGAGCTTTTACATATCCTTCACTACTTCCTTGGATTAACAATCTCTTTAAGAGCTGGGGTAGAGGAGGTGTACATCACCAACCTACCAATCATAGCTGATCCTATGTTACTTATTCATGGTCTTCCTTAAATCTTTCATGCAGAAATTACTGAGTAAGTTGAGGGGACTTCTTATAGTTCTAATAATATTTTATGTACACCAATGTAGCACTAGGGTCATCTGTTATCCTTTGATCTTCCTATATCATTCAACAAACATTTATTAAACATTTGTCACATGCCAGGTATTGTACTAAATGCAGAGATAAAAAAAAAAAAGGCAAAACAGTCCCTGCCCTCAAGGAGCTTACAATCTAATGAGGAAGCAACACGTAAATAAGTAGGTATAATCAAGATGCATACAGAACAGATGGAATATAAGCTTGAGATGGTAAGACATTAAATTTTATATGCTGACTGAGAATAATTTTCAATAACTATGAAGAGGCCCATCACCAACAGGTTGGGTGCTAGGAAGTGAATTGTGAGGCCGTGGAATTACATAAAGCACCACTGCTCCCCCATAAAATGACCTTCAATTTTATGCCATTGTTTTCTGCTCCTGAGTGTTAACTAAAGAATGACAGGAAAGGGTGCAGAAAGTACTAAGACTTAAAACAATTTTAAGACAGTATGTAAATATTAATTTGTTATTAGCATTTTAAATGTGAAATCTTTTCCAAATATCAATGAATTGCCCTTATACTGAAGGAACTAATCTATATCAACATTGATATTCTCACTATAACTGAAACTAGAAGACATAAGGAAACTAAGAGTCAAGTGAAGGATGACTCTTGGGTTCTGCTTGGAGAAGCAAATAAAACGACTGGTGAAATTTGTTTCATCATGTACTCAAAGGCACAGAAAAACATGATCTCCCACTTAATCACCCTGCCTAGTAATGATCATGATAAGCATAAGCAAAAAGATCACCATGAAGCTATCTGTAGCTTACATTGCAGAGTCTGAAAAGATGGAGAAATTCTACAAAAAGCTTGGCAAGTTCCTTCAAACCAAGTTAACATATTGATTAATACTCAATGACTTCAAAGCAAAGATGGTAGAGTTGGGGTGAAATATTTGTTGGAAAATATTAAGGATTAGACATGAAAGAGTCAAAGAATATAGACAATGCAAAGGCTTTATATATCTGCCTATATGTCATGAAAACTTTCTTCAAGAAGACAATTGAAAGGGACTGGACATGGAGAACACCAAAAAAATTAAAATGACTTTATCTTAACATATAGGAAATGGCAAATTACTGGTGAAGAAGATATCAAAAAAAATCAGTAACAAATCAGAAGAAAGGATAAAGATGAGAGGAAAATATCATATCCAATTACAACAGCTCAATGATTATTGGACAAGGATTTCACATTTAGAGTACCATAGTGTGATCTATTCAAACATGTTTCTCTCTCTCTTGCCCCCCCCCCCACAAGTGGGAAATGGATAATAAGGAAGCCAAAATAGCTCAGAAACCACTAGATTTACTTGTCAAGCAGAACAATGGATAATAAGGAAGCCAAAGGGACAACACTGGATATAAGCTCATTTGCAACGTGCTACAAAGGAGAACAACAGAAGATTATAAATAACATCACCTGACAAAACAGAAAAGAATGGTGCATCAGGGGTGGGGAACCTGTAGCCCCAAGGTCATATGTGGCCCTCTAGGTCCCCAAGTGCAGCCCTTTGACCAAATACAAACTTCACAGAACAAATCCTCATAATAAAATCATTTGTTCTGTAAAACTTGGGACTCAGTCAAAAGGCCACATCCAAGGACCTAGAGCCTTGAGGCTGCAGGTTCCCCACCCCTGGTGTAGGGGAAAACGATTCTGCAGAAAGTTTAGTTAAGTCAAATCTTCCTAAAACCATTTATAGATGAAATTGGAAGGCTTATAACAGACAATAAATGGAGCAAATCTGTTGGCATTTTTACAGATATACTTTATTAGCTTCAGATTAATAGATCAATAAAACCCAAAATATACCGAAAGTAAAACTTCATATTCATTGTAAATAATGAATTAGTTATTAGTTATGAACACTTATAACACTCTAATTCCTCTGAAATTTTTTTACTTGTACCTATGTAATTAATTACGCCATACTATATGTTCTTGCCAATACCAGAGAACTTAGTAGTTGTACATAGAAGTTAGTAGAGGACAAAAATGGAATATTTCACTTACTACATATAACAAATAGGAATTTAATAATATACATGATGATAAATATGGAAAATATGAAAAGGATAGTTATTTTTAAAAGTAGAGAGGTAGGATTTGGTTCCTACAAATACAAAATGTTGATGACTCTTCACTTCCTGAAATAGGATCATTTGCCAATAAACTTTAGGAACTGCTGGAATGAAAAACCCAACTTTGGGTGTTTGTCCATTGTTATAATGTATACACAGTCCATTTTCTCTTCACTTCTGGTGAAGAATTATGAAACGGGACATGCAAACATGGTTTAATAAAAATAGAATATTTATACTTTCTTTAGCAAAGGAAAATTGTTTCTTATGATAAAACTTCATGCATGCATTATAGACAATGCAATTGATCAAAAGAAGCTGATGAGATGAAGTAGTCACTGTAACCTTAGCTGCGTATATTCTGTTAAGAAAGATGTCTGTTTCCATCTTTTAAGAAATCCTTTTGCTTTTTAAGTCAATGTGTATTTAAAAAACTATTTTTGAAGTACTTGTGAGTGTTCAGAATGAAGCACTCTACTTATAGTTAACCAGATTGGATCAGACGTATTTTCAACATAAATCTGTAAGAATGTCCCTGTATACCAAAGGTCTCTCTACAGGAAGCTGAATGTAAAGTTCCAGTGGGGGTATATCTGACCTGCTATGCTTAAGTCCATTCTAGATACAGCAGTAAAGTTTAAAGACACTGAACCCTTGCTAAAAACAACTAAAACCTTATTACACTATCTACCAGCACATCAAACACAGACATATACAAATATGTATACAATTATAATGTAATGAGATGGATTTTATTCTAGCAACAGAATAAGCCATCTTGGGCAACTATGTACTTATTCCATTGATGCAGTTACTGTCAAAACATCTTTTGGAACTTCCCTTTTGTAACTATATTCAGAGTGAGTTTACAAACACACAAGAATCATACATGAAAAGTGGTTTCATTATTTCATAATTATACCTCGTGTGCACACACATGCATATATATGTAGATAAAAATGTGTGTACACATAAATACACACATTTAACACAACAAAACCTCTCAGTTTCAATTTTTCCAAGTCTGTATTCTTCCTGTTGGCAGGACACCTAAGTACAGATATGCACAGACATATCTACTTTTTCAACTTACCTCCATGAAAGAGATTCCTAAGCTCCAAACATCAGAATGGATTCCATACTGCTCCCCTGAAATTCTTTCAGGCTATAAGAAAACAAATAGAAAGCTCTAAGCTCAGGCAAGCTGCTTAAAGGAAAAAAAAAAAAACCCCAAAACAACAAACAACAAACCTAGACAGATAAACAAGAAACTAAGGCAATTAGGTAGTGAGGCAGGATTATAACATGGTGGAATGTATAGGAATTAGAAATTCAATTCACACAATTGTTTCTTTATTTATAACACTACAGTTTCTTTATTTTAATTTCACTGTGTTAGAAGGGACAAGACCTTGAGGGTTTTCTTAGATGTTCATGGCTGTGGTGCTTGTATGCTGCTTTTGGGACTGTTACTCCTCAATTCAAGATGAGCGATAAAATGTGCTTAGACAGCTAGGAGCAAAATCAAGCCTTTGAATCTACAACATCCTTCAACTCTCCAAATATGAATAGTTTGTGGATGAGGTTCTGTAGGGTGGGAAATACAGAGAAGAGAGAGGCTGAACGAACCATGGCAGAATGGTGGTGGGCTAATGTTCTGGAAAAATACAACAAAAGGCCCCCCATCATTCACACTTTATTTTGAATGCACTTTATGCAGAATGATTAGAATCTGTTTACTGTCAATAACAAGGCCTATGCCAACAGATAAAGACATAAATTTAAAAACAAAAGAGAAAGAGAACTTGTTTTGGGAGAAGACACAGCTCAAAGCACTTCTTACCCTTCTTCCTGTTCACATACACCTGTTTCTATGTCCCCTGTGCTCCTACCCACCCCATCCTCTGGATCCTATTTCCTGTGAAATTAGCAGAGTCCTCTGACAAAGCTGGTGACTAGATAAGCTTTTCTTTTCTTATTTGTAATCTAGTCTACTATCAAGACAGAATCACTCACCAGGGCAAAAACAGCAAAGAGGGCTATTATGTGACAATTTCTGTGATGCTAGTGAACATGATCATTAAAACACTTACAACTCAGCAGTTTACACCTACGACTTTCTGTAACTGTAAACTCTCAGATTCTGTGCTCATACCTAGGCAAACACATTTTATGATTTCGACTCATTCAATGTGTGCAGGGATCTGTTCATTGTAGAACTGGTCATTACAAGCCCAGGGCTGAAGTGACTGAAGGTGGGGTACTAGGGTACAATTACATTATTGAAAGGCTAAGCTGCAGCTATGGAACAGAAAAGAAACAACTGTTTATTCACTCAACAAATATTTATGGCATACCAAACAACTGGGTCTAAGGTCCTTAGACTGCTCAGTGAATATTAAATTACACATTTTCATCAGAGTAAAGACTCTTCCAGTATCTATCACAATAGATACTCAACAATCTTGATCCTGGAGAACTTAAAGGGAAACACCCCTTCCTCCTTTTAGCAGAGAGGCAGAAACTACAGATGCAGAATGCAGTATATGCTGTCAGAGGAGGTTGCTATAGCTATTGGCTATGTTCTAGGAAAGGTACAAGGGGGAAAAGTGTGGTTTAGGATAAGTGAAACAACGATAAGGTTTAAAATCAATAAGTCAATAAAATTATTAAACAATAAGAAAAACAATCTATAAGTGTGAATTTTATGTAAATTTACTCAGAAATTGCTGACCAAAAGGGCATTAGTTTAATGGAACAGTCTCTCTTTTTCCTTTCCTTTCATATTTCTTTTCTTCTTAAAACCAAGATAATGATCAAGAAAGATATAGCCACATCCTACAGAAGGTGGCAAAAAGCATACTGCAACCCATATCCATAAGATTTTGTTAGGCATGACAATGAGATTAAGTACATTCATTAAACTTGCTCATTAGACAACAAGCCAAAGAGAAAAGTGAATTGTGCACTGAAAATTAACCATAGAAAAATAAATTTAAAAAGGAAAAGTGAGAGGGTGAGCTAGTGTTCAACTACAGATATCAGGTGGCAGATACAGAGAACTCCTTGTGGACAGGATTCTGACAACCTCACATTACAGAAATTATCCTTTCAATAAGCAGAGGAAACAAGATTACTGTTGTGATGCAGGGCTTAGGCAGTAACTCATGGCAAGCTCAGGTAGTAAGCTCAATGTGGCTACCCTGAATTCATATGGTAGGCAGAACTTGGCAAATGTTCCCAAAGCTACTGAAACAGATTCAAAGCGCAAGGGAGGTTCTAAATTCATTCTGGATTTATAATGCCAGGCCTATATGGCCTCGAGCAGCAGTTTTGAGCTGATGTCATACTTAAAACTAAAATGGTCTGCCAAAAACCCCTCCAGACTCTGCATTACTCATGATGAGCTGTGATGGACATTTTGTAGTTAAAATGCTGAAGCTGGAACGTGGCTCCTCTGATATGACAGCTGTCACCAATGTGGAAAGCAAGATAACAGGAAAAAAATTATGAGTCAAAGTAAAGTAAAAAAAAAAAATGTGAGTTTTAAGTACACTAAAAAAAAAAAAAAGCAATTCACAAACCCTAGCGCATTCTATTAGAAGCTTGATTTAACATTGTTTCTGAGGGAAACTGGGGAGAACTTAGGCAACTTCCTGGCTTCTCTCTGCCATCTTGGCTCCATCCCCTGACCCTATGTAATGGAAATGGGAACTTGAAGATCCTCTCTGCCTCTTAATAGACATAGGGGGGAGTTTGAAGACCTCCCCTGCTTTGAAAGTAAACTTTGCTCCTTAATAGGCTGAATGTGGTCACATGAAGCCTGTGATGGAGGGAATTTGCTGAAGGATGGAGCAGAGCCCACAGGCAGCTTCCCTGCTGTAAAGATAAACTCTATCCCCTAATAGGCTAAATGTAATTATATGGAATCTGGGGTGGGAGGAATTTGCTGAAGGGAAGCAGAGCCCACAGAAATGGGAACCAGAGCTAATGAGATGGTGGGAGAGAGAGGTGCTCAGGCAAGGAGATAGAGTTTTGTAAGTAAATATTGATCTTGTATTGGTTTGTGGGAAGGCTGAAGGATGCTGTGGCTCTCAGCGTTATTATGGCTTCTGAATATCTTTGGTACTATGATGGAATTGGCTTACTGGTTTGGGGATTCGGTTTTCTGGTGTTTAAATAAATGCTTCAGTTCTGTCCTCTACCTGGAGAGTTTGGTATATTTTGCAATCAAATATCTTGCGATATTTATAGTCATGGTCTTTATCCTGATTGTGGATATTGCATTGGCACTACACCCTACTAGGGTACATTCTTAATAAGAACAATAAGAAGCCATGACTTTAAAAAAAAAGTGTGGGCAAGTGGGGTGGGTGGTGGTCATGAAGAATAGTAATGGTTTAGAACTCAATATCTCAGTAAAATAAAGTACTTCCTTCTCTAGCTACCAGCAAAAAGGACGAAAGAACTGGACCCTGTGGCTCAGCATATATATATATATAGTCTGAGAGGCTCATTTAGTTGTATCATTCTATAATTGCCTGGGATTTGTGAGAGGAAATTCCAGCATCTATGTGCCAAAAGCACAAGTCACCAAGGTGAGCTAGTTGACTTCTATAATGATGGGGGTGTGGGGCTGGGGGCGGAGGAAGACAGAGAGAGAGAGAGAGAGAGAGAGAGAGAGAGAGAGAGAGAGAGAGAAAATAAGTGTTTCTGGCCAGAAGTCAAGCAGCTTATCTTACCTTACAAAATATGTAGTGCACTTGTAAGTATTTTAAATTGGCATTTTTCTAAACATATCATCTTTGTGTTTTGTTTTCAAATTATCATAATCTCTGTATCAACAGCACCATTTGGTTTGAAGCATGTAATATTGCTAGTCTTCATTGAATAGGCTGCAAATTCTCAAAGAGAAATCAGATTAAACGGTAATGGAGGTGAAAAATAAATATTCATGTTGACTTTCTGGATACTACAGTCGAAGCAACCACCTTCTTTT
The DNA here is from genome assembly GCA_028646515.1 of Pseudochirops corinnae. NCBI lineage: Eukaryota > Metazoa > Chordata > Mammalia > Diprotodontia > Pseudocheiridae > Pseudochirops > Pseudochirops corinnae. The sequence goes on from CM053589.1 coordinate 89,490,147, forward strand.
AGAGAATTTATTTATTTCTAAGCCTGTAGATTTTAAAAAAATATCCTGAAATATTGAAATTATAATTATACATTTTTGTATGTGATTTTTAAAACTTGACATCTCTTCAGTAATTCAGTTTTAAAAAGAGGGAAAAAGCTCAATGAACTAGAATGCCCAGATAATGAGGCTGTTCAGGACACAGTGTGGTATAATGGTAAAAACACTGGTTTTGGAAGACTTCAGGAGTTCACATTTCAGTTCTAATACTCAAAGTAAAGAATGAGAATACTAGAAAAGCATGAAGGGGCAAGGCTGTCAGGGGCTTTAAAAGTCAAACAAGGATTTTTTATTTGATCTTAAAGGGAGTCAGTGAAGTTTACTGCATGGAGAAATGACATGGTAAGAAGTACACTTCAGGAAGATCATCCTGTCAACCGAACAGCACACATGTAGTGGGGAGAGACTTAAGGCCAGGAGAGCAACCAACAGTCTATTCCAGTAACCTGCAGGATCACTTCACCAGATATAAAATGATAAAGGTTTGTACCTGGGTGGTACCTGCATCAGAAGACAAAAGGGGACATATATGAAAGACATTATCAAGGTAGAAACAGCCATTCTTGGTAACAGATTGGATATATGGGGTGAATGTGAGTGAGAAGTCAAGGGTAACAATCAGGTTGCAGGCATGGGTGATTAAGAGGATGGTGGGGTCCAACAGTCTATTCCAGTAACCTGCAGGATCACTTCACCAGATATAAAATGATAAAGGTTTGTACCTGGGTGGTACCTGCATCAGAAGACAAAAGGGGACATATATGAAAGACATTATCAAGGTAGAAACAGCCATTCTTGGTAACAGATTGGATATGTGGGGTGAATGTGAGTGAGAAGTCAAGGGTAACAATCAGGTTGCAGGTATGGGTGATTAAGAGGATGGTGGGGTCCTCAATGGTAAGAGGAAAATTTGCAAGAAGAGAGGGTCTGGAGAAAAGATAATGGAATTCTGTTTTGGACATGCTGAGTTTTGAGTAGCCTATGATTTGAGATATTCAATAGGACATCTGGTGATGTGAGACTGAAGGTCAAGAGAGAGGTTGGGGCTGTATAAATGGATTTGAGAATCATTTGCACAGAGATGGTAATTGAATGTATGAGAGTTGATGAGATCATCTAGGGTAAGAAGAGAGTCAAGGACAGAACCCTGGGGGCCACTCACAGTTAGCAGATGTGACCTGGAAAAAGATTCAGCAAAGAAGACTGAGAAGGAAGTTAAGGAGGAGAAATGCAAAAAGCAGTGTCACAAAAACCAAGAAAGATGAGAGCATCAAGGAGAAATTGAATGACAAGATCAGAGGTTACAGAGGAGTTGAGAAGGATGAGGATTAAGAAAAGCCCATTACTTTTGACAATAGTGATAAGAGATCAATGGTGATTTTGGAGAGAGCAATTTCCACTGAATGATAAAGTTGGAGACCAGACCAAAAAAGGTCTAAAGCAGTGGTGGGGAACCTGTGGCTTTGAGGTCACATATGGCCCTCTAGATCTTTAAGTGCAGCCCTTTGACTGAAGCCAAACTTCACAGAACAAATTCCCTTAATGACAGGTTTTGTTCTGTAAAACTTGGACTCAGTCAAAAGGCTGCACCAAAGGACCTAGAAGGCCACATGTGGTCTCCAGGCTGTAGGTTCCCCTACCCCTGGAAAGTAAGAGAGGAAATGGAAGTCCTGATTGCTGATGGCCTTATTAAGGAGTTTGGCCAAAAGGGAGAAGTATTAGATGATAGTTAGCGGAAATGGTTAGGTCAAAAAAGGGTTTTTCCATATAAGACAGGGATAAAAAAGGAGACAGTAGAGAAAAACATTGGTGACATGATATAAGGAGAAGGGGAGAAGAATGGGATCTTGGCAAATGGGCTCGTTTTTCTTTTTTTGATAAAGAGCAGAAGGGATGGGGGTACAATGGAAAGTTTAAGGAGAGATGAAAAAGCTTGGAAAAAAACAAGCTGCTGTGTTAAATGGGATAATGAGTAAATTAAGGAGCCAAAAAGGGAATGCTTTGTTGCAGTAAGGGCCCTGGTTCAGATGACATATATAGTATAAATTTGCAATAAATAATTAGCATGATTTTAGGATCTTCTCTAGCTCCTTTCTACAGGATGAGAACAGGAATGATCAGTGGACAGTGGGAGTGACCTGCCTTTGTACTCCATATATTCATCACTGCTTACGTAGTGATAGTATTCCATGACACATAAGCACCACAGCTTGTCTGGCCAGTCACCAATCAATGGGCATCTACTCTGCTTCCAGCTCTTTGCTGTCTTAGGGAGTGCTGCTCTAACGTTTTGGTATAGACCACGACTGTCATTTTACAGATGAGAAAACTGAGGACTAGAGTTTAAGAGACTGGCCTAAGGTCATAAAAAGAGCAAAGAATCTTGCTCATATTTGGGTTTTGGTTAACTGAGGTTTTATGGTATCTATATTATAGCTAGAGTAATGGATATAGTAATAACTATAAAGTAATAATAGTTAGCATTTATATGTGATGCCTACTATGTGCCAGGCAATGTGCTAAGCACTTTACAATTTTATCTCAGTTCATCCTGACAACAACCCTGGGAAATAGGTTTTATTATTATCCACATTTTGCACTTGAGGAAACTGATGCAAACAGACTAAGTGACCTGACCAAGGTCACTTGGTCAGTGTCTGAGGTCAAATTCAAACTCAGGTCTTCCTGATTCCAGCATTCCATCCACTCTACCACCTAGCTGCCTCTTACTATGATCAGCAAGGTCCCCCAGGAGTCAATATTTTTCTTGCAGCCAGTCGGTGGCAAAGCCTGCTTCAGAATTCAACAAGAAACCTGCTCTCTTTATCCAGAAATGTTAGAATTTCATGAGACAGTCTAGTCTAATCAACCAGCTCTACCCCATACTCATTGCCTTCAATTTCATACTTGATACCTTCCAGAAGTGTGTATCTCATCACTGGAACTATTGGAGCAGGTAGGACTCAGAACAAGACTTGGGTAAATCAAAGGCTTTGAAAAGAGGAAAAAGGCCTTTCTCAAGGCTGACCTTCGGTTTCTTGGTTTTTGTTTTTAACCGTGTCAAAAATCAACAAGCTTTTATTAAGTCATGTCGTTCCACATATGCTATGCTCAGTCCAGCTTTCTTGCCTTCTTCATATTCTTTGCCCTGCCCAAAGAGTTTTTCATTTCCCTACCCATTTATTGTACCTACCCTTCCCCATCCAGTTCAAGTTGCCCCTATTTTTGTCAAGTTTCCTTTTCCTTCAAACTAGGGTTGCTTAACCTTGTTTTGTGTCATGGCCTCCTTTGGCAGCCTGGCAAAGCCCACAGACCCTTCTCAGAAGAATGCCATTATGTACTCAAATAAATATACAAATTGTAAATAATTAATAATTATAAATAAGTAAAGAAATTATAAATATAAAATATACAGGATTAGAAAGGAGGCCAATTATCCTGAAATATAATAATCAAATAGATATTTTAAAAAATAACATGTTCATGGACCCCAGGTTAAGAAGCCCTACTTTAAACTCTTCTGCAAGTAGTGTACAAGAGCAACTACTGATAGCTCTCTTCTCCCTCAGGCAAGTTCCTGAACCTCACTGTTGGAATGGGCTTTCTATCTGTCCCCTTCAGTGAATCAGAGTCTGAGCTGGAAGAGGCCTTAGCAACCATCTACTTCAACCTTTACTAAGAAAGACTCATCATTACAATGCCCCAAACAACTCAGAGACATCAGAGGAGTGAGCCAGTGTCAACCAGCTAGGAAGTATCCGAAATGGGAGCTAAATTCAGGACTTTCCTGAATCCCAAGTCTAGCACTCTTTCCACTCTACTGTCCTGAACTCTGAATTGCCAGACAGACATAAGTGTTTGTACTGCACAATGGAGAACTTCACTGTATCTGTATATGATATCTTGCTCCCTAATTGTTTCATATGTGCCTGTCTCTCTAACTAGATCACAAGTTGTAGCCCCATCCTGTCTAATACAGAATTAGGCAAGTAACTGGTGCTTAGAAAATACTGGCTGACTGAAGACATCCAAGTCTAGACAAGGCTTCCTTTATTATGGAGCTTGTAGTAAGACCTAGTATAAAGTTCATTTTCCTTTCAAAGATACAAGCTTATTCCTCTTAAATCCATGACCCTGATTTAAAAAAAAAAAAAAGGCCTAGTACTTTATCATAGAGGCTTTCCTATCAATTTATACTTCCTAGTTACCTTGATTTTCTTAGCTTGGACTATAAACTTTATGACTGGAATCCACTCAACCAAGAAGAAAAGCAATTTTACTATTGCCAATCGGATCTAACATTTCATATTTTTAATCCTTGCTTTTTCAATTAACAGACATGCATTGTATTCATCCATAAACACTTTGGCAAAAAGTAATTTCTTTAATGTACACCTGGGAAGGACAACTGTAATCTGAATTTGTACAGTCAAAGAATAATGCAATTTAATTATTAGAGCAATTTAAAGCCACTAAGAACAAGATGCACTATTGAAAAGTTGATTCATTCTGAGGTGTTTTTTCTCATCACAGTATTCTGAGCTCTTTCACCAACTGAAGCTGCTTCTCTCTATCTCTCCCTCTATAGTCCCCCAAACTTGCCTGCCCTGGTGGGACCAGAAGGATAATTAAGTCTTGTTAAGAATAAGGCACAAAGGTTTCTGAGGTTAAAAGATATCCTCATTACCTAGAAAAAGGCAAATAAATCAGTTTTCTAATGACAATTTTAGCTACTGTTTATAAAGTGCTTTAAGGTTTACAAAGTGCTTTAGAAATATTATCTCATTTTATCCTCACAGCAACCCTGGGAGGTAGGAGCTATTATTATCTCTATTTTATAGATGAAGAAAGTAAACAGTCTGGTAGAACAATATAAAGGCATTTACAGAGATTAAATGACTTTCTCAGAGTCATATGGCTAGTAAGTGTTCAAGGCTGGATTTGAACTCAGGTCTTCCTGAGTCCAGGTCCAGTGGTCTATCCACTGCACCCACTAGCTGCCTCTAGTTTCCCAAATTAAGAAAGTCCAATAGTTAAGAAGTTGCTATTTTTCCTGTATTCTGGTGCCTGAACTGGCATAAGGTACAAGGTTGGGTTTTTTCCTTTAGAGAAAAGAATCCAGGTGTCCATCAAAATGAAAATTTTTTTATTTAAGGGATGAAAAATCTTTCTGCACCAAATCTGAGCTCTAGATGTAATTGATAATTGCTATTTCTATTTCCACTCACTGGAAGTCATTTTGGAAGCACACAAAGGGAAGCACATTTATTGAAACAAACATATTCCCAGGCTCAAAAACTGAAAGAAATGCTCTTCAGCAGAAGAAACATGATGCATGCCTGTAATCCCTGCTACTGGGGAGAGTCTAAGGCTGATGGATCACTTGAATTCAAGATTCTGAGATGTGGTAGGGTTAAAGACAACTGGGTGCCCATGCTAAATCTGGCAAAAACATGGTGGAACTGGTGGGCCAACGGTTGCTTAAGGAGAGGCAACATGGCTCGCTGTGGAAAAACAGAGAGTAAAGCTTTCATAACATTCAATATTGGGATCAGGCATATGAGAGACTGCCGCACTTCCAGCCTGGGCAAGATAGGAAGACAGACAGACAGAAAGACAGAAAGAAAGGGAAAAAAGAAAAGAGAAAAAGGAAGAAAAGAGGTTAAAGGAAAAAAAGGGCCATATTAGTTTGTAAAATAGTTTTGTCTTTCCATTTCTTTTCTGGTAAACATCTCAACGTTTCAATGGGACCAGAAAACCTACCTTACCAATTAGCATGAGTCCAATGGTTGACTTGAAGAAGCTAAAAGTCCAGGTACTAGAAGGACCTATCCCCATGGGCTATGGATTTGAATAGTCACAAGTAAAATTTGGTAACACCAATAACTTAAGTGTTATTATGCCTGCATTCCTAGAGAAAACAACCAATCTTACTAAGAGTTTGGAGCACATGTGGATTAATTAGATAAGCAATCAAGCAAAATGGCCAACATGACATAGTTCAATTATCCTATAAGATTATACTTCGATACTGTATTTGCTCAGTAACTTTTTTCATATGTGACAGAATTCAGTTAAGTCAACAATGCCAGATAGGTTTAGAGCTCCTGTATTATCCTTAATGTCTTTTTACAAAGATTTTAAAAAATCAGACTGAGTGAATTGACTTTGTAATTTATGATCTGTAAGAACAAAGCCATGGAATAAATTCAACAATTATATATTACCAAGTGTTTAAAGATAAAGACTTTGGTTTAAATGTTATTTTTGCATAAGTTTACTTACCGCCATATAAGCATTTGTTCCAACATACGTCTTGGCTATAGAATTCACCAGCTATGAGACAAAACAGTCTGTTAGAACAATATAAAGATAATGTGGAAATAAAATGGGCAATTATTCCTCATTTAACCTACAATCATCATTCCTATGAATCAACTAAAAATTATGTAAAAGGGAACAAATTTATCTACAAAGGCATTAAAAATGATTAAATCTCTCTTTTCTTTTGGATGCTATTTCTACTTTAAACAAGCACAGCATTACAGTTTATAGCAGATAACCTTAAACAATTCTGTTAAGCAGGATGCTTATAGCTTTAGTACCCCAAACCCGCCTGATATAAAAAGTCAATTTGAAGTAGAATTTGAACGCACTCATTTTTGAGTCAGATGGCTCAAGATGTGAATGAAGCCACATGCATTACTAGAATGAAATGAACACTAAATACACTGGAGGGATAACAGACTTTGACAACTCATAATACAATGTTGACCTCCTCTTTGGTCTTCGTGTTTGGCTGAGAGTAAAGGTGGCTGCAATTCAAATCAACATCACAGCACGCTCATGGGTCACTATCACCGAGGTTCTCAGGGGAGGCCCAAAATGGAAATTAATTAAAATTTGTGCTGCACATTGTAATGGCCCACCGCCATTGTTGCTCCCAATATTAATTTTTATTGTGGGCCAGTTGAGCTCCCCAGACACAGCTCCCACTCTGCCCTCCCTTTTGTCTGGCCAAAACGCTTTCATATCAAAGCTGCATATCAATGAAGTTTGCTATTCGTAAGTAGTAATTACAATATCAGCAGTTTTTACTGTCATTAAACAATGAACAATCATATTCGGATGAAGAAAACTCGCTCAGAGATTAAAAATGAATAACATGTTCCCAGTGAGGCTAGCATTCTGGGGTTCTGTTTGTCTGGCAGCTAGGTGATTTTAATTCCAGGAAGGAGGATAGACAAAAAAAAAATAGTAGTAGAAGAGGGAAGAAGGAAAGAAGGATGAGATCTACCTGAGTGCTAACTCCAAAATCACATAGCTTGACCTGTCCCCTTGTGTTCACCAACATATTGGAGGGCTTCACATCTACAGCAGAATCAAAGGAAACCAAAAAGTAAATAATTCAATACCTATATCTCTGATTATTAAAAAGAAAAATACAAGTACCAGCTACACTTACATCTATGAAAATCTAATTATGTCATCAATTGATTAATTTCTAAATCCTAACACAAAATGATTATAAACATTACAAATAGAGACAAATTTAAAGTTCTCTAATATTCTCCTATTTTTTTTCTGGTATCTGCTGGATCAAGGATGGCGTATTACTATAAGTGAAATCAAATCTTCCTTACAACAAGAGCAACATCCTGAAGTTTTTTGATTCTACTGCCTTCCAGCCTAAATCCATGATCCTGTGATCATGTGTCAAGGAAGACTTTCTTTTTTTCTTACAATGGTTTGGTTGCTCCAATCCCCTCTGTGCTCTCTCTTGTGGATAAGAAGAAAAAAAAGCCCCACAAAACACAGTCACACAAGCACTGAGTCCTTCTTAATGGATTTATTTCATGTGGCAACCATGATTCTCTAACACTCCTTCCAAGTAACACACTCTGCCATTTTCTTTTTGAGTACATGTCAAATTGCTAAAAATTTATTTAAGTCACCATAACTGCTCTCCCTTCACTCCAGTCTCTATCTATTCCAATCTAATCTACATAATTCCATAGGGTTAAATTTCCAAAAACCCTTTCATACAGTTTTTTTCCCCCAGTTCTCCACTGCCTACAGAATAAAGTACAAATTCCCTAGAGTGTTAATCCAACACGTTCTTAATCTTTTTAAAAAAATTTTTTATAATGAACTTAAATTATCAACAAACATGAAGTCAACCTTATTTTTCGTTATTCATCTCTGCCTATCTTATGCTACACTCAAAATGATCTATTCACTGTTCTTAAGACAAGCTTTAATGCCTTCCTGTAGGTCACCCTGTCTTGGCTCACACAATTCTTCCCACTTGGAATGTTCTAACCACTCTTCTCGCCTATAAGAATGAGGTCTACACATCCACCAAGATTCAAGTAACTCAAGTGACATTACTTTCATAAACCCTTTCTTGTCCATTCCAGTTCTTGGTAACATGTTTCTCACTTGAACTTCTCTAGTACTCACTGTCGGTAACATGCAATTGTCCCTTGTGCATTGTCATGAATGATAATTTTCTTTCTATATGGTCATGTCTTCTTCCTTTAAGTAGATTAAGCTTCTTGAGAGCAGTAACTGTCATGTATTTCTCAGTATTTTCTACAGAACCTTACCTTGCACATTTGATGCTTGC
>CM053589.1:89498914-89542663 GCA_028646515.1 Pseudochirops corinnae
CCCCCCCCCCCCCAACTAGCATTAAAGTATCAAAGCTAAAGGTCAGTCTTTTTTAACTCTATATTTATATCGATCCTCACTCTATCCTACTCCACCCTACTCTCTCCTGTCTGGAATGTGTTCCCTCCACAGTTGTATCTATTAAAATCTCTCCTTTTGAGGCTAACCCCAGGTACTTCCAAGAAACTTTTCCTACTACTTATCCCTCCCCTAGTTCAGAAGCTAAAAGTGATCTCTATCAGCTCCAATTTTAATTCAATCCTTTGTCTATAACTAGCATGAGCTATCCTGAGCAACTTGTTTTGTTTCAATTACACCACCTACAATAAACCTACCAATGGCAGAAGTGGCACACTGAAACATTTAGACTGGTATTGTTCCAACGTTTTGCAATGAGCACAATTTAAATAACCTATACCTTTACTACAAAGCTACTGCAAAAAGTGGCCACTAAGTGTAAAAAAATTAAGTCAGAGTAACTAAAATAATTCTGATTAAGAAATAAAATGCTATCAATGAGATTCGAATCACCATCTACTTTATAAACTAGCTATTCTTTATCAGATTTATATTTTTTGCAGTTGTTACATTTGAGGAAACTTTGGTACATTTTGACATTATTTGGTACGCCTAAATCCAAGGTGGCTAGGAGGTACAGTGGACAGAGGGTGGGCTTGGAATCAGGAAAACTTGAGTTCAAATATGACTCCAGATATTTAAGTAGGTGTGTGACCCTGAGTAAGTCCCTTAACCCTGTTTGCCTGTTTCCTCATCTGCAAAATGAAGAACCATTTTCAGTATCTTTGTCAAAAAAATCCAAAACAACAAAAAACAAAAACAAAACAAGTCCAAATGGGATCATGAAGCATTAAACATGACTGAAAATGATTGAACAACAACAAAACATCCAAATCCAAGAAAGTGCTATGTGGTTCAGAGGAAAAGAATATTAAATTAAGGATAAGAAGACCTGGGTTCAAATTCTACTTCTGCCACTCACTAAATGTGTGACATTAGGCCAATAACCTTGCCTCATCTTTCTCAGTCTCAGTTTTTCATCTGTAAATTGAGGAGGCTGGATTAGCTGGTTCCAAAGCTGCTTCCAGTCCTAACTCTAGGATCCTATAATCTATGATCATATAACATTCTGTATTCCCAACAGGACAGAGTAGATGGTCTATAAATATTGCTTTGATGAATAAACCATGCTAAAATTATGTTTTATTGTACTTAGATCAAGATAAAATCGTTGTTTCAATTGGGGCCATAGCAGTTTATATTGCATGTGAGTCAAAATATTAGAGGGATGAAAAGGCTTTCAGAAAATTCTGGCATATTAAGCTGGCAGAAAGCATCAAGAACAAACTCTTTGTTTTACAAATGAAGAAATCAAGATTAATAGAGAAGTCTGGCTGCTTTAGTGTCACAGACAGTTCTATAACCTGGGCTTCCTCCAAAGAGTAAAATTAAGTATAACCATAAAAACAATTTAACATGTACAAGAAGACACTGTGGATTCTCCTTCATCTAGTTCTAAACAAGGTTTATTTGGGCTGGGTTTAAGTTTTAAACCTGCAAGAAGTTAATTTAGCTTGCGGCCCCTATCAATGGAAAGATGAATAAGTTTAGAACTAGTCATATCAGACTAATGCTTGCTTGAGGAATAATTTACATCTTCTTCAAATTATACTTTTCTTCTCTAATACTTTTTGGAATGAGAAAAATACAATCATCTTCCATTTCCCAACATACAATGTGTATGACATTTCAGGATGCAAAGCCCCAAGCAAGGACCATTCATATATGTATATTTTTCTTTTCTTTTTTTGCCTTCCTATACCTCACTTTAAATTCCCACAGTACAATGTGGTACAATTTTAATCTTCTAGTATGTTGGAATGAGGGTAGAAGCAACAATTTAAGTTTCTCTTCCTAGATAAAATGTTTTACCTTTATGTCAGGGATATCAACTAACCTCATATAAAGCTGCTGAACTATTGCTTCAAGACCCAATTAAAGTCTTCACGTGTAACATGCAAAGTCCCTAACTCCCTAGAATAGCTACAAAGGAAAGGTGCATTGGAGTAATTTGATTTGTTTTGACTGCACTCCGAGCCAGACAAAATAAAACATCAACAGAAGAGGCAGAAAAAGGACTTTTTAAGAAGCAGTTAGTCATGTTCTTATTTCAATGAAATCTCAAGTCATAGAAAATAGAGTGAATGGGAAGGTATCATTTTTCCTTCAAAAACATTATTTTTCTCCTCTGAACAAGACACACCAAAGATGAGTCAGTAAAGTAACAGATCATAAAGGGCAATTATCAGAACAGATCAGAGTAATTTTTATTTAATCAGGCCATTAATTATTAGAGTTTAATAATTAGGTACGTTGAAGGCAAAAGAGCTGACACCAATAGTGGGTATTGATTTTATTGAGTCAGTCTAGAGAAGACTCCTGATTTATTTAAAAATAAAAATAAGAGACAGAGAAACTAGGCACAGTTGTTTTTTTCATACAACTAAACACAAACATTTTCTATAAAAATACAGAAATTTTATTGCAAAATACAGATACCTATATATATTCAACAATATGATATAAGGCAAGGGTGAAACAGCACAATTTAGTGTTCTCTTCCTTTGAGGCTCTGAGGTTTAGTTATATGTTCTTTGTTCCTGTGGTACAGTGGGAGAATTATGAGAGCTGGCTTTCAGTCCTGTTTCTGCCACTAAATAGAAGTTCAAGCCCCTAAACTTTTCTGGGTCTCAGTTTATATATGTGAAATAAAGGTTAGACTAGATACTCACTAAGGCCTTATCTACAGAATCACATAATTTCAAATTAGACATTGGCTTAAATGGCTCACTGTTGTTAAATTGTCATAGCTAAGCAGTAGATAGCCTGACTAGGAAAATTCCATCCATTTATCTCAAGCATTTATTATGAGGGCCTACAACATGAAAGACAATGTTCTAGGTGCTGAAGGGGAGACAAAGATATATAGGACACAGCCCTGTCTTCAATGGCTTACTACTTAATAAAGTAGAATAAGGAACAACACGTGCAAATCAGCATAATACAGAGTAAGATAGAAAAATACATGAAAAGTACAAATGAATCACTCTGCCACGGAGGAACAGTGAAGGCTACACAAAGGAGGTACCATTTGAACTGGACCTCAGAGAATGATTGGGAAAAATGAGGTCATGAGAGAGTGTAAAGAATGACCCACTGTGATTAAAAAATAACCAACCTTCTTGTTCTTTATAGGTCTATGATAATTTGAACAGATATCATTTCTTTTTTTTCTTTGGAGGGGGGAAGGCAGGGCATTTGGGGTTAAGTGACCAGATATGAGTTCTTTAAAAAAAGGTAGAAGAAGGTTCCCCTGGGTTGGCCATACCTTCACAATGTCCTTGGAAGGCAAAAGGAATCTGACAGGGGCAGGTGTTAAGTGAAGTTGTATTTCAGCCTTACTGTTCCACCCGAATACAGGCTTCTAAAGATTTCTCCTAAATGACAAGAGCTATTCTGCTGGGATCACTGAAGAATCAACAATTACCCAATTACACCACTTGCCTTGTGTCACAATATTTTCCCACTCCTTCAGTGAGATTTCACAGTAAGCTGAGCTTTTCGGTGACGAATGGTATAATGAATCTTTGAGTTACAGTAGTGTCAGTGCAAGCAGATAACAGGTGGTTTGAGGCAGTTCTGGCCAATAATTTGCAATGCTTAGAAATTATTAGAAAAACAACTGAGAGGGAGGAAAGGGAGAGTCTGAGAAAGAAGCTTTGACCAATAAGGTCTTCTGTCATTCTGAAGATAATAGCAAGTGGCTTTTTAAAGTAGTTTGGTAATAATTGAATGAAAAGCAGCCCCCAAAACTCTATTATTTAATTTTTCATTCATTTTTGTCTTGCTGCTACTTTCTTTTGGTTACTGTGGTAACTTTCTTTTCTTTTTTGTCTCAAACAAAGCAGAACTCTTTAATTATGTCTCTAATTACTAGAGCTAACTTAAATAGGTCCATAGATTTTTACAGTTAGAAAGGCCCTTAGAAATAATCTAATCCTATGGATTTTAACCTTTTTTGTGTGTGTCACGGACTACTCGGGATGTTTTTAAATACATTAAATAAAATACAAAGGATTACAAAGAAAACCAGTTATATTGAAGTAGTTATCAAAAAAATTTTTTTAAATCACAAATTCACAGATGACAGATTAAGAACCCCAATCAAATTTAAACCACTCATTCTACAAATGAGAAAGCTGAGGCCCAGAGATGGAAAAGTGATTTGTCCCAAACCCCACAGGTAGCATGTACAAGTAACAGGGCCAGTATTTGAACCCAGATTTTCTGACTAGATGGCATCTGAAGTCCCTTAGAGCTCTAGTTTAGACCAATAACGATTCCCAATTCAGTGGTCCTTCTGTAAAATCATATTATCACATACTTTATGCCAAGAGAAAATGGACATATCAAAACACTTCCAGAGAGTAGGCATTTGATTAATTCAAGATCTGGGTGCTTTAAAGATAATAGTAATAAATGATTTTAAGTTTCTTTCTCCAAGACAACTAAGCCTGTATCTATCTAAAACATGCCAAAATAATTGGTTTGAAAGTGAAAAATTCATAAAGTCAACCAATCCAATTGTTGGTCCAAATAATACCAAAAAACTGGTTTGATGGAGGTTATGGCTGGACTGATGGGTCTCTTTCACTGCACTGACCAAATTGACTGTGAAATTGGCATCATGTAGATACAATCCAAATTTTCACACTTAATGGTCTCATGATGGAAGCTGTATTTTTATTTGGATTACATCAATTAACCACTAAAGATCCGAATAAACACAATCAAGCTGAAGCTCACTAATAAAAGTTAGCCTTCCAAAGAATCTCTGATTTCTGTAACACTTCACAAAAGGCAGCACCGCCCACTAGCCAGCCCCTGCTACACACACAAATAAGGGTCAAAGTGGATGGCTATCCTGGGAGTCACATTTTGGCTTGTTGCCAATGAGTTTAAAAACAGATAAATAAAAGCTTTTTATGAAACCATAGTCGAAGGCATTGTCTACTTTGTTAACCAATGTCCTTGACACAGGACTCATGAAACAAATTCCTGTTTGAATTTAACTCCAGGAAAAATTTTGCCTCTGTAGTTGATTCTGTTTGCTCTCTTTTCTCAGAAAATGAAAACAATAGAACAAGCTTGTTTCTCCTCTTACCTAAACTGTCATACAGCTCAGGGCCAAATTCTCTATTGAGTATATTAATTTGAACATTCAGGTGCCTGGTACCATTTATAATTTCTGCTTCTTTTAAGTGATACCTTTTAAGTTTTATCCCTCAACATCTTATTTTACACTGTGGTTTTAACCTTTAAGATCCTCTGAGTTCTTTGAGAAGTAGGTAGGATAGATACAAAAACAAACAACTTAGTTTCAGAAAATGGTCTGTCTCTGATGTGAGGTGCAAGTGGATAAAGACTGAAGCTTCCTCTTCGCCTTAACTTTTGTCTTCTGAAAAATCAATAAAAACATGCACACTAACTGTTTTGCAGCTAGAAAGCCATTCTCAGTTTAACTAGAGCTGGAGGAAATACCAGCGGGTCTCCCCTCCTAGTGACCACAAATAGCAGTACAACGGCCAGAGCCCTTCATCAGCCCTCTTTATTATGGGTAATTGTCTTATGAAAAGACACCAACCAATATATCTATCTAGTTATTTCTCAGGGACTGCATTCTAATGAAGTAAAACAGCAGGTACAATTAAATATAGAATATGCTGACATTTTACATTACAAATTTATCCATGCACAACAGGAATGCACTTAAAGGAAAACCACAATGCAATATAAAAAATTATTCTAATCATTCTATCACATAATAAAGAGCAGGTCAGTCAACTATTCTTTTAAGTGCTTTAAATAAAAATAAGGAGAGTAATTAAAAATTCTAAATGATATTTGCTGTCTTGAGCATCTTATGATGTTTAGTATAGGGGCAATACTGTTCTACTGTCGAGCCTGTGAAAGAGATGTGACTTGTAAAGCTTACAGGGCTGGAAGGAATGATAAAAAAGGCCTGAAAGCCTAGTCTTCCCTTCTTCTCTTGTTCCGTTTACAGAAGTATGGAATAGGGACAAAGACAAATCACTTTGCCTCTCTGGGCTTCGTTTACTCATCTGTAAAATGAATGGATTAGGTCATCTCAAAGGCCCTCAAATTCTATGATCAAAGTAAAAACAGGGAATACTAAAAATGATCTTGAATTCTTTTCATTCAAGACTATTTTAACTTCTGATTGGGCAGTACTCCCACACAGGCTGGGTGATAAGAAACGCTCTGCCATTTTTCCTAAGGATTGAGCCTCAAGAGAAAATATTAGGTGGGACAAGTATCACTTAATGGGATTCCCACGATTATTAGGGAAGCTTCTAGGGGAACAGGGTCTTTAGAGGAAAGGAATTGGTTATTCTCTGTGTATTGTCACTGAACTCTAGGACTAGTGTTGGAATTTTACAACTTTATTAGGCATCTGCACAGTTTCTTTCTACTAGTCCAATTCTACCTATAGCTCTGAAGGAGGCATCCCACACTTTAGTTAATGGGAATGCATGATAAAAAACATTAACTCTGGTGAACCACTTTTTTTTTTTTTTGGAAAGAGGAGATTAGCTTCATCTACACCAGCGGTTCTCGACTGTGGATTATGTTCAATTTGTAACAATGAAAATACATCCTGCATATCAGATATTTACATTATGATTCATAAAAGTAGCAAAATTACAGTTATGAAGTAGCAACGAAAATAATTTTATGGTTGGTGGTCACCACAACATGAGGAACTGTATTAAAGGGTTGCGGTATTAGGAAGGTCGAGAACCACTGATCTACACTAATAAGCGTTAGCTTTCAGAGAGAGATGTCTCAGGTTTTGACAGAAGTGGAAGAAAAGCAGGTTAGGGCCATACTTAGATTTCTTATGATTGGTCCAAGTAGTATCTTCCCTCTCCCTTTCCCTTCAAGAGAAGCAGTCTACCTGATACATCCACCACTTCCTAAAGTTCATGGTTCGAAGTACCTCCTATTACTGTCTCTCAGCTAGCAGAAAGTGATAGGATGACAGGATTCACAGTTGAAAGGGATTTTATATATTGCCTACTACCATCCACTTATTTTGTGAAATTTAGGGCCAAAGAAGTCATGCAGGTTAAGCAGCAGAACTGGGACTTGAACCCAGGTCTTCATACTCTAAATTCACTATCCTTTCCAGTTTATCCAGTTTTACTATATATAGCCTTTCTCCTGGCATCAACAAAGGAGTCTTCTTTTCCAATTTAATTAGTCTCACAAAGTCATGCTAGAAGATAAAAAAAAGGCAGCTTAGAAGAGGTCATCAGGCAGACAGAATTCCTCAATCCATTCAGCCTCAAGGCAGGACTATCTGAGCACCATCCAAGAAGCCTTAAAGCAGAAACTTGACTTCAAATTAAACTGTGCATTTCAAAGGCTACTATGTTAATTCTAGAGGCAGTTAAGTTGGAACAGAAGAACAGCAGATAAAAGTGTCACACCTGGGGGCGTCTAGGGGCTTCTAGGTGGCACAGTGAATAGAGCACCAGCCCTGAAGTCAGGAGGACCTGAGTTCAAATGCGACCTCAAGACATTTAACACTTACTAGCTGTGTGACCTTGGGCAAGTTGCTTAACCCCAATTGCCCTCCCACCCCCCCCAAAAAAAAGAAAAAAAAAGTGTCACACCTGGAGGCAGGAAGACATCTTCCTGAGTTCAAAACTGGCCTCAGACACTAGCTGTGTGCCAAGTAACTTCACCCTGTTTGTCTCAGTTTCTTCATCACATGAGCTGGAGAAGGAAATGGCAAACCAGTCCAGTATCTCTGAATCTTTGACAAGAAAACCTCTAATAGGGTCATGAAGAGGTGGACATGACTGACATGACCATGACTCACCCTCTTCCCAAACCACTGTCCCCTAACCAGTGATGGAAGTCTAAAATAAGAGTCCCAAGCACAATTTTGGTGAGAGCCTCCTTTCAGTCCTCTGCTCAGCTTCCTAAATGTTGGAGGGCAGAGAACTTCATTCTCTTTGTAGGTCACCTGAACTCCAAGCTAATTATCTGAGCTCCACTCCTAAGAACAGAGCTGCTCCTTAGGATGATTTCTCAAGGGCAAAGCAGGTGGTACTGCCCCTGCCCCTTTCCATCGGCTGCATGCTTACTTCGTTCTGCCCCAATGTAATCCTTGATATGCATTTTAACCTGATTTCATTGCGATAAAGATGAGAGTGGTAAGAAGGGCAGTATGGCTTCCCTTGACCCCTGTACCCTCTTTGGGACGATTCTGGGGCCCACAGTTCCCCCCTAGTGATCATGTCAGTTCATCTCTGGCATGGGGAAAAATCCCATATAACTTTGCCTGTTTAATCATAACACTAGGACACAAGCAGTTAACTGAAAGCAAACTAGTTGACTGTAACAGGAATAGCCACATTTTTTTTTAAAAATCACAATTTTAAAGTGATAAGATGCTAGTTTCCTCTTCTTTTAAGAATCATTACAATAAACATCAAAATCCCCAGAGATATCCTTAGGCAAATGGAATGACCAGTGTGGGGGAGGAACTTTAATTTCCAGACATTATTCATGTAGTTAGAGCTAGGGAAAAACCAACAACCCAGAGTCATTAAACTAGTTTGTTTACCTCAGCTAATGGGCTGTCTTTTTTTTTTTCCTGCAAAACCACAAATGTTCATGAATTATGATCTACTGCTGCATTGGTATGTGATTAATATTTGTATTCAGAAGGGATTATTTAAAGAGCTTTTAAACAAGAGCCAGAAAGGGTCATTATGTTCCTATCACTAGAACTTGCTTTAAATAAATGTGTTTTTGTTGTTGTTTTTCTGAAGCACCAGGAACAATCAGGTTACCTTTGATATGCTTGCTTAAGCAGCTCTGCTGTTTGTATCCTAGACAATGATTTTGTGTCAAGAGGTCAAGAAAGGGAAGTACCAAAAATTCTGGTTACCATGTCATTAGATTAGCCAATTTTTGACGGTTTCTTTAAGATGTGATAACTTACATGACAATTATCTGGTTGTTTTTTTTTTTTTTTTTACTCTGTCCCACATCTCAGAAAACTTCCAAATAACTTACAATGTTTAGAAAATCAAAGATCAAATAAGAGCTACATAGGTACTCTTAGCTTTCAGCTGTGGTCTTGAAAGTTGTGCATAAATTGAATTTCTATAAAGCTAATTGTTTAAAATGCATATAGGGAACTTCCTATTTACAAGGTTACTTTGTTGCACTTTTTTGCTTTTTGATAAAGCAAATAACCGCTCCTAAAATATTGTTTTCTATAAGCCTGAATTTTCATATATTAGATTTCTTACATGGGAGAAGGGGTAAAAGGATTTGCACTAAAGAAAGAGATGCAGAAGGAATTGTGAAGATGATTTGGAGGGCTCACAAAGGCCAGAGATTAAGTCTGGGGATGGGGAAAGGTAGGAGAGGACAGCTGTGTGGCACAGTGGATACAGTACTGGATGTGGAGTCAGGAAGACTCATCTTCTTGAGTTCAAATCTGGCCTCAGACACTTACTAGTTGTGTGACCCTGGGCAAGTCACTTTACCCTGTTTGCTTCAGTTTCCTCATCTGAAAATGAGCTGGAGAAGGAAATGGCAATCCGCTCCAGTATCTTTGCCAAGAAAACCCCAAATGGGGTCATTAAGAGTCAACATGACTAAAACATCTGAACGACAACAAATGTGGGAAAGCTTGAGAAGTTGGAGGAGAACTTATGCTAAAGGAGAAAGGCAGTAGCTGAAAAAGGACATGAGGAAGAGGAGGAAGAGCAGAAAATGAAGGACCTGAGAAGGAGGAGTTGAAGGAGGACTCAAAGGATGGAAGCCTGAGTTCAAATCCTGTCTCAAATACTCAATAACTGCGTCTCTTTCAACTCGTTTCCCCATCTGTAAAATGGGGATAACAATGGTGTGGAAGGAATAAAGATGGTGTAATAGCAAGAAGAAGTAGAGCTGAGCTCTCCTCCACAACTCCTCCTTTTAGGAAGATCTAGAAAATGCACCACATGGAGTCCTGATGGAGAAATTCAAGAAAAATTCACAGTGATTAATTTTTCTAGTCTAGGTTGGCATAGGGAGACAGAGATGACTGCGTACATTAAGGGTAAGAAATGGTACATGATCTTCAAGGACTACAAGATCCTGGGGGACTATGAGTTCTACAATGGAATGAACTTACAGCTTTATTATCAATAGGGGCAGCAACTCACACCCCCCACCACAAATCTGTATCTCTTCTTCCTTTCAAAAAAAAAAAAATCTAATACAATAACTTAAATGCTGGGAGGGAAAACAGTTCATGCTAGATAGCCTAATTTTATTTTCTTTTTACATTGTTATTAGATCTAGATTTTAATAGTGCATTTGTTCTTCTCATGGAAAAGACAGAGAAACATGGGCTAAATTACAATTAGGTGAATTCATAAATATTTGAACGGTCATACCCAAAGAGTAGTCATTGATGGTTTAATGTCAACCTGGAAGGGTATCTTTAATGGAATGTTAAACATATTTGTGCTTGGTCTTGTGCTGTTCAATGTTTCTGTCAATGACTTGGATAATGACACACATGGCATATTTACAAAATTTTAAATAACACAAAGTTGAGGGATAAATAATACATGATATGACAAAGTTAGTATTCTAAAAGATGCTGATAAGTTTAAAACATGCACTGAACCTGATAAGATAAAATTTAATAAAGATAAATGTTGTCTTATTTTTGGGTTCAAGGAGATCCTAGGGGTCAAAAGCAAATGAAAGCTCTCAGAAAGAATAGTGTATTGTGTTCTTTTCTTTAAAGTAATTGGTGTCTCTTGTTTTTTATACCAGTTGTTAATTGAGACACCCCTGAATCCCAGGAACCTCCTTTTGACTTAACTGTTTTTCTTTATACATGGGGAACCATATCTGACAATGAACGCACAATTCTGAACCCGTAGTTCCTCTCTCTTTTCTCCCATCCCCACAGAAAGGAGGGTAATATGTTTCATCATTGGCTCTCCAGGACCAGGACTGGTCACTCCAATTACTCACAGTTCAGTTGCTTTTTAGTGTCAGTTTCATTTACATGATTAAAATGACTATGTATGCTATTTTCCTGGTTTTGCTTTCATTCTGTATCAATTAAGATCTTCCCATAGTCCTCAAAATTCAGCTTAATTCCATTCATTTAACACAATTTATTTAGCCATTCCCCAGTTGATGAGTACCCATTTTGTTTCTAGGGGCTGTGGAAAGGCAGGTACAATATCCTACTCATTTGTTTTATCATTGTGGAAAATAATTTGGAATTGTTCAAGAAAAATCACTAAACTATTAAAATTCCTTGATACAGAGAAATCACTTGGAAGTTTTAAAAGTTATTGTTGCTGTGTTTTCTGCTACAATAAAAAAGTGTTACTTGTTAATATTTGGTATGTATAGGACCTTCCTGAATTCTGTGACCACTTTAGGGTATACTCTCAATACTAAGATCTCTAGGTCAAAGAACATTAACAGTTTGGTGACTCTTACTGAATAATTACAAATTATTTTCCACAACAAACCAATGAGCAGCTCTCCCAGCACAGTCCTTCTCACACTGTCTGCTATGGCCTTTTTATTTTTGCCTAGTGGATCAGCATGAGGTGAAATCTTGCTTGCATCTTTTTTGTAAAGCAGGACTTCTTTCAAATTACCTGGGGGACTAGGTTTCTCTTGACCTTTTTTTGCAGTTATGAAGCAATGAGGTATTGAAGTATTTCCATTTCACTAAAGTAGTATCATTGGTTTTTGGCATTTATGATTATTCTAAATAGAAGCTAGATTTATGAAGAGGCAAGATAAGGCTGAGCCATGGAATTCCTAAAAGAAAGACATGCTAAAATCATAAGTCTAGTTTTTCTAAATAGAAATCCATTTGTTCTACACTTTAGTTAGCAACCACACTTCTCAAAAAATATGAAAGCTCTTGTATCAGAAAAAAAAATGTTACACATATCAGGTCCACACGAAGAAAAATTTTCCTTGAACAGCAAGTATCTTGGTATCTTCTTTCTACAAACTTTCGACATCTGTGTAAGGCTACCCCAGCTGGATTGCCAATTTTATTTTTTTTTTTTAATCTAAGTTCCATTCTCATTACCCTTCCACTTCTATTTTTTATCCTCAGGGAAAGACAGAGCAGTTATTGTCAGGGCATTCTCACATCTTCCAAAGAAATGGTATAGGTGTTAATCTTGTATTTATGTTTGATGTGGGTAATGATGGTTGTGACTAGAGCTTTAGGTTTATTAATATGCAGGGCTATCACCTCATTAGTGGCATGCATGTTTTGAAGTTAAGCTGCAATGTTTGCTATAATGTCTGATCTGGCCTAACAGACTTCCTCACTGTTCATTTCCTTTGTTTTTATCCACAGTCAGTCGGTGCCATGCTTGGAAGACTCAGACACGTGCCTTTTAATAAGGACAGTTCTTCCACAGCAGCTAATCATTGTGGAATTCCTGAGCCATTTTTAATAACTCTTTTCTAATGTGATTTTATTCCATGTTTGGTATTACATTATAGAAAATATTTACCAATTATAACCCAGAAATGGAAACTACAACAGACATTCTCATTTGGTTTAGGAATGGAGTGTTCTAATATAAATATATTATATTTACACACATTAATTGCTAATTTTGAAAGACTTAAGGTGTAATAAAATACACTTAACAGTAGAACCATATATATTTTAATTTTTTGATGATTCATGATGCAGCAATCTCAGGGTTTTTATTACAAATGTCAATTATTTGTATGTAATGTCAATTATTTGTAACTGAAATTCCAAAGCACTAGTTAATAGGAATTTGAAAGAATGCCAAATAAACTAGATTTTACTGGAGAAGTAAATTTCAATTAGACAGCTGGTTTACCAGCTGTGAATTGTTCATATTACATGATATTCTAAAAATTAACACTAGACATCTATTCAACTAAGCAGATTCAGTATTTCAAGTTTCTTTAGAAGTGGCATAGCACCTTTCAGAAAATTAAATAGTGAAACATGTTGCTTATATTTTCTAGTAGGTTCTGTGTAACTGGACACTGGATGTCAGTGTCTCTCTTTTTCTCTATTTTTTTTAATACACTAAGCTTTAATATCTTCAAAAATTAAAAATATGATGCTAGTAACTGTATAACTATAAACATTAATAACTATTTAGTGATAATTTTTTAAAAACATGATTTCATGTGTGGGTACTCTAATCAACACAAATTTGCAATCTCTCTTCATTTCAAAAGACTGTTTTCTTAAATTTCTCTGGTCAAAAATATTCAATATCCAGTGGCCAACCTTTTAGGGCTGTGCCTCTTAGGTCGCTGGTCCTTGGGTGACAGTCTATCTCTGAGCCTAGATCTCGGAGGCCGTCTAATCCAACAACCTTATTTTACATATGGGAAAACGGAGGTTTAGAGAGGGGAAGTAACTTGTCCAAAGTCATACAAGCAGTAACTCAGGTTTTCTTATTCCAAATTCAATATTCATTCCATTACTATACCATGGTGTCTAGAACTTCAGAACGATTTCTTTAAATAGTTTTAAATATCTTTAAAAGTAACCCTATGTCAATATGGTTTAAGTAGAGGATATCAATAATGGTATCTTATAATAGCAAATTTCAGCAACACAGGATTCTGTGTGTGGGCACACACATGGTGAGGGAACTCAATGTGGAAATTTTCTCACATGATCACAGATCACAATTCTTCTATGACTGAGATTACCTGCAGCTCAGAGAAGGTAAGTGAATCACTGCCCATAGTCAAACAGCAAGAAGAAACAGGACTTGAATCTGGGTCTTCTTGATTCCAGGTCCAGCACTGTACCCACTATACAACCCTGTCTCTCAATAGTAATAATTCTTTATCCACGTATCTAAAATTCAGGAACAGTGCACTAAAAGGAAGCCATTTACTTGATCTATCAATGACTCCATGATTTGTCAGTGTGGGTTTTCCTTCTTGCAGATTGTAAGTCTTTCCTGCTTACTTATCCTGCGTAATTTTGTCCATCTTTCCATAACTCCACAGAACACAAAGTGCCAGAGGCTTTCCTTTGCTCTTTTTAAAAATAATTTGTGGATGTCAGTATGTTCTGTAGGTGAACAGTCCATAGGGCTCATTCTTTGAAGTGTTTTAAGTGTACCACTTGAAAACTTGTGGTGAGTCTACTTCTAGTCATGCACAAGAACTTGTGATGAAGAACCCCCTAACAGGCCTCTAAGTCATAAGATCTGATAACTCTAAGTTTATAAGAAAACAAGCTACTGGAGTTTGGGGGTCCTTCTTGCTTTTTGGCTGTGAAGTGTGTTGACTATTTTGAGTTGGTCTCAAGAGGGTAAGGGGAAAGGGCAGCTGCCCTGTCTCTCACCCAGCTTCTATGTAGCTGTAAGGACATGGGCATCTCTGTTTCTATTCTTTCCTGATCTTAGACAAATAGATATTGTGAGATGGAAATGTCTAGGCACCTTGTGAGTTTTCAAAGTTGTGAATGTTCTTGCAAGGTCTGTGAAACAGGGGCTATCGCAGCCACTAAAACAGCACTGGTTGATGGTATTGGAAGCATTGGGATCAGACATACCAAGGACAGACAAATGTGGAAAAAGAGTTGCCAGAGAAATGCAGCAGCTTTAGGAAGTGGGAGTGAGACATGATATGACAGATAGACTCACTGACCACCAAAAGCTGTGTGAGAATAACAGAAAAGGGGGGAGGGTCTTCCATGACCAAGAGTTGTCAATTACTCCTTTGCTATATATTTCCTCATGTTTGCTTTATGAATATTGTACCCTTAATTTTTAGTTCACTCTCCCACAGATATTGTGGGAATTAGTGGAACAGTATGCCCCAGGTTTAGTGGGGATAGAGCAGAAATGTCTTATGCTAAATATTTTTGTCATACCACTTTAGTAAATGCCTTTGCTAAAAGCCAAGTAGATTACTACAGGGTTATCCTTAGAACATGAAGCTGGCAATCTCTCTTCTGGAGACCTAACTCACAAGAGTGAGTGTAAACTTAGGGAGTAATCCCATGAAAGACCCTCTAAGTATAAAACCTTATTCTTGATACTCAAACAGTCTAATTCTTTTTCTCTTAACACATTTCCTCGATAACTCTGATTCCTTTTCTTGTGTGCCTGTGATAACTGGTAAAATACTGCAGGTTGTTTACTTGGGATCACACAATCTCAGAGTTGGAAGGAACCTCAACAACTTTCAAGTCCAAAACAGAGAAACAAACCCTACTATAACACAGAAGACAAATGGTCATCCAGAAGACCTCCAGGCAGGGGAATAACTACTACTTCTACTGCACATCCTTCCATAACACTTTGAGTAACTGGCAATTTTGATTCTTTTAAGATCATGATGCTTGACATTCTTAAGACATGATGTATTTTTGCAGGAATACTGGCATTAAAAAGATGAACTTCTATGGCAGTAAGCAGCATGGGCTCACTGAAAGCACTATGTAATTTCTCAAATGTAATCCAGGCCAATTTCCATCTCCTATTCAATTCTGGGCCCATTTTGCTGGCCATCTGCAGGGTTTGTTCAAGACCTATATACTGATGGCTGAACTCAGTGGGCTGCCTGTTCAACTTGCATGTCATGATCGGCAATGTGGATTTTTCATCACTTTGTTTTTCCAAAGTGGATGGCTAATCTCTTTTGAATGATAATGGATTTCATAAAGAAGGCCCTATAGTGTTCTAGGCAACTTGCACAATGTCATCCACAAACAGGAACATCTGGTGAATCTCACCATCAACAGGGAATCCCTCTTCTCTTTAGGTTCTACTCTTCCCCGATCCTGGTGAATATCTTAGGTGAATATTTTCCTGTTATATGCCTCACTTGATATTGAATGTGGTTATTCCTGTGGTTGCATCTGTCATGGTATCTTGTATGATTTTAAACATATGCTTGGGAGACCCTGTGAGAACAGATTCTGTCCAGCGTGGCTTTTGAGCTCCTTCTGGTTTATTTCTGAAGCTGCATGCCTGAGGCGATAAGGGAGAAGTCATGGTTGAGGGGAAAAGAGATACTGAGCATGTGATCGATTCATCAGCAACGTGGCAAAAAGCAGGACCTTCTCGTCCTATTACTTTGGATGTGTTAGTGAAGAGGTACAAACCCTTAAGCTCCAGACTTTTATAGCTATGTTCCTGGAACAAGAATATTGCTCCAGACAGATGACGCTTTACTGTTTCACCAATCCACAAGAGATAATAACTATAACCCCCTGCCTATTTCTCAGAGGAAGCTGGATAAAATTCTAGCTTTTTAGGGGGCAGTGCCAGCTCCATGCATTTGCAACCAAAGGGGCTTTTGTAATTGGGAATCTGGACAGAAATGCACTTGACCTGATGGAAGACAGCTCACTACTGGGGAAATACCAGTTTTAAGTTTGAGTTTCAGATGAGGTTTAGTTATCCTCAGAAGACATTATGTTTTAGCTTCAATGCTAAACATTAGTCAGGGGGCGAGACTTACGTGAAGTTTCACCATATGAATATGGGAAGAAGGGTTTTTTTTTTTTTTGTTTGTTTTTTGGTAAGGCAATCAGGTTAAGCGACTTGCTCAGGGTCACATAACTAGTGTCCAAGGCCAAATTTGAACACAGGTCCTCCTGACTCCAGAACTGGTGCTCTATTCATCACACTACCTAGTGGTCCCAAGAAGTGGTTTTAAAGACGGGTTTGAGAGATACATCCTAAGGTAGCCTAGTAAGTACCTAGCCAGAAATAACTTGCTAGGTCTAATGGATCTGCTTCTCCAACTGGACAAAAGACAAGCATCAGAAGAGGGTGTGAGCACAGGATCTTAAGCTGACCAGGATAGGGAGGTCAGCAAGAAGACCAAAACCATGCAGCTAAGAACCACTTGGCACAGGCAGACTTCCTGTAACTGCCAGTAGAGGGGAAATCCCAGCCTGTGTTTTCAGTACAATCCCAGATCACTTGATGGCCATTGTTACTGGCTGAAGATTCAAGATGGAGACAGGGAGCGGCGAGGAGGCAAGAGAGTTTGAGGAAAAGAGCCGCATCTCAAGTCTTGTTTCCCAAGTACAGAGCAGTACTGAGTCTTCTGGACTAGGTTTTGGGTTTTTTTGCCTATGTACTATCCTTACCATGATATCTGATTAATGTCGCTGTGAAAGAAAGTACTCAGAGGACCACCAAGGTATATCTCCCATGATTCCTATAATGAGAAACACAGGTAGGAAAGGGCATATCAGTACCCTTCCAGCGCTGAGAAGGGTCCTTACATAAGAGGTTAAGGAAGTGTGGTAGATCTTTAAGTTCAGACCTTTTCTTTGGGTAGTCAGATACTGAAAAGAAGGGCTGATAGATGGAAAAAGCTGGCCCTTAGCACTGAAAGACAGGCAAGAGGAAGAACCAAGAGAAAGAATATTGCAAAGATTCTGGAAAGGAAAATCTAGGAAGAAAAGGTAGTGGGGCTTCTTTGCAGTACAGATTCACTAGTCCAGCAGGAGTTAGGCAGTTTTCTCTCTGGAGCATATAAGGCAGGGTAACTCTCACCCTCAGAAGGAGAGAAGGAACAAATAGGACTCAGAGGGAAGTTACTGTCAAGATATTTGGGATGCTGAGAGGAGGAAGAGGAAGAGATAGATGCCCTTGTTGCAGAAGATTCCTTCTTTGTATCCTGTCATGAGAGGTTGGGAAGCAAGTATCTACAGTCCTTCACAGGGGTACTTAGGAACATCAGAAAGGAGTCTCAGGGATAGTATAGTATATGCTGGATAGTCTGAGAGACTGGTCTGAGCTATGAGTACACTGGCATGTAAAGAATTATTTAATGCATGTGTGTTCTTGATGTGGACATTTATGATTAAAGAGTCCAATAGCAGCATGTTCTAGAGACAAAATTACAACATAAAAGAATTAGTGTGGAGTTTAGAAGCTGGCATGAGACCAGAGGCAGCAGCCTGAAAATGAGTGTAAGTATAGAAAGTATACAAGGGAGGAGAGGTGACCCAGCTGCAAGTACCCTCCCCAACACAATGTATATGGTATGAGATTATGAAAGTTCTTAGAATCAGATTCTGTATAATTTAGCATATCTGAATTATGGGTTGGTGACTTCCTCTTAGTTTCTGTTTCAGAAGGAGTGTGTCATGGAAACGATGAACATGAATCTGGACAGACTTTGAGAGACAATGAATAGAAGGACCTCGTATGCTATGGTTCATGGGGTTATGAAGAGTCAGATATGACTGAACAACAAACAGGGTCCACCAGTACTAGTATTCCAGCTTTCACTGGGGGTTATGACAGTTTATTTGTAAAGAATCTTTAAGGCTGCATTTTGTTTAACATATATTAAACACGTATATTTTTTTAAAACGAACAGACGATAGATAATGGAATCTTATTAAAAAGTCTCTATTCTTGCCAGTAAATCATATGATTAAAATTTTGGTCTGCTACAGAAAACAAGCTGTGAAAGCCTATTTGCTCCCTTTCCATGTTTTGGTGAAAGATTCCTCTGACACATGCATAGATTGTGCTCAAAAAGATGATCTAGAGATGGGAAAGTCAACATATGGCTCAGCATTTTGTTGACGGCTTCTTGGTCTTTCGGGTGGCTGGGGAAGAAGTGGCAAAAAAAGAAAATACCATCTATGATTTTTCATTCTTTGGCATCTTCACTTCTCTCACATAACTTGAAAACTGATCCCTGAGACTTTAAAATTGCCTGAGGCACCCATTTCTTCCTAACTTCTTAAGTGGCATTGCTACCTTCTCACAGTTTATCATATACCAAGGTGATAAGAATCCAAATATGGTAGTTCCACTATTGTTGCCAGTGGAAATAGGTCACTGGTGAAATGTTGGCACATTTGTGCTATTTCGTATTTCTTTACTATTCTCCCAATTTAATCTACAAATATTCATAGAATAACCTAGTTTACCTGGGTCTCATACCAACTTGTAGACCAATTTTTGCCTGAAATGCTTATTACTATTTTGTGAACAGACAGTGATTATAATGTCATTCTCCTCTATAATATTCTGCAAATGAACTTGTGCTCTAATACCATGTTGTCCTTGGTTGCCATGTCTTTGCTTGACTAAAGTAATTTCTTGGTTTTTCTAGTCACCCTGTTAAAATGATTCTTTGTATTCATTAAACTCCTCTATGGTGACAACTGGTCTATTTCTGTCTCTCTCCATATCGGGAGACAATGACTTGCTTAAATAAGTTAGTCTGAAACTATTTTGATTTCAGCGTCTTCTTGACATTTTTATCCCTCTTTCTTATTTGGTGTCAACTATGACCTATGCTCTAATCAGTCACCAATATGATCACATGGCTGACCACAAAATAGCTCCCACTGCAGTAATCTTCTCCTGCTAAGACAGAGTAAATTTCATTTGTTGAAACATGAGGCTTTTTAGTGATCAACTCTCTTCTTAATGGAAATATTCATGATAGAGAGGTTTCTCTTGCATTTCTTAATGTTATATCATATTTTTCAGCAAAGTTTCACTATCCATCCCTCATGTCCACCTTTACACTGAAGTCACTAAGTATTAAGGGATATATGCTGACTTAATTTTGAGTATCTTACTAAATACTATACAGAATTTCCCCATTTACTTACCTTCTGTGACAGATATTGATACAAACCTACAATTATTTTTAGTGCAGTC
The DNA here is from genome assembly GCA_028646515.1 of Pseudochirops corinnae. Classification (NCBI taxonomy): domain Eukaryota; kingdom Metazoa; phylum Chordata; class Mammalia; order Diprotodontia; family Pseudocheiridae; genus Pseudochirops; species Pseudochirops corinnae. Next base: position 89,518,753 of record CM053589.1, read on the forward strand.
TGTTTACACTCATTCTGAGCATAGCAAAGTAAGATAAACTAGTGTTTTGTGATATGTTTCTAGTCGACTTTTGGTATATGTGCAACTACTCTATTACTCTAATCACCTCTTCAAAAAGAACCTGTAAGATGTCCTTTCATTTAACTGCAACTTTTTAATACTGGTACAGAGATCTAGAGCTGGAAGGAGCCTTAGGAACCATCTAGTCAATCCCCTCATTTTTCAAATGAGGAACCTGAGTGCTAAGGAGACCAAGTGATTCGCCCAAGGTCATAAAGGTAATAAATATTATTTGATTTATATCAAGTGTGGCAATAAAACTATGGCTCAGGTTCTCCACAGCAGACTGAAAATTAAGCATATCACCAGTGATACTATTGTTTGTAGGGCTGGAGAACACACCCTCTGTCATGTCACTGCAGAAGTGGACAAAGGGTCACTTAGTATTTTCTTTTGATGGGTCAGGAGGGTCAAACAACCGAACATCTATTTGCTCTTCACTTAGCTGGGCTGGTCCCTGGACAAGAGATGTAGACTGTTCCCAGGCTTGCAGTGCAAGCCTTCCCAGTCTGGTAGGACCTAGAAGAGTCTGGCATAGCCTTGGAGAACCCAGAGGCACCACCATGTCACAGTGATGCATCATATTGGGCCTTTTTGTGGAGAAGGAAGCCATTTAAACACGGAAAAGTTTTGTTCATTCTGTAACCAAACATACGCACATTTTGTAATCTTTGTTTCCTGTGTTCCAAATAACACATGATAAATTCATCTTTTCTGCTTGGATTATAGGGGAAGCATCTGACAGAAAAACAGAATTCACACTAAGGGAAACTTAATCAAGACTTTGGGTAAAAAAGCTTAGAACATTCCCCAACCTATGTTCCATGAAAATCTAGTATGAGTGATTAGGAGTATCATTAAAAAAAATAAAAACAAGCAAACATGATGCTACTATATTTTTACCTCTAAAATATTAGATATAAAATTATATAAATAATCAATGTGGAGGGGTATGAATATAGTCTTAATTTCCTCTAGTCAGCCTCAAAATACTTCTTTTCCCTCATTTTCCTAGGAAGAAAATGCTTTTATAGAACACCAAAGGCCAACTCAGTTTGAGAAAAGCTGACAAGAGATGCTTGTTTGTTGTTTATTTTACACAGGTCTCTGTTCCATTGTCTTCTCAAGGTATCTCCCTATAGCATTTCCCATTTCAAGCACAGTGTCCTGGTCTTTGTAATTTGTAATTTGGTATACGTACTGCTGGAATGCTGATCATGATTCACTTAAAGAAAGTAAAAATGAGTTGCTGCATTTTTAAGAAAGTACAGCAATGAGTCTGCCCAGTAAAAGTGTATATAACAACTACATTACCTATTTAATTGCCTGAGCTGATCTTAAAAGCTCTGATCTTTAATTGCCTGATTGAACTGATCTTAAAAGCTACATCTTTTTTTTTCTTTTTAAATCAAGGAGAAAATTAAATAGGGGCTTTTTGGTATATAAAATGGTATCTTTAATCTTCTTTTTTTGTAGACTCCAAGTTATTAAATATGAACAATAGAAACTACAGATATTAATAGGCCTAGTAGTAACTTCTCAATATGGCATAAATTTCTGACTAAAATTCTTTAGCAAAATCTTCTGGGATGTCTGGGAGCTTTTACTTCTCAATAAAAACATATTTTTTAAATCTAGAAGGTAAAGTTTAAAGGCCAAGAAACTCAAAGCTAAACACATAAACATATTTGATAGGTTGTATAGTATATTTATTTCTATAGTTGATCACTCTTCAACACTGGGAAATAACTGTGCAACTGCATTCTAATCTATTATTCTATCTATCTAGACAGATACAGATATGTATATATATGTATACACATACACACACACACACGCGATTATTTAAAACTGAAATCCCTTGAGGGAACATTGCTAGACCATGAGATATTAATTTTTCCCCCCTCACATGATTCTTATACCCTAATTTTCAATTTGTGTAAACTGGGAAATTGATCTAAGCAGGTGTGGGGGGTGTGGAATGAGAAGAAAAAGATCAACTGAGTATTTCTCTTTTGAAGGGTCCATATTGAAACCACTAAGGCACTCCCTCTTTATGACTATGAATTGAACAAGACTTTCCTCAGTAGAAGCTCATCTAAGGCTGGGGAAGGAGGCTTTACAAATACCTATTAGGAGTCCTGCATACTTATTTGCATCTACACTAGCAAGTGGGATAAAAAATATTGGAATCTATCCTTGAAGTGGCAACATCTATGCTAATGATACAAAATGGTAGCATATCAAGGAAGGAACTCCCTCTACCAGTGCAAAATGCAATTCTTCTATTACTCAGTAGGTCCTCTGAGCTGACTGAAGGTCAGGAGGTTGAGTGACTGAGCTGTGATGCTATGGTTAGTAAATGTCAAAGGCAACATTCATGATGCCTCTCAGAGATGCATATAACATGTCTCTCAAAGAGAATTGGCTATAAGGTCTATGATTTGTATGTGTATTCAGATAAATACATAGCAATTGCACAGTAGCAAATGCTACTGCTGCCACACTAAAGAAAACTGGGTAGCTGAGCTGTGGGTTCACCAAGGGAGTAGTTGTCAATAGCCCTGGAGACTACATCAGTCTCCCTCTCATGCTAGGGTGGCCTTCAGCCTACAAATACAGGCAGGGAGAAGGAGGACTTCTCGGCTGATATTTGTTAGTGTAGCCCAGGGGTGTCAAATTCAAATAGAAAGAGAGACTCTTTGTGACTGACTTAGAAAACAACACAGCAAAATGAAACAGCTACCTCTTCAGCACCTATTTCAACTGAAGGGAAAAATGAATAATTTCCCTAACATCAATCAAAAAAAGAACTAAATAACCCAACTGGATTAACAACCCAGATAATCTGAACAATTGTATGAAATAAGAAAGGCATGACTAAGTGTTGCCGCTGACAAGACCTCATCCAGAAACCTTCAAAAGACTGGAATTATCTATATGACTTCTAGTTTTAAAAAGACAAACTAAAGATGACTGCAGGTTAACTAAAACTTCTTTATAGTTACTGAATTTTGCAGAAGGATTCTCAGAGGATCCCCTGGTTTTACAGCAGAAAAAGGTCCACTTGATAAGCAGCTTCTACCACCACAGGATTATGGTGTTGGCATAAAATATAAACTAAGTCTAAAGATGATTCTTTTTTTTTCTCCTAAAGACGATTCTAAAGAAAACAGCATTTTCATGGAACTCTAGGTCAGGACTTTTCCATAGACAACGGCTGTTTTACCTTATTCCATTTTTTCCCTCCAAAGTCAATAAGATGATAGGAATAGACCACCAGTTAATTAGAATAAGCCCATAACATCTATTGGGGGAGTAAAGAAGGCTGAGTATTAGATAACCCTTAACAAATTCATAGAAGAAAATAATAATATCATCTATAAATAAAGATAATATAAACTTTTCATCTATTGCCATTGGGTATATATGTACACACACACACACACACACACACGGCAAATATTATTTTTGAGTCACTTCAGCCAAAGTTCCGTATTGTTTATTTTTTTATATAATTTTATTTTATTATTTTTTTTATATCAGCTGCCCACTAAAAAATGATAATAATGATAAGCTAACATTTATAATAGCGCTTACAGGCCCTGTGCAAAGTGCTTTACAATTATTTATTCATTTGATCCTCACAACAGCCCTGGCAATTAAGTGCTGTCATTATTCCCATTTGACAGATGAGGAAGCTGAGGCAGAGAGAGGTAACTAACTTCTCCAGGGTCACAGCTAGTAAATATCTGAAGCCAGATTTGAACTTAGGTCTTCCTGACTCCAGACCCAGTCAGTACTCTATCCACCACATCATTCATTTAACTGTCCCCACGACGGTAGTACTGTTTTAAGGGGAAATTTATTTTGAAGTTTCATTTAACCAGTATTATCCTTACAGAACAAAGAATGAGTGGACATTTCAGTCTGCAAAGCATAGGTTTACGAAGAAATCTGGAATGACTAGGATTAAAAAAGAAAAAAAAAAGCCTTAGTAACAGATGTGATACAACAACTGAAAACATGAGCTGTTTTTTTCTCTCATAGTTTATACCTTTTTTTAAAAAATGTTTCCTTTAATCACATCTAATGTGTGTGCTATTGCATTTCCCAACTGTGCGTAAGTCTAGAGTGAGCAGATGTGTAAAATTAAACAATACTGTTACTAACATTAGGCCCTAAAGTTGCTTTGTAATAGTCTGTTTCTTACTTAATAATTTGCTCCAAATGAATTCAGACATTTTGGGAACATTAAGACAAGCCAGGGGAGGTTCCTTATATAACATTCAACAGTTATCAGATTATCTTCTCATCTGTTTTGTAAATAGACCAGGAGACTTCTGACTATTTCACTGATTTCTTATTTAAAGTCTTAAGTTAAAAGTATAAGAAACTACAGTTATTCCTTCCACATCTCAAAGGGTAGGGGCATGGTGCCCCCTGTAATCTAGAAAATCCACATAAAATTTTTTGGCCCTCCTTTAGTACCAGAGAAGAAGTCTGAATTATTAAGGTATTAAAAGATAAACTATATTAATATTATGCAATATGTACATATATTTTATGCATTTCTAAGTTTCTAAACTTTTTCTGTGTCATCTGCTGGCCTTCACATATCATCTGCAGCTTCTGCAAAACTCCCCCCAAATTCCCATTTAATTACTTACGCTGACCTGCATTACATTAAAATAGTAATGGGGAAAGTTGCAATGTGGAATGGATAACTATACTCTTAAGGCATATTATTATAACATCTGAAACCACTAAGTGAATAAAAGGAGGGTAAATTTGTTTAAAGTGAAAATTTTTAACCCATTAGAGTAACAGAATGCGGCAAAGCCATATAAAAACTCCAAGAAAGTATGCAGCTTTGCTTAAGCATATATATTCATACATATACATATACACACACACACACACATAAATACACACATATGCACATACACACACACATACACATAAATACACACATATACACACACACACACAAAATATGGTACAACAAGAAATCATATATTTACAATGACAGGAATGGAGGCATTACAATTTTTTCAAAACACCATATGCCATGACAACTTTTTATGTCCCAAACCTTACAAAAATCCTGTTTTCAAAGTCATAAAGATGTGTCACTATCTCTTAAATACCACGCCAAATGTTAGTAAAATAAGAGAAAATTTAAGTCTAACACATACCTCTATGTAAGATCTTTAAACTCCACAGGTAGGTTAGGCCTTTAACAACCTAAATTTAGAAAAGAAAAAGACAGAAGGCAAAAATATTTTAAACTATAAATTTGAAAAAAAATGATTAAATTAGATTTCAAAGTAATCAATACCATATTTATTTAAAATCTACTAGATATGTGTAAGACCATGGTAGGTGCTGTGGGATATACAAAGAAATGTTAGACATAGTCTGATCTCCTTGCTTCTCCCTTCAATCTAATTGTGGAGATAAGATATATGTATATAAGACTTTAATAATATAAAGCAGTAAGCAAATGTAAATTTAAAACGTGTAATAAAACAATAAGTCTATAGAAGTTCAGAAAAGAACAGTTAGGCTGGTCAGGGAAAGCTTCAAAAATGAGGTGAGATTATATAAGCCTTGAAGGACAGGTAGGTTTTCAACAGGGAGAAAGGAGACTAACAACCAGTTCAGAAGCAAGAAATAAGAGTAAAGTTGTGTTTTAAGGAGTGCTGTCATCCAGTCTGGCAGAAAGCTTGCACAGGATAGCAGTAAAAACCAAAAAGGTTGAGACTGTGTAATGAGACAATATAAACACTGAAAATCAGAGTGATTTGATTTTCCATTCTCGGCAACCCATGTCAACAACCATGAGTCAACTAAGAAAGTCTGACTGTGTACCTATACTCTTTTGCCAATGCATAATGCCTTCTAATGAGACAATCAAGAGTTGGTATTAGCCAGTCTTTGGAATCTTTATTAATAAGTTATCAAAGTGCAAATGACTGCTTTCTTCACAAACCATCAGCATTTATGCACAAGGGCACACTTTGGTAATTATCCCAGTATTTCAAAGAGTTCCTCATGTGAACTGCTCAAGAGCAAGACTAAGAAATTTCAAGCTTCTCTATTCACAAGTTAATTACCCTGATTATCAAAATTTGCTTAAAACATAGCACATGAATTTTGTAAGATATAAAAAATATACACTACATAAAAATAAGAACTTCAAGTCATATAGTAGTAGGATATACAAAAAACAATCCTCCAAAATGAGAGGTGGTCATTGAACTGACTTATTTTGAAAACAATGAAATTAGATTTGGGAACTCATTGGGTAAGTATCTCCCCAGAAATCCTAAGAATAAGAGAAGAGAAAGAAAACATGGAAGGTAAAGTCGGTAAAACCAATTTCAAAAGATGTCACTAAAGATGTGGGGCAAGACAAAATCTACATCAATTAACGCTGGACAGAGGTTAACATATTTTAATTGTACACATACAATTCTGTACTCCTGAAAGGTTTGCTAACATGGTGTAATCAATTTAATTCTGTGTTTGTATAGTGGCCTAAGAAGAGATGAATTGCTTCTAAAGAGAATCTAACAGTGAAAATTTCACATAAAATGAATTCTTGCTTTAGAAAGGGACATTTTTCTGTAGTGTAGAACCTACTTCCCAGAAAGTGAAATAAAAAGCCACACTATCTAAAGAAGAATGCATTTATTAGTCACATAAGGGAAGGAAAAGGGAGACTGGAACAAGCATTTATTAAACTCCTATTATGTGCCAGGCAATGTGCTAGGCACTTTACCAATATTACCTCACTTGAGCCTCACAACAACAATGTAGGGAGGTAGTTATTCTTATTATTCCCATTTTATAGTTGAGGAAACTGAGGCAAAGAGAGGTAAAGTGACTTGGCCAGGGTCACACAGTTAGTTAATATCTGAGGCCAAACTTTAATTCAGGTCTTCCTGATTCCAGGCCCAGCACTCTTATCTACCACACCATTTAGTTATTCAGAAGGTCAGAGATAATTTATTTTTTTTTAAGTCCATAAGGATGATACTAGCTAATAACTAACAATTTGCTCTCTAAGTCATAGAAAGGGTCATCTTTTTGGAATAAGAAATCAGTGCCTGGTGGGCACTGGTGACAATATTAGGTTTAGTTTCCAGGCCTGAATATTTGTATAATTATACAAAATTTGTTCATTAAAGGCAATACACTAGTGAAAGTCTTTGAGTCAGTGAATGGGTAGAAAACTCCTTGTGTGAAATACAATTTATCATAAATTGTGAGAAGGGAAAAAAGACAAAGGAAAGGAAGAGTTTTAGCAAGTATTTCCTAAATACTACGCCCATGTTATTTTTAAGTTTTGTTAAAATATACTAAATTTTCCTCCTAAGAGCACAGGAGAAGTACCATTCTACAAAGAAACCAGAAATCCACTTACAGAAAATCCAGGGGGCATTATTGGTATTCAGTAGACTAAGTTTTACAACAATGCCTTGACAAAGCCTTGACACTCAAAGTACTTGTGCCTATTGTCAATCACTCACTCTCTGACAGTTCAAGTGCACACCTTTTCAGGGACAGATTCAATCAACATTAGCACTCAAAATACAGAGCACAATGTCACTACTTCAGAAACAGAAGTGAATAAACAGTGTTCAGGCAAAGCAGGATCAGCATCATTTCTTAGAGGCTCCAAAGGGGAGGAAGAAAGTAAATACTGCACCAGAGGGAGGGCTAAAGCTAACCAGATTATGTATTAATTTAGGAATTCCTTTTCTCAATTATACAATCTCCCATCATTCATCCTGTATCTCAAATATATGAGTAAAATATTGCTTAAACAACTAGGGAAGTGACTATTGCCTCCTTCTCTTTGGGTCCTTGCCTTCCATTTCAGTGCATGGAACCAAGAATAATTCTTTGGCTACACTAGGGTTCTAAATGTAGAAATGGGAAGATATTGGAGGGAATTATTTGTCTTGATCTATTACTGTCCATTTTAATCACTTCATTTTTTTCTCTCTTCTCTTAAAAGCTTCCTCTCTCTTTTTCCTCCTCTTCCCTCTTTCCTCCTGATGCTGCTCCTACTTTTCCATGGCCTCTTCCCTGGCAACAGCACCCTGGGTACTGCTTAGCCCCAAAGTCGGAGCAGCTGCTGACCCCTATTCTAGGACAATACTCTCATGTTGTCCTAGACAACTGCCTCTCTAAGGGGGTAATCATGGATACTAGAAACTGGTATCAGGTTGGAAGGACATTTATTGAATTGCCTCTTTATCAAACTACTTCCAATAAAGTCCTATTCTAATGTCTCACTGTGGCCTGGGGATGACTCTAGGCTCTTGAAGGCTATGTTAGAGGAATGGAAGTTCAAGTTGGTCCTACAAACTAATCTTTCTATGTTCATTACCCAAAAGTCAACCCAAACTCACTTACTCTCTCTCTCTCTCTCATGTTCACTTTGCTGTCCAGAGGACGGATGGAGGCAGCAAAAAAATGGGCAACACTCTGCAGCATACATCGACTTAATTAAAAACTTGTCAGTTTTTTAAAAATCATACCACTCTTCATTTTTGCCCTGATTCCCCTCTTCTCTCCCCCCATTCCCCCGTCGTATCTATCTACCTACCTACCTCTCTTTCTACCTACCTATTCAGTCACAGTAATTCCTTAAGTGCATCTCTGGATGAGCTGCGATTTGCATTACTGGAGGGAGTACTCAGACCAATATCATTAGAGAGTATTTTGAAGTAGTGAGATACTATTCAACTATAGGCTACAACTTACAATTAGAGGAAAGGGATTTTCTCTTGTTTTTGTATTTTCAGCATCCAGCTATTTGCTTCTAAAAGCAGGTGCTTAACAAATGTGGTATTATCTTTTGCTGTTTTCGTTTTTTAATGTTATCACCCTGTGTCTGTGTTTTACAAGTCCTTTCCTCTTTCTTCTCCCCTTTTGCTGACCACAGCTTTTTGTCAGCTTGGCATTCATCAGCTGTAACTTGGGGAGACAGCCAAGGCTTTGCTAACCTACTTATGTTTCCTAAAAAGAAAGATCTTAGAGGTGGGGAATAGGGGATAAGGAAGAGTCATTTTATAAGATTAGGATCCAGAAGACATGAGAAAAAGTGGTAAATCAAAAATCACAACATAAGAGTAGAGAGCTGAAAGGGACCTTGGGGTATTTAACTACAATACTCTCATTTTACAAATGAAGAAACTGAGACTCTCACCTTCTCCCACCAAGACAAAAAGACTTGCCAAAAGTTACATAAAAACAAATGTCAGAGCTGGGAACTGAACTCAGGAAGATCTGGGTTCAAATTTCACTTTGGACATTCACCAACTCTGGGGCCCTAAGCAAGTCACATAACCTCACTATTCCTCAGTTTCCTTATCCACAAACTGGAGAAAATAATAGAACTCACTTCGCAGTGCTGGTATGAGGATCAAATGAGATAATTTGCAAACCTGAAAGGTACTCTTATAAAGTGCGAGCTATTATAATTATTCTCTATAACTAGGTTAGTCACAAAGGCAAGGGAAAAAGCATACATTTTAAAAGAAGGTAAAGCTATAAAAAGATCAGGGCAAAAATGAAGAGTGGTGTGATTTTAAAAAAAATTAACAAGTTTTTAATTAGTTGATGTATGCTGCAGGGTGTTGCCCATTTTTTGCTGCCTCCATCCCTCCTCTGGACAGCAAAGTAAACATGCAAGGGGCCTTGTGCGGTCCCACTGCATAAAACGAGACTTATGGAATAGAATAGTGGAAGTGGTGAAGTTCAAGAGGAGAATGTGCACCTTTTTTTTTAAAAAAAATGTGGACCTTTGCTTCTCCCTTTCTGTCTTTTATTAAATTTTAATCTATTAAATTTTAAACTGCTAAAAAGCAATATCATATTAGTCACACTTAGAAGAAGAAATGAAACATTTTTATTTTCACCTAAAATCTTGATTTAAAGAATTCCAAATTCATGGCAAAAAGACTCCACCAAAATTTGTTGATTATGAGCTCCTTAAAAGCATTAGTTGTTAAGGCAAGAAAGTTCCCCTCACCCTGGGCAGTTCACACCAATAATTAGAGAGAAAAAAGTAAAGCTGTGAATTACAATGAACTAAGAGGAAATAACTGTCCACGTTGGATTAAAGGATTTAAGTTGTCAGTTTGATGTATAATGAATGTGAAAATCAGCCATTTAATTAAATGGTACACGGTATAATCACTTTGTTATGCTTTAAACTGCTTAAGTTATCAGAGCACCTTCTATCTAGCAATTGTTTAACATTACACCACCTCGTGTAAGACACTCTTATCTAAATTTATTCCAAATCTGAAATTCAGAATTCACACAATGTTTGCTTATGGAATTAAAACTGCTTTGTGAAAACAGAACATGAAAATTGTTTATGATCACAAAGACCAAATTTCTAGATATGGTTTGAAGAATTACTAAGAAATTAAAACACACACACACACACACACACACACACACATCACAGGACTACAGATTTAGAGATGAAAGGAGCTTTAGAGGTCATCTAATCAAGTCAAGTCAACAACATTTATTAAGTGCTTATTATCTGCCAGGCACTGTGCTAAAGAAAGCCAAAAACCCAATATCTCTGCTGAGGAAACTGAGGCTCAGAGAGGGTAAATACATGATAATGATAATGATATATCTTTATACCAATATATCAAGAGCATGGGATTTCATTGATGCAGGAATTCCCTTGCTGTCAATGGAGACAAAACCCCATCTATAATTTATAATCTTACAGAGCTGCCTGAAGCTCAAGGAGGTTTAGGTGCTTGTCTTTTACTATATCAATATCATTAAAGTGGAAATTTGAACCTAGGTTTATTTCTTTGTGAATGAAGATTTCCTCATTCCTTCAGAATGAAGTAGTTACTTGTGTATAAACTGGCTCATTTTGTAATCAGTAGCTACAAATTGTCTGGTTGTAAAAACATTTTCCATCTCTAAAATAAATCAAACAAAAAAAAAAGGAAACATTTTTCATTTGAACAAATTTGGAAAATCCAATGGATTTCAGTACATAGGAAAAAGTGATCTTGCTAGGTATCAACTGAAGTTCCTCAGGGCTACCTAGGGGCTGGAAAGGTATTATGTGACTCTGACATTTGTAAGTAATGGACTTGCCATAGAAGGGAGGAAACAACAAGAGCAGAGGAGGGACAAAGAAAATCCCAAGCAGCACACTGTCCTCCTCTTCCTATCAAGGGCTATGGAGAAGGAAAGCTAAGGGCTAGAGTGCAGAGAAAGCAGGAGGCTGACTACAAAGAGTCCATTGCCCAAGCATTACAAGGTGAAAACCAAATACTCACTGCTACTGCAATTCTTCCCAGGACATGCTCTGGAATTTTCCTATACACATCCAAAGATCCTCCTGTAGAAATAAACAAATGTAGTTATTTAACACAAACAACAGTAAGGCAAAGATTGCTCTGGGCCAGTTTTTTTTTTGTACTCTCCCTTGCCCCCATTGTCACATACTAAATATCCACAGTCAAATTGGTTTTTAGTCCAATTTGCTTTGGGATGGGCATAAATTTTACATCTGCAATTAAGTGACCCACATTTGCACTTAGCCATCTGAGAGCACAATTAGTCACTTTCACCTTACTCCTAAGAGGGTGATTACATGTGTGTTAAAACTGTGTCAGGACAAAAGAAACCTAGTCTAGGTTGGGCTCAAAACATGGCCATTGTGCAAATTTTAAAAATGACAGAAGAAGGGCTATACAGTACTGTATATCAGTTTCCTCAAATGTAACACTATGGCAAGAGTTTTTGTTCCTATAGGATCACAGATCTAGAACTGAAAGGCCCTCAAAAGTCATTTAGCCCAATACTCTTGTTTTAGAGATGAGGAAACTGAGGTCTGAGGAAGTTAAGTGACTTGCTTAAGGTCACACAGGGAGTTTAAGAGGCTGTATTTGAACTCAGATCCTATGACTCCAGAGTAAGTGCTGTCTGCCATAATGACAAAAAGGTTTACCAGGAGCACCATAAATATAAAAATGTTCTAAGACCAATAATCACAGTGTTTGAATAAAAAGCAACACAATTTATTTAAAGTCACAAATGACCCAACCAAAAACCTAAAGACTATTATTTTAGGAAGCCATACACCAATTCCAAAGATGGTTCCACGGCTCAAAATCTGTTTTCAACTATACTTTGGACTGCCTTGAGAACCTGTTTCCATGCCACACAAATTGTTCTATAGTAGTTTGGTGTATAGATTCCATTTATTTGACCCAAAATGATGTTCCTCCACTGAACGGAATTGAAGTTTTGATTAAATAAGTTATTCTTCAAAGGTCAAGATTTGATACAACTGATCATACTCAAAAGAATGTATGACACTCTCTATAGAAAGGTGGGGGACTTTGGGTGAGCAACACTCCACATACTATGAGTTAAGTACGTTGTGCTGATAATTTCATTCATCTATATTTTTGTTTTGATTTAAGCAATAAAGGGTCATTGAAAATGGTGATATATCACGAAGTAGCTATGGTATAAAAACAAAATGCATCAATACAATTTTTCAAAAAAAGAACACATGACAACGTTAGAGCCTAAAAATGTTTGGAATGATGGTAACAACACTGGAAGATATGTAGAGTCTTCTCAGGTGACTACTTTGAAAAAGATAATATTCATTTGGAGATATACATTCTAGCATATTTGTGGGGTTTTTTTTTCCCAAAGTCTCAGGACTTTATTGTTATTAGGATTAATTAGGATTTAATATTATAATTATTTACTGTTATTAGGAATAAGTTATGATGTAAGAATTTTGAGAGGAATATCAAGTGCCCACTTGTTAATAATATGAATTATATTTTAACATATAGAAAAATAAATAATCAAGTACATTTGTTAGTAGTCAAGCATGGCAGTATAAGATAATTGGCTCTCGTATATGTAAGAAACAGATTATATCCAATTTCTTCCTGGCTCTCTTTACACCTAGAAACCTCAAACAAAATATGTCTAAAATGAGAATTCCTTTTTTTCCATAAGCATATCTTCTCCTAAATTCTCTATTTCTATGAATCATGCAACCATCCTCTCAGTCACCTGGTTCTTAACCTTAGAACCATCTTTGGATGTATGATATGAGGGAAAGGGAAGTTGGCAAATCCTATTATTTCTACCTCTAAAATCTCTTTCACATCTGGCTCTTCTTTCCTAATCCCATTGCAACCACCACAGTTCCTGCTCTCATCTTTTCTCCTAGAGGTTTGCAGTAACCTCCTAATTGGTATTACTGCTTTAAAGAATCACTGAATCTTTGATTTGGATGCAATACCAGAAGCCATCTAGATCAACCTATACCTGAACAAGAATCTTCTCTGTAATATACCCGACAAGGGGCCATCTAGACTGTTTGAAGGCCCCTTACCTCCCAGGCTGCCTGCTTCACTTTCAGACAGATCTAATTTTTGGTAAATCTTTCATTACAAGTCACCTCTTTGCAACTGAAGCTTGAAGCTCCTAGTTGTGTCTCTCGGGGCAAATCAAAACAAGTCTGGTTCCTTTTCTACATAATAGCCCTTCCAAAAAATGAAGACAGCTCTCTCCCATATGTTTCCTTTCTTCCACAGCCCTCACATTCTCAAGGCTTCTCTTCCATAGGTTTCCCCCCAATTCCTTCAGTCACCACTCATATAGCATGATTTCAAGACCCTTCATCAAAGGACCTTCCTATTCCTTTCAAAATCCTTCCTAGAAAAGCACCTGGAAAAGAAATCTAAGCCATTATAATCTGTACAGCACGAAGCTTAAAAGCTGTTAAGTGGCTGGGTGCCCTAGAACTTATTCACAAACACTTAATTCTGGCTAGGAAACCTGTTTTTTCTAATATATACTCTTTCAATTCAAGTCAACAAGCAATTATTAAGTGTTTAATATTTTTGAGGCATTAGTGCTAAGTGCTGGAAATATAAAGACAAAAAGAGCCCCTACCTTTAAGGAACTTACAGTCTAATTAGAGACAAAATGTAAAGATCTGTGCAAAAACAAGGTATATATACTGGATGCACTGGGGGATCAGGAAAAACTTCTTGGAGAAGGTGGGATTTTAGCTGGGACCTGAAGGAAGCCCAGTAAGCCAGGTGGAAGAGAAGCAGAGGGACAGCATTTTAGGCACGAAGAACAGCCAGAGAAAATGTATGAGTCAGGAGATGGAGTGTCTTATGTGAGGAAAAATAAGGAAGTCAATGATAATGGATCATAGAGTATGTAGAGGGGAGTAAGGTATAAATAGACTGGAAAGGGAAGAAGCCAGGTTATGAAGGATCAAACAGAAGACTTTATATTTGATTCTGGAGGTAATGGAGAGTCATCAAGAGTTTACTTAATATGGAAGTGACATGGTCAGACTTGTGCCTCAGGAAAATCAATTTGATAGCTGGAGTGGGAGATGAGCTGGGTTGAGGAAAGAAGAGGACGGGAGATCAACCAGAAGGCTATTATAATAGTCCAGATGTGAAGTGATAATAGCCTACACCAGATTTATGGCAGTGTCCTAGGAAAGATGGGGACATATACAAGAGATATTACAAAGGTAGACCTGGTAACAAATTGGATGTGTAGGGTGCATGAGTGAGGAGCTGTGACCTCAACAAAAATAGGTAGGCTGGGAAAGTGAGGGTTGGGGTGGGGTTCAGGGAGAGAATAATGAGTTGAGTTTTGGATAGGTTGAGTTGAAGTTGCCTGTGGGACAGCCAATTCACGATGTCCAACAAGCAGCTGGAGATGTGAACCTGGAAGCCAGGAGAGGTTAGGCCTGAATAAATTGATCTGAGAATCATCTGTATAAGATGTGATAACTGAATCCATGGGAGTGGATGAGATCAGCAAGCGATATAAAGGAAGAAGAGAAAGGCATCTAGAATAGAGTTTTGAGGACCACCCACGGTTAGCAGATGTGACCTGGATGCCAATCCCTGTAACAAAAAAGGCTGAGAAGGAGCAGTGTGATAGGTAGAAGAAGAAGAGAGACTGAAATCACAAAAACATATAAAGAGAAGAGAATGCAAAAGAACAGGTTGGTTGACAGAGAGGTCAAATGGAATGAGGACTAAAAAAGGTAAATGGATTTAACAAACTAAAAGATCATTGGTAACTTTGGAGAAAGCAGTTTCAGTTGAGTAATAAGGAGGGAAGCCAAACGAACAAGGGTTTAGAAGAGTGAGAGGAGAAGTGGAGAGAGTGACTGCAAGGGACATTGAGACACAAAAGGGAAGAGAGAAATACAATGTAGCTAGTAAGGTTGCATGGACCAAGTTGGGGGTTTTAAGGGTTTTTTTGAAGATGACAGCAATTAATTTGTCACACTCTTGCCTGGGTAATCTTCATAACACGTGATTATGGTCATTAACTCCTTTCCTCAAGAACCTTCAGAGGCTCCTCATTTGGAAATTGAAAGAAAACCTAAGTTGAATTTTTCTGTACAACTAAGATTACTTCTTAGATACAAAGGTAATTACTTTTTAAGTATTAATTTTCATATATTGAGTTTTCTCAAAGCCAGGTACATATTTACTTGGTTCATCCATCAGAAATAATTTCATTTAATTCAAAATCAGTGGCAAAAGTGAAAACCAAAATAGTTTTTCTAGTCTTCCTTCCCCCAAACTGATCTTTAAACTTCAAAATCTCGGGTAGGCATTTTCCCTGTGTAAAGCAGATGGTGAAAAATATATCAATGTCAATATCTTGGTCACTTGTTTGCAGTAAATTTTGACAAAGAACTAGAAAATCATGCTGTGGTTAAAAATGTACACTGGCTATAAATGCTAAAGGAAGTTAGTAAGAGGAAAACGGCAACATCTTTATTTACTAAAACAGTATTTGTATTACTGATATAAAAAAGGGAAAGTAAGACAGAATTACATCCTCATTGACCTTTTAGAAGAAATGGCAGATGCAAAGATAAAAAGTCTCAAGAAGAAAAAGCTTTTGTGTCATTTTTGTCCCTTCAAAAAATGCTAACAAATATAGATGAGGTGTCCAGTCCTTTATTAACTAAAGTGAACTCCTGTCTGCTAACACATCATGGTCTTGATGAAAAGAGCAGACCCAACCAGCTATACCAAGGAGAATCTTAAGGTGAGATTTCTTTTTATGTCATCACTCTGGAAACTATTAGGAAGGAAGCCATGAAGCTAAATATTTCAAAAGGCAGTAAAATTGGGACTAGATATAAGACAGAGAAATTAACAACTATAACAAACCAGGAAGACTGGTCAAATATCATATGGCATCATCATTGCTTCCCTGTTGTGATTATACCACCCCATTAAGAACATACAAACAAGAACCATATTTGGAGGATAATCAATGGTTGTGTTGAAATTTTCCTCTAATCTAAGTTATTTCCCACTCTTTAGATGTCATCTACAAAAAATATTGTTTTACACAGCTGGCTCTGTGCAATACTGGGATTTGCACTATCTTTGATATACTAATTATAAACAAAATCAGAGGCAATGTGGGGCAGCTAGGTGGCACAGTGAACAGAGCACTGGCCCTGGAGTCAGGAGGACCTGAGTTCAAATACGGATTCAGACACTTAACACAAAAACTAGCCTGTGACCCTGGGCAAGTCACTTAATCCCAATTGCCCTCCAAAAAGCAAAAAAAAAAAAAAAATTGACATAGTCCTAAAGAAATTAGTTATCATTATGTGAGGAGAAGGAGGAAGAAGAGGAGGAGGAGGAGGAGGATTTTAGAGGAGGTCAGAGGTGATAATATGATTAAAATGGATATGGCATATTTATTCAAGGACACAGGATGAAATAAGAACCAACAGTTTCAACTGAATATGTTAAGTCTACCCTGTAGAAAAAGGAGAATGGATATGAATCACAAAAGTCCTACAGACTTCAAACAGCATGAAGTGAAAATCTCAATGAATGCTAGTTTGAACTAGAAGTGTTGGTTCACATTGGGACTATTTAAGGGCTTCAGATTTCAATTCTCACTGGTCATGGTCCCCATTCTCCCTCCTCCCTTTCAGAGAGTTGAATATTCTATGCCTGAGTGGAATTCTTAGAATCACATGATGTGCTGGAGAAGTTCCAACTTAGAGTTGGAGCAAACCTTAGAGGTCAACTATAATTTTTCAGATGGAGAAACTGAGGCTCAAGGAAGTGAAATGACTTGGGTGAAGTTCGATGAGTAAGCACCAGAATGTGGACTAAGGACTTCTCTCATTTCAGCCTGGTGCTATTCTAACAACATCTGATTTCCCTGTGAATATATATTTTTGTAGGTTTTTTTTTTTCAAATTCCACTGCTATGCAACATTACTTTTAAGCATGTATGCAAGGCTAATCTTCAATCTGGGCATTGAATGCACTTATAATCCCAATGACCCAGTGCATGACTAGTTCAGCTGGTCTGATCACAAAGCTGACAGGACCAAAGTCGCTGGCTTGATCCCCAAAGGCCAGTGAGTCTGTCTATTCCATGGTCACAGTTCCTCCTAGGCAGTCACCTCAAAAGACTGTCCCCAGTGAGTTACCTTACAGACACGTGGAAGTGGTGACAAGAGGCACGCAGCTAGAGTAGGTGGATGGATCTGAAATGTTGGTCATCACTACCGGAAAAGTGGCTAAAGTAGCATCATCTTCTTATGGAGAATATCACCTCACATTTTGTAGCCCCACAGTGTCTACTATATACAGTACTTTAGGTTCTTCCATGCCTGGCATCCTCTCCCTCCTCCACTCTGTTCTCAGAAGCCTCAGTTTCTTTTAAAGCTCACCTGAGATGCTGCCACCTCTATCAAGCCTTTTTTGATATCTCTAATTCTTAGAGCTCCCTCTCTCCCTTACTCAAACTATCTTGTACTGATGTGTGTATATGTTATATTCCTTTTGTAAAACATAATGTACTTTTAAGTTTTTGTATCTCCAGTGCCTATCATAGTACTTTACCTACAATAGGTACTTAATAAATAGATGCTAAATTTAACTGAATTACACATGATGATAGGCACTAAATAAACATTCTGAATTAATAAAAAGACCACATTATTAATATTAACCATTCATACAGTGCTTTAAAATTTGTAAAACACTTTATAAATATCTTTTCCTTTTATCCTCACAACAACCCTGAGAAGTATGTGCTATTATAATCTCTATTTTATAGCTGAGGAAACTGAAGCAGAGAGAAATTAAGTGACTTGTCCAGAGTCACACGGAATCTGAAGCCAAATTTGAACTCAGGTCTTCCTGACTCCAGGTGCAGCACTCCATCTACTATGTCACTTAGCTACTTCTATTACTATTGTGGTTGTTACATGAAACATATAATTTAATTTTAAATGAAAGCAATTAATTACAGTTGTAATCTTATTGCAAGTTTAAATTTTGACCTTCTAAGTAAAAACTTTAGAGAAGGCTTCCATTATACACTGTTGGATCTGTGAATTTCTTGGTGTGGGGGCTCTATTCAGTTCAACAAGTGGCAACCACTCCAAGCTTTTTCACACTATACTAAACTCTTTTCCAACTCTTTTCATAAATTCACTAGAGTAGAACCAGCCTGTATTAGAGGTTTTCCTGTTTTTTGTTTAATATTTAAAAATTATAAACACACAAAACAAAGGGTAAAATCTTAACCATAAATACTTAATAAGGAAGAACCAAACAATAACAAATATGAAGATAAACTTTTTGTCCCTTGTTCCTTCCAGGCCTGTCCACCTACCACCTTTGGCCCTGTTTTTTTCCCTCTTTACTTGCCTTTTCTTTTTAGAACTTAGAATTGCATTCACTGTGTAGACAATTCTGGTTTGGCTTTATATCCCTTCAAATAGGTTTTTTCCATCTATCCTTTCACTATTTTAATGACTCAGAGGTATCAATTATCAGGTTGCTTTCCATTCTGCTGCTTTTCCTTCTTTCTACTTGATTATTATCTTTCTTTTTCCAGTCAAACACTTTTATGATGAGATCTCCAAAGTTACTTCTGCATGTCATCACTAATAACATACTGCAACCTCCTTTTATTCACCATGTCTCTTTTGATTGTCCTTTGGATTACTAGTAATTCTGATGCTTTCAAGATCATGGTTTTCTGTGATTTATGGTCAAATAACAGGAGCATATTAGTATTTTTTAAAAATGAGCTTTTGCTACAGCAAGCATTAGGTATCACTGAAAGAATGAGGCAATTTCCTAAATGTAATCCAGTCTAATCTCCTCCTATGAAATTCTGTGCCCATCTCATCGTCACTGCAGAGTCCTTCTAAGTATCTATCTACTAAACTTAATAGGTTACATATCACAATCTGGTCAATATGTATTTTTCATCCATTTTGGTTTTCAAGTGTGGATGGTTAAAACAATCTCCTTTGCACTGCTATGAAACTTGCTAAAAAGGTCTTAGAGGTATTCAAGAGCTCAATGCAACTGATTATTAACTGTGAAGAAGAGCATTTTGGAAAACTTCACCACCAATAGGAATCCTTTTGTTTTGAATGTACAGGACACTTACCAAGACACTGGAGATTGCCTTATGTAAGCAGATGTCTCCTTCTTTTAAACTTTACTTAATGTCACAACTCGGCAGATGGTTGAACATTTTCTTAGTAATCATATCTATCAGTCATGTATAATTTTAACATGTGCATATGAGATTTTTTTTTGAGGAGGTCCTCCAAGGCTGTACTTTATTCTACTGAGTTAAGTACTTTTGAAATATCAATAAATAATAGAGTAGATCTTATGTTCTCTGAAAAAATTATGTACCTATAAATGTGATCAGCTATAGAAAAGTGTTAAAGCCTATCTGTTCTTTAATCATGTTACAGTGGGGTTTATTTTATGCCCATGGTTATCATTTAAATATGTGCATGTTTATCTAATGTCTGCTGTGTGTAAAATTTGACAATGCTATGGGCTGTAGAGATAAAAAAGAGAGATTAAGACAGGGTTTTTGCCCTATTTAATAAGCTTTTAATCCAGTAGGGGAGATAATACATATAGATATATACAACACGAAGTTGAGCATGAGAAATACTTGAGAGCTAGAAACAAATGTTATGTAAAATAAGAAAAGGAAGAAATTACTTTTGACTAGAGGATCTCAGAGAAGACTTCATGGACAAAATGGCAAAAAGCTAAGGTCCTGAATATTAACTATGCTAATAACAGGTAATGAGGTGGAAGAAGAAGGATATTTGAGACAGAGAGAAGAGTGTTAAGCAAAAATCTGAAAGAACAGAATATTCTTAGGGAATGGTAAATTATACTGTTTGCCTGGGGTACAGGATATATATTAAGAAGAAAATATTTTTTTTCTTCTTGGTCCAAATCTGTAGTTTCATTGGCATAGGGAACTTCTGGTGAGGAAATTATTTTTACTAATATAATTTAATACATATTTTGCAACTCAATCTTTGAATGCTCTCTGGGGCACTTAGAACATACATGTCTTAGTCAGGTTCACATAACCAGGATCTGCCAGAGGCAGGGCCTACACTCAGGTCTTCCTGATTTTTGAGGCCAACTATCTACAAAGTGAACCATGCTTCCTTATGTAGTGGGAAAGATTTGTTAAAATAGACAAGGAGAAAATCACGGAAGACCATAAAATAGTATGTTAAATGTTGACTGAAAAATATATTATTTGAAGAAAGAAAACATTAAAAGATGAAACATGGAACTGAAGAATTTGGGTCTTTCAAGGGAAGAGATGATACTCATTTAAACAAGATTCCAAGCATGTCTCTGATTTATGGCCTTGCTTCTATGTAGCTTACTTGTACAAGACATATTATACATATGGTTCTAAGACATCCAATTTTTGACAATTGTGGCTGCATTTTATCTTAGAAAACCATACACATGATAACTAAAATATACACCTTGGTACGGCATCAAATGCTGGGTCATGAAAAATTCTAGAAAGTCATGGATTATTGCTCCAGTAATGTACTGAGAATCTGAAAACAGGGACTTGAATGTATGAAAAATGGTGAGTTTTAATGGATCAGACACTAAATGTGTCACTTAAAAGACATGCGCAAACTTAAAATAGGTGGAAGAAAACCGTGATTACCTTATTTCATTGGTAAGATACTGGGAAATCTGCATAATGCCTTGATAGTCAGATGAAAAAAACACTTTAGAGTGGTTATGAGTGAAAAATACAGATGGAAAGGAATAGGGGTAAGGTCCAAAGAAAACTAAATGCAGATTGGCTAAACAGCTGTGTTGAAAAACAATTTCTTATCTTGCAATTAAGAACCGATTTCTCACTGAAAGACACAGGACATTGGGTTAATAGATTTCTTTAAAAGAAAATCTGTTTTGGCTATTGAAACATTAAAAGAACAGAACAGCTGTTTTGTCACTAAAGACAGATTGTATAGAAGAATCAAATATCAAACCACAGATTAGACTAGCATTTAATCTGTTCTACTTAAATTTTCAATAAAAGTAAAGGAAATTACATTCTGGAAAATATAGCACTGCTAAAAATTTTAATACTAGTAATCAAAACCACTAAGTTGATTTTAGGGTATAAGAAGAGGTAACTATTAATATGTTTTAATTATTTTTTAACACTCTACTCAACGTCTATAGCAAATGAACGTTTTAAATAGCAATGTCAATAAACCTATTTTAGGAATGATGCAAGACGTAAAACTCACCATCCATGAATTCTGTACATATTGAAATCCTGTTTTCTACAAAAAATGCACCATAAAATCCTATAATATATGATGAATCACACTATAAAAGAAATAAGACAAAAAAGTAGCTTGGTTAAAAAAAGGGGGGAGGCAATACTGAAAAGATGTTTAAAAAGTGGTTACTGGGAAAATGATTACCTTATAAAGAATTTCCAATTCAGACATAATTTGTTTTTGAAGTTCCAGGGTAATATCTAGCAATATCACCTAACATAGAAAAAAAAAGCCAATTATTGCCTGTTATCTTTCAAATTAAAACTTGTGCACAACTGCTAGGGATTCTAGGAATTAAAAAGAGGATTCCCTATCACCATCAACACCTCATCCTTATAACAAACTGCATACACACATCTATCTATTCCTTTGGACTGGGGGAGGTGGTACAGAAATGATTGATGGGATAGGGGGAAAAGCCAGGTCCCCAAGGTCAGCATTAATGGCTTTAAAAGTCAGTTAAGTTATAACACCCTTAATTTATACACCCTATTTTGGCCATAGTGGTTATTTTCAGAGGAGGAAAATAGGAGTGACTTGTACCTATTAACCCTCAAACCATTAAAAGAGAAGGTCTTGTGATTCACACACTGGAAGATAAGCACACAGGATGACAGATATAAATGTCATTTAAAGTTGGTCTTTCCTTGTAAGAACAAATAAGTTATCCAAGTCTTTTTTTTTTTTTTTGCATAGTTAGGAGGAAAATATAAAGCTTTAAAATACTTATGTTGGTCAAAAAGCTTTACATTGTAAGTAGAAGAATACCAAACAAGTTTTAGAACTGGAAGAGACATTAAAGACCTTCTAAAGCTGAGGTTCTTCACCTTTTTTGTATCATGAACCCCACTGGCAGTCCACTGAAGTCTGTAGATCCCTTCTCAGAATAGTGTTTTTAAATGAAGACATAAAATTGCAAAGGAAACAGTACTGAAACATAGTTACAAAAATATCATTAAAAACAATTTCGCAGACCTCAGATCAAGAACCTTTGATCTATATCAACTCTCATTTTATGGATAAAGAAAATAAAGCTCAGAGAGATGAAGAGATATGCTCAGTCCACATAGTTACTAAGTGGCAGAACAGAGGTCAGTCTCCAAGTCCCTCCAAGACTTCCATTCCAGGGCTTTTTCCACAATACCCTGGTGCTTCCAGACATAGTAAAAGTATTTCCAAGTGAGCAAGGCAACTAAATAAATGAATATAAAACATACAAACATCTGTTTAATTTTTTTAAATGTTGTTAAATGTATATGAGAGAGTATTATTGATTAAAGCATATATCTTCTCAAGAATATATTATATATAAAAAAGATTATTTAAATTTTTCTTGGCTCTTCTTTAAGACTAATATGAAGGAAACAATTATTCTTTTATATAAAAAAGTGATTCAGCTAATGAGAAGAAAACTGTAGAAAGGCATTATTATTTTTTTTTTTGGTAAAAAAGGTAGCCAAGGTTTCTGACTTCAGGCAATATGGGGGAAAAAACGGACTTCAAGCTTAGTATTTCCAAATAGCACTAAATATACTTAAGTGTCCTTATGTTAGAAAAAGAGAGTAAATGTAATCATGTTGGAGAATTAATAGAACATAAATTATGGACTTCATCCTGCTGATAGAACCAAGTGAGGAAAAAAGGGCAATTTCCAAACACACATCTTAGAGTATTGACATCCATCTAACGGTAGAAAAAAGCAAAAAAGCATCACTAGTTTCTATCAAGAGTTTGCTTTAGGGTTATTTATAAAAGCTCTCACCAAACTAGATTGTAAGTATAATACAGGACTGCCAAGAAACATTTAACACACTTCCTCCGATCAATAGTCATTTGCCAACAATATTCACTTACATTTTTTCTTACTATAGAAAACTTAGCAACAAAATAAATTCTTTGAGCACTGTATCAATCTTAAATCATTATAATATTAGGACTAAACAACCCTATTTCAAATATAAGAAATATTTTCTTCTAATAAACTAGGCTAAACCTTAAGGTTTTCAAAATAAATCATTCATTTAATGCTTACCATGATTATTGGCAAATATGGTATTATCAAGTTATTATCTGATATCATTTATATCATGCAGGTATGTCCAGCTTGTCAGA
>CM053589.1:89543163-89571231 GCA_028646515.1 Pseudochirops corinnae
AATCCCCCTGACAAGATCATGGAGAAATGTTTTGACACTGTCAGCCATCTCTAGTTCTGCATCACTTCCACCACCCAAAGTATCAACTACAGGGAGAAGGGAAGAGAAGGATCCCAAAATCTCTCATCGTGAAGAGCCTGGAAACACAGAGCCTTCTCTACCACCTTGTTCTTGCTCTTCTTTCTTTACTCTCTCACAATGCTTTTGCCTCACTTTTCATTCACGAGGTGAGAAGAAATGAAATTTCTGAATGAAAAGAAATTCCTTTAAAATCAAGTTCAAAGTCAGGAAGGAAGCTAGTCACTTACCAGAGAGAGAAGCACCAACATCTGGGTTTTTCACAGCCGGGGGTGCTCAACGGCTGCCCAGAGTCTCTTCTGGCCAAATCACACAACTCTTCTCAAAGTGAGCCCCCTTGTCCTCATTTCTTAATGTACTCTGTACTCAGAGCTCTGAAGGATTCTGGTTTTTGTATTCATTTTTTAAACCCAACTCAGATATTCATTTGTGTCCAGGAACTGTGTGGTCATATTAAACTTATTAAAAATTCTCTAAGTATTACAAGTTCTTAAAGCTTATTAGAGAAAATCCTTAACTCAGAATAATGTAGTAGAAAGATCAATCAGATACAATAAGTCTGCATTTTAAAATAAAATTAAAAGAAATCCAGTAGTATTATTTTAATAACTGTATATATTAGAGGCAGCTAGCATATATTGTCTAATATTAGAGATAGCTAGGTGCCACAGTGGTTAGAGTGCTAGACTTGCAGTCAGGAAGACCTGAATTAAATTCTTGCCTGAACCACTTACTAGCTGTTACCCTGAACAGGTCACTTAACCTCTCCCTGCCTCAATTTCTTCATTTATAAAATGGATACTATTAGCACCTTCCTCCCAGGATTGTTGTGACAGTCAAATGAGATATTATATGTAATTATTGTTCCTTTGTTTCAGTTGTGTCCCCATTTGGGGTTTTCCTGGCAAAGAAACTGGAGTGATTTGCTGTTTCCTCTTCCAGCTTATTTCATAGATGAGGAAACTGAGGCAGACAGTGTTAAGTGCCCTGCCCAGGGACACAGAGCTAGTAAGTGTCTGAGGGCAGATTTGAACTCAAGTCTAACTGACCCCAGGCCCAGTGCACTGTGTACTGTGTCGCTTAGTTCCCAACATATGTAAAGCACTTTGTAAATCTATAGGTGTTATATAAATGCTAACTATTACTGTTATTACAAAGTCAAAAGGATATTAATAATGTAGATTAATGAACATATTACAATTAAGAATCGGCCATATTTTATATAATGAGGGGAAAGATGATTTATTGGATAGGGTGCTGTTGTTGGAATCAGGAAAACACTCAGTGCCCAGACAACTGTCTTTCACACAGACACAGACACACACATACACGCACGCACGTACTCATGTGCGTGTGTATGTACATCTTTTTTTATTTTGCCCCTCGTTACATGTTAAAATAATTTTTTAAACTTTTTTTTAAGTTTAAAGTTCCAAATTTTATTCTTTCCTCCCTTCTCCCCTCCCTGAGATGGTAAGCAATCATATATAGGTTATTCATGTGCAATCATGTAAACCATTTCTGCATTAGTCATTTTGTACAAGAAGACTTGAATAAAAGAAAAAAGAATGAAAGAAAGAAAGTGAAAAATAGCATGTTTCAACATGTATTCAAACAATGTCAGTTCTTTCTCTAGACGCTGATAATGGGCTTCACCATTAGTCCCTTGGGATTGTTTTGGATCATTGTAGTGCTGAGAATAGTCAAGTCATTCACAGTTCCTCACCCTACGGTATTGTTATTACTGTGTACAAATTCCTCCTGGTTCTATTCACTTCAGTTTGCTCAGTTCATGTAAGTCCGTGTTTTTCCAAAATCATCCTTCTTGTCATTTCTTATAGCACAATAATATTTTATTTATAATATTAAAATATATAATATTATATACCAAGGCCTGTTTAGCTATTGCCTAATTCACGGTTATCCTTTTGATTTCCAATTCTTAGCCACTACAAAAAGAGCTGCTATGAATATTTTTGTACAAATAGGTCCTTTTTCTTTTATTTTTTTTAGATGTCTTTGGGATATAGATCTAGCAGTGGTATTGCTGGATCAAAAGGGCAAGCAGAGTTTTATAGCCCTTTGGGTGTAGTTCCAGATTGTTCTACAAAATGGTTGGATCAACTCACGACTTGACCAACAATGCATTTGTGTCCTGGTTTTCCCACATCCTTTCCAACATCCATCATTTTCCTTTTTTGTCATATTAGCTGATGTGATAGGTGTGAGGTGGTGCCTCAGAGTTGTTTGATTTACATTTCTCTAATCAATAGTGATTTGGAGCACTTTTGTCATGACTATAGATAGCTTTGATTTCTTTGCCAGACAACTTTCTAAGACTGTAAGTTGCAGAAAGTGGACTCTTCCCATCATAACTTTCCTTCATTGATGAAAATTACAAATGTGCTTTAAAAATTATGTAACAGTGTATTTACATACCTGTACAAGAATTCATTGTGGTACTCAGAATTTGAAGGATAGAGATAAAGACTGATACTGTAATTTCAATGGCATTTGGACCCTATTTAATGAGGAAATTCCCTCTACTAATGAAGGTTAGCAACTTATAATCTTAGAGAGTTGGCTGGAGCACAGAGAGGTTGAGTGCCTTGCCCAGTGTTACCTAGCCAGTAGGTGTCAGAGGTGGGTCTTGAACCAGACTTTGAGGCTGTTTCTCTCTATATACTGTGCCACCGTGCTACTGGAGCTACCAGATGTTGAAACTAGACTTATATCCTGAATCCTTGATTTAAAATAACTACTTTAGACTAGATTCTCCTTATTTGTAAATATGACCTTGAAAATTTCTAGAAAAAAATTATTTTGTGTTCTGTAAGGTTCACATATAACTTGTCTGAATTGTCACAAATTTGGTTTTACTGAAGTGACTGAGGTGTTGCAGGATTAGGGATGCATTTTGTGGGGGAAAGTATCCCAAATAGTTG
Source organism: Pseudochirops corinnae (assembly GCA_028646515.1). Taxonomy (NCBI): domain Eukaryota; kingdom Metazoa; phylum Chordata; class Mammalia; order Diprotodontia; family Pseudocheiridae; genus Pseudochirops; species Pseudochirops corinnae. Next base: position 89,546,187 of record CM053589.1, read on the forward strand.
TTCCTAAATCCTGCAAAAGTAGGTTTAAAGGGCTAATCAAGTGCTGGTTTCTTCTGTATTTGTTACTGGAAATTTCTGGCATTTGGAGATGCCTTGGATCAGGTGTTAATTATCTGAACTGCAGCATGCTATAGTTGGAAAGGGAACTGGATTTGATGTCAGATTCTATGGGCTTTCCTGCTAACTGTTCTGAAACTTGGTTTCACAATTTAAAACTGTGGAGACTAATTCTTATACTAACCTCTTGCAGAGTTTGTTTTGCAGAAAGCATTTGCACTCTCTCATACACACACACAATACTGTATAAATTGTGAGTTGCTATATTTGGTTTTTATAAGGAGAGTTCAAATGGATTTCTAGGAGGAGAATTTTGTTACATTAGCTATTTTAATTTTTAGATTAATTTATTCTGGATCTTCTTTGTAAGAATCTTGTAGCTCCTCATTCAAACATAAACATGTTTGATTATGTAAATCACAAAATCAGGGGTTCACAAGGGTTTTGTGGCTTGTCCAAAATAACAAGATTTGACAGTGGAAATTAGAGCTCCAGTAATGACCTCATAGTGATAGCCAGTACCTGAGATAAACTGTCTGCTTGGGAACTTTTCTGTGTTCTAGTCTTTTGCTTCCCTAACTTCTGTAACAGTGTTTCCTTTCTTTTCTCTTTGAAAAATGAGTCTCTTCTAGTTTTCCAATTGATTCTCAACTGGCGTTGAAGGTTTGTGACAATGGATGTTTAATAGATAACCTCACTTTTCTGTTTATTTTTGTATCTAGGTCGCTTTTATGTGAACCTCACGTGATTCACTGCCACTTCAGTAGGTGTGTATTTTGCTGTTGGCCCCACAGCCTCTGCTGCTATTTATGTAGTTAGCATCATGTTTGCCATTTTTACCGCGCCTTTACCTGAGGCTGCATTTCTTCTACTCTTGGGCCTTTATGTTGTTTTTTGTTTCTCTTTTGGATTGCATGTTGCTCCAAATAAAATCACCGACAACATATGGCCTGTTATGATTCTCTTTTCCTAAACTCTGCCATTTTGTATATTTGTGACACACTGCAGATTTTGTGAAGATTGCTTCATAATATTTGTTTACCATCTGCTGCACTCTATTTGGTATCTTGCTAGGATTTTTTCCTCCATTTTAAGTGACATTAACAAAATCCAGCCAGTACATAGACTCTCTGGTTCTACTTTTGCTTCCCTAATGTGCTGGAAAATCATATTACTGTGCTCCAGGCAACTAGAGAAGCCTGGAATTCTGGTTGTAAGCCCGTGTATCAGATTATTCCCCTCTCCTCCATTTTTTTTTTTTTTTGTCATATCCAGTTATGCTTTTTGGTCAGATGGTAAAGAACTTCCATATATAAGGCAAAAATAGTTTAAAATACTCAGATGATTTCCCTTCACTTTTCTTCATTTGATGCCACACTAGAATATGTTGGATAATTGAAAGGAATGGGAGTCAAGAAACCTGGTTTCTAGTCTTAGTTCTGTTATATATTAGCTGGGTGACCTTGTAGATGTCGCTTCAGCCCTGTAGACCTCAGTTTTCTCATCTATAAAATGAAAAGGTTGAATTAGATGATCTCCAAGTCTCCTCTATCTCTAACATTCTATGATCATTCTGTTTTTTAGTAAAACCTTTTAGTACAGTGCATCGTACCTAAATATATGTTCCTGATTTTTTTGTGCTGTTGTTGAGTTGTTTCAGTCATATCCAACTCTGTGACCCCATTTTGGGTTTTCTTGGCAAAGATACAGGAATGGTTTGCCATTTCCTTCTCCAACTCATTTTATAGATGTAGAAACTGAGGCAAACAAGATTAAGTTACTTGCTCAGAGGCCAGATTTGAACTCAAGAAGAGGAGTCTTCCTGACTCCAGGGCCAGCACTCTATCCACTGTACTACCTAGTTGCCCTTTTTTGGTAGTATGGAAGCCTTAAAAAAAATTTTTTTTCACAGCTGATCATCCCTGATATGTGAGAGGGGTTGGTTGGTTTGTTTGTTTTTGTTAAATGTTCAGTTTCTTTATTCAACAAAGTAATTCCATTTTATTTTTTGTCACTAAATTGCTAGACATATGCTGTTTTTCCTTTACAGTTGGCCCTGGTATGTGTATTTTCCTCTCAAATCTGACTATTTAATCACCTTTTTGTCATATTTTTACTTCAGCTCAAAAACATACGGAACTTCTAACGTGTGTAAAATGTTGTACTAGATGTTGGAAGAGATACAAAGTTTTGATAAGGCAAAGTTCTTATACTCTTGTGTTTTAACAGCCCTGAGAGGGGTATATCGCACACTTGAAACATTTAATTCAGTAAGCATTATTTAGTGCCTGTAATGTGTATGTCACTGTAATAGGGAACAAAGGATTTAAAGGCAAAATAGAAAAAGTTCTTGTTGTTAAGGGACCTTCCATTCTGAAAAATAATATATAATAAGTGTTTAAGAGTGGTAGAAGCAAACTGCTGTGTGAGTTCCAAAGTGGAAAGGATTGTGAGAAACAGTGGACATGAACCACTGTAGACGTCCAGACACTGAATAGCTTGACAGTTTTCTTTATCTATAAAAAGGAGGTAATAATACTTGTCTGCCTCTGTAGAGACAGACTGTCTACCTCTCAGGGGGCTTGTGAGGAAAGCACTTTGTAAATCTTAAAGTACTGTGTATATATATAATTGTCACCAGCCAAGGGGATTAGGTAAGAGGCTTTACTTAGGAAGTAACATCTGAATTAGATTTAAAAAGACTGGTTCAATAGGCAGAAACTGGCATTTCAAGCAAAGGGGGTGTGTGCCATGGGAAGTAACAGAGGCAAGAAAGCTCAGGGCATGCGTAGAAATTGACTGGAGCATGTGGGCGTGAATAGTTTGACATATGGCTGTGAAGGACCTTGAAGGCCAGGTAGAAGAATTTAATCTTTACTCATTAGACTGTAGGGAACCATTGAGAAGATTAGGTTAAGTTTGTAAGTACAACATCAGAGGACTTGATTATTTCCTCTTACTTTGCCTTTAAGTAATTGACATAGTAATAGTCTCATGGTCCAAACAACCAGGTTTCCTGTCAGTGTAGGTTAAATGAGGACTACAGTAATCTATTTTATCATTCAGTTATCTGTTTAAAAAATAAAACTGCTTTTAAAACCTAGCAGAACATTTAACATTAAGGACATAGTGATAGAAAATTGCCTGAAATATTGAGAGGTTAAGTTTAGGTTAAGTTTTGTTGTGTTTAGTACCACACAGCCAATGTAAGAGGTGAGACTAGAGCCCAAGTCTTTCCAGTTTCAAGGCCAGGGCTTCATTCATTATGCCATGCTACTTCCTTTTTCCGTAATAGTCATTAATCACCACATGCTCTAACTTTGGTTTCATCTCCAAGTTTAAGAAGAGTACTTATTTCTACTTATCCTAAGTCTTCATCTTGGTGTTAGTCTCCTCTTAGGATGGATCTGATTCTTTTTAGGTTGACATTAAAAGTCCCTCTGACTGTATCTTCAGGTATCTGCCTCCTCAGTGTCAAAAGTCTTACAATGTCTCACTTTAGCTCAAATAATCTTTCTCTCCTTCCTCAGACCTTGCTACCTAAAGTATTCCTTATAGGTTACAGCTCCCATTTCTTTAAGGACTTCTGTTTCCTCTGCTTCATTGGTACAGAAGTATGGAAGGTGAGAAAGAAAAGTTACTTAATAGTATGAGTTGTTAATATGAAACCCATGACTTATTTTTTCCAGACAGAAAAAGGGTTTCTCAGCTACTTTACTTGCATTGAAAGTGACCTTCCTCCATTATTTGGGTTTTTTATGAACTGAAATTTGTATAGTTCCATTACTTAAGTAATTGACCTTACTGAAACTTCTGATATCCTACCATTTGTCATTACCAAAAGCTAAGCATATCATATACCAGATACCATTTTGTGAAAAAGCCAAGATATCCTCCAGAACAAATAATTCTAAGTAGATGCTTTATGAAGTTTTCCACCAGAGGCTTACGTAACATTCTACTTTTAATGCCATATTTATTTTATCTTTTAGATCTCCTTGGTATTTTCACCAGAGTTAATGTTTTAGACTGTATTTTTAGGGAAGTTCTTAAGGAAAGTTTCTTTTAGAAAATGATCCTTTTAGGGAGGGGGAAGGAGAGAGGTGGAGAAAATTTAAAATTTATGGAAGTGAATATTGAAAACCCCCCAAAAAATTAATTTGTTAAAAAAAAAACTTTTTAAAAAACTGGCCTAGTATATAACTTTAAAGAATAAAGTAGATAGTTCTAAAGAGCAAAATTTAGAAAAAAAAAAAAATCTATACAGGTGAATGCTTTATTCAATTATCCTTTTATTTGAACAACTTATATGATTTCATTGATGTATAGAACCCTCAATGAGGAAGTTACCGCTACCAAAATAGGCATCTTCTCTGAAATTTAGAGTTGTCTGGAATACCCAGGAATTGTCACTTGGCCTGGGTCACACAACCAGACTGTATTGAAAGTGGAACTTAAACCCAGGTTTTCCTGGCTTTGAGACCAGTTCTGTATCTACAACACCATGCTGCCTTAGCTTTTAAGTTTAATTATGACTAGAAAACAGCTAAAAAGTATCAGAAGGATAAAGTTGGAAGAAATCTCAAGGTCATCTAGTTCAACATATATAGGAGTTCCATTTGTAATATTCTCAGAACAAGTGGTTATTCAGCCTTTGCTTAAAAGCCTCTAGAGCTGGGCATAGTGATTCCTGTTGTGATCCCTGCTTCCACAGGAGCTGGCAGTGGAGAATTGTCTGAGCCTCAGAGTTCTGAGTTGCTGCTTCTTGCTGAGCCAGTCAAGGATCTTCATTAAATCTAGTACCAACATGGTGACCTCTGGGAGCAGTAGGTACCCAAGTGGCATAAGGATGAGAAAAGGTGGAAAAGGGGAGAACTGTTGTGTTTCTGGCATGGGTAAGAGAGGGAGACTCAGTCTTCTGAAAAGAGAGGGAGAGGGAGAGAGAGAAAAGGAGAACGAGACAGAGAGTGACTGAGGCCTAGTGAGACCTTTATGTCCAAGTCAATGGTAATAATGAGATAGTCATTCAATAAAGTTGTCTTTCTGGTTACATTTATTAAAGAACCTTACATGATTTTAACTTACTCATTGTACTACTGAATCAAATGTGTTTTTTTATTAAAATCAACAAAAATAACACAATGAGATTTTGTATTATATTCTATATTCACTGTTCCTCTTTAGAGAACTTTTGTTAGAGAATTTTCCATCGAACCTAAATTTGACTCTGCAGTTCTACCCTTTGCTCCTAGTTCTTTTCTTATACTAGCATAACAAACCTACTCTCCTTTATATGTGAGCTCTTTTGCTATTTGTCACTTGTAGGGCCTTTTTGCTCCAAACTGTTTATCCCTAGTTTCCTTTTTATCAGTCCTCATGTGGCGTGGTCTTGAAGTCTTTTGCAGTTCTGGTCACTCTCTTCTGTTCCATTTCCCACTTATTTCCTTCCTAAAGAGCAGCACCTAGAATTGAACACCAGTACTCAAAATGTTGTTTGACCAAGGGAAACTATGTTTTTGATCTTATTTCTTTTAAGTGTTTCTCTTAAAATCACAGGTTTTTTGGAATTCATATTACAAAATTTCTCACAGCTATTCCAATTAAATTCTATGCCTAATTCATTATTTTGTCTGTTGTGCCTGCCTCGGATATATGCCTAACTTAACAAACTAGCTAACTGAATTAACAACTACATGTTATAGTCTGGACAGAGACTTTTTTTTATCCGTTTGGTTTTTCTTATGTGGCTTATTAGGCCAGTTTCTTTTGAGTAATCATGTATATTCAGGCGATTCTTTAATATTCCAGGGCTTAATGTAGTCAGCACAATATTATCCACAAATGGTGCATCTGAAGGATCTAAGGATTCATTGCCCCTTTGGACTCTGTGTGAGAACATCGATGATGACAGTGGCAATTTCCTTAAAAAAATTTTCATTTTCCCCCCAATTACATGTAAAAATAATTTTTAACATTTGTTTTTTATCCCCTCCCTCCTTCTTCCTCTCCTTTCTCCCTGAGGAACTAAGCAATCTGATAGAGGTTATACATGTGCAATCATGTAAAACATATTTCCATATTAGTCATTTTGTAGAAGAAAACTCAGACTAAAAAAAAGTGAAGAATAGTATGCTTTGTTCTGTATTCAGACTCCTTCAACTCTTTCTCTTAAGGCAGATAGCATTTTTCCTCTAGAGTCCTTTGGGATTGTCTTAGATCACTGTATTGCTGAGAATAGCTAAGCCATTCATAGTTGTTCATCATACAATATTGCTGTTATTGTATATAATGTTCTCTTGGTTCTCCTCACTTAACTCTGCATCAGTTCGTGTAAATCTTTCTTTTTTCCTCCCACACTCTTTTTAAAAATTTTGTTTATGTCTTTGTTTTTTAAAAATAATTTATTTATTTATCTGCTCATACATTCATATTAAACATATTTCCACATTAGTCCTGATGTAAAGAAAAATTAGAATGAATGGGAGGAACCATGAGAAAGAAAAAACAAAACAACAAAAGAAAAGGAGAGTAAATAGTGTTCTTCCATCTGCATTCAGACTCCAAAGTTCTATCTCTGGATGTGGATAGTGTTTTCTATCGTGTCTCTTGGAGTTGTCTTAGATCTTTGCATTGCTGAGAAGAGCTAAGTCTGTCATAGTTAATGATCACACAATGTTGTTGCTACTGTGTACAGTGTTCTGGTTCTGCTCATTTCACACAGCATCAGTTCATATAAGTCTTTCCAGATTTTTCTGAAGTCTACCAGCTCATCATTTCTTTTTTTAATTAAATTATTTATTTTTAATTTTCAACATTCACTTCCATACATTTTAAATTTCCCCTCCCCCTTCTCCCCTCTCCAAGACAGCTTGCAATCTGATATGGACTCTACACATACATTTCTATTAAACACATTTTCACATTACTCATATTGCATAGAAGAATTATAATGAATAGGGAAAACCATGAAAAAGGAAAAAAAAAAACCAAATAAAGCAAAAAAATAGCCTGCTTCATTCTGCAGTCCAATTCCATAGTTCTTTCTCTGGATGAAGCTGGTATTTTCCATCATGTGTCCTTTGTAATTGTTTTAGGTCCTTGCATTGCTGAGAAGGGCTAAGTCTATCAAAATCAGTCATCACATACTGTGGCTGTTTCTGTGAACAATGTTTTCCTGGTTCTGCTCAGTTCACTCAGCATCAGTTCATATAAGACTTTCCAGGTTTCTGTGAAGTCTTCCTGTTCAGCATTTCTTATAGCACAATGGTATTGCCATTACATTCATATTCTACAACTTGTTTAGCCATTCCCCAATTGATGAACATCCCTTCAGCTCACAGCTCTACCAACAATGAATTAGTGTTCCAACATTCCCACATCTTCTTGGCTCATCATTTCTTATAGCACAATAATAGTATTCCATTACATTCATATACCACAACTTGCTTAGTCATTCCCCAATTGATGGACATCCCCTCAATTTCCAATTCTTTGTCACCACAAAAAGAACTGTTAATAAATATTTTTGTATATGTGGGTCTTTTTTCCATTTTTATGGTTTCTTTGGAATACAGACCTAGAAGTGGTCTTGATGGGTCAAAAGGTATATACAGTTTTATAGCCCTTTGGGCATAGTTCCCAGTTTTTCTCTAGAATGGTTGGATCATTTCACAACTCTGCCAACAATGCATTAGTGTTATAATCTTCCCACATCTTCCCCAGCATTTATAATTTTCCTTTTGTCATGTCATGTTTTGTCATGTTAGCTACTCTGATAGGTGTGATGTGGTACCTCAGAGTTGTTTTGATTTGCATTTCTCTAATCAGTAGTGATTTAGAGCGTTTTTTTCACATGACTATAGATAGCTTTAATTTCTTCTTCTGAAAACTGCCTGTTTATATCCTTTGACCATTTATCAATTGGGGAATGACTTGTATTCTTATAAATTTGACTAATTTCTTTATATATTTTTGAAATGAGGCCTTTTTCAGAGACACTGGTTGTAAAAATTGTTTCCCAGTTTTCTGTTTCCCTTCTAATCTTGGTTGCATTGGCTTTGTGGAAGAACATTTCAGTTTAATGTAATCAAAATAATCTATTTTGCATTTCATAATTTTTTCTATCTCTTGTTTGGTCATAAATTGTTCCCTTCTCCATAGATCTGACAAGTAAACTATTCCTTGCTCTCCTAGTTTGCTTATAGTATTAGCCTTTATATCTAAATCATGTACCCCTTTTGACTTTATCTTGAAATAGAGTATAATATGTCAGTCTATTTCTGCCATACTATTTTCCAGTTTTCCCAGCAGTTTTTGTTAAATAATGAATTCTTATCCCAGAAGCTCTGGAGTATTTGGACTTATAAAATATTAGATAATTATACTCCTTGACTGTTGTGTCTTGCATTCCTAACCTATTCCACTGATCTACCACTCTGTTTCTTAACCAGTACCAAGTAATTTTGATGATTGCTACTTTATAATGCAGTTTAAGATTTGGTACAGCTAGGCTATCTTTCCTTGCATTTCTTTTCATTAAATCCGTTGGTATTCTGGACCTTTTGTTCTTCAAGATTAATTTTGTTGGGGTGGTTAGGTGGCACAGTGAATAGAGCACCAGCCTTGGAGTCAGGAGGACGTGAGTTCAAATCCAGCCTCAGACACTTAACACTTACTAGCCATGTGACCTTGGGCAAGTCACTTAACCCCAATTGTCCTCCCTTTCCCCCTCCAAAAAAGCAAAAAAAAAAAAAAAAAGAAGAAGATTAATTTTGTTATCGTTTTTTTCTAGCTCTAGAAAATATTTTTTTTTTTGTAGTTTGGTGTGGCATTGAATAAGTAAATTAATTTAGATGGAATTGTCATTTTTATTATATTAGCTTGCCCTACCTACATGAGCAACTGACATTTTTCCAGTTATTTAGATCTGACTTAATTTTTGTGAAAAGTGTTTTGTAATTGTGTTCATAAAGTTCCTGAGTTTGTTTTGGTAGATAGACTCCCAAATATTTCATGTCTACAGCAACTTAAAATGGAATTTCTCTTTCTATCTCTTGCTAAGTCTTTTTTTGAATAGCACAGTAATACTCCCTTATAGTCACACCACACCTTGTTCAGCCATTCCTCAGTTGATGGACATGCCTTAATTTCCAATTCTCAGAGTGGCAATCACTTTTCATGAATATATATTTCATCGCTTCATGTCTTTTTGATGATAATAATCAGATCACCATTGAATAAAGTTATCTCTCTGGTTACATTTATTAAAGAATCTTGCATGATCTTACCATATACATTGTGCTACTGAACAACTGTTTTTGTTTTTTGTTAAAATTAACAAAAAATAACACAGTGAGATTTTGTATTCCTTATGCCTTTCAGTCAATTTTGAGACTGTAAAAATGTGGTCTGCTGTAGAAAATTATTTCTGGAAGGATCTGTGTTTTTTTTCTTCTTTTCATCAATAATAATTCGTATACATGTATACATCATTCTCAAAAATTTTTAAATAAAGACAGGTATTAGTGTCCACATTTGATAGTTCCTCTGTCATTGATTATTAAAATGGATCATTATAGAAATGTTTACAAACTAGTTTCATTTTCTGTTTTCCTACTGCCAGTCTCAAGGTTTTGGGATGACATGGCTCAGTTGGATGTTTGATTATTTGTTTTTTGCCTCCATTGCTTTTGAACGTTTTGTTAAATAGTAGGAAAAGCTCAGAGTTTTATTTTGCTACTTATAGAATTTACTTTTGTGATCTTGGGCAAAATTACTTGCCCTCTTAGTACTTTTGTTCCTCATCTGGGAAATGAAAGGGTTGGAATAGTTGACCTCCAAGTTCCTTTCTAGATGTAAATGTATGATACTATGATTTTTGATCCTGTGTTTCCTCAGTAGTGTTTTTACAAATGGTTTATCTTTGTAACAGAGTTTTTGGGGTCAGTCACCTTCAAGTGTAGCCTACATGGGGTAACTACCCCTTAATCTCCTGCCTGACTCGTATTTATTTCCATTATCCCCAATTCTAAGGCAATCTAAGTATATGTTAGGATATTTCTTTATTAGTAACAAAAATTTCAACCTCCTTAACATTAATTAATCTACTAGCTTAATCCTACCCCAGTTATTAAATATTGCATTAAATTTAGGAAATCTCTTTTCCTATAAGCAGTTGCTTGTATTTCTTTTTTTTTTGCTTGTATTTCTTCATATAGAAAAACCCTTAATCTTCTAAGCTTAAATAAACATCAGATTCAGTGATTATATAATGTATTAATAGGGTAACAAATAACAAAACAAAGGCATTTTAGTTATGAGAAAGATCACAGTCACCTCTAACCATCAGTTTTACTACTGACTTTTCATTTTCTAAACAGAATCCTACTATCAGCTCAGTGTTGTAGCTGAAGTCTCTTAAGAATGCTTTTTGTTTCTTCCCTATAAGAGTTAAACTTGATTCTCTTAAAGAATAATTTCTTTCATCATCCTCTTTCTTTCTGTCTTCTCATGTTTTCTCCAAAACCATCATCCTTTTTTTTAAAAATTGATTTGTTTATTTACTTTTAGTTTACAAGATTCAGTTCCACAGTCCCTTGAGTTTCAAATTTTCTCCCCTCCTTCTCCCTCCCTACCCCATGGCGGCATGCAATCAAGTATAGGATCTGCAAATACTTTCACATTGGACATTCATCTGGTTGCATAGAAGGGTTGTAACCAATGGAGTGAACAATGGGAAAGAGGAAATAAAACCAAACATGGAAAAGAACGATAGCATGTAGATTGCTTCAGTCTCCATTTAAACTCTGTTCTTTCTAGATCTTTCTCTGAATGTAGATATCTCCTTCCATCCTGAGACTTGTAGAGGTAAAACCATCATTCTTAACAGTCTGTCCTGAATAACTATTGAACTCAGTTTCTTCATAGGTGACAGTGAAGGGGGAGAGGAGGGGAATAAGCATTTATATAACACCTACTATGTGCTAAGCACTGTGCTAACCTTTACAAATATCATCTCATTTGATCCTCACAACCCTTTGAGGTAGATGCTCCTATTACCCCCAATTTATATTTTACAAAATTGAGGCAAAGAAGAAGCTAAGTGACTTGTCCAGGGTCCCAGAGTTATTAAGAGTCTAAGACTACATTTGAATTCAGGTCTTAATGACACCACGCCAGTACACCTCAAATTCAAAACATCATCTCCTAATAGATTAAAGTTAAAATTCATACTTCTCAAGGAATTACAGTTAAACTCACTGTTCAAGATTCCATAGTCTCTTAAAGAGTCGTTAGTAATATCTGTAGTCTCTGAAGAAAAGACTATTGAAGTTGCTATTACTTTTTTCCCTGTAGCCAAAATTTTTTTTTCACTCTCTTGAAAAAAATCATGTGTGAGTACATCAAATCCACATTAATATTATATGCAATAATTCTATCATATTGAAGAACATACCTTGGCAGCTGCTTCAAGTAGTATAAAAATACATTACTAATAACAGTAGTTCAGCAGAATAAAAATAATACAGCACTTGCAATAGTAGCAATTATAAGGGCTAAATAGAATATTAATGCATGTAATACTGTATTTACTCATTAAAATGTAAAATTCATGAATGGAAATTGTATCTGACTGCATAAAGAACCACTCTTCCTGTTTCTCCTGTAAAATCATGTTAACCTAGTCAGTGGTCAAATTGTTCCCATTCTTTTGTGACCTACTAATCTTTCTGTATGTGTACCTGAACTTGTTAATGGTATGGATTATCTTTATCACTAAGTCACATAGGTCATCTTTTTTCCTGTAGAGGTTTGTAAAATGGGAAAGACACTGTTTCTCAGTTCAACTGTTCCTTTTTTGTCTGAACTGGGTTCCCCTTCAGTTCTAACTTAGGGTTTCTGTATGAAGAGTCTTCCTCGCTAAAAGTATCACTTTCTGGGCCTTTGTCTGACTCAGTTGAGTTAGAATTGTTGGACATTTCTTCTCTTCAAAAACCTTTCTTCTTGTTTCTTAAGGTGTCCAAAATGAACTCTCCTCTGAACAATATATTATTTTTATGAATTGTTTTATAGAGCCCCTACCTCTTTCAGGTATTATTCTTTATCCTGGCAAGTTCCCTAGTCTTCTGGTAATCTGAAAAAGAATTAGATTTTCATCTCTCAATTTGTGAATTGCTTGAACTTCAAGGTTTTCAGCAAAACTATGTTACCTGGCTATGTAGTGCTTGATTAGACAGTTATAACTTTATTTCTGTCAAAATCCTTCTGAGGTGAGGTCATGGCTAAGCTTTCTTTAACTTTTCTCTCAAAAATGAAATATGTTTTTTATGAGTAACTGGATCTTTTTCACCCTTTAAGATTCCAGAGCACATATTAATAGTTGGGCAAAGTTCATGGCCATACTTAAGTGTGATGTAAAAATACTTGTGATCTGTCTTCTGATCTCATCTTTCAAATGAAATCTTTTCAGAGTTAGCATTGATTTCTTCATTGCCACATCTAATAATGGCCTTTTCTCAGTCCTCATTCTTCTTTACCTCCCTGCAGCCTTTGATACTGTCAGTCATCCTCTTCTCCTTGATACTCTTATCTCGAGGTTTGATGATAATGTTTTCTCCTGGTTCTCCTATGCGTCTGGCTACTCCACGGGATCTTTTGCTTCATCTTCATCAAATTTACTAATCATAGGTGTTCCTCAAGGTCTGTCCTGGGCACTCTTATCTTCTTCCTTTTTACTCTTGTGCTCACTAATCTCATTAGCTCTAATAGGTTCAGTGATCATTTCTATGCAAATGATTGTTAGATCAATTTGACCATTACTGTTCTCTCCTGACCCCCAGTCTCACATCTCCACCTATCTGTTGGACATCTAGAACTGGATGTCTCATAGACATCTTAAACTTATTTTGTCCAAAACGAAGTTCATTTTATTTCTCCCCAAATCCTCTCTTTATCCTAGCATCTTTCTTACTTTCAAGGGTCTCACCATCTTCCCAGTCACTCAGACTCACGACCTAGATGTCATCCTTTACTCCTCGTTCTCCTTCACTCCCCACTCTACATATTCAGTTAGTTGTGGGTCTCCTTGAGTGTGGTGAGATGTAGTTCTAAATTTTTTATTATTTGCCAAAGATAAATTTTTAAAGTAACTTGTTTTCAAAATCTCTACCTTGATCAAAATAGATACTGACAAGAAAGCCAAATACTGAAAAATATTTCTTCCACAGTACTTTTAATAACTGTGGAAGCTTTATGATTTCTGATGGGATGTGTGTGCATATCTAGCAAAGAGGTCACTGCTAAAATATGACTTATGTTCTTACTGTCTCCTTCTAGCATAGAAAATTCAGTGCAAAGAAGTTCCAGATAGTACTTATATTCCTCCTGTACATTGCACAAATTGATAGTACTTTTCTTCATAAACAGCATAAAAATTAACAATTCTTAATGACAACTACAAGTCATTTTGGGTTAATAAAATCTGTTATATCTGAAGTCATCATGTAGAGATATCAGGAGCATAGTATGCGTTGCTCTGGGTAGCATTGACTGCTTCTTGATATCATGTATGAAAAAAGTAATAATCTGATACACTACTCAGATATACAGCTCTAACTTCTGCCATAGTCTCAGTAGTAGAATACTTTTTGAGAACTGGAATTTAAGGCTTTTAGAATCACCATCTGTATTCTCATCTCGAATTACTTCTCATAGTCCTTTATCAGCCATCTGCTATCTCCACCAATCATGTGCAAACCCAAGAAGGCAGAAAGAGTTGGTTTAATGACACCTAGGGCAGCTAGGTGCCTCAGTGGATAGACTGCTGGGCCTAGAGTCAGAAAGACATGAGTTCAAATTTGGTTTCAGATGCTTACTGGCAGTTTGACCTTGGGCAAGTCTCTGTCTGCTTGAATTTCCTCAACTGTAAAATGGGGATAGTAATAGCACCTACCTCACAGGGTTGTTGTGAGGATCAAAGTGCTTAGTATAGTGGCTGGCATATAGTGGGCACTATATAAATGCTTATTCCCTTCCCTTCTTCCCCTAATGAAAGAGTTCACATACATAGATGGCATGCTGTCTGGTGGAAAGCCTAAACTCTCAGTTACACTTTGTTTTGTCTTTGTCTCTACTCATTGAGTATCACAGGTAGTTTTCATTTCTTCTTTCTATAGCTTTGGTGTCACTGCTTTTGAGATAGACCATAAGTATCCTGTAATGTTAATGGGATTTAAAATCTTCCCCACCCATTAGTAGGCTTTTCGGGGAGCCCATTAAGGGAAGCTTGATCAGAGGAGGTTTGTTTTGTAGAAAGGCCCACACTTTTTTGCTAATTTCTGTTTGTTATTGAGTCACAAGTGTTGTGATGCCCTCTGGCTCTAAAAAGTGTGTGTGTGTGTATATATATATATATATATATATATATATATATATATATATATATGTATATGTACACTCTGAAATTAGCATTCTGTTTTGGGGCTCACTCACTGAAAGAGAGTTTGAGTGATTTGGCCAGATGAGATTCTGGGTAGCTGTTAAGGAGCTCTCCAGCTCTGAAAAACCAAGATGTTGGTGCTTTTCTCTCTGGTAATTATGTATGTATCGCCTTGGTCAAACAGTTGGATCTCTCTGTTGATCTGTGATAATTTCTCAGACAGTTAGAAGCCCTATCTGTTGGTCTTTATTTCTCTGCTTGTATTTTCTCTATTTTCTTTGTTTTGATTTTTTTCTGAAGTTCACGGGTACTGATTTTTTACCTGAATTAATGAATGTAATGAAAAAGATTGTTGACCCCTTGAACAGCTGTCATTCCTAGTAAAGCAGATCTAAGAACCTGTGCTAGCAGCCATCCTGTGTATTCTAGTGTGGTTGACACATCTACATTAGTTTGTCTTGGCCAGTGACATAAAATGAATTAATAATTTCCTAGTGCTGCTACCCCTCTCTAACAAACAGCATCTAATTTGGTACTAGCCAAAATATGTCGATAGAGTATTGTCAGTCCACACTTGAGATTTAGTTCCATGTAGGTAATATTTTAATTTTTGGTGATAGCCCACTTCAAAGCTAAGAACTCTACTTTCTGTATGGAATAGCAGGTCTCAATGTCACTAAATCATTTTTTGACAAAAGTTTTCTGGTGACCATCATCCTTTTGGTATAAGACTGCTACTAAACTTTCTAAGCTAGCATCCATGTGCAGAAAAAAAGGCTTATCAGGATTTGACTAAATGTGGTGTATGTGTAAAACAGTTGATCAAATCATTAAAATCTTGTTCACATTTATGTCCAAAAATCTCCAAATGACTTCAAAGTGTTCTTAGTATATTGACCTTTTATGCCCTTCTGTTTTTGGTTCTCTTCAATTTTATATCCATAAGTAAGAGCATTTGAAGTTTTAACAATAGAAGCATAATTCTTTACAAATTTATGATAGTAATTTTTCAATTTTTGAAAGTTATTCTGTCTCATTGATTTTGGATGTCACCATGTAAGGAGCACTTCTATTTTCTCTGTATCTGTCTAAATCCTTGCCTTAAGATAATATATGACAGCGGCTCTAGAAAACTAGAACATGTTGATTAACAGTTTCAGACCAGCCTTCTCTGCTTGAATCTGGTGTTGTATTTCCTAACTGTTGTTGCCTTGGCATCATTCTATTTCTGCTTGCCAAGGAAATAAATGTTCATTAGAGCAGTTTCTGAACTCTTTAGGTCTTCTTGCAGTGATTAAACTTTTTCTGGGAATGGTGATAATAAAAGTTATCATTTTTTGCTTTTGTCTTCTTTCTCATTTTTCAACATGGACAGCTTATTTGCATAGATGAGTTTGAAGTTGTTGCAACTGTCTTCTTACCTTTCCTTCTATATAGTATTGATTTTGACCTTTGCTCTCCATAGGCCATAGTCTGATTTTGACAGATAATTTTGATTTCACTTTTGCATCTATAACTAGTTATTTACTCTCTATTAAGATAGTTTTGCTTTTTTGTGTTGTTGTTCAATGCTTCAAAAATGTGGTACCCTCCAAATCTATTCTTGTCTAGGACATTTATGATGTGTATATGTGAAACTTCTTTGTAGTCCACCAATTTTTAGTCTTTTTAGTTTCTTTTGTTAAAGAAAGTTAATGAATAGTATTGTGTTCAAATTAGTCTCTTTTGTGTACCTACGTGTACAAAAATATTTATAGCAGCTCTTTTTGTGGTGGCCAGGAATTGGAAAATTGAGGGAATGCCCATCAATTGGGGAATGGCTGAACAAGTTGTGGTATATGAATGTAATAGAATATTTTGTGCTGTATAAAATGATGAGCAGAATGCTTTCAGAAAAACTTTGAAAGACTTGCATGAACTGATGCAAACAGAAGTGAGCAGAACCAGGAGAATATTGTACACAGTAACAGCAACATTATCCAATGATCAACAATGACTGACTTAGCTCTTCTCAGCAATAAAGTGATCCAAGACAATTCCAAAGGACTCATGATGGAAAATACTATCCACATTCAAGGAAATAACTGATGGAGTCTAATGCAGATTAAAGCATACTGTTTTCACTTTTGTTTTTTTGTGCTCTTTTTTCACTTTTGGTCCATTTCATCTTATGCAACATGACTAATATGGAAATATGTTTTATGTGATTGCACATATACATAGAAATAAAACCTATATCAAATTGCTTCCTCTTTTAGGGAAGGGGGAGGTAAGGGAGAGAGGGAGAAAATTTGGGACTCAAAGATTTTTTTTTAAATAAATGTTAAAAATTGTCTTTACATGTAATTGGAAAAAAAACTGAAATATTCTCTTCATGAGATTATCTTCAGAGCCTGCGGTAAATTGTTTTGAGTATCCTCTGAAGAAATTCCAAAGCATTGTACGCAGTAACAGCAATATTGTAATGATAATCAGCTGTTCCAAAGGACCTATGATGAAAAGTGCTATCCACCTCCAACAGAAGAACTGATGAATTCTGAGTAGAAATTGAAGCATACTTTTTTCACTTTCTTTTTCTTTTTTTGTATGTATGTATTTTCTTTTGCAGTATGTCTAATCTGGAAATATGTTTTGCATGACTTCATATGAATAATTGCTATCATATTGCTTGCCTTCTCGAGAAGTAGGGGAGGGTTAGGAGGGAGGGAATTTGGAACTAAAAATTTAAAAATTTAATGTTAAAAATTTTTTTAAATGTAATGGGGAAATATTTAATGAAATATATTTATGTATATTTATCTGTATCTATCTATCTGTCTGTCTTGTCTGTTGTCCATCTGTTGTGTGTTTTGATTCTGGAAATGGCCAAAAGTAAACTAGAACCAAATTTGACAAAGAAAATAGGGAAGTAAGATAAACTCTGCTTGATACAAGGCCAGGTGAAACTTTAAAACTAAGAAGGCTGTTTTTCTTGTATGGCTCATGAACTAATTCTAGACAGACTAAATTATAAAAGACTGTTATAAGCAATGTAATGTAAATATTCCGTATATCACTGTATAATCATTTAATTGTATGAGTCCACCACATCTGGTATCCCCTTATCTATTGTTCAGTTGACTCTATAGTAGAATCTTAATTTTCTGCAGAGATTCTGGTTTCACCTTGAACCAAGAAAACAGTATTGAGGTTTTATTTGCTATCAGTTTAAAAGGGACTAATTACAACAGATTCTTAAATGATATTAATAGATATATATTTTTTTTCCCTACCAGAAATGACACTTGAAATCTTATCATTCTTATTATATTGCTTTTTTAATCAGATGAAGATGAGGATGGTGATCGAATTACTGTAAGAAGTGATGAAGAAATGAAGGCCATGATGTCATATGTAGGTATATTATGCATAAGAAATATTTTTAAAAATGTTAATGTAATTGAGATCATTGTTCTTCTGGCCTTCTAAGATATTAAATCTAGATAAAGTATGGCATTTATCACATTTCCCTATGTAATATATAAGGTTTAAAATTTTTATATGAGAGTTAAGGGCATGCATAACACTTTTCAAAAGAGTTGTACACTTACTGATCATATCATGAACATTAAGAATAATGCATCTTAATGACTTTTGCATTAGGTATAGTGCAGACTAAATGGACTATCAATTTCCTGTATTTTTTATGCAGTACTTAAAGTAACGGCTCATTAAAAATGAACCCCTGGGCTCTAAAAATTTTTTCAAAATCTACTTTCAACTGGGGATCTCTTTTACCCTTCCACAGACTACAGTCATATTGTAGCTGCAGGCTTAATATAGATACATGACTTAAAGATGTACTATCTGTTATTTTTATGCCTCACATGCCAGAGAGAAAGAAAGAGAGAATCCAAGGTTACTTATTGAATAAATGTGACTGACTATATCTAGAAATGACATATCCTTTTTGTTTTGAATGTCACTGAAAATTTGCATTACCATTTGTATTTGACTGAAGTAGTTAAATAAGATGGATAGATATGTTATTAAAAATCTAGGACTTAAACTTGAAAAATTCAAATTTTCTTGAAGCAGTGCCTGAGCCCTGATTTGATATAACCGTCAAAGTTTGAATAGTTTGGTCTAGTAGAAAGTGTACAGCAATGAGAATTATAAGACTTGAGTTATACTTGTGCCTCAGTCTTATCTTAGGCAATTCCTTAACCTTTGTGTCTCAGTTTCCTCATTTGTCAGTTGAGAATAATGATTTTATATTACCTACCTCATAGGTTTGTTTTAAGGATAAGATGAATCATAGGATTTTAGATCTTGAAGGGACCTTAGAAATCATTTTGTCAGATCCCTCATTTTACAGATAAGGAAACAAATGGCCAAATAATTGCAAAGTTTGAATATTTAGTGGAGGAGCTGAAACTAGAACTCTGATGTCCTGAGTCCTAGTCTTTGTTCTTTCCATGACACCAATACATATGCATACACTGTGAAAAATTTAAAAACCTCTACCGGTGTGAGGAATGGCAATCCTGGTGACAACCTTTTCACCTGAATCTCTCTCATTGGTAGTAAGGTGACATTATTTTGGTGGGGGTTAACTAAAAACACCAGATTATTTTGTTGTAATATAAAATACCAGGAAAGGTTCCTCTGAAATGTTTGTTTTAGAGTAGGGAAAATGAGAACAAGAGAGATGACATGATTAACAGAGCATTGGAAAAGTCAATTTTCCATTGACTTCCCATTAGCTTCAGTGGGAGTCTTTGCGTATTCAGTTTCTTGATAGACAGAGAATAGGACTATTTATTGAAGGTTCCAGCTCTGATTTTAATACACTGAGTTAACTATTCCAAAAGTTTAACAGCTTTAAAAGAATGAAGTACAAAGCAACACATAAAAGAAAGTTGTGATTTCCTCATACTCCATTGTTTACATCAGTGTTTATTATCTCTGGTGGAGCCACACAGACAT
This sequence comes from Pseudochirops corinnae, assembly GCA_028646515.1. NCBI lineage: Eukaryota > Metazoa > Chordata > Mammalia > Diprotodontia > Pseudocheiridae > Pseudochirops > Pseudochirops corinnae. The sequence continues at coordinate 89,565,649 of CM053589.1, forward strand.
ATTTTCATAATGCAAAACATATGGTCATATTGATTATTTGTCAACATTAGTATTTACCTATAAACTATCTGTATTTGTCTAATATCCAAACTGAAATATCCCTATCATGTCTTTTTTGTTCTCGTTAATACTTCATTCTTTTTTATTTTATTTTATTTTTTTTCATTGACTTGTTTATTTACTTTTAGTTTACAAGATGCAGTTCCACAGTCCCTTGAGTTTTAAATTTTCTTCCCTCCCTTCCCTCCCCCCCATGGTGGTGTGCAATCATGTATAGGATCTGCAAATACTTTCACATTGTACAATAGTCTGGTTGTATAGAAGGGTTGTAACCAATGAGTGAACAATGGGAAAAAAAGAAACAATCCAAACATGAAAAAGAACAATAGCATGTATTGCTTCAGTCTCCATTTAAACTCTAGTCTTTCTAGATCTTTCTCTGAATGTAGATATCTCCTTCCATCCTGAGACTTGTAGAATTGTCTTATAGCTGTGCGAATACTTCATTCTTTAGCTTCTTGACTTCAAGTTCTAATTATTACCTTGTTCTGGAATAACATTAGACACATGCAATTATCTGTATTCCTGAAGGTACTTGAACTCTAATGGAACTGGTTCTTACCTTTCCTAAAGAGAATATTCCATTTTAGGGCAAGGAAAGAGAAGTTTTTTCCTTTTATGATTCTTAATGAGAGTGGAAAAGCATAGTTTGACTCTTTTTCCTCTACTCAAACACTGTTTCTTTAATTTGAAGAAAAATTTGAACATTTGAACAAAAGTAAGAAAACAAAAAATAATTTCCTTTCCTAGAGGGTATAATCAGCTTTTCTTTTGGTTTAACTCTGCTTTTGTTTAGGTGGTTGGATTTCCATTGAAAGATTCCAGTGGTAGTCATTTTGAACTCTAAACAGTGATGGGGTAGGAAAACAATGACTATGGCTATATGATAGCCACATAATAAGTGGCACTGAGATTTGTTTTTTTTTTTAATGCTACGTACGTACACTGGTATGCTTTCATGAAAAGAATTGGAATCATAAGATAAAGGAGTCACTGATACTTTTTACAATTCTTTTCAGATCTGGTTTTTCATACAAGGTATTTTCTTACTAAATTTATAGCCACACTATTTTTAAAAACTCTCATAAAACTCCTTACTTATTTTTTAAGTCCTGTGACCTTCAGATCCACTGTTAAGGAAGATCAGTAAAAGAATCGTAGCAATAATCGTTTACATTTAAATACAGCTGTAAGCATTACAAAATTCTTTCCACACAGAAAACCTGGGAAATATGCAGTGCAGGTTTTATCATCCCCAGTCTACCAAATTAAAAGTTAAAGGAATTGCCAGGTCTGGAGCCAGTGTTAGAGCTGAAACAAGAACTCCAGCTTGTCCAGCTAGAACTCTAAGACTAGGAATCTTTTTACTCTATACTGTTACAAATAGTAGATTCCTTTGGTCAAGCTGTAGTTGAAGCCAGTAGGGATGTGATATAATAGTGTGTAGAACATAGACTTAAAAGATCTGCTTTTCGGGACCCATTTCTCCTATTTATTGTGGGCTATCCACCTCCTTGAGCTTCCATTTCCCCATCTATAAAATGAAGACAAAAATACTGGTATGACACAAATCACAAGTTTGTTGTGAGAAAGGACTTTATAACTGAAAGTTGCTACCTAGATATGAGTCACTGTTACTGATTCAAAAGGTTAGGAATTGGGTTAGTCAGGATGTCGCAGTAAAGAAGAAAATGTTTTACATTTCTGGAGACTTTACAGTGAATAAGTTGAAACTTGGAACAGTATCCCACACTTGCTTAAATGAAACCATTTTCTGGCTGTAGGCCAGTACAAACATACGTTTTTAACAGAAATATAAACAGATTTTTGTATTGGAACTGAAAATGTTGCCTTTTTAATTGAAAACTTATCAATTATTTAAATTGCTAGCAGCCTTTGGCTGTTAATTTTATGCATGCTATAATAATGGTGTACAGTGCTATTTGAGCCATGTGACACAGAATATTATATTGTCTTAGGGTTTTGTCGTGAAAATGGGTTGTTGTATAATGTTAAATAATAACCAACATATTAAACCAAAGTCTGTTATCACACATTAGTATCATTTTATGTAAGTTATTTAGAATTTGTTTTGTTTTCTTCATTAGATATATTTTTAAGAGATAATGAGAAGAAAACAAAGCTATAATAAATTGTCTTTTAAGAAAATGTAAAGTAATTTTGTCTCCAAGGAGATATTTAATGTCTTGAAAAAATTCAGCAGCCAAGTGTTATTACAGCACTATTGTGATAGCTATGTGCGTTTTGTTATGAGTTTGTGTTAATCAACAATCTGTTTTTATGGCATAGTTTCTTGTAAGTTACTGTTGTTAGAATATTCCACTACTGGGATCATGGCTTTTCCTCTGACGCTATTGCATCTTTTTAATTCCTCCATAAAGTATTTTTTAATTAGAATTTGAAATGCTTTATTAGAAAAAAAATTATATAGAACCTAAATATTCTGAAAACTAAATACCTGATCATTGCTAATTATTTAAGGAGCACAGTTAATTATTTCTTTACTGTCATTTTTAATTTGTTTTGTTTTGTTTTTCCCCTTCTGGAAATCCTTAACACAACAGCTTTTCTGCTTTCATCTTTTTTGTTTTTAACATTTGGACAACAATAACTTTAGTTCTCATGGGGCCTACAAGTATGCTTTTGGCTTCTTTACTGGTTTATCATGAGCGTTGCCTGTCATTTTGGTATAGGATTAGGGAAGAGAGGATATTTTAATGTTAACCTCTGCTTTTAGTTAAACTTTCCATTAAGAGTTGAGACACCTTGAATGTGTATCTTTCTGTTTTGTGTATTGTTTCACATTCTGTGATCTTCAGTATCATGTCAGATGGAGGATTTATTGCATTTGGCTTTGTTTTTGGAAAGTGTGTGGGAGTGGAGCAACAGAACTAGCAAAAGGAATCCAAGTATTACCCCCATTCTGCTTCCTGTATGACTGGTGTGGCGCTTCAGGGGAAGCTGAAACCAATTTCTTTAGTGTTCTTTGACCCTTGGCCTCCTGGGCATTTTAAAGATTTAGATTTGCTTTGCTTTAATATAGTATTAGCATGCTAGAATATGTATATATATATATGTGAATATTCATATATTTCTGTGCATATATGTGTAAGGTATTGCATACATATGAAGTATGTATATGAAATAGATTTCTTTGTTGATGTTCTTCAGTCATTTTTTTGGTCCTCTCTGACTCTGTGACCCCATTTGGGGTTTTCTTGGCAAAGATAATGGTGTGGTTTGTCATTTCTTTCTTCAGCTTATTTTACTGATGAGAAAACTGAGGCAAACCCGGATTAAATGAGTTGTCCAGGGTCATACAGCTCAGGGACGAGTTTTTCCTAACTCTAGGCCTGTCTGTCCTATCCACTGTGCCATCTACCTGCGCCAGATAAAAAATAGAAATACAGAGTAAGAATATTAGAACTTAGAAAAGACCTTATTAAGATATTTCCTTTAATCTGTTTAATAACCTTCTGTCAGCTTTTCCATTTCCATCCTATCCTCTTGGTGTGGGGAAAAGTTGAAAAAACAGTTCACAACTGAATTCACTTTGCCATTCTTTTAGCCTTTACTTGGTGTTTCTTGGAGACTAAGTACCTGAAATAAACTTAGTCTTCAGTGATTGGTTAGTTTTGTTATTATTAATAATAATGATTATAATAATAAAGATGTTACCTTTGTATAGCTCCTTAAGAGTTACATAGTTTTTCTGTGAGCTTGCAGTAGTGCATTTTTATTTTACAGATGAGGAAACTGAGGTCAGGAGATTCAGAATTGTGAGCCTTACAGCCAAGATTTAAACTCAGGAATCCATAAATTGAGGCCCACTACATTTTCCGCTGTGTCATTTTGACTCAACCCAAATCTAAATACACTGATCTTCCACTCTATTGCCACTGGATAATATTGTGGACGATATATTCCATTATGGTTTGTTTGTTTTAAAGATAGGAAGATACCAATTCCAGTAGTTTATTCCAGTAACATTAATCTTGTAATAAAAACCCTCTCTTATGCTTGTCTGACAATGACAGACATTGTTACAAGAAGCAGAAAAGTGAAAATAGAGGAAATTAGTAAAACTGACTAGAAAGTTGTCTTACTTTGTCAGCAGCAATAACAGTAGCTGGCATTTATAAATAATATTAGCTAACAGCATCATATACCATTTCACATTTTACAACACTTTATATGTGGCTCATTTGAGAGAAGAATAATCTGCTGCAAGACCCTGAGCAAAGACACTCGTCATTATGAGTGGTCCTCATCCTAGGCATGCAAGTCTTTTTTAACAAAAAAAACCAAATAAATATTTCTTTCTGTGTTAACTTGGCATCTGTATAAATATAAAGAATTATTATTCTACTAGAAATCACCTCCAAAGGCATTAAACACAAGCCTTGCTATAGAGACCTCTTTTATGGAATTGCTTCAGGGGAACTCAAGAAGGTGCTAAGCATTCACTGGCAGCTTGTATGGGAATCCCAGGCTGCTATTCAGGGCAAATTTCACAGCAGATAACAGGGATATTTACTACACATCCCTGAAAAAATGATTGCAAATTATGGGAACTGCAGTACAAGTGCTAATACTCAGTAAATAAGCATCATAGGAAAAGTTAATGGATCCAGAAAACAAAAGTGTAAATTAAAGGGTAAATATACATTGTAATATAAGGCATTTTACTATGTCTGATATTTTTTGCTCATTTATATATAAACACACTTGTTTTTAAATAGCTGCTGAGCAGTATTTTCATCAAGGCAATATTTGAACTGGTCAGATAAAGCAATTTGTTTACAATGGAATGCTTCATTTGGCCAGTTGTCTACATGGCCAGATATTCCTTTTTCTTTTCTTGTTCTGCCATTTATTTATGTGGCAGCTTCCCTGAAGCTACTATTTTAAATAATGCAGCTTTTTTTTTTCCTCTGACTTCAGAAGTAAAGCAAAATTTCTACACTCTAGAAACCAGGTGAAAGGTTAGTGTAGACATTCTCCTAAGCTAAATATGATGATTCTGTAGGCTTTGGGCTGAGTGAATCTTATGAATTTTGAGTTTATCAGCTGATATGACAAGTTTAAACTTTTTCTTGTCAATATGTATTGCTTTAAACCTATACAGTTTGGATTCCATTTGCTGTTGTGTTACCTAATCCTCCAACTCGGAGGTTGCTAACTATAGTTTTGCCATTTAAAGCAAGTAGTGTCATCATTAAACTTTGCCAACTTTTTGTAATTTTCACTTCCAAATAACTAATCGGTATGTTTATTTGAAAAGTCTGTAAATAGACCCCAAAACTGTTCCTTGTTGACCTTCTCATAAGAACATTTTTTGCTCTGATTTCCTTTCTTTTTTTTTTTTGACTTATTTACTTTTAATTTACAAGATTCAGTTCCACAATCACTTGAGTTTCAGATTTTCTCCCCTCCCTTCTTCCCCCCCTCCCCCCCGGTGGTGTGCAATCATGTATAGCATCTGCAAATACTTTCACATTG
>CM053589.1:89571731-89600225 GCA_028646515.1 Pseudochirops corinnae
CAGACATAATAGAATCACTATGTTTGAGAACCTTACACAATACATATTTTCCAAATATACTCAGCTTGTTATATTATATTGATTGTATCCTAAAGCAAGTTCTAATTTTTTCTGAACATTTTTCATTTCATTATTTGATTTCACAAAACAAAAAACTATGAACTCTGATTTTGGCAATAAAGTCATATGATGTCTTAAATTTCTTCAAAATACAAAAAAGCCTATGATATAGTTTGAGGAAAGAAAGTTTAGTATGTGGTTGTTTTAGAAAAGATCTCAATAAAAAGTAATGTTAAATACACTCACGCACCTAAGGCAGCTAGGTGGTACAGTGAATATAGCACTGGGTTTCAAGTTTGGAAGACCTAAGTTCAAATCTGGCATCAGACACTTACTACCTGTGTAATCCTGGGTAAGTCATTCAGTTCCTCATCTGTAAAATGAGCTGGAGAAAGAAACAGCAAAGTACTCCAGTATCTTTGGCAAGAAAACCCTAAATGGGGTCATGAAGAGTTGGATACTACTTGAAATGACTGAACGACAATATACTCATGCATACTATACATGTTTTAGATCAGTACTGATACCTCTACCAATTTTAGTGTACTTGCAACTTAGATTCAGAGGCAGAATGTATATATTCCCCCACAAACCAGACCTTAAACATTTCATATGGTAGCAATTTCACAAAAATGTAGTTCCTCTCAGACCAAAGTGATCAATTGATAAAGCTAAAAAAATGTGGCAGAAAGGTACATACAGTAAATGCCTTTTGGACTTTCCAGTGAATTATTTTTCAAAAAAGCAATTTAAGTAAATACCCTAGATGCCAGAGTATACAAATATTTTCCTCTTCTATGTGCCAACCAAGAGCCTACAATTTCCTAACATATCAATTACTGTAACAGAGTTGAGAAAAATTATAAAGTCTGTTATATATCTAGAAATACATCATATACACTAGTGTAACCATGTAATTAATCTGTGAATTCAATTACCAAATTTTAAGTTTTTTATAGATATAAATAGACCCAAAGAACACCCCAACAACAAACTATGCTGAGTTTACTTCTTTCATCCAAGAGATTATATTAAAATAAAATAGTCCATAAAAACAAGAAAAAATTTTTTAAAAAGAAATACAATCACAGAATTTTAGACTTCAAAGGAACCTTTAAAGGTCATCCAGGCTAACTTTCAATTAAATAAAGAATTGCTTCTGTAGACAGTCATCTGTCTGGATTTTGTTTAAACATCTAAGGGAAGTTCATTATATCCTCGTGTAGACTATTCTATAAGACCACCATTTATTACATGCCTACTACGTGCAAGGTACAATGAAAGTCTTTCCAGGCCATATCTGTCTTTTTAACTTCTACAAAATAATTCTGGTTCAGGCTCCTAGAATAAAAATAAATTCTAACACCCTTTTACATGACAGTTCTTCAATTATTTTAAAGTAGCTGACATGTATTTCCTACTCTTTATTTTGACTCTTTTAAACTGTTTTTCATAGCTCAATTGTATTCTCTAATGTGACCTCTGCTCTCTGTAGCATTTTAATGGTACTTACCACATACTGCTTCATTTAACTATTAGCTTCATGTGTTATCTATACTGTTAGAATGTAAGCTCTTGAGCGCAGGGAATACATCTCAAGCATCTCTTACTCCACAACAGTGTACATTACAAATTCTTGTACACAGTAAATAGCAGAGGAAGAAGAAGGAAAGGTACAACTTCCGGAGCTCTCATGAATATGGCCTTCCTCTTCTACGGGCATTTCAGTTTGTCAAGATTCGTCTTACTGTAACACTCAGAACTAGCTAATATACCATAAACGTGATCTGTCCAGTGCTGAATACAACATAACTATTAACTTCTATGACTAGGCCAAAACACTGCGCCACTATATATTTACAAATCTACTTGCATCAGGTAACTTTTAATTTACTTTTAGTTTTATTTTGCTACATCACCTTATTGGCTCATATTAAACCTATGAGTAATTAAAATCTAAATTTTTTCCTCCCATGTACAGTATATATTTAAACCAAGGCTTCCTTAGCTTATATTTGTGAAAATTTGCTTAGCTTTACCCATTCACAACTAATTCTGCGGAGCTTTTAATTTCTTTATTAATAAAAAGGTCTTAACTAAAAGAAAACATTAGCACAAAGTTCTGCCCATTAAGAATCTTCTTTAAAAGAAATGTAGGTGGTAAAACAAAGATTCAGCAAGTTCTCAATGGAAATATGCTATGAAGTATTGATTTTTTTTACCAGACTCAATTGACTGAAAAGTTGTTTGTATAGCAATATTGGCCAGGCCAATATGCTGGAACAATTTTGTTACCTATAGTAATCAAGTGAATTTCTGAAGTATAATTATAATGTCATAAAACTAAAGCCAACATACCCCTTCTCAAAGCAATAAAGCCATACAGGCTATAAAACAAAGGAAGGAGGGAAGACTATATAAATGAGATTTTTAAAAATTAAATTTAGTGTCTTTCAAGAATACCACTACTCCCTTTCTCCCCCTTCCCTTAAGCCAAGGTTAGCATGAAAAGTGATCAATACTTCAATCTCAATAAACTATTTCAATAATAGTTAATTTAGGTGGAAACAGAGTCTGAAAATTTCTGTTCAGTGACCTGTGACATCCTGTCATGTTTGCTGAATGCCAATAATACATCATTGCCATAATGGATATGACTAAGTGTAAAGTTGTAGGAAAGTGGTGAAGCCAGGGGAGAGGGAGCAAAGGAGAGAAAGATGCATCCAATCATATGAACTGAGGTTCGTTCCTTAGATTCTAATCAATACTATATACATTGTCTTCTGAAACAAATCTCTAATTGTGAACAACGAGAGAAGGGAGAAAGTGAAACATACATAATAAATTTTATTCGACAAATGATTATTGATTTTCTGAAAACATAAATATCTGCCTGTCATACGGTACTTTAATACAATCCATATACAAGTATTCAATTTTGGATTCAGATATTGTCTTGTTTGCTGGTTTAAAACATAATGATCTTCAGGACAAGGAAAACACTGTTCATTTGATCAGAAGGTTAAAGTTAAAATAAACCAAATAGTAATCCAAAATCTTAGGCTAGTATTAAGGCTGCACTTAAAATACCCTATCTTATTTGCAAGACACAATTTGGGCAAAAAAGAAGGGTAGGAGATGGGGTGATGATAGTCCAAGGCCTTAAAGAGACTGGCAAAGGATGAAATCTTGGGTGATCTCAAACTAGGTATGTTGTTTTGATTTGGCATCCTTAAATATGTTGGGGGACAAGAAAGATAAGATCTTTCTTGGTATTATGAAATGTTCCAAATGCGTCACACAAAATAAAACAGAATAAGGAATGGAAGAGATGGAATTCTATATCTGAAAATCATAACTTAATGATGCTCCCCTCCTCTAAGACTGTTTATCATCACTGGCTCTAAGTTTGAATGAATTGACCCATCTTTAATCTTCAAGAATTTTATATCCACTTGAGACAGTGGAAGAATTCTAAATTTTGTTCAAGTGGACATCCCCTTCATTGATGCAGATAAGAACCCTTATATAATTTCAAAAGTTATGGAAGTAGAAAAATTCATCATCCTGTATGACAACCATTGATGAGCCTCGCCAGTCTTCGGAAAATTGACATAATAATTAGACTGTCTACCTCTTGGTATTTAGAGTTTTGTTTTGTTTTGTTTGTTTGTTTACTTAATTCAATTCAACAATACTTATAATGGATCTAATCTGTTCATGGCATTATGCTAGTCTTCAGGAATATGAGGTCAGAATGGAAGAAGTCTCTGCCCAGAAGGAGCTTACACTCTACTAGAATATACAATACATAAACATACAAGCACAAATGTGATCATTTGAGAAGGCAAATAATATTAATATAGCTAAGAGATACAGAAAAGTGTGGCGTTAGGCATGACGTCTGAGGAGCCTTGAGGCTAAGGATTCTAAGAGACTGAGAAGAAAACAGAGTATTTGAAAAGTATGAGAAAAACACATTGTCAATATTTCTCCTATATTTTTAAAACTTTCACATCTTAATATACATCATTCCTTAAAAACTGGCATTCTGAGTCTTGCTAAAAAGAATTGGCACTACCATAATGCAAAAATAGTACACTACAAAGCGAAGGTGTGAGAAGTATTTGATCTGAAAGGCCATTCCTAGTTCTAAAATTCTATCATTCAAAATGGTTATTGATTGAATGAACACCTCAATGCTACTTCATTTCTAAGAATTCTATATGTCCCTGTATTTCCATACAGGAGCCAGTTCACAGATCAAGAAAGTAAATAATCCAAACAACAGATAAAGCCAGAAGATAAAAAGTTTAATTAGCATTGGCTGATGGGCAATTGCCAGATGGCTAACAACTCTGCCAAACAGAGAAAGATACACACAACATATATATGAATATATAAACACACACACACACACACACAGCTTTATAGATATATCTCACATAACTTTAGAATAGGAGGCAAAAGGGGCCTATTAGGTGAAGCTGCTCAGCCACTTTTATTTTTTTGGAGGTTTAACAATAGAGACAGGATGTCAGGTGATTTGGGGGTTGGGGATGGAAAGGAGTCTTTAGCTTTGGAGTAACCATGGTATCACACAAGATTAAGTCTGTTAGGTGTTTACCTGCAGTTAATCAGACCATCTAGGTAGACTAGGAGGTCTATACTTAATTTCATCAGAACATCTAGGTTTAGAGTGGAGGACAGAGATAGTGTCTACCTCCCATTGACATGGAATCTGAATGAGAGTCTGTCTTTAATTACACTACATTGCGGGCTACATTTCTTTGATCTCTAAGGCTACTATCTCTGGGGAGACATTTTCCCTAAACTCACAGCACACAGATTTTGTACACTTCCTCCACACAAGAAGATGGATCAAATACAAAGAATATGTATGTTACCTTTAACGCATACAATTTTGAAGAATTTAGACTTCCTTGTCTCCATCCTAGAATATATTAACTCATAATATAGCCTTCAATAAAAATATAAGCCTATTTTAAGAGTTAAATATTACCATTTTTGGTGAAATAAAACTTAAAGCTGGGAGAAGCACGGTATGAAGTTTAATAAAGAAAGAGCGCCACATTTCTAGACGAATATTAGAAAATGGTAAAAGAATCCCTAAAGTCATCCAGTATTCAAAAGTTCTGATGGAAATATTCCCTACCATATCATTAGTGAACACCTTTCTTGCCTAGGGTACTGTTTTTCTCAAACTTTCTAATAATCTTATTATGGTCTAGGCTCCAAAGAATAATCAGAGGAACAAGATATAAGTACTCAAGCACATCTTCAACTTATCCTTAAAGAATTCCCTATTCCTTTGCTCTCTGGCTCTGGTTATTAGCACAAGAGCACAAGGAAAGAAGACCACTGAAACTCTGATTATTGTTTTGTAGAGGGGCCTCAAATGCATATGCTCTTTTCTACCATGCCCAGGTTTCTGGCAAATGGACAATAGTACCATAGTTATTGTTGTCTGAGGCCAGATTTGAACTCAGGAAGATGAGTCTTCCTGACTTCAGGCCCAGAACTCTATTCTCTGTGTCACCTAGTTGTTCTCATACCACCGTGAATGATAGGAAATAGCTCCTAGAAAAAGCTCTATCCTTGGCCACTAGTGGCACGAGAGGGAACAATTCAAGTCAAAGATAATGACAAGGGAGAGAAGACAGAAATGAAGAAAAATCACTTATGGAAAACTACAGGCACCTCTGGAGGACAGTCAGGGAGAAAGAGAACTATGGCCTTCAGCCTCTTCAAAAACAGTAAGCATCTTTGTTCTACTATTTTAAAACATAAATTTTTAATTAAAAAAATAAGTCCAGAGGAACTTAGTTGTAAATATTTCGTTTCCCACAAAAGATCAATATTTTCCTCTTCTCTAGAAGACCATAACAAAAGTACTTTGCTTTCAAACCCTGAACACAGAAATGCAGCTGGAGTCCAGACCTGTGACCCTCAAGAGAGTTCAGAGGACTGGACTCGGGCTAAGGACCTGTGACCTCCAGAGGATCTGCCCAAGATGGGGACAGGCCCCTCTTGCGGTTATAGTGCAATTTTCATCAGAGTTCATGCTGCTAGTCAGAATTTAAGGATCGAAGGACATTATTAACCAATTAGAAAATAAATGGGTTATTTTACAACTTTGGAAATATATGTTACTATCAAAGTTAAAATGTCTAAGGTATAAACAAGATCATAATAGGATGCAGGGTTACTGTATATATGGTAAATAGATCTCTAGAGGAAAGTTTTATTACTCCCTCAGGGCTTTCTTACAGAGTATGGATTTCTTAATTCCTAGCGGAATATTTTTCATACACCACTGAAGACTATTAAGTACCAGATATTACATTATGTAGTTTAAACTTTTCACTACTGTATAAGAAAGACTTCCCTGTCGAGAAAGCTACTCCTTTACTATTACAATTTTTAAAATATTAAAATGAATACTCCTTCAGGGTATGAGCATAGCAACCTAAATTTGGAAAAACTTTGTAACTTAACATATTCATCAATGTGTGGAAAATCTCTCAGGGGAGCAGAGTGAGAAGAGAAGGAAATACAACAGGAAGAAGGCTTTTTAATAACTTTCAGAGTGTTGACACAGGGCAAAGCAATAGTATTTATAAGGTTTTACTTCCATTGGGCATTGATGTAAACACTGGACTGGCATAGGGTGCTAGCAAGTTTAAAAGGAATAATGGTATTAAAAAAGAGTGAAGGAAAAATGCATTAAACTTCAGGCCAGTTAAAGGTGCACCGTTGACCCATGAAAGACTCAGCCTCAGAAATATTAAAAAGGCAATATAAATGCCCCATTCCACCATTCCTGACAAAATAGTTATCTTGTAGAATTCTGGAGTCAAATATGAAAATAAAATCTAAGAGCTGATGGCCATTTAACATCTTTGTTAAAGCCTGAATATCACTTTTTGGTTAAACTGGATCCAGAAAGTTTAAACAAAATGGACTACTCACTTGTAGACTGTGCCTCCATTGCCATGACCGAGGGTGTCTCGATACCGTATGTCTTGTTCATTCATCTCCACAAGAAAGAAAGAAAAACAAAAGGGGTGTCATGCTGTGGATGGAAATGTCAAGGAAAAGCCACTCTGGGCCATAAACAACAAGCAGTCTGGGTCATTTCAAGTTCAGCTGCAAGAACGAGAAGATCAATACAACATTTGCTGTCCAATTTATAAAAGACGATACCAAGGGACAAAGTGATGGAAAGTTTAATGACAATTTGTTTGCCTGGGTCATTTCATTAAAGTTTGATAAAAGGTGTCAAAATGGAATGATATAACATAGCTCAAAAGGGTCAGGCCAGAGATACTGATAGGAAAAGGATCCCTAGTACTGCATAGAACCAAAGCCAAACAGCAATGAATGCAGCCAAAGTTGAAAAGAAAAACACATATACAAACCACAGATCATACTGGAATCTTACAAATGATCTGTAAAGCAACCCATGCGAAGTACTCAATAAGTTAATACACAACAAATTAACTAGATAACCCATGGTGATTTTCCAAATTCAAGCTATAGCTCACTTTGCAAATGGTGAATCAGTATTAGTATTTGGTAATAACATGGTGGCATAATGCCAAGTAGAAGTTACAGTATGCTGATGGAAAATGTCCAAGTAATGCAATATAAAATGCACATACTGTCAGATATTACAGTGCACAAAGGGGGAAATTGTATAGAAATGTAACACCAACAAGCAATGACATTTCTTTTGATTCAATGCACCATGAAAATATTCATTTGACTTTTCAACTCTTGTGGTTCCATGCAATCTTTTCTAACACAAATATTAACTAGATTTGTATCATGAGTAAAAGGTGTTTGCTTCATTTTAGTGCTCACTAAATAATAATTTAGAGTCTTAATAAACTATTATTGTACACATGTTTAAGACCAATCAGATTCTGTTTGATGTTGTCAGTAATTTTCTACAAATTTGGTCCAGTCACTTAAAAATTTACTGCTAACTCTATCTATTCACTAAAGTAAATTCAATAAAAGTTCTGTTTCCCATACAGCTAAAGCCAGGGAAAAGCCATAGTAAGCCCTGAAAAAAAAATAAATTTCCAGGGAATTGTACCACCTTGCATGGGCAGAAAATGGATGGAGTTTTTAATTCAATATCATCTGAAAAAAAAAACTAGTTTGCTTTCAGACCATTATAATAATGCTTTAAATATTTTACTCTATTCTAAACTTCAACCAAATGAATAAATCACAGATTCATTTATCAAGGGAAATATTTTTCTTCTATACATTTTAGAGGTTGAAGCTTCTGAGAGCTGTGATAATTAGAAGTACAGTACAGGTTACAGAAACAGCTTCCTTTCCAAGCCATTCTACAAACAGTCCTAAAAAACATATTGACAGATTAATGTGTAGAGGCCAGTTCAACCCTCAAATTAATTGTAGTACAAACTGATTGATGCTATTTACAATCAGCTAATTGCTGCAGTTAGTTCAGTGGGGAAAAAAGCCAGACAAAGAAGAGAAAGTGTCTAGTATTTTGGGGGGAATTTCTGTGGTTTGCCAACTTCACATTATTGATGAATATAGAAAAAAAAAAATCACAACAACCCATGTAAGATATGTTGGGAAGGAAAATCAAGTTAAATTTCATCTGTTAGGATAAACTGGGAAGAAGGCAAATCTGAATTTTGTAGTAATTGAAAGAAATTCTATTCTTATCTTTCAAGTATAGTATATTTTAAAAGTAGAGCAATTTGAAGTAAATTGTTAACTTCCTAGAAAAAGTTCTGCTGGATCTCTTTAATGAAAAGGTAAGAATTTGTAATTAATAGTATCTACTGGCAGGTCAATACAATCCTAAAATTCTTGTAACAGGTTTCTTAAGTATGTTTAAATATGTCTCTAACAATGTAATTTGTACTATTAATTTGCTTAGCAAACCCATATGCAGAATCACACTTTTAGGAAAGGTAAATTTCAACCTAATTCATGTTAAAATACCACAACTTCTGAATTAAAAGTTTTCAAATAGGATAAGTAGGCCACAATCCAAGGTGTTGGGGGATTCTCCAGGGATAGGGAAAAGCAGTCAGCATTAGCCTTCCCTAATCCTTTATTCCCAGCTCAGTAACTTCATGATTAGGAACCTAACTTCTTCCCACATCAAACACACACCCTGGATAGCATAACATTTCAAAAGTGTCCTCCTTTGGAAAAGGTCAGGAATCATCAGGACAAGTCAATAAAAAAAGTGAATAGGTACAACAGAAGTCCAGCATACAACTTTAACACTGATGGGAGAATGAAGTGAGGAAGGAGGGATACTCTCTCACCCTTTGGTTTGTCCCAAGTCCTCATTCTTTCTCAGCTAATCCCTAACCTGAAAAAATAAGGAATGATATACTCTCAGTACTGCCAACTAATATGAAGTTGTAAACATTCAGTAAAAAGGAGACTAAGAGAAAGACTGGCTCTGAAGTCAGAGAATTTGAGTTTAAATCCCAAGTCCTATGTGGGGCTCAGTCAAATGGAGAAGGGGTATACTATACTAGATGTCTTCTAAGGTACCTTTCTAGCTCTTCATCTATAATCCTCTAAGAGATAACCAACACAGAGGGAATGGCCAGGAGTAGAGAGCACTATGAATCTTATCTGAAAAGAGTGAAAACCAAGGTAGACATTTAGTATCTCACAGACAACCTGAAAGATCTGGTTCAGAAAAGGGACAGAATGAAACAAGCTCTAAGAAATATGCATGAGGCAGAAGATCAAGTTGGCTCAGAAGAGAAAGCTGACCTACACTCAAGCAAAAATATTGGGTAATACATTTCTATACTATCTTGGAATATCACAGACTTGACTCATCTATAAACTGAATGATCTTTTATCCTACTTGAGTTGAGTTATCTACTAAAAATTTCTCCATATAAAAGAATACCACAATCAAGTTTAGGAAGAGACACTAGAAAACATCCTGAGGATTTCATATTTATGATCAAAATTTGTCAAGTTTTCATACGCCTTAAGTATAACAAAATCATTCAAGATAATGGTATATTAAAAAAAGCACATCCGAGGGAAACTATTCATTCTAAGTTTTCAACTGATGTAGACATAATTATTCTTCCAAAAAGTAAGTATAGAAATGTTTGTTATGGTTAAAATGCCATAAACCAACTCAGTAAAGGATGAAAATATTACCGTCATGTGCCCTGGACATTCGGATCTCAGTTGAGTTTCTTGTTAAAATATGAATCACAGAATGTTGGAGTTGGAGAAGACCTTGGAGATTACCTGATCAAAATTTCTCACCATATAGATATGGCTAAGAGAAGTTAGATAATTTATCCAAAGTTACATAATAGTAAGTGAACTCTGACATATAGTCCAATACCATGTAATTTCTTGAAAAGTTTAACTCAAGTAGAAGTCAAGGTGGGAAACATCCTTTTCACTAAAGGTGCAGAGAAGAATCCATTGAGTGCTACAAGTGCTCACAAGTAAAAATTTTTAATTTTTAAATTTAAATTATTTAAAACAGTATTTAAAATAATATTTAAAATTTTAATTTTAATTAAAAAATTAATTTTTAAAAGACTGAGAAATAGTTCAACTGACTTTTTCATCTAAGAAACAAACAAAATAACTCAATAAAGAATAGTAATATATTTCAGTTCCATATTAATATGGCTGGTTAATGACAAATAATAAATATTGATTGGGGAGAGAGAAAGAAAAGGGAGGAAAGGAAGAGAGAGAAGAGGAAAAGCAGAGATACACACAGGTAAGTATGAACTGGTAAGATAGCAACAGAAAAGCCCCAGAGTTGGCAGAAACAACTTTCACCAGAAAGTTAAAAAAAAAAAAAAAAAGAAGTGACCAGCAGAGTAGAAATAACAGATTTATGTATGTATATGATGAGAAGGAATGATATTCAGATAGGGAAAGAGTAACAGAAAAAGTAATCTACGTAAGAAAATAAAACATGGAGCAAAATTTACAAAAGTTTTTCCTAGTTGGCTTGAAATGAAGTATGGTTCACAGTGAAAACAGAAGGTAGAAATATGTTACAGTATGACTTTAGGCTTCTAAGTTGGATAAGAATAGTTCCATTCAAGTTTTTCTCATTCAATGTGAAGTTTTACATACAGATGACAAGACCAGCTTATGATATATTATCTATGTGGATGTATCTTTAACTTATTTAATAGAACAAAGGTTTTATAAAGTTGGTAAATATCTCAAAACAACCCAAAGTTGTAAGATGAGAATTAATTCGGTATCTGTGATTTTCAGTACTATGATATAGTTATCTTACCAGGAATAACAATGCCGTTATCAACTTAAACTATTAGTCTAAGTAATGAGGGAAAGAAAGACATGGAAGAAAAGAAAAATCAAGAAGGATTCCTTGGTAAAACTACAAGCTGCAATCTGACATGAGTTATTCCTAATCAGCTATAAAGCAAGGACAATATGGAAGAGACGATACTGTACTAGACTAGAAGGAAGCAAATACATGCCAGAATGCACACATGAGAGATACAGCTTAACTTAAAATGTCTCATAAATAAATAGAAAGAAACTCAGGTTTTACTTTTTTTTTTTTTTACCAGAAAAATGGAACCTTCCAACATTGACTGATAATATAAAAATAATGACTACCACCAAAGACTAAATGCTAAACTTTAAAAGATGAACTTGATTGGATACAAAATTAATGGAATTAATGGGAAAAATGAAATAGAATTCAATTATGGATCAGCAAACAAAACATTCTTTGTTTATGTTTGTCTGTCTTTGGAAGAATCAGTGCTCATCTCTCAGAAATCATTAAAATCAAAATGCTCAATTAATCCTTATTTCACATGTAAAGCTCTGACAGAAACTAAGTCCTATCACTGGACCTCTGCTTCACAAATCGAAGCAATAATGGTTTCAGAAAGCAGTCACACTCTATGAGCAGACAATTGGAGAGATTTAGTAAATCCCACTTTATAGAGCAGAGACTAATCGGAAAACACAAGCCAGTCAAATGTTTCTTATGAACTGTTGACACTATATCAATGCTGAATCAATTGGTGGCATTTACTCTGAGTGACAGAAAAGAAATAAATATTTATATCACATAACCTATATCAATGAACCTAGGCAGAAAGCTATTTCTAACCTGTCAATATTTGATTAACTTGAAGAATCATGTCCCCTTCTTTTAATGATTAATATGAATTCCTTATTAAACCTAAGTGGAGACTAGTGGAAAGGCAAATCATTATTAATGTTTGAGAGCATAAACCACCAAAAACAAAACAAACAAAAACTAGGCTCAAGTATTAAAGTAACACCAAGTGTGACTCACGCCTCCCACACCAAGCACGGCCAGTATTCAAGTCAGAAGAAACCTACCAATTCACTTCACTGCCCACTGCAACGTGACTCTGCAACATTACTCACTTTGGGGCTAACAGCACTCACTCACTCACTCACTCCCTCACTCACTCCAGCATGTCCTTACTTCTCCAGAGGAAGTATACTTCCAGAAGCTATTTGGTCAGTTAATAATATTCTTTTCCTTAGTTAATATAAAATTGAAAAGCTAAAGGCTAGATTTTTTTAAAAAGAGTTAAGAGCTTTTGTTTTTTATTAGTGTGGATATCATAGCCCTAAGGGACAAACAAAAATCGAACTTAAAATTTTCAATACTCTATGCCTTCAAAAAATTTCCCCTTAGAATTTATATTGCAACAAAGATGACTGATCTACGATTGAACATTCATAATAAACTTCTTCTTTTACCCCTTAGTGAATACAGACTGATGGTATTTCATTTTTTTAAGAAGAAATCTATCACAATCAATCCACCACTACCCAAGCAGAACAAATTCATGCCAATGTTTCCACTTTGGGACAATTCGGAAATTATTGTTTTGTTCCTTAAAGGGTATAGGTGTGTCTTATAAATGAATTAACTAAGTACCAGAATAAAAACATGGTGAAGATGCTGTGTATCCCATTCTTACATTTGTTTTGAGGCAAATTTTGTTTCAAATCAGTTGTAAATGAATTGTGTACAGGACAGGGCCAAGCATGTGCATTATATACAGTCAATTCCTCTGGTTGATTAAATTGAAATATATTAGAGAATTATTGAGTTTATGAATATGATATATAGATAACAAATATTCCTTATTTGCATTTAGAATATGGGAGGTCTAATTGATACATTCTGTATAACTATCAGAACACTGACAAATTCACTTCTATCTTTGCAGCACCCCCCTCTCCACTCTCAACAAAAACCTTATCAACCCTTTCTAACTATATTCAAAGGATTCTGTGCTAAACAAACAAGGTATCTAGTGGCCCTGCTGTTGCCATTGTCATCTTTTAAAGGGGAAAATGTCTATCAGGTCACATTGTTACAGGTGATAGTAAAGGACAAGCGTGAAGAGGCAGCTTTGTCTTCCTGACACGCTCCACTACATGAAATGCCAATGAGGCTTGGAGAGGTCAGTGTGGGAAGGCACTGAATACGCATCTGAGATAATTAAGATTTCAGCCTTCGAAACATGGAGGGGAAGTGAACAGCAGTTAAGAAAATCAATAAGAGTCTTTTATTTGCAGTGACACAGATGTCTCAGTCAATAGAGCCTAATAGGCAGGCTTGATCGCAATGGACAGGTGCCTGCCTCCAAGGCTATCAAAGGGCTCCCACTATAACAAACATTAAAACTTATTTATGTTGCTATTAAAGAATCTAGTATCCTGTAGATGGCTTAATTTACCCATATACATTTAAAATCATTATACTACTTTAGATCTTTCCATCTACCTAAACCAAAAATAGGGAGAAATGACTGGCCTAAAGGTCTACTTGTCCATCAATTGCTAGTTGCGGTCATTCAACTTCAGATGGCCTTCTGGGGAGACCAAGGTCACCTAAAGCAGAGGAATCGTAAATGCCAGAAAGTCTGCTATAATTCTGTTCCCCTAAAAAGCTAATGTTAACTTCAAAGTAAAATGAAGAGTTAGGAATGAGATGGTGTCTTTCTTTTCCTTTTCTAAAGGCCAAGGAAGAAAGTAACTGGTGACCTTTGAAATGCAAAGGTCATTTGAGCAACCTAGGGGTCAACGCAGTTATTCAGAATTGATTAACTCTTTTTCTGAATGGAGGTGGCAATAGGGTGGATATGGTGCTTCAATCTACTGGGAGTGAAAATCCATTAGCACTATTTGAAGAATGGGCTGTAAATTGCTCTGCCAACCAAATTAAACATGTAATTCATTTATGACATAAAGATATTCTTGGACTCTGTGTTTATAAAAACAAAATAGCTGAAAAATTGAACATTTACAAGTCACTACTCTTTTTACATCTTAATATGTAATGATACCTTACCTGGCCATTGGCTAATATTTTTTTCAATTCAGCAGAAGACTTCTTTAAGCTGGAAGAGCAAGATATGTTTAATGACATGGTGATCTGATAACACTAAACATCACATTGAGAAAAAGAAGCTCTGCTTTAATGTATGGATAAATGAGACACTTTAAAAAAATAATTCTATTCCCTAAATGTATATTAAATGTAGATTAAAATCCCAAGCAGTTATTTGTAAAGACCTTGAAAGTGTGTTGCTATAACCTACTTGGCATTCATCAATTTGAACAAGTTAAAGCAATGAAAGAGAGCTATATGTAAAATGTAGCAAGGCTATTTTAACAGACTATTCCAGGATCAAATGCTGTACATACAAGGCTGTAACTATCAGGAAACTAACTCTATTAGTATGATACTTTTCAGTAAGACTTTTTTATTATGTACAAAGAGCTGTCAATTCATAAACCAGAAAGCTTAAGCACTGGCTACAGCCTTAAAATGCTCTAAGCAAGCATGGATTATAGTGCTTCCAAAGAGCAAAGAGGTGACCAAAAGCCCAATCCTTTATTCCAGACACAGCAGGCAGGGAAGTTTCTTGTAAGGAAAAGATGATGATTATAGGGTTCATATGCTCAGAAGAGCAAAGATTTAGAGCAAGAAGGAACCTTAGTTATCATTTGCTCCAATGCCTTCATTTTATAGATGAGGATACTTTTCAAGGTCAAATAGGTAGAAAGTGACAGAATACCCAGGACACCTCTGACTCCAGATCTAGTCAGCTTCCCACTGAACCACAGTTCTGTTTGCTAGATTTTGCAGAATTGTCTTCCCTAGCTAGATCCCCATGCATGGATATGTCTGTGTAGATGGTTTTAGGGAATCCTGCTTCTAGAGTTCCCTGTGAGAAAGTTCTTCTCCCAAGAGAGATCAGCACCTTCTCTGAATCCTGTGGGCTCAGGCAAGCGTCTGAGTCACTGAGCAGTTTAGTGACCTGCCTAGGGTATTACAGGCAATTTGTCTAAGAGGTGGGGCAGAACCCAGGTCAGACTGAGGCACACAAGAGGGAATGACTTTCAGCTAGTAAGTAGCAGAGCCAAGATGTGAGCCCTTGATCTAGTATTCTTCCCTTTTATACAATACTGCCTTACATTAGACACTTATTTGCCTGGTTAAGCTATTATGAAGGATAGTCAACTCTGGCTTATCCATCCAAGTGAGACAGACTCGTGAAATATATTGAGAATCTCAAATCTTCCTAACCAATAAACTCAATCTTTGTCTCCCTCATTTGTCTAGAAATACTTAAGAAAAGGAAAACTGACAGATTCATATTTTTGCCCCCTATCCCTACCCTTTTTCTCTCTCTCTGTCAGAATGGTTAATGAATCCTACAATTTCCCAAAAATGGGTAAGTATGGGATGGACAAAGATACAGAACTCATAACTCACAAAACCTTATCATTAGCCACTGAATAATAAGGGACTATAACTACTCTATAAAAGTCCAAAGAATGTGTTATTATTTTAGAAGAAAAGTAAGTCAAAGGTAAGATTAGCATGCACAGAAGAGTTAAATTGATCTCATTAAGTCAGTAAAGAAGTTATTTTTGTTAAAGGTTTATTATGTGCCAGGCACCATGCTAAGCATGGGGATACAATGAAAGGTCAATATCACTTTTCCTTCCCTCAAAGGGCGTACATTCTGATGTAGGAGACAACGTGTAAATAACTAGGTAAATACAGAATGTGTGTGTGTGTATGTGTGCGCATACACACATGGTAGAGTCTAAAACAACAGCATGAGGGTGATGAGTAGAGACAAGGATAAATTGAGAAAGACCTTCTGAAGAAGGTAGGATTTAGCTGAAATTTGAAAGAAAACTAGGGAAGCTGAGGCACAGAGATGAGGAGGCAGAGCATTCTGGGCATGGAGGACAATCAATATAAAGTCTGAGATTGGAAGACAAGAGTGTCATGTGTGAGAAACAGCAAATAAGCTATCATCACTAGATAACCAATAGTATAGAAGGAAGTAAAGTGTAAGAAGTCTGAAAAGGTAGGAAGGGGCCAGATTGCAAAGGGCTTTAAAGGGCAAATCAAGAACTTTATATTTGATCCTGGAGCTAACAGGGATCCACTAGAATTTACTGAGTGGCATGAGATGCATTTTTTTAGGAAAATCACTTTAGTAGTTAAATATTAGATGAAGAGTCAAAATTATGAGTGATTAATATCTAAATTATTTTTTCTATATGTGTTCCTTTATGCTTAGGCAATATATAACTACCATTACATAATTATTCAATTTCTTAAGTCATGTGACAATTTTGGGGAGATAAGGGGAAAGAGATGTTTTTATACAAGCCACTCCTTTCCATAACTGAACATACAACTGGGATTCTGTTCTCACCTATTGCTTGGAAGTGAATCTGAAACTGCTGGGCTGCTATGATGAGAGGGCCCGGCCCGTGTATTCACCTGCAGGCAAAGAAAGAATCTTTATCAGTCGTTTGTGTTCTGAGGACACGGTTCTAATTAACCTGTAATTTGCCATAAATTTCTCGTTTCGTGATGAAGGTTAATTAGCTTGTTGCTAGGCATGCCCATGGTTGGAGTCTATTCAGTATGTAGGTTAAGATACTACATTACCAGCATATTGCATAATGTTCAGATCCTTGTTACATGTTAAATGCTTAGTTAAACAGCACTGAAAAAGGAAAGGAGAACAGGAAATAAAAAAGGAGGAGTGGCAATCAATTGTTTGAGATCTACCACAGACAGGACAATCTGGTCACAAAAGGAAGATAATGGATGTATCCAGAAGTTAGATACAAATCTAAAGGTAGCATGAATCATCAGAAATAGGGGGTAGATCGCCACTGAGAAGATCATAAATCATGAGCCTTATAGATCTAAGCAATTAGTTAGAAAATGATCAAGACTCAGAAATAGATTTTTTTTTTTTCTATTTAAAGGTGGAAACATTGTTCTGTTATGGAGAATTCAAAACTTAAAAAGAAACCAAAAAAAGCACCAAATGAATACACGTTTCAGGCACAACTACACCAAAAGGAGCTATTATATGGTTATGATCTTAATCAATTAAATAAATTCTATATTCTGTCTCAAATTTTTATCTCCACTAATATTCATATTGAACGTATTTACAAAGATAAAAGAATTCAAAGAATAAAAAGATTTCATTAAAAATCAGCTCATGTCCAAACATATGTAGATATTAAGCATATACTACAGATGATTTTTCCCCCACCTCCTCTTAAAAAAACTGCTTGTCAGAGCTTGAGAAAGTGCAGTTTTATTTGACATTTCAATAAGTGGAACACAGCATTACAAATCCATCTAACTTTACTGAAACAATTATTGAAATTCGTACCTTCAGGCCATGTATGTTCCGTTTCCCAGGAGGCTTGCAGGCTGAAACAGTAATTGACTAAATTGTAGAACACATCAGGGCCATTTACAAATTTGCTCAAAATGAATCGTTTAAAAAGAAATGAGGGTGACACCAAAATTAGCAGAGAGAAATGATTGAAAAGTGGCTCCCTGGACCCAAAGTGGGAATTATGAACCAGGGTTTTTAACTTGCAGGAGTGAGCATTTATAAATGCAAAGAGCTTTCTGACATTACCTAATATAAATTCCAATTTCTGCTTAAAACATACCAAAATCAAGTTAACTGAGATAAAATGATTAGATTCCTTTCATAACTCAAATTTCTGTAATATCTTTTTACTCTCTTACATTTAATTTCCTCTATCATTTAAAGTATCTTAAAAATACATTTTTCTTTCTTTCAACATCATCTTTTTTTTTTAAACTTCTACCAAAAAGACTGCTGCAGATTGCAACGAGCACCATTCAAGTTTAGGGACCAGTTTGTACAACTATAAGCAGATGGGTCATACTGAAACACAAAAATACCAAACTCATTGCATCATGTTACTTAAAAATACTGACATCTACTAATATTTAGGCCTGAAGATGGAGTACCAGAGGAGAAATGTAATTTCTTTATATTCTCTTTTACAAGTTAGTACTTTTCCTATTCAGTCAAATGCTTCTCTATCAAATGTTAAAAATACAAAATTCTGGCTACATGTTATGAACTGTTTCCATTTGAAAACTATAGCGCCCTTACAAATTGTATGTTAAGAGCCTGTCGATTTTGATTGATTGTTTTAAGAAGGATAAATCTGATTTTTTTCCCCTCTTAGATGCACATATATTTTACTTCTATTCTGACAGTAAGAAATAGAACTGTTTATTAATCAGAAGTTAAGAGTAACAATGACTAAACAAATGAGGTTTCTTTTTATTTCACCCATTTCCAGTATATGTGAATGTCCTAGATTATTTTCTCAGCAGTCTGATAAAATATTTTTTGTAAATGTTCTTTCTTAGAGGGAACATTTAAATCAATGTGATCACAAGTGCATTTGAGAATGAGTATTTTTCTTGCACAAATTATAATCTGGGTTTCAAATATACTTTTCTTTAACATGTAAATAAATCTTTTGAACAAGAGTAGATCCATATACTCAACGCCAGGTCCTTGATAGCCCATCAACAGCTGCTAAAGAACACTTAGAGTACTTCCACTGAAATACTTCATGTATAAATGCTACTTTTAATAAATCAGTTCTTTACTATGAATAATAAACAGGCTTTAATCTTGATCTCCAATCACTGGGTTTCCATGTCTCCTCACATGGCTTCTCAAACTATTATGATCAAGAATTTAAAGGCTACGTAAAAAAAAAAAAATTCCTTAAAATCCAAGTCACAGCATTCTGTGTTTCTGGACTGGATCTATAATTTTACTCATGTAAGAAACTCCTAGCAGGGAATTTCCTCAAAAAATGCAGATGAGTACCTGCTCTGCAACTGATAGTCTTAGATAGCTGCTGAGGGACACTGAAATTTTAAATGACTTGGTCAGGGTCATACAGCCTGGAAACTACCAGACACAGGTTTTACACTGATTTTGGGGGCAGTTCTCTAGCAACATTCTCTCTTATCATCAAAGAAACCCAAGTTATTCAAAATCTAGTGAATTTGCACAGTTACTTATAGCTAAAGCTACATTTTAATTGTAAAGGGGGTCTCACTATAAAATACAAATCACTATTCAAGTATTCAAAGGAGCTATGTATATTGGGAAATAAGGTATATTTGAATGTATCGGAATTGAATAATTTTTTTTTTTCTCCCTATAGGGTCAAAGGCTTTGAAGACATGTCTGAACTTCAATTATGCAAATTTCCAAATCCAACTTGTCTATCTTATTTATATTTAATGAGCAATAAATTATTACAAACTGCTAGAAATGTAGGCATACAAAATCAAAGGAATTTTATTAACAGGGAGGCTGAGTGTTTAAAGATGATACAGTAGAACCTGAGAGCTCATGATGCAGGAGAAGAACCTGGATTTGGAATCAGACAAGTATGTTCAATACCCAGCTCTGCATGTTTACTGGCTGGGTCCCTCTGGAAGAGTCACTTAACCTGGGCCTTCAAATCCTCATCTGTAAAATGAGGAAAACAGACTAGATGAACTCTAAGGTCCTTTCCAGCTTTGACATGCTATGATTATATGGGGCAAAACTGAGTCATGGTACACTAGCTCTGATATTGATAATTTCTAGTACTTTGGAGCAGCTTCCACCTACCTACATCAATTGTTTTCCTCAATACCCTCAACTCTTCTGATCTTATCTATACTTTAACTTTTATATCCTTCAAAAGATGGAAATATTGATTAATAAATTAAGACAGCATATAAAACCTTAGAGTGTGAAATAAATGACAAGTGTCACTAATATCCTGATATTATCATTAATAAATTAATAATTTTAAATAACCTAGTAAAAAAATCCCTCAGGGTCAGAGAATGCTCAGAGGGTACATTAGATAATCTTTTCAGTCTATCACTATATGTAAGGATACCAAAAGTTGTTAGGTATCCCTAGGTTAGTTGTGTGGCACAAGTAATGAAAATCTAGAATGCTTAACTGGATGATTATTTGTACAGAAGTAAATTAACAAAGATGAGTTTAATTTTTCATTATTTTAATTAATTTAATGCTGGAAGATGTACTTGAAGAATTGAAATTTATCAGTATCATCGATTAGGAAACACTGATTCCAAGACAGGCAACAGATAAACTGGAAAGTATTGATGGATTTATAAAAGCATACTCTTCCCTTTTAACATTATCCAAATTCTGAGGAAAACTCTCCACATTTCAAATACTCACATCTGGTAAAAGACCGACAGTGCCTAATGCAGAAGGCAAAAAGACAACTTGGTTCCATGTACCACTGGCTTACCCTTATGCCCCTACATATTTTTTAAAAGGTTAGCTATTAAATAGCTATGCATGTGAACTTCTCACTGTTTACAGATGTTCCTCTAAATAACAAAACAGATCACTAAGTGTTCTAACAATTTTTTTCCCTTAAAAACTGCTAGCTAATTTTATTTCCCCACTGACTGAAAATATTCCATTCAATAACAACACTCATTGGCCATCATCATGAGTCACAGTTTACAAATAACTAGAATTAAAGTTATTCATTTGCCTTGGATTGGAAAACATGTAAATCCCAAAGAGTTCTCTAAGCGTATATAAATGTGCCTTTTGAAAATAAAATACAATCTAGTTAGTTTAATTTACTCTAGTAAATTAGATATTTTATCTGCCATAACTATAATATAGCCTGCAATCCCCACAATAATGAATACTTCTTTTGTTTTTCGAATCAAGAGCTAAACATCATGTTATGCGCATTTAAACCTTTGGAAAACATAACTGTTGATGAAACAGTTTACTGAAATAATCATTGTTGATTAGAATCTCTTAAACATTACCTCTTGGAAATATCTGCAGAGGCTCTATTAACTGTCCATTTACTTGCTGTTCCATTACTGTGGAATAATACTGCAAAGAGATTACAGAAAGAGATTACTCAGTAATGCATGAATACTGGAATGGACATTCATGGGTTGTTTAATTCATAGTAGTTTTTTTTTAAATTGCTAATATACATAACTGCTTTGAGAATACTTTCCCCCTACTTGAACATCAAAATGACTATAGCGAATGCTTAGGCCTGAAAGTTTAGTACAGTATAATCACCTAGATAAAACTGACACTGATTTCTAAAAGTAAAAATGTTGATTAAAATTTTATATAATCTCTAAAAGTATTTTGAAACGTTGCTTATTTAAAAGAACGCAAATGAATTTTAATGCTAAAGTACTCTATTGCCTCTCCCTCACACCACTCCAGCCCCAATCTGGTAAATAAAGATGTAAATGTTTCATATCTGACATGCCAGCCTATGAGACAAGTATTCTTTACATATACATATGTATACACACACATATATGTCCAATGAAAACATAATCCAAAACTAAACTATAAAGTGTGTTACATTAATAAGTACCAAGGAGGCTTCCAAAGAAGGTGGAATTAAAATGATACAAAAGGACCACTGCCAAGTTCCAAGCATGCTCCAACCCAGCACAAAACAAAGAATCCTTATCTTTAGAGACTTTTGTTATAACAATGAGGAAACTTAGGAAATGAAAACACTTTCAGAGTGTTTCAGTCTTCATAGTGATAACATTATTTTACTAAACTAAGTTAAATTTTGTGATTAAATAAATATTAGTTTTTATTAGCTTTTTCCTCTTCTCTCAGCAATTATGGATACTAGCATGAATCATTAAAGTCCAAGTGAATATGAGACTTAGAGATGGCTTTTGTTCCTTCACTCCTACTAATAGATGACCCAAAATATCCTTGATAGAAAAATAAAGACAAAAAATGCTGATGAAGTAATTTGAGAGGGTGTCTTCTAAGGGTACTCTCCCTTAACCAAACACTAATACTTTGGCATTAAGAGACAAATGACTACTATTTAGTTGCAACATTTGGGGAATATCTCCTTTGTTGACTTCCCAAAAAGGATCTTACTACATATAATTTTGCTGTATTTTTCTGCACAGCATAATTCTTAAATAATAATTATTATGTACAATGGAATTATTGAATCAAATGAATTTTGTAGAGAAATGTTATTTCTGGAAATCACAATACTCTCTTCGCCTTTATAAAAAATAAAGTGAAAGTAGATTTTTGATAGCTACAAAAATGTGCCTTGCTCTCCAGAGGCCTTCAAACTGTAAAGGAAATCGGTTCTCCCATTCCATGACCCTAAAGTCTTATATACATACAGTATAAATGTGCACTACATTCTCTGTGGAATATACACTAAGGCAAACGTTTTTCAGGAGACTATGTTCCTTAAAACCAAAGAAATACAGCATTCGCCATTACTCAAACAGTGATGACAAGTAAATGAAATATCAATCATGTAGGCTGTCAACCTTTTGGGACAGCAATAACTGTTAACAAGTAGTCTGGAAAAATTGTCCGAAAATGACTTGTCCTCGGCACTTGACTGTTTGAGGTTTCCATGGAAAATTAAGATGCCAGTGGCTATTTGGAACATTACTCAGGTATTCTTTTTAATGGAAAATTTGCCAGTTATTGATCCACAGCATGTACCCCTTGCTTCTGGAAGGCTGCAAGCAACTTTCCAATCAGTGGCTGTCAAAAAAATTACTGCCTTTTTATACTGATACAAGACAACAGTAGAAGTGCTGCTCTCCCATACTTAATGCTTTTCTTTAATTAATTGCTATGTACAATAGCTAAGTAATTTCAGTTACCACTTCAACACATTCCTAGAAACCAAAGCAAACAAAATCTTCTTATGCCTTCATACAACAAATTAATTATAAAGGTGTCTGAAAATGGTGCTTGGGGTCAAGTTTGAAAACAAATACCCTCAAATGTAAAGGGTGAGAACAGGTGCAATGCATTTTTTCCTACTATAAAACCTTGCATGCATGAAATTGGCCTGTTCTCTTATTTTATTTATTTACTTCACAAATAAATAAAAATTCTGTCTTTTTACTTTAGATCTCTGGCATATGATTGATAAAATATAGGCCACTGATGTCACGGGAAAATTTCTGGACATTTACATCTCTTTTTATACTGGAACCTATTCTCTCAACAGTTAACATTAATGATCTTAGGTGGGTGATTTGTTAATTTTTCTATAAGCAATTTTTTTTTTTACTGAGCCCTTTCAAATGTTGAAGTAGATTTCCTCCCATGAAAATCTCATTTTTAATGTCTCTGTATGACTGGGGGAGGTAATTTTTATGTACCTAAATAAATTAAATCATTAAGGTTTGTCATAAACAAGGTCCTCCCAAACTAAATTCCTAGTGCTGGAATAACACATCCTCAATCCCATTTCAAACCCCAGGCTAAGAGGACCTTTATGAAGAAGGCTGAGCGAATTTCTGAAATGCCATAAAACTATGCAGAGTTTCCAGGAGTCTGTCACTTCTGCTGCCTCTTCTATATCAAAAAGTACCAAAAAACTAAAAAGGTTACCTTTACTTCTTTCTGGCATCAAGTCAACCTCTTCCTGTTTGTGTTCCCCTCCTCTTTTCAAAATTTTCATTTTCTCCTACCTTCCATTCTAAAGAAACAGGGGAAGGGAGAGGAGGACTAGCTCCTATTTCATTTTAAACAGGATTAAACCCATCAATTATTCCAAAGCCTAAATTATTAGGCTTGAAATGTCTCTCAAACAAGCTCATACTGCCAAGATACTCACAGTAGCCAGAGCAATCAAAGTAATATTAGCAAAGTCACTAACTAGATCTACCATAATTATTTATAATCCTATATGAGTCATGGGCATCATGTATAAAAAATATCTCTTAAGTACAATTTAGTTTGTCCACCTACCAAAATTTTTCCAGCATTTACTCACATAAAACCAGTACAAAATGCTTCATTAAATCAAAGTTAGTATTAACATTTATTAAATTTGTTTTGTGGTATTCTTTTTCTCACACATTAACTGAGGCAATAGTCAATAAGCTAACCAGGTAAAGATTAATCAGTTTTGTATTTGTTAATGGAGCCTCCTGAACCAGCTATAGATTAGTTTCAGCATCCGTCTGAGATGCTCTTAAAAAATTCTTAAACAATTGTAACAAGGATGTGACACAAAGTTTAGCAGAGTTATTCAAAATCTAATTAATTTGAGACTGAGGGCCACATTCAGCAAGGGGATAAGAAGTACTTGTTTTCTTTGGCTTTGTTTTGTTTTGAGAGTTATCTAACAGCTTTCCTATTTGTAATCAACCTAATTCAAATTCTAATAGTAAATTTAATCAATAAATATCATTTTTTTCTTCATGGAAAACTGCCATTTTAGAAGGGTAAAAGTACATTTTTTTCTAACGAAGAACAAGAAACATAAAAGCTAAGTTACCATAACACTAACCAGCCGAGTATATAGACTAAGAAAGTATAAGTATTTAAAAAATAAAAAATACTTTCCACAAAGTAAGTGTTCTGGAAGAAAAATGCTATTGGAATACTTTTATTTAATCTTGGTGTGTTCATACTAAAGACTTCTAACTAGGTCAGTTGAAAGTTTTGCCACAAGAACAGAAATGCTGATTGAGCCAGTTTAACCAGTAACATCCATCCTCTAAGACTAAATGGGTGTTCTTGGCATATATGTCTGCTAACTAAACAGTTTCATTTTCTGTTCTCCCTCTCACCAGTGATTTTTCAAGGTACCAACTTTCTCAGTATCTGTTTCTTATACTGTTTCCCATGTCTCATGTAAAAACAGGTGACATTTCTTCTAAGGTAAGTACTTTAGAATACAAGTACCATACCTGGAGAGATCTGTGATCTCATCAATATGGACATGCAGACCACCACCCATCTGTGTCTACCCCACCTGTGTGTTCCTGTCCTTCCTTAAATCCACGAGGGATTGAGGTGTCATCCAACATGCTTAGGAGGGTCTTCTTTGAGATCTTCAAACATTTCATGGCCATCCTTGGAGAATGCTGAGGTGTCCACTGCTTATTCCTCACCTGCTCTTCCTCCATGACAGGCCCATTCCTTTTTCTAGTCATACATTTGTCTAATGATATCCATTATATCATGCCTGTGCAAGTCTCCAGCTGGAATATGTTATAGCCTGCTCATGCCTACTATGTGTCTTTCTATGCAGAATATGCTTTAATTACACAAGAAAATAAGTATTAATGATTCACAGTCAGACCTCATTTGAGTTAAAAATCAGTATCACCCAACGTGGTCACTCATCTTATTGACTATTTGCCTCTAGATCAGAGGTTCTTAAACTCTTTAGTGTCTTGGACCCCTTGGGCAGGTAGTCAGTCTGATAAATCCTATGGACCGTCTTCTCAGGATAACGTTTTTAAATGCAGCAAATAAAATACATAAGATTAAAAAGGAAACAAATTCTGTTGATATGCAGTTATCATAAATTTTTTTTTAAGTTCAAAGACTCCAGGTTAAGAATTCCTGTTCTACATGATCACCAAGATTCCTTTTAACTCTAGATTTCTATGACCATGCTTTATGACTTCACAACTACATTTCTTACTTAGAATTGTTATTAATTTTTGGCCTGGAAAAGAATTCTAATTTTAGAAAAAAGGTTTTATTTCAGAGAGTTTCTGATGTTTAGCTCAGCCTGGAAATGAATGTACACTAGACAATTAAACCCATACAATTTCCTAATATTAATGTATAAGAAGTCATTTTTTAAAGAAAAATATGCCACTTAATTTTTTATGGCAAAAGTTATTGCAACAACACCAAGAGTAAATATACTACAGTCTGGGAGGACTCTCAATATGAATGATTTAGTAAGACTTATACTCTAGAGTGCTGCCCAGTTTGTTTTTATATTTTATAAGCCACTAAGGAGAGTATGGGTTCCAAGATATTTTTAGCAAAAGAAAGAAGAAAAGAAAAAATTTAGGAAATATTAAGAAAAGCTAAAGGATGGAACAGGGAAATTCATAATTCATAATTCTGGGGCAAAGGTAGATGAAGTATGTAATTTATGGTCACAAGTCTTGTGAAGAACAACTTAAGCTATTAATTCACTTTATGGTTTTATTCCATTAAATACTTTTGTAATCAGGCCCAAAATGCATTTTCTATATATTCATTACACGGCTATTTTACTGGATCTCCCAGTCCCCCAGAACGCAACCTCCACTCCTTTCCATTCTGCGAAAATCCCATCTACCTCCTCTCATAAATCCTCCATAGAACAAGTAAATTGAAGAGCTTTAGGCTCGATTGTTAGATAACTTCTTCCGACATTGAATCTGAATCTTAAAAAAGAAAAATATGCTCCGTATAAATATCTAACAATGAGAACCACCTAAGAATGGAACAAACTTCTTCAGGAGGTAATAGAATCCCCTGCACATGAGGTTTTTAAATGAATGTGAAATGACAAACTTGTTAAGGATTTAGAAAAAGGAATTATTGTTGGGTTTCAGAGTGGCTTAGAAGGCTTCTGAGATCCTTTACAACTCAGAGATTGTGATTCTCAGCTTTAATTCTTTAGAGACTGCAGGACCTGCAATTATGTATGTATGCGTGTGTGTGTGTGTGTATATATACATATATATATGTATGTATGTATGTATGTATATATCATCCCCAAAAGAATATTGGTGTTTTTAAAAATGGGCATTTGTTTCATGGAAACTTTAGAATCATCAAAAGAACTGCATAGTTTCTCTAAAGTAATGGAAACTGCTTGTTTCTTAATATTCCATTTTAGACCCAGGTGCCCACTGTAATACTTATCTAGGATATATGTACTAATGGAAGAGCTCTATGGCTTGACCATCCACCTGGACATCATTGTTTGAACAAAATACATTCTTCAATTCTTGTTTTTTTATTTTCCTATCTGGTCTTCTAGGATAAGCTATTAGTACTATAAGGAACTAGAAAAATTAAAAGAAGCTAGAAGTGCCACAGAAATATTCTACAATGCAATAAGTCCTACCCAAAGGCCTATGATACTAAAATGACTAGAAGTTTTGCTTGATTGGTCCAGAGAAAATAGCACTTTTTTCAGGAAACCTAATTAACATAGTAATACACATAAATGTAACTGGCTAATTATAACAGAAGGAATATTATTTACTTTCTAGAAGAAAGCTTGTTTTGTAGAGCCAATAAAGAATAATAAAAAGTATTATTAGTCCCACATTTCTAACTTATTGACGAGAAAAAGAAAGCTTATTTTATTAGTTTCCCTAATATTTACCATAAGTCAGCTTCTTAAATCTGTCTTTAATCTGACCTAACAGACAACATAATTGGCAAAATATTTCAAATTATAAAGAAAAAAAATGTATTAACTCTCTCCCTCCACCAATGATAAAATTTTAAAATTCCTTCTTTGCCAATACTGCAAGCCTACCCCATTATATGTAGCTCAGTTAGTAATTACAGCAATGATCAATAAACTAACCAACTATCTGCAGTCCATAGTTAATTTATTAGATTTCCTTTTGAAGAAGCCAACAATTATAAGACTGAAAGATGCCTACAAACTCAATTACAATACTACTTTATTGTGTCATCAGTTATACCTCCCTTCAATTATCCCTTATACCTTTCAGTAACAGGATTTTCTTTGCTGAATTAAACTGCTGTGAAGCACACAAATGCCCCAGCAGATCAAACACACACAACAACAAAAAAAACCACAACACACGAAACCAATCTGCCTCAAGGGTAAAGTCATGCTTATGCTTATATTCTTGTCCACAAAAATGGCCTAAAATTTCACTGGCTGGTCAGTGAGTTGGGGTTTTCTCCGCTGCTAAAATTTACATACTTTCTTTTCCTAAAATGATTATGAAACAATGGTCCACAATATAATCACTGATTAATTAATTCAGGGATAAGAAAGGAAATCAGATCACAGAAGTGGGAAAAGGTCCCATATGTACAAAAATATTTATTGCAGCTCTCTTTGTGGTGGCAAAAAACTGGAAATATAGGGGATGCCCATCAATTGGGGAATGGCTGAACAAGCTATTGTATATGAATG
>CM053589.1:89600725-89617624 GCA_028646515.1 Pseudochirops corinnae
CTAGGAATATTATAGCCAAGTTCTGGAGTTCCCAGATCAAGGAGAAAATATTACAAGCATCCAAGAAGAAACAATTCAAATATTGTGGAAACACAATCAGGATAACACAGGATATAGCAGCTTCTACATTAAGGGATCCAAGGGCTTGGAATATGATATTCCGGAGGTCAAAGAAGCTAGGATTAAAACCAAGAATCACCTACCCAGCAAAACTGAGCATAATGTTTCAGGGGAAAATATGATCATTCAATGAGATGGAGGACTTTGAAGCATTTTTGATGAAAAAACCAGAGTTAAATAGAAAATTTGACATTCAAATACAAAAAGCAAGAGAAGCATGAGAAGGTAAACAGGGAAAAAAAAAATCATAAGGAACTTATCAAAGTTGAACTATTTACATGCCTATGTGGAAAAATGATAATTATAACTTATGAAACTTTTCTTAGTATGAGGATAGTTGAAGGGAATATAAATGTGTATATATGTGTGTGTGTACATATATGCATATGTGTATGCATACATATATATGTCTATATAGGAGGGTATATGTGCATATGGATACATATGTAAGTGTGTGTGTATATGTGTACAGGTATATATAAACAGAGGGCACAGAATCAATTGAATAGGAAGGGATGATGTTTAAAAGTAGAAATTGAGAGGTGAGAGAGGAATATAATGAGAGGAGAGAGAGACAGAATGGGGTAAATTTCTCATATAGAAGAGGCAAGGGATAACTGTTACAATGGAGGGGAAGAACAGGAAGGCAAAAGGGAATGGGTCAACCTTACTCTCATTGAATTTGGCTTAGGGAGGGAATGACATACACACTAAATTGGGTATCTTGGCCTACAGGAGAGTAGGGAGGAAGGGGATGAAAGGGGGGATGATGGAGGGGAGGGCAGATTGGGGGGATGTTAGTTAGAAGCACACAGTTTTGTAAAGGGACAGGGTCAAAGTAGAGAATAGAACAAGTAGGGGGTGGGATAGGATGGAGGGAAATATAGTCAGTCTTTCACAATATATCCACTGTGGAAATGTTTTGCATAACTACACATGTGCAACCTATATTGAATTGCTTATCTTCCCAGTTAGGGTGGGTGATGGGGGAGTAAGGGAAAGAATCTGTAATTCAAAGTTGTAAAATCAAATGTTTAAAAAAATTTTATTATTATTATTTTTTTTTTTCATGTAACTGGGAAATAAGATATACAGGCGCTGGGGTATGGAGATCCATCTTGTCCTGTCAGAAAGTGGGAGGAAAGATGGGGGAGGATATAGGAGAGAACAGATTGGGGAGGGGGTATACAGTGGGGTTGCTGTTTTGGGGTGGTGGGTAGGGGAAAGATGGGGAGAAAATCTGTAACTTAAAATCTTGTAGAAATGAATGATGTAAACTAAAACTAAACATAAAATTTAATTTAAAAAATAATTAAATATATTACAAAATAGAAAAATAATAAAAGTCCTAAAACAAAATTTAACCTCAGCATTCTCTTAAAGGGAATAACAATAAGGATAGAGTAAACCATCCTCAGCAGTATGGAGGTAAACCTTACCTTGACTCAGAGGAATTGGAAATTGAGGAGAGTCTGGCCTTCAGGAACTGTTTTCCATAGAAAAAAGTCCTTTGGTAATGTATTGAGTAGAGTACTCTAGGGAATTTTTCTGAGAAGCTATTTTCCAAGAGGGGTAGAAGGGGTTGGTTGGAGTCCTGACTTAATGTAGCTTGGCTTACCAAAAGTGTAATCTGAATTAACTGAGGAAACAAACTTCAAGCTTCTAAGCATATCAGTTTATTAAGCAGTGCCTACCAGTTGAATAACAAGTCAGGACCAGGCCTCCTAAACTTTTCAGTGGACCTCAAAAACAGGGAAAAACAGATTTTTATGCATTAGAACAATTAACAAGATTTAAACAGGATACATAATTAGGTAATCTGATTTCTTTGTACATCCATACCTACATTTATTTATTTATTTTTAGTTTTCAGCATTCACTTCCATGGTAATCTGATTTCTAATGGAGAAAAGACTAGAGGAGGGAGAGGATGAACAGATGTGATTTCCTGAAATAAGAAAAAGAAGTGGCCCACTCACTGTCAATAAACAGGGAAGTAGTAACTCATTGACTAGTACAGGGCTGGTTTTCAGATAAGACATATGGGTTGCTTGAAATATGTAATTATGAGAAAACTCCTTGCATCAATCTTCAGATCTTACTCGGTTTCTGGTCATCATAAGCTAAGTCCTTAGAGTCTCTAAGCAACAGAGGAAAGTGGTCCATCTTCCTAGCTTGACAGGGCTAGGTTCAAGCAATGCAATAAACTGATTTTTTTCCCACAATTCCCATGATTGAATAAAATTTTCTCACAAGACAGAAATTGAACTAGATCCATAATTGAAAAGAAAGTGAACTTTGTTCCAGCATTGAATTACAGATTCCCTTAGGCCTATTAAGGGGCAGGGAAGATCTTCAGATTACCATTACCATTACCATTGCACAAGGGCACCCCCCTGTGGAGTCATTAATTGTAGCTACCATTGTTTTTCAGGGTTACTTTCAACTCGTGCAATTGGGTAACCCATATAATATCCTTTATGGGTAACAATGGGGCAAATTGTAATGTTCCCACAGGAAACCTCTTAGGAAAACTACTTAAATCCTGGAATCAAGGCAAGGTACTAGTTCAGCAAGGAATGATGAAGAGGCACACTATTAAATTAAATGACCTTTGGTTTAAGACTGCTAGAAATTCAGCTGATAAACTTCTGTTGCAGTAAAAATTTGCAATAAAAAGAAACTGAGGCGCAAAGTTCTGAGCACAGTTTATTATCAAAGCTAGCAATTGCCAATAAATGGGATACAAGGTTCTAATAACCAAGGATAAAACTGATAGTCAAAGCAGCTCCTTTATGGTATTGAGCATACAAAAATAAACCAACATAATAGACAGAAATAGGATGGGCATATGAATTATGGTTGGCTAGAGTCAGAGACAGGGATTCTGCTATGGTTGTTGGTTGGTGCTGCTTACGTCTGTTTCTTACCAGGTATACTAATATCCTGTGGTGGGCATTTTTAGGGGGAATAGGAGGCCTGGGGTTTGTATTCTTCTGATTTGCAATAGATTAGGAATCTTGTGACTGACTAAGTCCCATAAAAAAGAGAAACTAAAAGAAGTTGGAGTGGTTGTCTGTGTTTCCTGGGAAACAGGGAGCCTGTAGGATACGTGTGGCAAGCTGTAGGTACAAGGATAGAGTCAGCAACTGAAAAGTCAGTCTTAAGGGGTTTTAAACTCATAAAATGAGGGAGAATAAGTAAATTGATTAAATGTTAATAAAATAGAGCAGAATAATCAATGGGATAATGAATTTTCATTTTCATTTCCACAATTTATCCCCTTTGATTTTTTGAGGAACTATGCTTCCTCAGTGAATCACCCTCCTATAGACTTGAATAACAACACTTTACATATTCAAAAGGTAACAAAGAAAATTTAACAAACATAATTTTCAAAAAGAAAGAGTTGAAGTAATAAAAATAAAGGTGCATTGACAAAATATGTCAGGGGAAGTCCCCATTAGTACATAGTCCTTATAGATGGAAGGGTACATGGGGAAGAAAAGGAGAAATCTAAAGATAGGATAAGAATCTCAAAATAAGTCCTGATCAATATACTGAGAAGACAGGGCACTCAACTGGCTTGATGAGATGGAGTCTTTTGTGCCATCTAAGAGGAGCAAACTTGGTGAGCTCTTTTTGTTGTAGATGGATTGGGAGATGTTTGTGCGGGTTCTCTTAAGTAAAGCTACAAAATCTCTGTATATATTATACATTTTATTATATGCTACTATATTATACATGGTATATATTACATATACTACACACATACACACACACACATACACACAAATATGTGGCTGTTAACACAGGATTACTTAAAAGTCCTTGCAACTAAAGATTTAGTATTGTGACTTCTCTAGATATTTACCCTGGCCAGTGAGGTTGGTATAAAAGGAAAAAGGTGAAAAATAGTCATGAAAGACTATTATGATACAATTTGGAAAAACTCATAGCTTTCTTTGATTTCACACTAGAGTCATTCACACTAGAGTCATTCAGGGAAACTGAGTCAAGAGGATCTTACCTTTACCTGCACAAAGTTGTTTTCTTAACTTTCTCCCAAGGGCAAACATCTGCCTGTAACAGCCCTCAGACTGTAGCACACGGCTTTCATTTGAATAAAACTGGATCAGTGACAACCCAATAATATTCTGAGTCAGAAGTTAGAGCAGTATAAAAGTGTAGTACCAAGAGATCTTACCTTTCATAATAAGGTACCTGTTTAAAAGCTAGGGTAATATTATTTCTTTGAGTAACATCAGGAATTTACTTTAAGTAGGATTTTAATGAAATAATGCATCCATTCTATCACTAAGGAATTAAATGAATAAAATCAAAATAGACTCCCTATTTTATGTGTCACTGATCAATACATCAAATTTCTTCTATTGTCCTAAAGTTTGGGCTAAAGAAATGGTGTGATGTTAAAGGGATCACTTACAACTAGAGTGAATTTCCCAATTTCCAAAGAAAGATCTTTAGTGGCCCATACTAGAGCAGAGACCCCATTTAATTCAACTTCATGGTCAGGGATGGGTCAAAGCTGGGCACCAAAGATGGAATGGCATAAACTTTCACTGGGGAATGTTGCCCTTATAGGTTCTTGAGGTCTCATTAACTTCTGATGTTAAATTGAATTTCATTTGGATTTGCCTAAGGGGTTGAATTGATAACATTGATCTCTACCAAGTTGATTGATTCCATTTGATCATGTTTGTCTTATAATTAGCAACTTACCTATTGATATATAATGATTATATATATAATAAATTTGCTGTATAATTAGTTAGTT
This sequence comes from Pseudochirops corinnae, assembly GCA_028646515.1. Taxonomy (NCBI): domain Eukaryota; kingdom Metazoa; phylum Chordata; class Mammalia; order Diprotodontia; family Pseudocheiridae; genus Pseudochirops; species Pseudochirops corinnae. The sequence goes on from CM053589.1 coordinate 89,605,644, forward strand.
GCTATATAGTTAGTTAGTTGGATTACACTTCTTATTCAGGGATCCTATGAATACAAATACAATCTTTAATAATTCAGTTGAACAGCTGTTATTTACCTTAGGATTAATTGTGAGTGTAACTTTAAACATAATGCAGAGAAGCAATTAATAAGACAAGGGGATGGCAGTGATGAGACCACGACTCAGAAGGCCCCTCTTTAATTATGGTGAAAAAAATGCCTCCCCCTTAAAACCAAAAAAAGATTTAAGGAAAGAATCCTACACAAGGCACCAGTACCCACTGCCCCATGCATTTCCATTGCAATTTGGTGAGTGTCATTCAAATTCCCTGGAGCTTGTGAATGTCAGCAACAATTTCTCCTGATTTGTTAATGTAAGAACAAGATTGATTAATAATAGCATAGGCCTCTCCATAGGCAGCAATGAGAAGATCCAGTACCATGCAGTTCTGTAAAATAATTTCTGATATGGAATTTACCTTTATCTGAAGAAAGGAGATGGCACTGCATATTTCAGAGATGGCTTCGATTGGGATGTGTCTTGAGGTAGCCTTTCAATATCATTATATTCCTTATTGACTGAAACACTCTGTTCATGCCCAAATGTAGGATTAGGATCCACAAAACTTTGTGGCTAGACTGTTGTGCCCAATTTTGTATATTTCAGTTTGTTTCTTATGTGTCTCTCCATCTATGAAACCATGCCCAGATTTCTAGTAGTTTCCTTTCAGTTAAGCTTATGGAATGATTAAAAACAGAAATAGGGAGGAATGCAGAGGAAATTTTGACAGTGACTTGTGAGTAGGGAAATCCTAGTTCTATTGTCCTTGAGGTCTTATTCATTTCTGATGTTAAATTGAATTTCATTTGGATTTGCCTAAGGGATTGAATTGATAACATTGGACTGTACCAAGTTGATTGATTCCGTTTGATTGTGTTTATCTTACACTTAGCAAAAACAAAAGGATCAAATGGCTCTGCTAAAGAGGAATTACTCTCTTCAGCTGGTAGCTGTGGTCTGGTTTTGGATGCCTGAACAGGAATAGGTATCCATTGATTGGGATTATTCTGGTGAATGTGATGATAAACCCAAGACCTATAAGGTCTAATAGTTCCAAAGTAATGCATTTTGTTTTATGTAACTATGAAGACCCATAATAGCATTATTATTTATAAAATCATCATGAGATTAAACCTGTAATGTGATCCTCAAAAGAATAAAAAAGTGGAAAGGAGAGGAAAAGGCCTTGAGATTGTGCCACCACTCTTTTCTGGTGTGGTTATGGTTAAACGAGAGAGATGCCAAGGACTTAGGACTTTCAGTTGTGGTAGTAGATTTCTGAGTTTCAGATCTTTTACTCACCCCTCTAGAACTACTATAGTCTCTAGTAGAGACTACAAAGAAAGGAAGGATGGTGAAATTAATGATTGTAATCAATACCCAGAGAGCAAGTGAGATGAGTCCAGCCCAGTTGACTCTTTGGATGACATTCTATAGAAAGAACATATGATAATAATGCTAAAATCAAACCAATATAACAAGAGTTAAAATGTCAGGTTGTCCTACTCTACAGGTCCTTCCTTTGCATGTCTATCAGTTTGTTCTTCAGATGAACAAGGCCTGAGTTCTTTTGAGTCCTCATGAGCTGCAACAAATGGCGAATAATAAGTCAGATGATCTGGGATTCTCCAAGTTTAATTCCTGTGTCTTGGAGAAGTAGTCATCTATGGCTACAAGGGTGGAGTTGGCAGCATTAGAGGTCTTAACTCACAAAATGAGGGGGAATAAGTGCAACAATTAAGCCTTAATAAAATAGAATGGAATAATCAATGAAATAATGAATTTTCATTTTCATTTCCACACTATTTTGGTCTATATATGGCACCTTTGATTATTACACCTTGCAGAAATTAAGAATGACTATTGAAGATTCTTACCCATACCAAATGAAATACTAGTCCTGCTGGGCATTCCTGAGTGATGAAACTATGCCCACCACAACAGAAGGGGGCTTCTCTCTGTCCTGTTCCATCTTCTGCCTCTTTTACCTCTACTTCTCCCTTGTCTACTTCTCCAACTTATTCCTCTGTTACTGGAGACTTAGTCTTCTCTGAAACTTTAATTAGGGATGACCTAGTAGCCTTTTTTGTCTTCAGGAGAGGGTGATCAAACTGCAGGGAATCTGCCATCAGTCCTTTTGACTTTTCTGTATGTAAGAGAGACCTTCCTAAATTTGTTGAATATCCAGTTGCTATTATAATCCAATTCCAGGCCATCTTCAGAGGTTATAACCTGACTTGTAGAGATGTAATGGATTTAAAGAGGACTTTATACTCCCCTGGAGAAAAGACTGCCATACTAGAAGCATTAAACAGGCTGTCTCCAGCAGCAGTCCCTGCTGGTCCAGGAGGTCTCCCTAATTGACCATTATAGGACCCACACTAGAACCCTAATAATCCACCTAACCGTACTAGACTGACAAGCCAGAGAAGCATTCCTTGGGATCATGGAGGTATGTGCAGTATGTCCTGATAATTGGAGTAAATTTCAGAAGACCATTTAGGAGGAAAATGGAATCTACAGCCATTTTCACAATAAGCTTTTGTAAAAGCTCTAAACACTATGCAATGTTAGACCCAATAAACTCAAAATTTTTAAAACTAATGTTAAAAATTGTTTTTACATGTAATTGGGAAAAATAAAATACCCAATAAACCCAAGAGATGAAAAAATTCTTAATTCTGCCTTTATTAACCAATCAGTGCCAGAAAATCATAATTACTTCCATAACAATTGTCCTGAGTGGCATGGGAAGACTATAGATGGACTTAAAGCCATTGACCACTATATTTATGAAGGAAGGAACAGAGTGGAGAAAAATCCTAAGGAAAAGCTTGAAAAGGAAACTCATATATACAAGAGGACATCTTAAGAGAGAAGGCATGGAGAGAAAACAAGATTTATAAAATAAGAATAAAGGAGATATTTACAGTTTCAGAACAGCAGTGGTTTGAGAAGATTTCAATGAGAATCTTTGCCATGCAGGTACAGGGAGGAGAGAGAGACTGTGGACTGTGGACTGTGGTGAGAGTTTTGTTTTCCCTGAATTAGATGTCCTTGCCCCAAATCATCCTATTCTTTGTCTCACCTCACCAATGGTGCATCCTGTATCACTCTCAAAATTGATGATACCTTTTATATGATATACTGGTGCCATTAACTTGGTTCTTAAAGAAAAACAAAAGGAGTCCTAGATGTACTTCTGGGTTTCAAAGGGTTGTTGGAATTTAAGGAGAACCCCAAGATGTGCCCATTCTGTCTCCACATTCACTGTAGACTCTCTTTTAGTACAGTACTCTTTTCTGTTAATGCCTGAAGCACTGATGAGATCTGTTATGTAAATTAAGGGCTACCATTTCATGCCTTCCTGGTAACTCTTTCTTTCTATCCCCCAGATGACTCTTGATCTTTGTTTCCTGTACTGATAAATCTTACTGATGACAATGAGGAGATTCTCCCCTTGTTCCTTCTATTGTCTCTTACTGTCCATAAGAAAGAAAATAAGGGTCCCAGTATTTCACTAGACATTCCCGAGTCCTTTATGGGTCAATTCATCTTCTGATGTGGGACTCTTAAAATCTGCTGTCCCTGTTATTGTCACTACCAAAAGGAAGTCCCCACCATCCTCACCTCAGTACCTTTTGTCCTGGGAAGCCTATGAAGGAATTTCACAAATCAGTGACTCTCTTAGAAAACAAGATACCATTGTGCCTTGTGGGTCTTCTTGTAATACTCCTGTTTTGCCTGTTAAGATGCCTAAGTCAAGCCCTGAGGATAAACCTGTTACTCCTTTGTGCTGGGCCTGTGTGCTGTTAATGCTTATTTAGTACCTAGACATCCAGTAGTGTCTTAACCCTGCCACTGTTGTTTCTTCTATTCTTGTGGAGGTACCTGTTTTACCATGATAGATTTGTGCTCAGCTTTCTATAGCATCTCCATTCACCCTGCCTCACAAAACCTGTTTGCCTTTGCCTGAAAGAATGCTCATGGACTACATGGACCAGTCTGCCTGAAGTGTATGTAGAGAGCCCCTCTTTTATTTCTCAGATGTTGCAACAGGATTTACCTTCCATTGTCTTCAGTTTCTACTCTGATCCAGTATTTTGATGATCTTCTATTAGCAGCACCCACTGCTGACATTTACCAAGAAGATAGCTGCCATCTTCTTATCAGAGAAGCCACAAAGTCTTTAAATCAGAGATACAGTGCCGCTTCCTTCAGATAAAATAATTTGGTTTCATTTTGTCTGCTGGCACTCGTTCTGTTTCTCTGAAGCATGTACAAGTTCTCCAGCACCTGTCTGTCCCAAAGATTAAGTAGTAGTTACAAGCTATCCTGGGAGCTGCTGGGTCCTGTAGGCAGTAGATTCTATCATCTATTGAGATTACCAAACCTCTTATCTCTTTAACCAATGACTCATTTCCAGAACCTTTATCATTTGAGTCTGAGCACCCTACCACCTTTGCTGACCTCAAGAAAGCCCTACTATCAGCACCAGCACTATGACTCCCGGATTACAGTAAGCTTTCATGCTTTTTGTCCACAAATTAAGGGGGAAGTGGCCTCTGGAGTACTGACCCAAGCCCACTTTGTATCCAGCACCCTGTTACTCAGTTCAGCTGGATTCTATGTCTGTGGGCATCCTGCCTTGTCTAAGAGCTGTGGTTACTAATGGCCTTCTGGTAGAGAAGGCTTGTGATTTAATTCTGGGAACCACCTTAGCAGTGCAGTGACCCTATGATGTTGAAGCCTGCTTATTTTGTCATCAAACTCAGGCATTTTCAGATCAAAGACTAGCAAAATATAAAGTGACATTACTAAGGCAGGAAAATTTGATTCTTGAGTGCTACTCTGTTCTTGGTCATGCAGCTCTCTTTCCTGATCTATCTCTAATGAACCTTTGCATAACTGCTTCTTTAGTGGACTTTGCTGAAAGTACCCGTTATGACCTTACCAATACTTCCCTCTAGAATTTGAACTATAGTCTGTCTTACTGATGGTTCTTCTTTTATGAGAAATGGTATTCAATATACTGGTGAAGATATGGTCTCTGACCATGATGCCCTTTGGGCAGCCTCATTGCTCCAGCTATAGAATTGGTGACTCTGACTCAAACATGCTGCCTTGCTGTCAGTAAAAGGGCAACTGTCTACATAGACTCCTGGTATACCTTTGACTCTGCCATGCCAACAGAATGCTCTGGCTATAATGAGGTTTTCTCATCTCTTCCAGTAAGGTTATTGCTAATGCAGAATTCATCAAAGACATTCTGTCTGCCATTCACCTACCTAAGGCCCTTGCCACAATTTTACACACATCAGTTGCACTGATCCTGTTTCCCAAGACAGCAATAGAGTAGATGAAGCCACGAAGCAGGCTACTGTAGAGGGACTGGCTCATGTGACTTTCACCCTGGAATGATGATGAAGTTTACATCAAGAATTTCCAGCAGACCAGAGAAACTCACCCCACTCAAGAAGATCCTTTCCAAGTGCTACTGACTACTCTGACTCCAATCAAGATTGATGACAAAGACTCCTGGATTCACTGCATGCGTGGGAAAACTACCTTTTATTCCAATACATAATGTACCTTTTACTTTATCTGATCTTACTAATATTACCTGTTACTTCCTCAAGTAGCAAGTTAGTCCCTCAGAAAGTGGAGAACCAAAAGAATGTAACAAGAGTATGGATTGCCTTTATCTTATTATGTATAGTAGGCCTTATGATCCTTGGTTTTATGATATGTAAAATGTATAGATCAGTAACAGAACCCAGGATACCCCTTCCTTATTTCCTTCTCTTAATTCTGAGGATGATGTCCTTTGCTTGCTCTGGTCCATCCCTCCAATGCTGACCAAGATGGGAGAGTGCTTTGATCTGCAATCTCAGCAGTTGGTTATACTAGCCAGGATATGGACCAAAAGGTGACCTTGCCTGTACAGCTGGCCATAGACCTCTCTCCCTCGGGTCTACATCTCAGTCTTCTACCTTTGATACCTCTAGTACTGGCTCATCATTTTCCGGGAAAAGTTATACAAAACAATCCTCCTTATAGGATGTGGCAATACTAGTTCTATGACCCCAACCTCTGTCCTCCACTTTTTCCTTCCTAGGGAAATAGATGAACTGTGTTTTTCCTCTGTGGGTCCCAACACTTTTATTGGTCATCATCATCAGTCTAATACTTTTAGAGGTCTATAACTACTACAAGAAGATAACTAAGCAGCTGAAAAATTGGAACAATAGGATTCCCAGCCTCAATAAGAGTCATCTATTCTGAAACTGGACTCTTACTACTCTCTCTACCCACTATGAAAAGAATCCCTTTGAGAAGGAAACAGATGAGCACTTCTCTAAGGTAGAGGAGATAGGTTTGAAGGAGACAGATGACTGCTTCTCTAAGATAGATGAGTTAAAGGATCCCAGACCATCTTCTAGCTCTAATTACCCAACAATAATTATAACTGATGAAAACTCAGAGGAACTGCAAAGCACATCCTTGTTTGAGGAACATAGGCTACCTCAAGTCCTATGTAGAACAACCACCTGACATTTTAATCCTTGTTATATTGGTTTAATCTTCACATTCTTGCCCATAGTCTTTTTCTTTTCCTTCAGGCGTAAGCCAAAGGAATGACCAGATAAAATTGGTCTGTACTACTGTAATAGTTACAATTTTGAGAATCCTTCCCCACTTTGTAGAACTAATTCCAGAGCTAGGGGTTGCCATCCCATAACTCAGAGACCTACTATTGCATCTACTGCTCCTGCCCTCAGATCTACCAGAACTGGAAGTGCTTGGTAGCTTAACTTTTCTGCTTTTATTGAGCCAACCACTTCCCCTCAGTTTCCTTTTTCTGTACCTCCAAGAACTACTTCTAGCATACCCTCATCTTCTACTTTTGCATCTCCTATAATTTTAAGAGGAAATATCCTCCCTTGGAGAAAGTCTTCTTTGCATGAAAGTGAACAAATGGTTGTTTTCTGTATTGCTATTTATCTCAGTGATCTTGTTTAGAGCTCTGCTCTTGTCCAGACTTCCTACCTATTTGGTCATGATTTTAGTGTTATTGCCCATTGTCCTCTCTGCTCATGCTAATGAATTGATTAATAAGAACTCTATTGTCCACCTACCTAGCCAATTAGAACCCATATCACTCTAGATTTATTTTGGTTTGATTTATTTGGTCCTCATGGGTGTTGGATGTGTCATCATCTCCACCAGAACAATCCTGACCAAGTCTCCAAAATTATACCTTCGCTAGCACCTGAAGAAAGTAATCTCTCTTTGTGGGACCATTTGCACCTTTCGCCTTTACTGACTGTAAGATTAACCAGACTGACTGGGATCAGTCAAAATGGAATGTGACACTGCCCATGATGATTCAAACCCTTTAACGAGTCTCAGATTTCAGTTAAACTCAATGTGAGATGGAAAACTAATGAGATATTTGAAATCTATGAAAATAGGAGTCCCCCACTTAATTTTATATGGCCATTACCAGTGTTTCCTCTTTTTATTAGGAAAAATGAGAGTGAGAATATCCCTTTTGATTTGGGAAACCAGATAAATTGTACCCTCACTCTTCCTTTTCCTGACATTAATAAGGCAAATTTATTTATCTGTGCCAAAACTCATTCCTTTAACAGCTCTGGTGATTCACCCCGAAAATTCACTTTTACAACCCTTACTTAAAATGGTCAAGGTCTCTCCAGTCAATCAAAAACTATCTTGTATAGTATAGGAACTAGTGACTCCAGGCAAGTTCTTTATTTGTTCTAGCATAGCCTTTGCTTCTTTTCCCCCAGGATGCTTTGGACATACGGAATTGCTTTTGTAGTCCCACTTGTATCAGTTTTTATGTATCATTCAGTAGGCTTAATGGAAAGGAAAGTTACTGGAAACTTAGGAGCCTGGTGGCATAAATGTTAGAAAAGATCAGAAGGATACAAACCCCCAAACTCTGTTGCTACTTTTAGTCATATTCAGAGGGTTGGAGTTTTTCGGGGGTTTGTTTTGTTTTCTGGTCTTCATTACATACTATTGGAATGGGGTATTTAATGAAATCTATTAGAAACATTTCTTCTGAAATTGAAAACTTGTCCAGGACACAACCCCAGTCATCTCTGAGACATCTCAAGCTATCTTTTCTCTTCATGCAGAAGTTAATTCAGTGACACAGATAATTTTCTAAACTGCATAGTATTAGACCTTTTGATTGCTTCCCAGGGAGGGACGTGTGATATTATTAACCAATCCTGTTGTTCTTATATTAATAAGTAAGGAGAAGTTGTTACAAATATTCATGAACTCCAACATATTATGGCTGACAGTGCATTGCTAAAGAGACCTATGTGTACGAGCTACAGTGCTTGGTGAGACCCCTCTTTCTGATTTTCCTAGATCTTTTATTGATTTCAGGCAAGAGTTATATTTTCCACTTTAATCAAATGGGACCATCTAATCTTATGCCTTATGATCGCAATCCCCTGCTTTACTAATCACCGCACTGACTTATGTTCCAACTTGTGCCCAAATTTGATCCCAAAGAAACTTATGGCAGTTTATCTAAATGAATTTGTTAGGATCACATGTCGATCACTGTATTTGTATTTTGCTTTATAGCATTCCTTCATAAGAAATTGCGGCCTAGTTGTTCTTAAGACATAGATTTTCTGATTTTCAAAGTGATACCTCTGGCTGAAAACTCATGCTAGCCTAATGACATCTCTCACCTGAAGGATGAAAGAGTTATTATAATAGACACTTGTTTTTCTAGCACCCAGCTAGAATACATCCACTACAAGAGAACATCATCTTCCCTTTTGTGAGCACCAGAAACACCCCTGTTACCACTCCTGCAACCACCACCTCCTTACCAACTGATGATTCTTGGAAATGGAGCTATAGGTCATCGTTATGGGATGTTTAGTTGTAATAGGTGTGAAGTCTTTAGAAAAGTTGCAAGAAGGAACGTATTTCATGCAGGGGTGAAAATGGTTGCGCCATCAGTAGGCTCATTAAGAGAAAGTGCTCAGTGTTGTTTATAGAAGTGCTGTGAGTTGGATATGGCCCTTAAAGGTCATAAATGCAAAAAGAACAAGAGACCTTCCCACGTTTCACCAATGAGCCTTTTAACTGACCTGCAATTCCCTGACCATGAAGTGGAACCAACTGGGTCCTTTGCTAAAATACAAGCAATTGAAAATCTTTTTTTGGAAATTGGAGAATTGACTTTGGTATAACCAGTCTATTGATTCCCTTCAGAATCAGACCAGTTCTTCTGCACAACTAGTTATACAAACTTTAGAACATTGGAAAGAGTTTGACAAATTGATTAGTGACTCATGAATTTACCATTCTCCCATCTGACTTTATATTTATAATCCATTTTAATGATATTTCTCTCTTCAAGAACTATTTTATTATACATTTTTCTGATGATGACCTTGAGTTATCTGAGTGTAAAAATGAAGATAGCAATGCCATTGACACCCCAGGACTCATGTCATCAATTTTCATCAGTGCCTCCTCCTCCACCTCATTTGATCTAAGAGGACTCACACACCTCACAACTGTGCTGACAGACAAAATCCCCACATACGAATGTTGAGCTGCTGCCTCAAAGAGTTTGTGTGCTCTGTGGGAATGAAGTTTCTTGCTATCATTATAGGGTTCTCACTTACGGGGTCTATAGGACTTTCTTCTATAAAGCAAAGAAGAAATGATTTTGTTTTTCATGTGCTGTGAATAATGACTGTATAACTACTAAAACTAGTGTACCCAACTGCCCAACTTGTCATCTAAAGAAATACCTAACCCTCATGATTCCCTGCCGAAATAAAAAATTAGTGATATCAGTAGATTTCAGACTTGGAAGGAACTTGGATCAGTTTCCTTCTTGCACTGAGAGAATCTTTACAAAGAGATACTGGCACTAACACTTGCTCAGCTAACCAAGATCTCTTTCCTTCTACACACAGAGATCAATATGTTGATTCTAGCCATATCCTCACTATAAAGTGAGTTAGATTCCTTAATATGTCATTAAATAAGGAACTGCTAGATGCCTTCTCACTACTCTCTAGTTATTACTAATCTCCCTTAGTTTTAATAAGATGTTATTATAAATGTACTTAAAATGATATCATCAATGTTATAAGTTAGTGCCCATTTCTCTCCTTACCTCCCAGTGTGCTATTTCCTCTGTGAGATCTCTTTACTGAAAGGGACTGCCCCCACCAGTTTTTGTCAACTTGCCAGTCATAGGAGAGCTCAAAGTTAATGATCCATGAAAGATAGTCTTTCAAGGATCAAAGGGGGAAATTGTGAAATTGAAATTGTTATTGATTGGGAATTATATCTAATCATTGTATCTAATCAGAATCAATATTTGTGAATTAAATTCAGACTTAATTGTTTAGGCCCTATTAGTAAAATTTGTAAAAAGTTTAACTTCCCTATTTTTTTGTAGTAGCTAAAATTCAGCTACAAAAATTCTAATCTGCAAACTTTACTGACTAAGAAGTTTTTCAGGGAATGATAACCAATTGTGTTATTTTTCCTATTACCCTGGGTTATAGAAATCTCCTGTCTAAGTCAGGCTGAGCATAGCCTACCCTCCATCTCTGGGTCAGACCAATCACAGTCTCAGATGTAATTTACATCTTTGGACTATTTTTGTACTCTATATAACCTTTTACCTTTTCAGCTGCCTAAAAGAACTGCTCTGATTGCAAAATGCATTCTTAACTACTGAGCAGTCTTGGATCCTATTTATTGACTCTTGCTAGCCCCTAGCTAATAAATTGATCATGCTCAGACCTTTGTGCCTCAGCTTCTCTTTATCGTGCATTCTGTCATGACACTATTTGTCATTATTTTAACTAACCACTCTTCCCCCCAATACAACCTTTAAACTTTTTTTAAAGCCTCCCTTGTAACAGATAAGTATAGTCAAACAAAACATATCCACACTTTGACCATGTCCAGAAATATCTTGTTCTGTACCCCCTAGTCTATCACCTCTGTCATGGTAGTCATGTTGCTTTGTCAAAGAGACGTAGTTGATCATTGCATTTATCCAAACATTTTCAGATGAGAGTAGCTGCTTCCGTTTCCTGTTAATGGAACTGCACGCTCTAAACAAAGGGTTCTTAACTTTTTTGTGTGTCGTGGAGTCTTTTGGCAATCTAGTGAAACCTATAGGTCTCTTCTCAGAATCATGTTTTTAAATAATTGAAGGAAATTCAGATTTCAGTTAGAGGTTAATGAAAATAAAGATGTAACTTTTTTCCCATCCAGTTTCATGGGCCTCGGAGCCATCCACCTAGTGATGAGCCATGTTTAAGTAGGATGGTCATCAAATGAAAGACATATAATCCGTCTCGGTAGAAGGTGCCTTCAAGAACCCAGGGCTCCTCTACATCCTGATAAGACATTGGGGGAAGATATAAGTAAAGGGTATTATATACATTTCTTTTAGATATTTGGCATCATCACTAAGATACTATGATTTCCCTTATAGCTGTCAAATATGATTGATTACATCCAACATTCTAAGTGGTTCCCCTGCATTTTTTAATACCTGCCATAAAACTTTCTGATTCTGTATTTTTAGCATCTCACTTCAATAGAACTCCTTTAGCCCTATATATCTCTATACTACAACAGGTTGAATCTTGCATTGATAGAATGTTCCCAGAAGGAATTGAGTCATTTTACATAAGAGCAAAATTAAGGTCATATCTCTTGGGTGATTAATCAGTGATGTTCTTTTTTTTATTTTATTTTTAAATTTTATTATAGTTTGCATCATTCATTTCCACAAGATTTTGAGTTACATATTTTCTCCCGCTCTTTCCCCCACCTACCACCCCAAAACAGCCATCCCAGTGTGTCCCCCCTCCCCCAGT
>CM053589.1:89618124-89637280 GCA_028646515.1 Pseudochirops corinnae
TCAGCCTATTAGGGAACAGAGTATACTTTCAAATATCCAAAGGTCCTCAGAGTCACGTAGCCACATTAGCAAAGGGCCTAGGGGCAGGGAAGATCTTCAGATTCCCATAACAGGAGGAGATAATGCTTCCTATCCAGATAACAGCTGGAGTTTTATGGTCAGTATGGGTACCACATTTTAAAGGGGACAGTAATAAGGAAGGCAAAAAGAAGGGAAACCAGGATAATGAAGGGCCTTGAGATCATGCCGTAGGAGGATCATTTGGAAAAAACTTGTTGGGGGAGATATGATAGATTTAATAGGTGAAATAGGCTTTAGCTACTTGGATTTACTGGAAGACACAGACACAACTTCTAACAAGATCAGAAAGAAGGTGTAATGAGTTGTGACTTTCACTACTGGAGGCTGTCCATTTGGAGGTGATGATGTTGTTGCTTAAGCCCTAAGGCATGTCTCACTCCCCTGTCAGGCTCGAGGGCAGGGGCTACATCTCACCTAAACTTTACATGCAATTTTCTTCAAACAATAGATAACATTTGTTGAACTACTGAAATGAAATTACATTTTCTGTATATTTTTTCAAATGATGAATTTCACACCTCACAATTCATTTGTTTTAAGGATTACCATCCCTAAAACCAAAGACCATACTACCTTCCAAGGCAATTTTGAAGTAATAATTTAATTATTCCTCTCCTGCTCGTTATAATTTCTCCTCCCAGAGTCTCCATTTAAGAACAGTACCCAGACCAGCCATCACTTCATTTCCCACAAAGATGCACTCCTCTAGTCTTCCCCATCATGCCCCTGCATGCGCATTCTCACTTAACCTCTAAATGATCTAGTTCTGCCATAGAAATATTTCCCACGATTAGAGACTGTGAACTTAAGAAGGAAAGGAACATAGTTCAGGAAAACTATGGAGACAAATACCCTGATATTTCATGGCCACTTAAGTTCTGGTAGGCTTCTTCATGGCCTATCCAAATGGAGTCAAAATGACAGAAGGTTAGAGCTCATCCTATCTAATTATTTTACAAATGAGAAAAGTGAAGCCCATGATGTTGAAGTCACTTGCTTAAAGTCACACACATCAAACGTCAGAACTCGAACTCAACTTCAGGTCTCCAGATTCCCAGGTCAATGCTATTGCTACAAACACTGGGTTAAACTGGGTTAAAAAATTGAACCATAAAAGGTTTATCTGATTATGCACACTGACAGTCTTTGACAACTTTAGCTCAATTTACAAGTATCATGCATTAAAGACACATAATGGTCATTTGTGCAGCTAATGCATCAATGGAATGGCAGCCAGTAAAAATTTCTAGATAACCATCGGTGTGCATGGGCCCAAACTAGGTACAGATGAAGGAGAATACACAGGAAGATGAACCTGGTCCCAATGGCAAGATACTTAGAAAATTGTACCCTCTACTTTTTCTCATTGAATTGAGTTAAAGGTGCTCTCTGAAGCAGGATGCTACTTCCAATGCTGCTGGGACTGATATTATGTAAGTCTTTTAACCTCTGAGGTCTCAGTTTACTCAAAAATAAAATACAGAAGTTAAAACAGACAATTCCTGAGATCCTTTCCTAGGTGAAAAGTATTCTGAGCATCTTGACAGACACTATATGAAGTAAAAAGATCCATCCCCCCCCTTCTACCCTAAAGCACATCAATTAAAAGAAATCAGTGTAAAGATATTGGCTGGAGTTGGGGAATTCCCCAAAAACCCAATGGAGGGGTGGGGAATTTTCGACCTCCTTTCTAGGTCCTTGAGTGCAGTCTTTTGGCTGAGCCCAAATTTTACAGAACGGATCCTTTTATTAAGGGAATTTGTCCTGTGAAGTTTGGATTCAGTCAGAGGGCCGCACTTGAGGACCTAAAGGGCCACATGTGACCTCAGAGCTGCAGGTTCCCCACCCCTGATCTAGCATTTTAAAAAGTACAAATAGTATGCTCCCCTCAAAGGGTCTCCATTCACACTGAGATTTGGTTTTGGGGGCTGACCACTCACCAACACATCCCGGAAAAGCAACTGGGGGCCAGAGTGCACTGTCCAGTCCACAGCTCCACCATCTGGGATCTTGATTCGAATCACCAGCACCTGGTTCTCCATGGCATGAGAGGGGCCAAGAGCCAGCCACAGCATTACCGACCACTGGGCTCACATCCTTGGGATAGGGGGTGGAAGAAAGGCACTCACTGCCCCTTTGGGGGACGTGAACATGGGGTGAAAAGCCAGAGAATGGGGAGGATGATGAATGGGTGGGGGGGAGGAAGAGGAAGGAGGAGGAAGAAAGACGGAAGGAAGGGTGAGGGAGGACAGTGAGGGGTTAGGAGGATCAAAGAAGGAAGGCGCTGAGAGAAGGATGGAGAAGGCGGTTGGGAGGATGGAGAAGCAGATGGGGGTGTAGGGAGAGTGATGTAGAGTTGTTAGGGGGAGGGGTTAGGCTGCAGAGCCTGCCTGGAACCCCTGTCTGTGTGACAGTGCAATGGGGGCCTGGTCACCCTGGACGTACCCCCTCGACGTGTAGACAGGCGGGGCAGTGGGTGTTGGCTGTTGTCGGGGGGGGGAGGCGTATGAGGAGGGGGTGAGGCGCGCTCTGGCCCCCGCTGAGGGGGTCAGCCCCGTGTGGGGAGAAGGGGGACGACTCAGGGGAAGTGGCTTCGGTGCCCCTTGAGGAAGAGGAAGCCAAAGGGAGACTAGGAGGAGCGAGCCGAGCCGCTGCTCCCTCCCAGCCCAGTGCGGGGCCCTTGGTGGGCTCGGGCCGTGGCCGGCTCCGAGCTCGGAGGCTTCCAGGCGGCGGCAGCGGCAGAGGTGGTGGCAGCCCCCTGACCAGGAGGAGAAGGAGGGAGGAAGAAGTGGGGTGGGAGTGGGGGTGGGGGGGGAGAGGGAATTTTACTCCGGAACCAAAACGCGCGGAGCCGGAACCCGGGGGGCGGGCGAGAGTTGTGGGAACGTTCCCCCTGACGCCATGTTGGAAGAGGGCACTAGCCCACACCCTTCCCTTTCCCTCAGCCCTAGCCCCGCCCACGTACTCCCGAAGGGCTCAGGCCACCGCCCCCGACTGGATGAGGTCAGTTGGGGAAAAGAAGACGTAGGGGAAGGGGGTGTGGGAAGGGCCCTAGGAAGGTCAGAGAGCCGCTGCTGGGTACGTGAGAAAGCCACGGAGGCTTCTTTAGCTGGGTGCCTGCGAATTTGCGGGGCCCCGGATAACCGCCTGGTCCCCTGCCGACCTTCTGTTATCCGGGAGAGGCGATCAAAGCGAGGCGGGCGGGTTCTGGGGCTGCGCTCCGGGAGTACGAGCGAGGTGATGGATGACTCGTGCTCTTTGCTCTTGCCCAGCCAGGGACGCGCCTGGTTTACGTGTCTGGTGGCGGACACCGCTGTCTTTCGTGCTACTTTATTTCCATCCTAAAAATTCTCCTTGTTCTCCCTCTTCTCCCAGCCCACCCCCATCAAACCAGCAACAAATACCTGGTCTCAGGTCTAAGACCCCGACTGAGATTTTTTTTTCCTCCTCCTTACCCACGTCATGCACCCGAAAGAGCATCACCCCCCTGCAGCATTAGCCAGTCTTATTCGGGTCTTTCAGTGACCTTATTTTCCCTCTGGAATGCCCCGAAATAGCATAAGCTAACGCAGAGAACAGATCAACAGGCTAGATAGAGGTGGGACCATCTTCCTCTATTATTAACTGTTGCAAATATAACCAGTAGCATTCACAAATTACCAATTCTATTGCAATACTTATTTCAATCAATAATATTAGGCTATAATTACAGGCGTGGCAATAAACGTTTGATATTTTTTTCTTTATTTCTTCGCTTTTCATGGCTTTCAAACTTGCTGATGTCTATAATCTCTCAAGCTTGTTTTAAAATTGTAACCTCTAAAAATTTTCCTTTCTCTTCCTTTTCCGATTAAAAAGTGCATGTCAGTAGTTTTGCTGTTTTCTGAGTTACATATAGACCGGGGATGGAGGGGTGGGGAGGGTGGAGGGGAGCCGTTTTTTTAGTAGCTAGATTTTTGGTTAACTCGAAAAAAAACATTAGACAACTGCTCATTCTCCTCAGTAAGTCCTGAAACAGTCTATCATTCACCCTTATTTTACATTGCCTATATTTCAGTATGTTTAATATTTGGATGGCTATTATTGGGGATAAATTTTCTCTTTTCAATAACCATAGTAACTACTGTAGGATTTGTTTTAGTATCCCCTAAACATTCTAGAAATTACTACTCTCCACGTGGACCTCAATCCTATGAAAATGAACCTTTTGCCTAAATTCCCCATGTACCTTTAATGAAGGTTCGTTTTCTATTAAATCTCTTAAAGAATAGACTACAAAACTAGAGAATTTCTGTGACGTAGTGATTTGCTAAAATATCTTTTTCATTCACAGGACTATGAGGAAAACCAACTCAGTTTTACAAATTTGCATAAATATTTTGAAGCAGTTTCTCTACTAATAGCATACTCAATGCTCTTCCCTAATATTTGCAGACACAGCTGTAATCAAACTTCAGCTTGTCATACCTCTTATACCACATCTTAGTATATTGACAGCTGCAGTAAGTACTTTTCCAAGAAACCTCCAACACTCCACTCGATCTAAGAAATGTTCTGAGCACAGGCAATGCAAGACTGTTCACTGTTAGGTTTTAGATGACAGAATGCCATAACTTCTGAAAGCTTTTTCAAGCTAGAATACATTTTGTTTTCTAGATAATGATTAAATATATGAAATAGGGATGATAATGCCATATCATACCTACCATAGAGGATTGTTGTAAGGAACTTAAAGTGCTATCTCTATAAAATGAGTTATTTTTATTTCAAAATTAAATGTGTATTTAATCTTAAAATATTTGCACAGAGGGCATTTTTTAAAGTCTCTTAATAAAATAATGAAGTCACTCTGGGTTTGAAATACACTGATAGTTTGGTGAATGAAATAGATTCATTATAGTAGAGATTTTGCTTGTAATTGTTATTTAAGTGACTTGATTCTTGGTAAAAGAGCCCAGTGAATTGAAGAGACAAGACTATTACAGATATATTCTACACAAAATATAGCTTCTGAAAAGTTAGTTATGAAACAAACATCCTATGATGTTTTCTTATAATTTTAGAGGTATTTTCCTCTATCTCCAGCTATTTCCATATGCACTGACTGATTAGAGTGCAAGGCATGTGGAGCAGGAAAGGACAAACTCCACTAAGCATCTGCTGCCTGTCTCCAGCCTCAGTTATTTAGCCTTAGCTTGAGTTTGTTCACAGCAAGGGGTTTCATGGAGAAATACAAAAACAACCAAGCACAAAGACAAAGAAACAACTGTGCGATCACGTTCACAGAATGGCAGAATCTCACTTGGGATTTCAAAAGCTTCTAGATCATAGGCTGTAGCTCAAACAGACTTTGGAGGCCATCTAGTCCATTTTACGATGAAGAAACTTGCCCAAGGTCGTATAGGTATTATCACAGCTGGGATCTGAACTCAACTACTTACTCTATGAGACAGTTCTTTTTCAACCGTAACACAAAGCCTCCTAACCTGTACCTTTTTGAGAATCACCCCTCAAACATACCCAAATGGCCATCCAGCCTTGGCTAGAAGTCCTCTAGTGACACTGAATCTGTATCCAGCCTCCTTAGGCAGCACCTTCTACTTGTGAATAATTGTAATTGTTAGAGAGTTTTTCCACTCATAAAGTTCAAATGTGCCTCTGCTCATTCAACTTATTTCTCCCTAGTTATCCTCTCTCTCTGGATAAGCTAAGAAAGTATAAATCCTCTTCTAAGAAATAGCCCCATCACATGTGTTTGGCAAGAGATTGGTAGGAAGAAGGAATAGTAGGGTAGCAAGCTATTCTCCATTATTAGGTAAAGTTTCAAACCTCTTAAAAACTTATTTCATTCTCTAATTCTTTCTTCTAATTTCTTTCCTTATTTTTTCCCCTAGTACTTTCATTTTATTTGGAAAATCATTGTTCACTCTTTCTTTGACTCTTACTTCAGCTCTTCCAGGAATTCTAATTGAACTTGGGTCCAAGCTGTGTTTTTCTTTAAGGGTTTTGCTTGTAAATGTTTTGGAGTCATTCTTTTTTTGGAGGGTTTGTACTTTGGCTATCCCTGCCACCATAAGAGTTCTTTATAATGAATTTTTTTTTCAAGGGTGGGTAGTCATTCTTCCAGCCCACTTCTTGACTTTAGACTTTATGTTAGGGTCATACTCTTTATACTTCTAGAGGAAATATTTGGATTGAGTTTGTATCCTTTTGGATCTCTGCTAATTCCTTGAGCTATCGAATGTTATGTTGTTCTAAGATTAACTATGGGCTTGACCTTGTTTGGAATTCCAGGAGACTACTACCGGACTCAAGTACTATCAGCCTGCTGGAAAGCTCTTCAGGTTTAGAATGACAGAACTGTAGGTTTCCCTTGGGTCTGGTATTCCTGCCCTGCCTGCCTCCTGCAAGCTTCACAGGGTTGGAAGCTGGAACTCAGATTCAACTCTGCTCTTGGGGTTGGACCCACAAAGATACTGTTTGTGCTGAACTTATTCTTCATTTGGCACAATTCACCACTAGTAGAGTGCCCCAGGGCACCAACCCTCCCCCCCCCACACACACACAATGATCTAGTGACACTGGCCTCTTTGTTGTTCCTTAAACAAGAAACTCCACCTCCCAGCTGCAGCATTTTCACTGGCTGTCTCTCATGCTTGAAATGCTGTCTCTCCTTATCATCACTTCCCATCTTCCCTGGCTTACTTCAGGTCCCAGTTAAAAATCCCACCATCTTATAGGAAGTCTTTTTTGATCCCCCTTAATGCTCATGCTTTCCCTCTTTTGATTAATTTTGCAGCCACTCTTCTCCTTGGAATGTCAGCACTAGGATCAGGTCCCCTTCTCAGTTTGCCTTGAATCTGTGATCTGGACCTGGGTAGGGAATGATGAGCTGCCATTTGGCACCTGTCCTACACAATGTTGGGGCTCCTCAATGTAGATCTATGACTTCTTCTTGCCCTAGTCCATAGCCGTGGTCCACTTTCAATTTCTGAATGCTTCTGGCTAGACCCTATCTTAAGTGTCCATAGACCTCTTTGTCTGTCTCTGCAGGCAACCTGGATTGGAAACATAATTCAGTGATTTTTTTTTTATCTTGGATTTTTTTGATCGGGTGCAGGGAGCTCAGCTGTGAAAAATATAGCATAAAATAAGACTAAATGAGTAGGAGGGAGCAAAGCTGTGGAGATCCTTGAATTCTAGGAAAGAAGGAAACAAACATTTGTTAGATGCCTGCTCTATGCCAGGCACTGTGCTAAGTGCTATGCAAATATTATCTCATTTGATCCTGAGAGGGAGGTGCTATTATTATTCCTATTTTATAGCTGAGGAAACTGAGGCATCATCAGTAAGTATCTAAGACTGGACTTGAACTGATGTGGTCCTGACTCCAAGTACGGCACTCTGTCCACTGTACCACCAGGCTTACTTTTACACTAAGGAGTCTGTGCTTTATCCTATTGTAAATAGGGCTCCTAAAAGGTATTTGAGCAAGAGAATAACGTGATTAGATGGTGCATTAGGAAGATTATTTTGGCAATTGTGGAGAATGTATTGGAGAAGGGAGAGACTAGAATTAGGGAGCTCAATTAGGAAATTATTATGATAGTCCAGAAGAGTAGTGATGGGGACCTGAATTAGGGTGGTGGCTATGCAAGTAAAAAGAAGGGGACAGATGTGACAGAGGCACTTAGTATTTTAGCAAGGGATTCTGTCACTGCAGCTATGATTTCATAGATGTGGATACACTTTCCAATAGTCTAGAGCAATGGTTCTCACCCTTCCTAATGCCATGACCCTTTAACATTCATATGTGGGCATATCTGCATATGGGTGGACCCGCCTAGAGACAGATAGAGGAGCAGTGTCTCGGTTCCTAAGCCCATTGGAAATACGTGTTTTCCAATGGTCTTAGGCAACCCCTGTGAAAGGGTCATTTGACCCCCAAAGGGGTTGCAACTCACAGGTTGAGAACCATTGGTCAGGAGCAAATGATTATATTTTTTCATTCTCTGATACTTTTGTATATGGCCTCTTATAAATTCCCCACCGGGAATCCTTGAAACATGACAGAATTCTTCTTTTAGCTCTTTATATTATATGGATATGCCTGGAACATTATTGTTGTTGTTCAGTCATTTTAGTTGTTGGACACTCTGTGACCTTATTTGGGTGTTCTTGGCAAAGATACTAGAGTGGTTTGCCATTTCCTTCTCCAGCTCTTTTTACAGATGAGGAAACTGAGGCAAACAGGGTTAAATGACTTCTCTAGGTCACACAGCTCATAAATGTCTGAGGCTAGAAGATTTGAACTCAGGTCTTCCTGACTCCAGGCCTGGCACTCTACCCACTGCACCACCTAGCACAACGTGCAGCTGGTTATCCTTCACTCTCCACGTTTGACCAGCCCTTCTCCTTTTCTAGACACATATCTTTCTGATATACTCTATACCACTCTTCCTACATAATTCTTTATTAGCAATGTTTTGCAGCCTATTCATGTCTGCCACTACACTCTCCATTTCACTTTGGGTCATCTATGACTTTAATTCTTTAGAACTTATGATATTTCATAACTTGTATCCATATAACATAACTAGAAGAATATTGATATCAAAAAGATGGATCTGTGCTTCAAGGGAAAACCTGAGATCATTAAAGAACTGCAGAATTTCTGAGGGGCCCACTCTCCTCCTATTCAGTTCTAGAGCGGGTTCATCATTTATTAGAAATCTACATATAAGAGAGAGATACTGATAGACCAGGTCTATGGACTGCCCATCCAAACGGGTATGATAGATAGGACCGTTGACCCTGTTCAACCACTTGTTTTGTTTTGTTTTCCCCTGTGGGAGTAACTAGTCTTTTGTGTCACTGTCTAATTTAAGAAGTTTGCAGCGTTCCAGCACTTCTTCCAGTTAGCAAAACGTCATTCACCAACAGGAGCACCTCACCATCTCTATCTAATGCTTCTTCCAATGGATTCTTTGCCAGATAGATTCCAGGTCAGCAGCAAACATATATCCCTGATTAGTGCTTTGCTTAGTGTTCATCATTAGAGGGGCACTGATGAAAGTTATCTTTGTTGTTTCTCCTTTTAAGGACTCTGTATGATTTGGACATGTGCGTGGTAGACTAGACACTTTGTCAGAGGAGAGATTATAAGGCAACAATTTGTTTCACAGGCAGCTAGGTGGTGCAGTGGATACAGCATTTGGCCTGGAGTCAAGAGGACTTGAGTTCAAATGCAGCCTGATACTAAATAGTTATATATATAGCCCTGGGTAAGTTACTCAACCTGTCTGCCTCAGTTTCCTCAACTGTAAAATGGGGATAATAATACTCACCTCCTAGGGTTATTGTGAAAATGAGATATTGATAAAATGCTCAGCATCTGGCCCACAGTAGGTACTTAATAAATGCTTGTTTCCTTCCTTTATAATAATTTTGTATATTCAATAAACAAGCAAAGTAGGATTTTATATTATCAGTCAACTGTGTACAGGTGAGATCTGCTCTAAAATATTGTTCGTGCCAGCCTATTTGTTTCCATCTCCTTCCTTCATCCAGGATGCCTCCAAAACAGGTGAAGGTTTTTATCATGAAAATGGAAGTGTTGGTCAGTATTTATTGATATTTTCTTTCACCTTTTCTAGGTAATAAGGTCCTTCCTTCTTTGATATATCTTGCAACCCTAGTCCTTTAATGCCTTCAAAATCATGTCACCTCCCGCACAAACTGGGTTTGGGTTTTTTTTTGTTTGTTTTGCATATTTGGTTTAGTTCAGTTGTTTTATTTATCTTTGTTTTCTTTAGTGTCATTTTCAGTTCCTCAGGCAATTGGGGAACCATGATGGTAGAATCTAAATGTGGTGGCTTTGTCGTCAGTCATGGGTAAAAGAGCTTGTAACACAAGTCTTGAAATGTTTCCCTACTTTTTGTCTCTTTGTTGTCTTTTTTTTTTTCTTTCATCCATAATACTTTCAGGAAGCTTAACTACTTTCTTTAAATGTGTTTTTTTCCTACCATTGTTTCTCAATCTTGCTCAAAATTTCTACCAACCCCTTCTAAAAGATTAAAAAAAAAAAGTTTGGGGTTTGTTTTTTTTTTTAATTTAAACTGGTGTTGCCCTTGGTTACCATCCTTCTTTGCTTAACATGATCAAGTGTTTACTTCTAAACTTTTATGGTCACTTTGTTGTGGTAATTTATTTGCATCGATATCTCTGCAACTATCTATTCTTTTACCCATTTTGTGGAACATATTACTTTAATAGTCAAGATTCCTTCAATTTTATTCCATATATTCTCATGTTCATTCATGCCTCTAACTTGGTATTGATTTTGATTTTTGTTTTAACAAGTCAATGGTCAGACTATACACTGCTAATTCACAAATTACTTCCACACTAGTAACCATATATTGCTTTTTTGTTGAAGTATAATTAATTTTATCGTTTGTGATATTAATAGGTCCTCACCCTGTCAGATACTTCTTGAGTCTCTTCTTGAGGAAAGGTTTGGGGTTTTTTTGTTGGGCTTTTTTTTTTTTAAAGAAATATAGATCTGGGGTGGCTAGGTGGCGCAGGGAATAGAACACCAGCCCTGGAGTCTGCAGGACCTGAGTTCAAATCCAGCCTCAGACACTTAACACAGCCTAGCCATGTGACCTTGAGCAAGTCACTTAACCCCAATTGTCCTGCCTTTCCCCTCCAAAAAAGCAAAAAAAAAAAAAAAAAAAGAAAGAAAGAAATATAGGCCTGAGACTTCAATTTTTCTATAAGCCTTTGGCCTCTCTTATTTCTTAGTCCTTAGTCATGTTTTTCAGTTTATTTTTTACCATTCTTCTCTATGCTCACCCAGTTTTAAAATCACCTAAGATTAAAGTATATGTCAACATGAAGGGTCATCTTGACGTCCTTTTCTAGAATTTTTCTCCCATTCTATCCTTTGCAAGAGATGTTGCTACATGAACTATAATTATTTTGTGGTCTTTTGGCAAATTGAGCAGCATAGTATGACTTCAATATCTCATGAAATAATGTTGCTTGCTACCCTTGGACACACAATAAAAATACCTCTATTTGCTTCTCCAACTTATGGGCATCTCTTCATTCAAATGCAACTTCTTTAGCTCAATGATATCGGTCATCATGGAAAGGAGTGGCTTCTTACTCAGGTACAACTAATTGGTTCTCTATCTCTCATGGCCACAGGAAAAAATGCAGCAGGTACTGCCTAAAGGAGGGACTGGGTTGTGCCTAGAGAAGTTTCCAGTTAAGTAGGGTTATAAAAAAGAGCAAGAAGGACAAGTCTAGAGTAGAGATAGCCAGTCACAAGTGAGTTTTGTGGGTCTTAGAGGTGGTTGGCAGTGCTTAAACCTAACTCTCATCAGAAATTGGTTCAAAGATGGAAGAATATATATGTATATACATATACATATACACAAACAAAAAATGTGCATACATATGTGTATACACACATATATAAACATACAGACATATACACCCATACAGTGGTGTACAGAAATGTGATAGGAGGGAAAGGGGATGATAAAAAGGAGGGAAGATTAAGGGAAGCGGTGGTTAGAAGTAAAATTTTGAGGAGGGACAGGATAAAAAGAGAGAAAAAGGAAACAGAAGAAAATGGGATAGAGGGAAATAAACAATTAGCAGTCATGACTGTGAATATGAATAGGATGAGTTCACCTGTAAAACAGAAGTGAACATAAGGATAGATTAGAAACCAGAATCCAACAATATGTTGTATACAAGAGACGTACTTGAAACTGAAAGGCACACATAGAGTCAAAATAAAGGGCTGGAGCAGAATCTAATATGTCTCAGCTAAAGTAGAAAAGGTGGGGTGGGAATCATGATCTCAGATAAACTAAAAGCAAAAATAGCCTTAATTAAAAGAAATTATCGGGAAAACTACATTTTTCTAAAAGGTACCATAGACAATGGAGTAACACTAAAATTTTTTGCAGCAAGTTTCTTTGGTAAAGGCTTCATTTCTCAAATATATACTGAGTATAGAACTGAGTCAAATTCATAAAAATAAGAGTCATTCCCCAACTGGTAAATGGTCAAAGGTAGTTTTCAGAAGAAGAAATCAAACCTACCCATAGCCATTAAGAAATGTTCTAAATCACTATTGATTAGAGAACTGTGAATTAAAGCAACTCTGAGGTACCACCTCATACCTATCAGAAATGACAAATGCTGGAAAGG
This sequence comes from Pseudochirops corinnae, assembly GCA_028646515.1. Lineage (NCBI taxonomy): Eukaryota > Metazoa > Chordata > Mammalia > Diprotodontia > Pseudocheiridae > Pseudochirops > Pseudochirops corinnae. Next base: position 89,630,437 of record CM053589.1, read on the forward strand.
AGGAGGGAAAATAGGTACACGAATGAATTGTCAGTGGAGTAACAAACTGGTCTAGTCATTCTGGAGAACAATTTGGAACTAAGCTATAAAACTATGGATCCCTTTTACCCCAGCACTACCACTACTAAGTCTGTTTCCCAAAGAGATCAGAGAAAAAGGAAAAGGACCTATTAAGTACAAAAACACTTACAGCACCAGGGGATGAGCATTAACTGGGGAATGACTGAAGGAGTTGTGGCACAGCATTGTGGGGAATTATTATGTTATAAGAAATGATGGGGGGAGGGTTTACAGTAAAACATGACAAGACTTATATGAACTGATGCAAAGTGAAGTGAGAAGAACCATGAGATGATTCTGCACAGCAAGAGCAATGTTGTAATGATGATCAACTATAAAACACTTGACTACTCTGATCAATACATATCCATATTATCCAAACAGGATAAATATACTTTATAAAGGATTTATGAGTTTTGTGCTAATGTTGGCCAAGTGACTTAAGTTATTAAGATAAAAAGTTTCCTTCCCAAGTAAAAGTTATTTGAAACTTCAAAATTTATATTTTAATTAAAAAGTAACGTGACACTAATTTGTGATACTATATTTAGATTTGGATTAAAATTTCCAAACCCTTGGTTCCTCTATCATAGCTTTGTTTTTTATAAATTAGGATAATTAGAAATCGGTAATTATGATATCACTTAATTTGAGGCTTAATCTTTTAAGGGTGAAGCTCTGAATATTAAGTACACAGAAAGAAAGATAGTAAGATGGTATCTTACCCTGATGGCTTACTTTAATACATTTTTTTAGTTATGCTTTTAAAATATCTACATTTCTAGAAATGTAAAAAACTGTTTTTATTAAATGGAGTTTAAAATCTATCTGTTTATTGGCATAGTTGTAGCTGCTATTTTTTGTAATGTATAATTCTGGCAATTTTATATTCTTGTTTAAGTGGTAGAGAAAATTTTTTAGGTCTGATTTTAAATTACACACTTCTTTGAAAGTAAAGAAAAATGAATTATACTATGCTTAATAAATTCAATGCTCAATTTACAAATAGCTTTTGTTATAAAATTATTGAAATATTCTAGCAAAAGCAGTAAAGGTTATGTTGTACAACTAAAAAAAATCAGACCATGGAGTGTTAATGATGTTACCTTAACATACCAGCTTCAGGGGCTGCATAATTGTTTCTGCCAACCCATAAATTTTTGAGTAACAACAAAATTATTGTGATTTTTCTTACTAAATAATTCATACATTACAAAGCACGTGTGTAACAAGGTCCATGAATCACTAAAGCATATAATGATCATATATCTAACGACATATTTGTTCTCACAAGATGAACTCCAAGAGATTTATGTATTTAGGTTAACTAAAAAATACGGAGTTTATAAGGTTCATAATTCTATCAACAACAAAAAAACCTTTCAGGTCTTCTTTACAAAGTACTGTTTGTATGATTTGCTTTTTAGAAGCAAAATCTGTTGCTGATCAGAAACCTTATATTTGAGCTACTTTTCATAAAGTTTTATATAGTTTTTTGTATTGCTACTATTAATATCAGTAAAAATAAGCTAGTCACAGTATAATAGTAGTACAGCATTAAAAACTGTTTAAAATCATCCCAGTTCAACTAAAATAGCTAAAAGGATTATTCATCGTTACATACTAAATATTATTATCAATCAATGTTATTTAGATAGCAACTCAGAACCAAAAAGAAGTATTTAAACAAAACATAAGGGCCTAGGCACCTCTGTCTGGCTTTTTGCAAAAGATGGGCTTTGCTTTCAAACAATTCTTCATTAAAACAAACAAAGACACTTAACCAAAATGATCAAATTAAAATACGGGAGCTTATATAAAAGAATGTTAACTTCACGTATATTTGTGTTAATTTGGCATCTTAACACATTTTTCTCAACTTGGCTATTTCAGTAGGCATCACTCAAACATGCTGATTATTAGAACAAAAAGCATTTCCCAGCCACTTCTACCTCAAAACAAAAGAGATTTTACACAGTGCAGTGTATTTGATTCATTCCACTAGAAAGCTGAGCAAACTTTTAGAAAAATACTACATATTACTTGGATGACTCCCAATTATGTAAGAATTCTCAATGAGCAGAATAAAATGATTTCTGACTAGTTCGATGACTATGTTGGTGAATATTAGTTTAGCTACATATTCATTAAAAGGAGAAAGTTCTCCTGCCACAAATTTATATTAGGAAATAATGCTCTATGGAATGTGGTCACTGTTAATAATACCTTTATTGTCAAGAAAGCTTCTGTGAAATAAATTTGTCGGGAACATAAAAAGGTATAAAAGTGAAATATAGTAATTAAAGTCTGTGTTCTATTGATTGTGTAGTTTAAGTAATTTTTCATTACTAACATAAGATTTAATAAGTATAAGTTTCAGTTAAAGATTCTGACTTGGCACTAGTCATTAGCATGTAATTGAACTGGTAAAAAGGATCAGTTAAAGCTAGGTTGATTACCACCTTATCTTTGAAAGGCAATTAAAGACCTCAATCATTGCAGCAAGATTTGATTATGCAGCCTTTATTGGACATTGATCTTTCAGCAAAGTGCAGTTACATTTTCCATTAATTTATAGTAACACAGTTTAAGTTGGATACCTTAGACTGTTGACCCAGGTAAGATGTAACATTAAGCACTTGTTTAGGTTAAGATGCCCCCAGTAGCCATTACTGCTTAAATGGTGAGTGCTGAAAAAAGTAGCTATCTGATCCACTAGGTTTAGGGTAAGGTTTCTGTTCTCTGCATTAACTGTTAAGTGAGGTGAAACCAATAACCTTACCTTTTTATGTCACCCCATTCATTTAAACATCATTCTTATATACAGTGAAGAGATAATTAGTCAGTCATAAGATGTTCTGTACTTATGGGTTCCAAAGAGATTGGACTAGAAGGCAGCTAAAAAGGTCATTTTGTATTTCAAACTTTTCCCCCAGTGAGTATATATGGTGTTAAAAAAATGAAGAAAGAACACAGCTTTACCAAAAATTACAAATAGCAAGATTCTAATTAGAGACTAAATGTGTTTATGATAGAAAAGATAAATAATTACAGCCATTATGCAGATTATGCTAAGATACCAGTAGGCACTAAGAAAAAGTATTTTTTATATCATGTGTATCATCACTCCGTTTTGCATCTTTTTTAATGTGACTCATGAGCAACAAATTATTCTGATTAGAAATTTCCTTGATTATTTTCTACTTGATATATAGAGAAATAATTATAGCAAAGAAGCAGAGTTATTTCTGGAACAAAAACAAACCTTTTAAAAGACAACCAATCAAAAAAGTTGTTTGCATTTTAAGAAACACACAATACTGCAAACCAAATTTGAACACAGAAAGTCTACCCCTATTTGCCTTACCAAAGAAAAAATTTCCATGTTGGGTCTAGTTTCTTCCTTTAGGCTCCAAAGTGGGAATAAAATTTATTTGGCTTTCTCCATTTATGAAATTTTTTTTTTTAAATGGGGGCTGGCAAGAGGTATTACAAAGCTTTCCAAGGAGACAAAAATAAAACTGATGTTATATTTACAAATACATTTGAATTCACTATATACCTGAAGGAATAAAAGTTAAGAGTATTGTTTCTCTTATTACATGTGGGAAGGGCTACAGGATTGATGCTAAAAACAGAACAAATATTTTGATGGTACCTCACACCTTATCCCTTAGGTCATAATGCTTCTTATCTAATATCCAAAAGAGAAAGCTAAACCACTACTGTCCTATAGATAGCAATTTTTTAAAGATAAAAACATTTTGTAAAGTCCAATTAATATTATAATACTTGAATTCTGTCGTTAGCTATCTTCCAGTTCATCCCTCTTCATGATCAACTCGGTAAGAGCAAGAGGTCTATTGATTTTCATGTAATACAAGAAAATATTACATCTGCTTAATTGTTACACAGTGAGAACATTAGACAAGAAATCAAGTCACTATTTAATGCTGCAAGCAGCACAGAATCACTGGGATCAATAGGGTAGTTTGTCAAAGATGTTCTCCAAGGAGACTTGCCCATCACCATATGGACAAGAAGTCACACTGGCCATAGATATTGAAAAACAGGTAAGCAAAGTCAGCAGTACAAATTATCAGAAATCAAACAGGCCAGTGTGAGAGGAGGTACAACCCCACGGAAAAGCTGTATTTATAGTCTGGTAATTAAAAACCATTTTATCAGCCTTGTGTAGGGACCAAACCTTTACAGGAAAGTATTGACAAGATCAGCAGCAATGAATGAGCAATATTTGACTTAAAACTTATGAGTTCTAGTTATTTAACTTTGCCCATTACACAGGAAATGAGTTCAAGCCTTTCCAGCAAAATGCTAATACTGAGTTTTATTATTAATGAAGCTTAATGTAACACTATCTCTACAGTGCAAGTCATTCATTTAACTTGTGTCAAGTACATTCTTCAGTACTAAATATATTGGCATAAATACTTCTTTGATTAAAGTTTTATTGAGTGTTGCTTTTAGACAAGTGAACACAATACTCATGCAGATGGTAGAATGATTCACACTATGTGGATCGTTTGCAACATGATTACTTCTAGTAAGGCTCATCTGTATTACTTAATCATATCCGTGATCTTCATGACTTAACCTCAGTCACTTTCATTTTCTTTCCATGCAGCAAATGGTTGGGGGTGGGGTGGGGGAATCCTGTTATAAAATCTGCAACTGTCTTAGTGACATATCAGCACACAAATGAGTGGCTAATTATAGGAAATATCACTTATCTTAAATACCTATTAGTTTACAAATTAAATAGTTCTTAGTTCTCCCAAAATTGCTTCCACATTTCTGAAATTTACCATTCAGCTTGAGTATTTTACAAATGTTGAGCATGATTTTTTTTTTTTTAAATTATAGAGCTTTCAAAAATGTAATGAAATTTTATTTAGTAAGGTCAGAACCAAAACTATTTCAACATCTTTAAAATGATTGTTAAAAGGTTTATAATCATAATGTTACTCTGCCAGTACTAAGATGACCATGAGGTTTTGGAAGCTATTCTAGCAGAATACTCGTTTTAGCAGATCCTATCAACCCAGCAGAGATTCAAGTAGGGGCCTAGTGATGGATTTTTTCTGATGTTCAAGGATCAGTCTAGTTACATTCATAGAGGCTCATCAAGACAAGACTGACCAAACAAACTCAGGATAACCATAGCATGAAGGGTATATGAAACCCTTCCTTACCAATTTTTCATTATAAAATATAATTTTTCTAGAAATAATCTCCCCTCCCTCAAATTTTAACATTAGACTATCTTACCCTTATAATTGGAGTAACAGCTTCATTAATTTTATAGCAATTATAATTTTAATACCGGATACTCTTTGGAAAGACTGAAATTAGAATCCCACCTTTGAAACTAACTCTACTACCATGGCTAAGTCACCACCCCCTTTAAAACCTCAGTTTCCCTCTTTTATTGGGGACAATAACTATGGTACTTCATTGGTTTGTTTCAATGATCAACTAACAATATATGCAACTGGCAATATAACAGAATACTTTGTAAACCTTAGTGCTATATAAATGCCAGTTTTTATTATTACATTCTAAATATACTTAATATAGCACTTGAATCCATAAGCAATAAAAAGGCATTGCTATCATTGCATATTATAGTTCAAGGCCTTTAAAATATTCCATCTTGAATTGAACACTTGGGTGATCTGGATTTTACACTATACTTAGAATTCACCCTCATGTTTCCTGTAGCTAATGACCTAGAAATGATTTCCAAATCAGACTTCGGCTTTCTATGTTATTTCAGGTCTTCAAGTCCCTCTCCTACTTAGTTTAGACCTTTATCTTTAAAGAGTTTATTTAAATTGCTAATATGTAATAATAGGGATCTGTATTCATTATAAATTTTTTTATCTGAAATTTACCTACCTTTAGGAAAAAATAGCAGTGTGAACACCCAGGTGTTTGAAGTTCCCGCTGCCTGAATAAAGTAAGCAACATATATATCAACCTATGAAAAGCTAATAAGCCTCTTAAGGGCAATGATTTATCTTAAAATAACAAATGAAAAGTGTTTTTAGAAAGTTTATTTTAAAGGAACAAAAATAAATATTACTGTTATACACATGAGAAAACCCACTAGCTGTTGTATTCTGTGATGTACAGTTTTAGTACATAGCACCTTCATCTTCTTTATTGAGAAAATAAACTGTTATCGGTCCATAACTGGTATGAACAGTCTCTGTGACTCTGGCAAATAACAAGGAGCCAAGTCCATATAACAAAGTTGGAATGCCTAGAAGAGAAATGAACAAATATCATCGACGTTTGCTAAACATGTGTACGATATTATGTATACAGCAGAATACATGATATAGTCCTAGCCATCCAGGAACTTCAACTGAAAATTTTAACATTATCAACCAACCAATGTGCTAACATAGCTAAAGCAGTGTTCAGGATGTTAACTCATATATGATCTCTTTGAATAAGCAATGTTGCTGAAAATTTTAAATTTTTTTCTACCTATCTGAAAAGCTCAAAGTAGTTTACAAACACTAAGTCATTTCCTCACAATCCTTAGGAAGTAATTATATATTCCTACACAGAATGGTACATTTATTGCTAGATGAAATCTCTTATTTATTAATCTTGACACTTAAATTATCAAGGCTCTTTAGCTCTTAACATAGACAATGGGACTGCTGGCTAAAATAAGTTTTTAAATTAGACCAAATATCTGTCTTTTAAACTTAAGCCAAAACAATTCTGAGAATTCTTCTATATTTTTGAG
>CM053589.1:89637780-89675474 GCA_028646515.1 Pseudochirops corinnae
GTTAACATGGAAAAACACAAGATGTAGGTATGTAAATGTATAAGTATGTATTAATATATTTAAATTTATATGTAAAACATTAAATATTACTTAAATGATTTTACATATTATCATATGTAGGCACTTTTGGGGAGGGAAATAAAGCATAACTTATGAGCTGAGCTGTCAATTTGGAAAGCTACTTTTTGCATCCAGTTAGTAGTAAAATCAATAAATTCACAGACGTGGTTTTCCTCCTTTTCTATAAGGTACACTTGACATGTGTGCTCCTGAATGAACAGGGGACAACTTCTAAGTTCTAAAAGTGTTTCCATACCTACACTGGTAGAGAAGTTCCTCATAAGATGCTAGCTCCCTCTACCAATGACCATAATCACAGATCAGGTAAGAAGCCACACTCTGCCAGACTGGCCTACTTACTCCTTGATAGAAGGAAGACCTTGAATGCTAAATTCCTGTTAACAGATTTGGCCTCTTCCCATCCCAACTGATATTAGATTTATAATAGTACCTTTCAAAAATTATATTCAGCTTGTGGTCTAAACTAACCGCAAATCTCTGGCCATATGTCCTAACCTATTCTTTCTTACTTAGACAGAGGGGGAAGAGTTTTTTATTTTCCTCTAACAGAAAGTAAACTCCTAGAAGGCAGAGGCTGTTTTGTTTATGTCTTTGTATGTCAGAGTCTACCACTGTCAAGCACTCAGCAGGAACTTAAATGTCCTGCAAATCAATACTCTCTCCAACTCTACAAGAGTCCTATTCCAGTGCTTCACACCCTGCTATCATGATGACCCACAGAGATAATCTTGGATTCTGAACAACCACACAAGTCACCCACAAGGCCTATCAAGCTGGAAAGTCTTCACAATGTCCTCCCAGCAGATTAACATAGATGTAGCTAGGAGCAGATGAAGAAGGTTGGCCATCAAGTGATAATTGTTTTTTAAGCTACTACAACTTTTGGAAGACCTTAATGATGACTATTAGGGTATAGAACGGTTGCAACCTTCGTCAATGGAGGAAATATCTATATTGACAAAATCAATGCCTGAAGTATTGAAGTCAAGCCCTCAAATGTATTTTATTCTTGGTAAACTTAATCCTATACTCAAATTTCTTTCAGGTCAGCCAAATATCCTTGAATTCAGTCTCTGAAGATTATAACAACCTTGCCCTCCCCCCTCAATAAACACTGTCATCCATATAAGTAATAAAAATATTTTAAAAGTTCTTCATCTGCAGACTATACTTAGCAAATTATCTTCATTAATATCTGACAAAACCTAGGGCAGAGTTTGTGGAACACTATGCACCTATCATAAACATACACATGCAATATTTAAATTTAATTAGCTATTAGGCTATAGCAATGTTATTAGCACAGTATAGCTAATTAGATGTACAGCAGTTTGCCCTTAAAAAAATATCACAACTAGTTGGATAACATTTTCCTGGCTCCAAAAGCCTCAACTGTGAATGAGCAGACACCTGCACCTAAAGATGACTCTTGTTGATTGGTTTAGAACATCTTAAGGTTTATAATCTTTTTACCAACTGATAAAATCTTCATAGACACTAATCAATGTCACACTCCACTTAATCCAAGAATGTAAGCTCCTTATTGATAAGGATTTTTCTCATTCTTTTTAATTGTACCCCCAGCCCGTAGCAAAGGTGACCCCCACACAATAGGTTCTTAATACTTCTTGACTGATGAGTACCAAGTCATTCTCAGAATTCCCCAATATATGAAAACCTAATCAAAACAGAACAGAAATCACAACGTACTAGATTCCTTTTTAATAAACTTTGTTAAAACAAAACTATCCAGTGAAATTAAAGATTAAAATCTATTTCCTGCTTTTGACTCACAAAACAAACTGCTGATACTTTATCTCAACCTTTATTACCTTAGGGGTTTTTATCCTTTTTTTGTTATCAGGGAACCCCTTTAGAAAGCTGGTGAAGCCTGTGGACCCTCTCTCAGGGTGTTTTTAAATGCACAGCATAAAATTCGTAGGAATTTGTAGCTATATAGACAGTAAGATCCCTCAGGGCACGTACTAGTTTGCCTTTATTAGGATCCCTAGCATTCAGCACAGTGCCCTGGCACACGGTAGACACTTAACACTTGCCTGTTGACTTTGACTTGCTGGTTATCAAAATGTTAAAAAAAAAAAAAGGACAAAAAAAAAAAAAGAATCAGGTCCATGGACCCCGTGTTCAGATCCCTTGATAGAGATGCACGATAGGCTGGGGTGCCAGTTTTTACAGGCATAGACGATGTGGATTAGGAACGCCTCCTGCCAGGGAAGACATTCCTTTGCTTCAAATTCACTTTGGGGAGGGCTTCCACTCCCCATTCCCGAGGAGCGACCCACACCTCTACGGACAAGGAGGGGGAAGTAAGAGCCCGCCCCTTGGGAGGTGATGGGCAGGGCTGGGGCAGCACAGCGAGGAGAGGGCGGGGCGGTTCACGAGCACTCTCTTCCCCCCTTCCCCGCCACTGCAGCGTGACCCTCATCCCTCCTTCCTCCTCCTCTTCCCTCTCCCGACCCACTACCTCACCGAGGTTGATGACTTTCAGCGCGGTGAAGAACTGGTCCTGCCGGTCCAGGTCCTGCCAGGGTGCCTTCGAACAGTGGTACTTGATGAAGGGGAAGCAGCCGGTGCGAAGGACATGGTAGTTGGATCCCTGAACCACCCAGTTGAAGTGGGAGAGGCCGAACTGGTCGTTGTGCACGGCGCTATAGGGGACGCAGAACGACGTCCAGTGAGGCAGGCGCCTCTGCAGCAGGTGCTGGGTCAGCACCTCTGAGGCGCGGGGCTTGGGGTCTCGGGCCGAGGCGGCGCCCCGGGGGCTCAGTAGCAGCACCAGCCGCACGGCGGCCTCGTGAGCCCGCCTCAATAACTCCATGGGCGTCCCTCCCCCCGGGAGCCGCCCCTCCCCCGCCTCCGGGGACGAAGCTCAGGACTGCGCGTGCGCGCAGCTAGCGAGAGTGTGCACGCTGCGCCCGTGCGTAAAGAGTCGCCGCTCCGTAGGTGCTCAGTTCGCGTGAGACCTGACCCCGGTCGCAAACTAATGTGCTGTGCGCTCCGAGTCACTCTCATCCTCCTCAGAATAAGGGGGAAGTGATTGAAAGTGAGGAAGAGTCAGAGGACTCCTGCAACAAAGAGGGAAAAAGCAGAGCCTGTGAGGGAAGACCTCTCTCATCCCCGACAAAGGAGAAGGCGAAAGATAGGCAGGGGATTTGCCAAGAAACTGGGAGGAGCTGGCCCTCTTCTTCGGCCTTTGGATGGCCTCCTATCTGGTCTCTGTGCCATCGTTAACACGTCTAACCATCACCTGAACCCCTTGAAGTGGCTGCCCACAGCCTGCTAAATAGACAGCAGATTCCAAGGCCCTCTACATTCCGTCTTCATCCTACCTTTTCCAGCCTCGTTTCCAGCTAGTTCTTACAAAGTTAGCTCAACCAAAGAGCACTAACAATTATGTAATTAACAATTCCGTGCTAGGCTAGAGATACTGTTATAGGTTAGGGATACAAAGACCGAAAGAAAACTGTTACCCTTCTTCAGCTGGGCCACAAGCTATGGAGAAATTTATAAAATAAGGACACCATCAATACTTTTTCTACCTTTATCTCTTCTTTATTTGCATAGATCCCACCTCTAGATTCTAGACTCTAGAATATCAGTCCCCCATATCTGTCTATTGCTATCTTTACCCATTTTTCAGGACCGGGCCCAAATCGTTCCTTTATCCTGCTCCTTCGCCAATCACTCCATCTAAACTCACAATATTTTCTGTGTACCTCTCATGTATTTATAATATTCCAATATGCATTACTTTTGTGTGTTTTCCTGTCATCACCCCTGGTAGACTGTAAGCTCCTTAGGGGTAGTAATTTTTGTTTTTTATTGAGGCAACATGGCACAGTGGGGAAAAAAATAAAAAGTGTCTAATCTGAGGACTACTTTAAAGTTATTCCTTGGTAGAGGGAGAATTTATTTAAACTCTATGGCCTGCAGACCTCTTACCTGTAAAATGAAGGATGTTAGACTAAATGGCCTTTGAGGTCTCATCCCTCTCTAGATCTGTGATCTTATCATTGATTGATACTTGATCTCATGAGATGTTTGTAAAGAGCTGTCTGCAAACTTTAAAGTGCCCTATAAAGTCCATTATCATTAGGTATAGTTCATTCTATCATAGGCACTTAGTAAATATATGTAAGATGAATGAAAAGGTGTCCTCATGATGAGGTGCAAGGTCTGGGAGCCCCCCTGAGCTCTCCGTGAATCTTTGAGATACAGGCTCTGGGACCCCCCTTTAGCTCTCCTTGAATCTTCCCACCAAAGGCATTTGCCTGAGGTCATGGGTCTTAAGTTGTGGCACTGCCCAAGTTTTTAGCCCTCCTTTGTTCCAACGGTTTTTTACCCTTGATGCTCCACTTCCCACCCTTGAACTGGCCTGGCCCACCATTGTCTATGGTCTCCAGGTAGCCTCCAGCAACTTCCCACCCTTAATCACTCATTACTGGAGTCTGAACTCATCTGACTCCTGAAGACCCTCCCCAAACTCCTCCTCTACACCACCCCTAGATTCCTCCCACAACCTTTCTGTATATAGGATCCCCATCTTCCCTCCATGTGGTGTGAAAGCATCGTAGAATGACCTAGCATAGACTTACTCTGTCCTGCTTGCCCAGTGCAAGCCTTATAGATATATAGGCTCCTTAAGAGTCTACCTAATATGGTGAACTTTAAATGAATTTTCAATAAACTTTACTTTTCTTTGCATGAGAAGACTTGAGTAAAATTCTTTCAGCATCATTCATTTCTCCCCATCTTTCCCCTACCCAACACCTCAAAACAGCCATCCCACTGTATAACCCCTCCTCCAATCTGCTCTCTCCTATGTCCTCCGCCTCACCCCTCTGACTTTCTGGTAGGGCAGGATGAATTTCCCTACCACAGAGCCTGTATATCTTAATTCCCAGTTGGATGTAGTTAATAATAATAATAATAATAATAATAATATATGTTTTAACATTTGATTGTAGAACTTTAAATTCTAGATTCTTTCCCTTCCTCCCTTGTCACCCACCCCCACTAGAAGGACAAGCAATTAAATACAGGCTTCTAGTTTTATTTCTCTGTTTTGATTCTTCCTGTTTAAGGCATCAGAACATAATTTATATCATGGAAGGAATTTGGTAGGACCCTTTTTTCCCTTTTAAAAAAAATATTGGTATTAATTGTTCTTTGAATATTTTATAGAATTTGCTTATAGATCTAATTCATCCTGGGTTTTTTATTTATGGCTTGTGCAGTTTCTTTTTCTGGGATTACGTTATTTTAATTCTCTATTTGTTCCGGCAATCTGGGCATTTAAATTTTTAAAAATATTAATACTTTTAAAAAAGTTATTAGTTTTATAGGCATATAATTAGGCAAAATAGGTTTTTAAATAAACAATTTCTTTTATTCTCAATTTGTTGTAAATTCTTATTTTTCATTATTGATATTGGACATCTGATTTTCTTTTTAAAAATCAAATTAGCTAATGGTTTTCTTTCTTTTTTTTTCAAAGTTATATGTTGAATTTTTAATATATCTTAAAGCTATCTGTACATAATAGAGATTCACAGTTTCGTAAGCAACACTTTTTCTGTTCTACTATTCATATAAATGTCCATTTTTTTGAAAATTCAATTTTTTAAATCAAAAATTTAAATTAAAAAACAACAACAAAGGATTGGACTAGATGGCCTTAAAGGTTCCTTATTCTCTAACACAATGATTCAGTGGCAGATGAATAGTTTTCTTTTTTAATTGTTTAAAGAAAGCAGTTCCTAGTTTTATTTATTGAGAGGGATTTTCTTTTTGCTTTCAATTTTGTTAATCTCTTTTTTTATTTTAAAATTTCTACTTTATCGTTTAACTTGCTGGATGTAAAAATTTTTTTTTAAGAAATGCTCAGTTTTTAAATTTGTTTTTTCTTTTATTGATGAAAGTGTCTAGAGTTATAAATTTTCCTCTATTACTGCTTTGGTTGCATCACACAACTTTTTGTATATTGTTTTCATTGTTGTCATTATCTTTAATGAAGTTTTATTTCTGTGATGGGTTATTTGACCCACCAATTCTTTACGATTGTTTACTTTTACTCTCTGCTTAATTTTTTTATCCTATCTTCAATGATCCTTTATGAAATCTAATTTTTATTTCATCATGTGACCACAATGTAAAGGAAGTGCTTAATATCACTGTTTTTCTGCATTTCTTTATAAGGTTTTTATGCCCCAGTTCATGGTTGATTTTTGTAAAGGTGTCATGCATAACTGAGAAATTTGTATGCTTATGTTTCCCCATTCAGTAATTACCAGAAGTCTGTCATATCTAACTTTTCTAAAATTCTAAATCCTTGGCTTCTTTCTTACGCATTTCTTAGTTACATCTGTCTAGGCTTGAGAGGGGGTATGGTGATATCTCTCATTGTTTTATTTTTACTGTTTCTCCTTATAAGTCATTTAGATTTTCCTTTCAGTATTTAGATGCCATTTAGTGGATATGTTATACACTGATATTAATTCATTTTCTGTGGTACATTTCAGCATAATGTAGTTTCCTTGTTAATCTGTTTTAATCAAATCTATTTTTTTCTGTTGTCTTATCTAAGATTATGATTGCTGCTCCTGCCTTTTTAACTTTAGCGTAAGTATAATAGATTTTGCTCTAGTTGTTTAACTCTATTATTCTTTAATAGCATTTCTTTGTAAGCAACATAGTGTTTCTGCTTTTTAAATCAATTTGCTGTGTTTTTTCTATTTTATGAATGGTTTCATCCCCTCCACACTTAAAGTTATGATTATTATTGTGTATTTTCCTCTACTATTTTCTCATACTTTTTCTTCTCCTTGCTTCCAGCCCTCACTTTACAAAGAATAAGGTGGTAAATGAGGAGTGTCCTTAGCATCAGGTCTCTATGCTTGAGGTGATTTGCTTCTGTTTCCTGGCCTGCCCCTCTCATCTTTCCCTTGACCTCCCAGGAATGAGTTTTTACCTTTTCTTTCTTTCCTTTAAAGCCCCCTTCCTTATACTTATGACTAATACTTCCTTAGATCGACCCCTCATCTTATTCCCCTCTCTTCATTATCCTCTTTTCTTCCAGTTTCCTGTTGAGTAAAATGTATTTCTGTACCAAAATTTGTGCATATGTAGTCTACCCTCCTTTGACCAGTTCAGATGAAAGTGGGGTTCGAATGTCACCTACTCTTTTCCCCCTGTTTCATCCCCCATCATAGTTACTGAATGTTTGATAATGACAGTAATGGTGGTGGTAGAGATCATGATGTTCCAGGCAAACCAGCCAACTTGATCTTCCCTCTTTGTTATATTTTATCTCTCCATATTTTTATACGGTCTGTCCCCCCAAGGCTAGAATGTTCTCTATCTTCACCTCTTCTTCTTAGAGTTTTTAAGGCCCAACTTACTTGCCAACTCCTACAATGAGACCTTTCCTGATTTTCCCCAGTTGTCATTCCTCTCCTCCATATTACTTTGTTTTTTATTTGAATTTGCAGGTTGTTTCCCACATAGAATATAAGCTTCTTGAGAGCAAGAACTGATCCCTACACCTAGCATAATGCCTAATCTATCAAAGGAATGTCATATGTTAATGAATAGATGAGTGAAATAAGGGTCAGAATGAAAATGATGACCAGTAATTACATATCTACTTTTAAGAATTGATTTTGGGAATAATCTACTCAGAGAGGCATTGTTTTTGTCAGGAATCAAGGAATCTAGAACTATAATTTGCCCTCCACAAGGAGCCCCGAAGTCAAAACAAATAACTATACATTATAGAATATGCTGAGGACTATGAGGCCTGAACCAAAGATACAGTAGAGCCACCAGGTGTCTTTTCTAGTACATTCTTATAAAACCACCAAGAAGGACCCTATTGACTTTCCTTTGTACTGGCTAACTTTGGGGTAAGAACTGTTTGCCTATAGATCTGAGCTTTGGAACCTCGGAAAATGGAGAGAACGTGGAGACTCACTACTGGCATACCTCTATTATGAGATCCATTGAAAGAGACCCAGGATCCATGGCCATAACAAGCTCTAGTTTCCAGGCTCATGCCTTGTAAACATCTCTACCATGCTTGAACATCATATTATGATGATAAATAATATAAACATTTGAGTTCAGCTGGTAAATACCCACTGAGACTGTGCAGTGAGATATAATGAAGAGATAATGTAAACTTGTGAGGCTATTGCTGGCAAATTGCCTTCTTTTTCTGTTCACCTATAAATAAACTAGGCACTGGTCAATAAGTGGGGATTTTGGTAATGTGTAGAAGAATGCATGTACCTGCCTCAATTGGCCCCCGGGGAACCTTCAGGGAATCTGAATGCACAAGCTGGAATGGTGTGCATGCCTTGATTAGCCCCCATCAAGGCCTGGGGGGAATCAGTGTCTGCCTCAGCCAGCCCCCATTGAGGCTTAAGGGACCTGTAGGAGTTGTAGCTCTTACTATATTCTAGCCCACCCCTTTGAGAAGAATGATTAGGGAAGCTGTGGGAGTTGGTGCTCCCATTATCAGCAACCCTCTTAAGAAAACTAGACTAGGGGGCAGTTAGGTGGTGCAGTGAATAGAGTACCAGCCCTGGAGCCAGGAGGACCTGAGTTCAAATTTGGCCTCAGACACTTAACACAAAACCTAGCCATGTGACCTTGGGCAAGTCACTTAACCCCAATTGCCCTCCAAAAAAGCAAAAAAAAGAAAAAGCAAGAAGACTAGACTAGAATAAAATATGCTTTTTAAACTCCTTATTATAACTCCATTCCTGTCTTCCTATCTGCCCCATCAAGAGTGAACCTGTGCTGGAACACCTGCTAGTAGGCCTCCTGTGTCTCCTAACACCTCGTATAGTTGGTGTAAACAGTCTTCAATCCCAGCACTTTAGCTTTAATGGTGCAGGCTCTCTGACCGTTTTCTAGTCACTCAGTCAAGTAGTTAATCTCTATTTAAAGGAACCTCAAATCATTTTATAATGGAAATAGTCACTTTCACATTTCTATTTTGTAAGATCAAGTTTTCTGAAAGTGTGTTTTGGGTGGAGGATGGGGGAGAAATGTAATTATAGTTTTAGTAGAAGCAGATTTGTCATTTACTGTACAATAAGAATCAATTTCCTTTTTCCTCCACATCCCTTCATCCTAATGGGGGTTATCTGAAAGAAAGCGTGCAGAATAAGGAAGTTTGAAGCCTTTGCTCTGTAAAATCAATTGTGTGTTGAGCACAGGGATGCATCTTACACAGAGATTAGTTTTTAAGGTCAGTTTTTAAGACAAAAATCTAGTCAGAATTTACCTCAAAAATCCTTTAAATTGCCTGGTTCAGAAGACGGAAAGTTTGACTAACTCATAGATGCCACAATCATCCCCCACATGCTGGGCCATCACCAGTCATCCTAACTTTTGTCTTGCTGGAAATCTGGAAGACTTTGTGCAACTCTGTCTCACTTAAATCCAAATCATACACTTTCAGGACACTCCATGATGCCACTGGTCCACTTCAAAAACAAAGGACAAACAACAACAAAAGCTAAAAAAAACTTATCAGGATGTCTTTTAAGCATCTTGAACTCAATATTTCCAAAACAAAACTCACAATCTTTCTCATCAAATCCACTACTCTTCTGAACTTCCCTATTACTATTGAGGGTGCCACCATATTTCTAGTCACACAGTTTTTCAACATTGGAGTCATCTTGGACTCCTGACTCTCAACCAACTCACATTTTGAAATGATTTCCAAGTTTTGTTGATTCTACTTTCCCTATACATAAATGGCCACCATCTTAGTTTGGGTCCTTATCACCTCTCAATCAGATTTACAATTGCCACCTAATTAGTTTCCCTGCCTCCAGACTCTCTCTTCTATTATTCATCTTCTGTATAACTGCCACAGGTATATTTTTTAAATACAGGTCAGACTGTGTCATCCCTTTGCTCAGTAAACTCTAGTAGCTCAAATACAATACTCCTCTGACAAGTGATTTAAAGCTCTCACAATTTGACCTTTCATGATCTATTCCTTTCTCTAGCAGCTAGTGCCTCTTATGCAAATTACTTGACATTTTGGTGGCATGTATTTGGTAAATGCATATCCTGTCTTCCTCAAAAGAATATAACTTTTTTTGAGAGCAGACTTTCATTTTTGTTTCTGTATCCCTTATTCCTAGTACAATATTTGTACGAGACATATAATAAATGTGTGTTGATTGATTATAAAGCCTTTTCTTGTAACCTGTTGGTATTGATAGGCAAACATTTGGTCTTCCAGCCATAAGTTTAATGCCTTTTAGTGTTCACCATTTGTAATTAGCTAGAATTAACATTACTTTCTTATTCTGATGGAACCTAACTTAAAGGGGAAATTACTGTCCCTACCACTGGAAAGGCCAAATTGAGGAGAATGAAGAGTTGAGGAAGAGCTTGAAGTGTGGGAAAGATTTTCTTTACAATGTTGGTGTTCAAAACATCAACTGTTGCTGCCTCCCTACCCTTTACCTCCTCTATGAACCAGCAACAAGGAAGGTCGTGGTAGGCTGGTTCCTTCCATAAGAGCAGACCTGGTTTTCCAATGCTGAAGTTAGGTAACCCCTCCCCAACTTCTCATCCCTCTAATCACAAAGGTCCCAGCTAAGGCTGCAATACCATGGAACACTCATAGTCTCTTTGTTCAATGAGAAAATTATAGACTTTTTCTAGGGGTGTGTACAGGACTCTGAGTTCCTCCGGAGATCTGGACTAATAGCTAAGAAAAAGAAAGGATGAGGGACCTAGAGCATAGAAAACCCAAGGAACTTTCATTGATAGTGGATTCCAGGATGCAAACTCCAGAGATCTGTTCTTTCTGCTCAGCAAAAGAGAAGGAGGAAAAAAGGAGGGAGTGGCCATGGTGCAAACAGGTCATTGGCCAGGGGAAATATAACTTCTACTAATAAGTATAGTTGAATTTTCTTAAGTTAAATGCCAGTACATCTGACTGTACTATAATTGTTTTAAATTCGTACTTGTTTATTTCTCAAATTAAATATATTCACTTAGAGTAAAAGACTAGTTCACAATTTAAATTAGAGCCAAGGCTATACAAGATACAGATAGAAATATGGCTCTCACCTACAGCTTAATTTTAGCAATAAGACATTTCCAAAAAGCAATATGAAAACAAAAATATGTCACAACAGGAGAGGTACTTTGTCTCTCTCTATCCCAGTATTCTGTCTTTGACAGCAGTTCCAAAGTAATTTTGTAGGGGAACATGATAATGTGTTTATTTTGTGTTATCCCTTTTATATTGTCATTGGAATTATGGAATTATCTTGGGAATTGATGCAAGTTGCCCCAAAAAGCCCCTTAGGCTTATATAATGGACATTTAAGATCTTGGGGCCAAATGTAATGTTAATGGGATTTAAGATCTCTTATCTCCCCCCCCCCCCCCCATATTAACAGACCTCATCCATGGAGCCCATGAAGGGAAGCTCCTCACTTAGGGGAGGATTGCTTGCAAGAAGGCTTTCATACCTTTTGTTAATTTCTAATTAGGCACTGAGTCATGAGGGTTGTGATGCCTGCTGGCTCTAGAAAGGGTATATATACTGTGAGGTTAGCATTTTGCTTTGGGGCTCACTCATTGGAAGAGTGTTCTTGTGATTTGACCAGATGAGACTCTGGGTTGTCATTAAGGAGCTCCTTCCCCCCATGCCAGCTTTGAAAAACCCAGATGTTGGTGCTTCTCTCTCTGGTAATTATGTATGTATTGCCTTGGTCAGACAGCTGGATCTATCAGTTGATCTGTACTAATTTCTCAGATAGTTAAAAGCCGTGTCTGTTGGTCTTTATTTCTCTGCTTGTATTTTCTTTGTATATTCTCTGTTTGCATTTTTTTCTGAAGTTAAGGGTGCTGAGCCTTCCCCCTGAACTAGTGAATGTAATTAAAAGAAGATTATTGACCCAAAAAAATTTTTTTATTACATCAGCCTCAAAAGAATAGTTCAATCTTTTCTCAGTCATCTCTAGTACCAGTTGAGGCAATCCAGGCTAGAGTTAAGAGAAGCAGGTTTGCATCCCCTCTGCCACTTATTAGCTGTGTAGGCTTGGACAAGCCAATCTACCTCTCTGCTCTTTAGTCTTCTCATCTGTAAAATGAAGTCTTCTGGACTTGATGATCTCTTTGATAGGACCAGCATTTCTCTGACAGCAGCTTCTTTCCTCCTACCCCAACATGAGGAGGTTTTATCTAAAAGAAGAAAAAGCTGAACCTGGTTGGCCTACAAGATTGGCCCCAACTTCTGTGAAGCAGCTTCCTTCTCTACTCTCCTTCATCCCCAGCCAACATGGGGTATGCTTAAGACAAAGTTGTCCCTGGGACTTGATTGGCCATGGCTTCCCTAACTCAGCTTTCTGGTCATCTAAGGACACAAAAAGTCCCAGCCATGTGATATCTGGACCCTATAGACTTGATGGATTTTTGAAGCCTAAATGGGTAATGACAGAAAGTGTTTCTGAGGGGTGCCAAATTCGGAGAGTCGAAATGCCCCCTATACTTGTTTCCTATCCTTGTTGTGGTAGGGCAAAGTGAATGACCACTTTGTTAACTATTTGGTGACTTTGAGTAGCTCATTTTGTCCTAATATTGAACCTCAACTAAGACAGTACTAGTATTAGAGGCTCTACCAATTTCTTTTTTTAAAAATTATTTTTATTTTTTTCATTAAGTATTTACCAATTATATGTAAAAAAAATTTAACAATCATTTTTTAAGACTGTGAGTTCTAAATTCTCAACTTCCTACCTCCCACACCTCCCCCCTTCTTGAGAAGGTAAGCATTTTGATATTGATTATACATGTGAAGACATGCAAAGCATATTAGCCATGTTACAAAAGAGCATACAAACAAAATAAAGTAATAAAAATAAAGTTTTAAAAAGTATGCTTCAATCTACATTCAGATCTAACAACTTCTAAGGTAATTTCTAGCTTTGTCATTTTGTGAGCTAAATTTGTAAAATTTTGTTTGAAGCAGCAATTTCTGTATATAAGAACTAGGTAGTTGAAAACTTCATTTCCTACCTGATTTTTAAAATGTCCTTCTGAAAAATTACACCAATATCCATTTCAGGCCTGAAGTTTGTGCAAATTATAAGACCCTGAACCTTAGATTTTAATGGAAATAGCAGCTGACAAACAAATTGGCTGAGTATGAGTAATGCTGCTGCTATGACAGTATTTACATTACTCCTATCCAGCATCTCAGTGAACCACAACTTGTGGTTCAGCTCTTTCTTTTTATCCCCTTTTGCTGTTTCTAATATAACAAGATGTTAAAGCTAACTATATGCTCTATTAATTATATGAAGGTGAACTTGAGTCATATTTGTTACTGAAGATGATTAATAATTACCAGTCCTGCACACATTTCTAGTGCATTACAGTAAATAAACAGGGTACATTGTTGGGTAGTAATTGATTAATTAGCACATTCATCCTACACAGCTCAATGGTCTAAGGATGCTGAGTTTGAGATATTGCTCATAATTATTACAAGAAACAAATCTGTTCCATTTCTCAGTTTATTCTTCTGTACAGTTCTCTTTTTTTCTCCCTAAATCGAATGTTTAATGGTTCAAAACCTCATAGGTTTTATTCAGATAAATCAAATCATGAATAATTTGCTAGTTACAATCCCAGAATTTTGTTTCTGTGTGAACTAGAGTGAAAACTTTTACATGGTTAATTTTAACATTAGGTCTGCTGCAAATACTGTAACCATAGGGCATCTCCCTACTATGCCAGAGATGCTCATTGAGCACCTATGCTCAACAGGGACACTGGGATCTCATTTGCTTCTCATCTACATCAAAGAAGCTCAGGATTGAAAGTGTCATCAGGTTGACACTTCTCAGCACCAATCAGATATACTGTGTCATCTTCAGAGAAGTATAACAGCATGTTATCAGTCACCATTTTTGCTGTATTATAATTTTGTTTCTTTTAGTTTGTTGGAGGCAGCATAGTATGTTGGGAAGAATGAGACTTGGTCATTCCCCAGTTGTCAAATGGTCAAAGGATATGAACTGAATTTTTGGATGAAGAAATCAAAGCTATTTAAAGTCATATGAAAAAATGCTCTAAATAACTTGATTAGAGAAATGCAAATTAAAACATCTCTGAAATACCACCTCACACCTATCAGATTAGCTAATATGACAGAAAAGGAAAGTGATAAATGTTGGAGAGGATGTGGGAAAATTGGGACACTGATGCACTGTGTGTGGAATTGTGAATTGATCCAGCCATTCTAGAGAGCAATTGTCCATAGGGCAATCAAACTGCACAAATGTGCAGTGATACTTTTGATCCAGCAATACCACTACTATGTCTGTATCCCAAAGAGATCATAAAAAAAGAAAAAGGACCTACATATACAAAAATATTTATAGCAGCTCTTTTTATGGTGGCAAAGAATTGGGAATTGAGGGGATGCCCATCAATTGGGGAATGGCTGAACAAATTGTGGTATATAAAATGTAATGGAATACTATTGTGCTATAAGAAATGATGAGCAGGTGGACTTCAGAAAAACCTGAGAAGACTTACATGAAGTGATGCAAACTGAAGTGAGCAGAACCAGGAGAGCATTGTACATAGTAACAACAACATTATTCAGTAATCAAATACGATTAACTTAGCTATTCTCAGCAATACAGTGAGCCATGACAGTTCCAAAAGACTCATGATGAAAAATGCTGTCCACGTTCAGTGAAAGAACTGATGGAGTTCAAATGCAGATCAAAGCATACTATTTTCACTTTTTTTCTTGTTTCTTTTTTCCTTTTGGTCTGTTTCTTTTTATACAATATGACTAATATGGAAATATGTTTTATAAGATTGCACATATGTAACCTATATCAAACTGCTTACCAGGTTAGGGAGAGGAAAAATTTGGAATGCAAACTTTTATTAAAAAATAAATGTTAAAAATTTCCTTTACATGTAATTGGAAAAAAATACAAGAAATAAAAAAAGAGGAATGAGACTTGCAGCCAGGAGGTCAGAGGTTTTGCCTCAGCTCTGCAATCTACAAACAATTTTGACTTTTGGAAAGTCATAACCTCTTGGGGCCTTAGTTTCATTTTCTACAAAATGAGGCAGGGTCTGACTAGTTTGTCTTGACAGTATTGTGGATAGCATACTGAGAGCTAGAAGGATATTTCTAGGCTATTTAGTGCAACCATCCAATTTTGCAAGTGAGAAAACTGAGTCCTAGAGAGTCAATTAGCTAATAAACATTTATCAAGAGCCTACCATGTGGGGCCACTAGGTGGCGTAGTCAATAGAGCACCAGCCCTGGAGTCAGGAGGACCAAAGTTCAAATGCTATCTCAGATGCTTAATATTTACTAGCTGTGTGACCTTGGGCAAGTCACTTAACCCCAAATGCACTGCCTTCTCCCCTCCAAAAAAGATGGAAAAAAAAGAGCCTACCATGTTCCAGGCACTGTGCTACTTAAGTATTAGGGACAAAGACAGGTACAAGACAGTTCTATTCTTAAGGAGTTCACAGTCTAATGGGGGAGGCAACATGCAAACAACTATATACAAACAAGTTCTGTAGAGGCTAAGTAGGGAATAATTAACAGAACTAGAATTAAGAAGGGTTGGGAAAGGGCTCCTGTAGAAGATGGGATTTTAGTTGGGATATTTGAGAGATATTACAAAGATAAAATTGAAGAGGCATGGGGAAAAAAAGGTTTGGAAGAATTTCTGTGGTGAATGGGATGATGAGTTGATTATGGAGATATAAAAAGATTGCCTAGTAGCAGTGAGGGCCCAGATGAAATAATGTAACATAAATCTGTAGTGAACCCAGTTTGCATAGTTTCATGATTTTATCTAGTTTTCTTTAGCAGTATGTATGCAGAAATGAAGGCAGCAATTGGTAGAAATGATCCAAGCAGAGGCTTGACAGGTCAAGACAAGTGATAGGATAAGGGGACATTGGCCTCAAGGGAAGAGGACAGTATATATAGAAGAGGTGAACTGGATCACCAAGGGGTTAAGATGGGGAAAGAAGGCAGATGTTGGGTGATAAGCTTGTGAAAGAACTGAAAAGTTTAGGGATTGAAATTTACATGTAGATGAAGAACAAGGTTTGAGGTTGCAAGGCAGAGGGAGAAGTAGGATGACAATAGATTGTAATCAGATAAGGAAATTCAGGAGTTCATGGAGCATTTGTGGGTGATGGCAAGATCAAGGGTATTACAGTTTTTGTGCGTGGTTGAGGTAGAAGAGTAGGTAATGTGAAATGAGTAAGTTGAGGATCTATGAGTTGAGAGTATTTAAAGGAGTATCAATATGAATGCCCAAGTCCCCTAGTATGAAGGCAGAAATTTGAAAGGAGAGAAGGACTGTGATTCGGGCACTGAACTCATTGAAGAAAGAAGAAGAGTGTCCTGGAGACAATAACTACTAAAAAATTGATTGGATGGTAAATATGGATTGAATGAACTTCAAAGACAAAAAATTCACTGAGTGATCATGTAGAAGGAGAACCTAGAAGTGGTAATGGGGAGCAAGGAATATTTCAACCCCCAAACCCTGACCAATGCATCAGGAAATAATTGAAAGTAAAGCCAGCACTGGAAAAGGTGACCAGGTTGGCTGTATCCTCAGGAACAAACCAGAGCTCAGAGAGAGAAGTAGGAGAAGAACTATAGAATGGTGTTCTCTTCCTGGTCCTTTAAGATAGGGGACTGGTGCAAGACAGAATGGTATTTCTCCTCTTCCCCAGAAGCTAGGGATAAGGCAGAGAGGTCAAATAGCTCATAAGGAGCAGAGCTGAGATTTGCGTTCAGTGCTCTGACTCCAAATTTAGTTTTCTCTGTCATTTCTCTGCTCAGAAGGAGTAACACTCAGAATGAGTTAGGGTTGGTGAGGAAGACTAAGGTCATTGAAAAGGGTCTGGATTTTTTTTTTTTTTAGCTATATCAGGGGAAAAGAGAGAATTAAAAAAAAAAAGATAGGAACACTGCATGGGGTAGATGGAATGATAACTGTCTACAAAGAGAGGGCAGAGCTATTTAATTTGTTTTTCTGTTTTCTCCGTTAAGGAGAATGCCTTTAGACTGCAAAGAACAGGCAAAATAACTAAGAGAGCTGATACCCAGAACAAGTAAGGAGATGGTAAGAGAGTGCCTCATGATGAAGTCAAGTCACGTGGCCCAGATGAACTGCATCTATGGGTCCTGAAAGTAGTGGAGGAAGTGACGACAGAGCAACTGTCAGGAACATGGGCAAGAAAATGGAAAGCCATGGAAGAGCTGCAAGACTGGAAAAATGAACAAATATCCTGATTCTCAAGAAAGGAGAAAGAAGAGCAAAACTTGTCCATTTGAATTCAGTTCTTAGCAAAATGCTTGAATGGATTGATAACTATATGATTAGTAATGGTCAGAATTCATCAAAAATAATTCATGCCAAGCTAAGTTTGTTATCTTTTTTTGGACAGGGTTACTAAATGGGTAGATCAAGAGAATGTAGTGGGTAGAGTTTCCTTAGATTTTAGCAAAGTGTTTGATAAAGTATCTTTTGCTATTCTTGTAGGAAAGATGGTGAATTGTACAATTAGAGGGATTAGGAACTGGTTGGATGATTGGACCAAACGTCTTTAGTGGTACAATGTAAATTTGAATTTTTTTTTTTTTTGCTTTTTGGAGGGGAAAGGTAGGGCAATTGGGATTATGTGACTTGCCCAAGGTCACACAGCTAGTAAGTGTTAAGTGTGTGAAGTTGGATTTGAACTCAGGTCCTCCTGACTCAAGGGCTGATGCTCTGTTCACTGTGCCACCTAACCTCCCTAGTTCAGTATAAATTTGGAAAGGGGTTTTCTATCCACTGATAGAGGGATCTTGGCTCTAT
The DNA here is from genome assembly GCA_028646515.1 of Pseudochirops corinnae. Lineage (NCBI taxonomy): Eukaryota > Metazoa > Chordata > Mammalia > Diprotodontia > Pseudocheiridae > Pseudochirops > Pseudochirops corinnae. The sequence continues at coordinate 89,655,792 of CM053589.1, forward strand.
GCTATTTAACATTTCTATTAATGACTTGGAGAAAGGGATGGGTGTCATGTTTATCAAATTCTGAGATGTTTTAAAGCTTAGAAGAATAGCTAACATTCTAAATGACAAAGTCGGCTTACTAAGAGATCTTGACAGGCAACAGGTTGATCTGGTAAAGTAAAATTAATAGGAATAGTTGTGAGATCCTACACTTGAATTTTTAAAAAAAATGAACTTCAGAAGTACAAAATTGGGGAGGCATGGCTAGACATCAGTTCATCTGAAAAAAAAAAAAAAACAAGGATGCTGGCAAACTGTAAGCTCAAAAGGAGTCAGTACTGTGATTTGACAAGCCAAAAGATTAATAGAGATCTTGGGACACATTGAGAGGCACAGCTTTCGGAAGCAAGGCAGTGAGAGACTTACGGGACTCTGACTTGGTCACAGCTAGAATATTTTTGTTTAATTCTGGATGCTACAGTTTAGGAAGAGCATCCAACTTCCAACTCTTAACTAGGACCAGGACCTTGTGGAGACATCGTTCTATCTTCCCTGCTTCCAACAGTCACTTAATGACAAGTCCAACAACTAGACCCTCCTGATGCTCCCTTTCTCCTCCACCTGAGGAGTCCTTGGGTAAGGAGTTGGTCCTGGGTCAGAGTTGTCCTGGTTGTTGATTGGAGAATAAATCGGCTATACCTCAACTCTCTATAACCAGACAGGCCTGAATATGAGTCTTATCCCATTAAGTCACCTAGTGTCAAGTTCACGGCCAGAGTCTAGCAGGTATAGGAATAATCCTCAAACATTGCCATTGCTACTGGGAAAGTCATGACAATCTACTACGTTTGGGCTCCATTCAGAATCCCGTGATTCAGTTATAACCTGCCACAGTGGAAGCTCTAACTCCCTGCTCTCTTAGATCTATCCATCTGCCCTATTCCTTCTGGGTCTCTATTTTTCATATTACATATATTATAAGAAACATTTTGGCCAACACACACTAACTTTTTTAATAGGAGAATTAATTTTGTTCACATGTTGTTAAAATGATCACACTTACATTTGCCCTTTTTTTTTCACTTTTCTTGCTATTTTCTGGTCATGCCAATTCCCTGTTCAAGGAACACCAGTGACTCCCTATTGGCTCTAGAATAAAAAAAAATACAAATTCGTCTGCAATTAGAAATCCTTTACATCTGGCTCCAGCTTATATTTCTAGACGGTTTTTACATTACGTGCTCTCATGTATGTAATTTGACCAAACTGGTTTGTATGTTGTTCTTGGATATGACATTTCAGTTTTTATCTTTGTGCCTTTGCATAAGTGGCCAGCATCCATGAAACATTCTCCCTCCTCTCTGTCTCTTGTGCCCTTTAAAGAGGCTTTTCCTGACACCCACAGTTGAAAATATCCTCCTCTTTCCTACTCATTTACTTATCTGTGGATATTTATTTCCATACCACCTCCACCTAGTACTTTAAAAAAAAGCCGACATTACCAAAATAGTAGTAAAAGAGGAAAAAATATGTGGGATGCACTTGTGCTCAACTCCTTTTCTCTCTCCCCCTGCCCCGTATACACATATGTACTTTTTCTCCTTTTGGCAAAAACTTTTTAAATGACTGGTTGAATTTGCTGCAACAGTTTTGAAGAATTGTAAATCATCTAATTTGTGTCTTTCTATAAAATCTCTGAAAGAGCGTGTAATAGGAATGGCCGTGGAGACAGGAAGATCTGGGTTCAAGTTCTGCTCAACAAACATACTGTGTAACAAGGGACCACTTATATAACCTCTCAGTAGCTAGGGGACTTCTAAGACTATTGTTTATTAACAAATTGTAGGGTGTTTGTTAGAGTTCCACCCCCAGGAGTTCCTTACACTTAATGGAAGGAACTACTTCTCTGTACTCCCTCAGAATCCTTAAAATCCTTGTGATATGGCTACAGATGGTAAAGAGAAACAAAAATGCAAAAAAAACCCCAAACCCACCCCAACAACATTGTCAAAGAAAACCAGAGAAATCAAGACTGTAGGTCTAGGTAATGTGGTTTTGCTTATACGGGTTCAAAGGAATATGGATTACAACATAATTAGACATATTGTGGCTGCTACTGAGGGAGAAAATAAATCTGAATCTCTTTATATTATCCAAATTCAGCCAGTATTTTAATTTTGAATTTCTATTAGAATCAATTGAAGATGTTATTTTTATGACAGGATTATGCAACCCTGATTTTGTCATGACAAGACTTCTGAGTTATGTTGCAATAAGTTTTGTTGTTTTTTTTAAACCAGAAGCAACAGCTATTTTAATGCAACAATTTCTCAATGTCTTAGCTTTTCAGTATGCTTTATATCAGTTTGTTAAATAAAAAAGACACAGGAAATGTAGCATCACATTTCTGAGAGCTTTTTTTTTTTTCCAGAGTGAAAATGGTAGAAAACAGAATGTGAACATTTGATAGTAAAAAAGAATTACTTGATACACAATTTATGTGGCCATAATTTTTCAATGTTATGTTTTGGGTCTTCTTATAAACATAACAAAAGTTGTTTTTACCAACAGATTTTTAAACAGCAGGGACATGCTTGTTATTTACTGTTTTGGTATCTTTCCCTCATTTACATAAATACCCCAGAAACCAGCAGTTTAAAACTAATAAAAGCCAGGGCCCTCCATCAAGTGTAATAAAGTTTCACAACCATGAGTTAGACTGTTACAGTGAGAAATAAACCTATATATGTGGTTATGAAGAGCTTTTTGGGGAAACTGTATAATCACATTTCAAAGTTAGAACTTCCCTTTGAAGCAGTAAGGTAATAATAATACTTAACATTTATGCAAAACATTCCATCTTCTAAACACTCTTGCAGCATAGAGCTAATTAATCTCTAAGGCTTCCCTTAAGGAGCAGGTATTATGATCTGCCATTTTACTAGCTTAAAAATTGAATTAGAAATGTCCAGGACACTAAGAGAGAAAGCCCCAGCTTGACTTCACCAGCAGGAGTTCTGATGTCCAGACCTTCTTGATTTAGATCATGACTCTGAGTGGTCAGTGATTTAAAGCCTCAAGAGTCTTCTCTGTGCCCCTCTCTCCCCTCTATGTCAAGTCATTCACTGGTTAAGCAAAGTAGTGAATTTTCCAGGAGTTAGCCAGATAAACAGTTCTCAAACTATTTTTTTTTAAATCTCAGGACTCCTTTCCATTTTAAAAAATTATTAAGGACCTCCAAAGAACTTATGTTCATATGGGTTATATGTAAAAATGTTTAGCATATCAGAACTTGAAACTGATCAACTTAAAAAATATTTATTAATATATTTACAATAACAGTAATAAAGTAATTACATATTCACATACTTAATATTTTTATGAAAAATAACTAATTTTCCAAAACAAAAGCAATTTCGTGAAGTGTCATTCTTTTACATACTTTTGCAAATCTCTCTAATGTTTGACTTAATAAAGAAGACAACTGGATTCTTCTACTTGTATATTCAATTCATTGTGATATTATTTTGGTTGAAGAACATGAAGAAAATCTGAAGTCGCATAAATAGATAATTGGAAAAAGGAGGAATATTTTTTTACATAAATTAACTTTTGTTTATTTTTAGTTTACATCATTCATTTCCACAAGATTTTGAGTTACAAATTTCCTCTCCATCTTTCCCCTACCCACCACCCCAAAACAGCAATCCCATGTTTACCTCCTCCCCTAATCTGCTCTCACCTATATCCTCCCCCATCACCCCTCTGACTTTCTGGTAGGGCAAGATGGATCTCTTTACCCCAGTTCCTGTATATCTTAATTGCCAGTTGCATGTAAATTATAATAACTATATATGTATACATATATACATATATTTTTTTTTTAACTTTTGATTTTAGAACTTTAAATTCTAGATTCTTTCCCTTCCTCCCTCATCACCCACCCCCACTGGAAAGACAAGCATTTCAATACAGGCTGTACAGGGGTAGTTACACAAAACATCTCCACAATGGACATATTGTGAAAGACTGACTATATCTCCCTCCTTCCTATCCCGCCCCCCACTTGTTCTGTTTTCTACTTTGTCCTTGTCCCTTTACAGAAGTGTGTGCTTCTAACCACCATTCTCCTCCCCAAGCTGCCCTCCCCTCCATCATCCCCCCTCTCATCCCCATCCCCCCTACTCTACTGTAGGGCAAGATAACCAATTTAGAGTGCACGTCATTCTTAAAGGGAGGAATATTTTAATAGGCAAATAATATCGGAATAGCATTATGAAAATAGTTTTGACCCCAGAGATCCTCTGAAAGGGTCTTGAGGACACCCAGGGGTCCATGGGTCACACTTTGAGAACAGTTTCTCTAAGTAACTTCCTTAGGGCTCTGACCTGACTGGTGCCTCTCCAGTTGCAGACAGTTTGGAGTAACTTAGAATTCTATTTGTAGAGAAGTAACAGCCATGCAATCTTAATGTGATCCAACTCTTAAATGTGAAAAAAAATCCACATTGCTTTCTCATTCCCATCTCTCTTCCCCCTCAATCCCCTCATCATCTTGGCAATTTAATTTGATTATTTCCCAAATAAGATTTACTATGATTAGACATGTTTTCAAGAGTTGAACAAATCTGTTATGCACATTAAAGCCAGAGGAACAGTAAAATAAAACTAATGAACATTTACAGCTTTGGAAATATAATTAATGTATGGTTGAAGAGTTCTGAAAGATAAACATTTCAATGTTAAAATACTTATTACCTTCCCCATAGGGACAGTTGTGAGAATTAATGAGATAACAAATGTAAAGTGCTTTGAGCTCTTTGGAAGGTAGGTGCTGAATGAATACAAATGATTATTAATTATTATAGTTATTACATGGTTACTAATTCACTCGTTGTGATAAAATACATATCTTTGTACCTGACATATCTGTACAGCACTTACCATTATATAGACAGGCAGGAATATTAAGTAATTTCTATGTGCCAGGCACTGTGCTAAAAAGTGAACCAATCCACACCCAGCTCAAATAAGCATCCTGAATTCTCCTAAGCTGCTGACTTCTTTCTTTTGCAGCCTATTTCTTCACACACACACACACATGCATGCACACACACACACACACACACACCTTCAGTTTCTCAACCCAGTTTTTCTAAAATACAACCCACTGTCTCATCTTTTCAGCCTTCCTGCATTTCCATTTTGCTCCATCATAGTAAATGAGCCAACACATGCATCTCCTCAGTAGAAGAGTATTCAGTTGATGCTTCTTTCCTTTTTTTCCTTTGGTCTGTGATGCTTCTTCCCTTTAATTCCCTCTGCTAACAATCTCAACTCCTTCAGTGGGAGGTATGAGGGAAGCTGCCCATTCATACTTCACTTAGCATGTGGTTTAATGATTTGCTTTGTTAATAAATGTAGTTTATTCTAGAAGAGTACACATCCCAATCGTATTTTCATGTAATCTAGTTTGGACGTAGATCTGAATTTTTTGTTCTTCTCTATTGCTTTCTTTAAAAACTCAATACAAAATATGTGAAAAATGGGCACATCTTTTTCATCAAAGCAAGCTGCTTAAGTAGACTCAATTCCCTCCCAATTTGTGGCATCCTACTCCTAAAATAAATGGGACATTTTCACACACAAGGATAGATACAGAATTTAATGTACAAGCTCTAAAATACTTCCCTAAAAGCTGAAGTCTCCAAAATACTTCCAAGTTTCCCATTTAGAATACTACAATGAAATGCATCAATTCAGATTTCACTAACTTGGAGCATATAATCATTTGACATGGTAGTTATAACCCAAATTTTTAAATGACTACTCTTTACCTATTTTTATCTTTGTAATATGCATAATTTGGCAGGCTAACAGTGCTGGTTTTGCATGATCAATTTATTGTTTAGTTTCTTTGTTATTACTTCTTCCAGTATTTCAATAGTTATGTATCCCTAAATAAAAGAAGGAGCAGGAATTTTGTCAATGCAAGGAACTCCTACTAATCCAGCTAAGACTGAATAGTCTAGGGAAGTTGACTAAGGCATACATAGGACAAGTGCTTTGCCCACAGTCACAAGTTAGCAAATATTAGAGGAGGTTCTGAAGCCAGGCCTTCCTGAGTACAAGCTCAGTACTTTAGCCATGGTTCCATAGCTGCCGCTTTCAATTATATATTCTAAGTGGAAGCTATTCTCTTTCAAAAATCTTCTGTAATTCATAGGTCTCACTCAGTCAGTCTGACCTTTTGATTATTTGAATAGCAGAAGTACTTGTATAGGTATCATGGAATATATAAAGGGAAAAAAAAACCCACATCTGATTTCAAGTTATAGGATTTGGATTAAAATCCTGCCTCTTTATTTCACTTCTTTAGCATTGTTTCCTCATCTATAAAATGAAGAGGTAGGTTTTAAGGTCCCTTCTACTTCTAAATCTATGATCTATACTCATTCAGAACAGTTTTAACCTTATTGTTAAATGTAAGATAACATAGATATGAAGATCCCCATGTTCTGCAGCAGAGAACTGTGTCTGAAAATAAGACTTTATTTGTCTGAATCTTGCAGCTTGCAGCTGACCACGGAAGAGATGGAAAGTGACATGGTTTGAGACAGCAGCAGTGTAGGCCAGTGAAGGTAAAGGAGAGTAAGCTAGTTCTCTTTGCCAGCAGCCTGAGGCTCAGAAGTGCTAATCAAAATTCAAATAAAAAAAGGTCCCTAATAGATTTAACAGTTTTTACTGTTAAGAGAGGGTTCTCACCATGTGAACAATTCCACTGCTGTGCTGAACAAAACCGAGACAGTTTTCTTTTAAAGTCTAGAGCAGATGAGAGACATAAGGAGACAGAGGGTTTCATTTACTCTCAGGACACTACTGTGCCAGTGAACTAATGAGTCTCTGGGACCTTATGTTGCTCTGGCTGGGATTGAGGTTTGACTCTAATGGGCTTGTTGTCCTTCCTATCAGTCAAGTGCCTAGACAATGGACATCTGATACGGATTAGAGGGTATCTGGCAACAGGGAAGGGTCATCGTAGTACCTAACTCTGGCAGGAAACCTGGCTAATAAATATGTTTTCAACTGCAGGAAAACAAAGGCTGAAACAAAAAGAAACTGGCCAGAATGTAGAACAGGAATGCTCAGCCCAGAGTTGAAGTGAAGTTAAGGCATGATAGAAACACTATCACAAAAAGAAACCCCAAAACTCAACATATTCAAGTATTTTTAAAAGAAGAGGGTAATGTTTATTTAAAACAGAAATCAACATGACTTCAACATTTTTATTTAGTTTTTATTTTTTTTCCCATTTTCCCACAAAACTGAATCATATGGCAACATTTTATCAAGGTACTGTTGAAATAAATACTCTGGTTTATACTTAGCACTCTGTATTTTTGACAATTACCTTTAAAAAAATACAGCCAAATACATGCATTGTACCATCACTAGTGAAAATCCTATGACTGCAGTGCACCACAAGTACTGGGGAGCAAGACTGCTCATTCAATTGACAGGACTGAGGTTATTCCGTAGCTTAAAAGAAGAGTACATGCTGCCACCTAGATAAATTCTGTAGCTTTAGTTAGAGCCTAATGGTAGACTGCTACAGCTCAACCATTTGGAAATGACAAAAAAAAATTTTTGACTTGGTGTAAAGAAAATATAGTAAAGGCAAAAAGATTTTGAAAAATCTTAACAATTTAAAAAAAGTAAACAAACAAGGACATTCAGGTTTTGAAAGATGACAGTGATTATAGGGTAAAAAAAGTTGCTTATTAGAAAAAAATACAGAAGACATATTCCTCTTAGGAATAATAAAAGCTCTACAAATTCCACACCCTCCAAACCTACCTACCTATGAAGTTTAAAAAATAGAAGCTTCTTAAGTCTGAAGCATGTAAAGACATAGTATTAAATAAAGAAATGATCTCTTTTGCTTATTGGATTTTTACTTTTGGTTGACTAAAACAAGTTGAGTGCACACAAACTTAAATACAGAATTAGAGTTACAGTTTAACAAATAAAGATCCCTTAATAGCAAATAAGAAAGAATATTGTTCCAATATGTCATACCACCAAGTTTTAATTTGACTGCTAGAAGATGAAGAAGTTATGTCTCTTCCTGTCAGTGAGAAAATCATCATTGTTGTTTTCAGACGGATATGAAGAATGATGGAGTTTGTAGATATCAATGAACTATGATTCTCAGATGAACTTATTCTCATCTTTGGCAGCTTGCTCTTCAAATCTTGTTTTGTTTTCTGATGTAATTCCCAGGACTGTTTCAATGTCATCAATAAACCTCTGTGAAGAACATGAAAACAATATCCATTAGTCTTTTATAAAATGTTCAAACAACCTTCTTGGCAATCATGCAGTTTTATGAATCTACAAGTATGGCTTCTAGGTACAAGGGCTTATAGAACCATTGGTTACTTTTCAGAAAAGAGCTCAGATAACTTCATTTTAAACATAGCTTTTACTTTGCAAGTAGATTTACCCTCTGTTATAGGAATAGAGACCATATTTGAGTCAGCATGGAGAAAGTAGAGGACTGGGCTCAGTGTAAGGAGTTAAGAGACCTGGCTTCTGATCATGACTCACCACTAAGTACGTAATATTAGTCAAAATACTTAATCTCTCAGTACTTCAGTGTTCTCATCTGCAAACTGGAAAAAAAAAAAAGCCTCTCTAACTACTTCATTGGATAAATGAAGGAGTAGATGGGAAACACTTTTATAAAAAAAGTGTTACACAAATAAAATTCTCATTATTATCATAGAGAGATGACAATTACAATGTGATCATTATTACATAGAGGCAGTGAGATAGCACAGTGGATTGGATCTTGGTCAGGAAGACCTGAGATCCAATCCAGCCTTAGACACTTAACTCACCGTGAGATCCTGAGCAAGTCCTTTAGTGTCTGTTTACCTTAGTTTCCTTAGCTGTAAAAAGAGGATTATAATAACATCTACCTTCCAGGGTTGTTGTGAGGATCAAGTGAGATAATATTTGTAAGCTGCTTTGAAAATCTTAAAGGGATATATAAATACTAGCTCTCATCATTATCATTTTTATAATTTTGGGGTTTTTAAAAAATATTTTATCTTATAGGACTAACAAATTTCTTTCTTCCCTCCCCTCCCCCAGTTATCCATCTAACTTATAAATAAATTATTGGGCAAATGGGCATTTTATATTGATTCACTTTAAGAACGTGGATAAGATGAATAAGAAAGAAGATGAAGATGTCCTACAAAACTAGCACCTTTGGCCTTTCAGACCTTTCTTTAGACAAATTTGTTCTGTATTTCAAACCATCTATAGAACCTTGTCCCATCTACAGGCTAGGGAACCATTTAAAGACATTTAAAAACAATTCACCTATCAATGTACTTTGAAAGAATTTTGGGGATATATATGTTAAGATTAATCTGTTTTTTAGAAGAGAGATAAACAAAACAGGGTGCCTGTTAGGAGGGACTTTTGAGGCATTCAGGCTTTTAAGAACATTGCCTTAATGATATTCAAATGCAGAAAAAGACAATAAAAATAGTTTTCACTTCTACAGGGGTTTATAAACTCAGCTTGCCTTAACACTAAGCTAAGAGGCCAACTGGTTTTGGTCTGGGCCTTCTGGTTTTGAATGATCTACAAATTTGGACATGGCCTTCCTTGTCATATGCAAATTTGTACACATGAACGGTTAGTTAACAGACACATTAGACTAGCAATGGACCACGATGTGAAATAGAACATATGCCATTTGGGACTAGTGAAAAGTAATGCAGCACTGGTCCCATTTGGAGAGTGAATATCTTTAATATAATGGGGCCATATATAAAGCTACTACATATGATAATAAATACGAAAATACCCAGAAAATTATAAACCAAGATATAAGAGGAAGCCTGTATTATTATTATTATTATTAAAATATAACTAGTCTCGAGGAAAATGTATTGAAAAATTAAATGTGTTCAAGTATAAATATGAAGCTTTCTGTTTCAGGGGAAGGGGGTTATGAGGAAAAATAAACATGGTACTCTGAATGACTTAATCTTGCTTTTTAAGTCATGGCTAGTTGGCTAATGATGAATTGGAGTTATGCTTACATGACCATTTTTGTCTAGCTAGGATTACAACTATCTTTAGTATGGTGCTTGTTCCTGTTTTCTGAACATTTAAGACCTTCAATCAGTAATCTTGCCCTGAACTTTGTTAGCATCCTTGAAATTACAAGTCTCGGGAAGTCAGAAATGAAATAGCTATTTTAATTAGATAAAAATGGGCCAGAGCAAACGACACAAAATATAGTATGGTATTCCAGTGGTCCATGTTAAGATATCTAAATCATTATCATCATTAAATTAACAAATTTTAAAACTGAAATGGGCATTAGAGATAATTTCAAGAGTAAGGAAACTGAGGCACACAGAAATTAAGCCTGTCTTCTTATGACTTCACTGAAGATGACTCTTAATGCCTTAGGAAATAACCAACCGGTTTGTAGTATTACTTAAAGTGCATTTTTAGCTTGTGTTTCTGACTGTGACAGTCTTCTGGCCCCAATGTGACATTCTAGTGGACGCTCTCACTTTTGAAACGTGGAAATGTAGGTTTGGAAATAGCATTAAGTTAAAGTAAGTCTATTAGATTTCAAAGGAAAAGTTTCAAACTATTAAATTTAACTAACAGGTTCAGTGGGAACCTTACAATATTGACCCTCCACATTGTACAATATGTACTGCTAACAATAAAAAAGGATGGTTTAGCACTTGTTTACAATCCAGCATGAGGTATTTTCAGCCCTTGTACAGAAATTAACCAGGATCGTTAGTTAATTAACACCTCACCTTAAAATTGGTCTCGCCTTGCATATTAGGTGATGATATTTCTTGATGGATGATGAAGAGATTGTGAGCAAAGGTCATGAGGACCCCCTGGAGATCCTCTCCGATTGTTCTGTTAATGATATCCAAACAAATGAGTTTACCAATGATTCCCCTCACATGCTTAAAAACAATCACCCTCTCATTTGTGCCTGTCTGGTGATGGAATTTAATGAGTATTTTCAATCTCACAAGGTGGCAATCTTCAGGGAGATATGAAAGATGAGGCTCCATTTTAACTTGTCAACAAAAAGGATTTGTGTAATAAATATTTTTTATTAATCAACTTAGCAGAAGATAGCAATAGGTTCAGTTATTCCAAGCAAAAGGCTACCACTGAGTTAGGCCAGTGCTATGAGCACATATGTTTTTAATGTTTAAATTAGTTTAACAGAACTGTTGCTATGCACAAATATAATTCATGCCTGACATAATTCTCTTGAATACAGAGACATATGAACCTCAGCATTATTGAGACTTTTGCTACATCCTTGCTTCCACACAATAGAATTATGGTTTTGCTCTTTGATGGTCTACTTTCTCTTTAATACTCATATGTTGCTGTCTAGTTGTGTTACAAAGGAGAAATACCCCATTAATTTACTACATTCACAACAAGCCTATCCACACACTTTACACACTTCAGCTATAGGCACAAGATAATCAAAGAAGACCTTTCAAGACTCTTTCTATTTTAAGATTCCAATTATATAATAATACCACTCATATTTCTTTTCTCACAACAACCTTAAGAAAGGTAGTGGAAGTATAATTTTCTGATTTTTTCAGAAGAGAAATAAGCTAAGTTAATATTCTACTGTTGAAACCTAGTTACTTGACAGTTAGGCTTTTTGCTCCTTGCCTATGTCATGAAAGTCATAGAAGTGAAGAGTTGGAAGGTATCTCAGAGTCCATCAAAGTCTAACTTTAGCAGTATTATCCTCTTCAAGATTCCTGACAAGCCTCTGCTTCAAGACTTTTCCTGATGGGAATTCAATACTTTTCAAGATAGTCTCTTTCATTTTTAGGTAATTCTTTTAGGAAGGTTTTTTTTCCCCTTTTATTTGAGCAGAAATTTGTTTTCCATTAATTTTTAGACACTGGCCATGGTTCTGCCCTATAGGGCCAAGTAAAACTACTCTAATCTCTCTTTCATTCCACCAGACTTCAAATATTTGAAAACAGCTATCATGATGTGTCACCAAGTCTTCTTTTCCCCAGGCTAAAACTCCCTAGTTCTTTCACCTGATACTCCCATGCTATAGTTTTGAGTGCCTTCATCATCCTGGCTACCATCTTTTAGATGCAGTCCAACTCATCAATGTCTTGTCTAAAATATGGCACCCCAAAGTATACACAATACTGCCAATGTCATCTGGCCAAAGCAACTAGGATAATATTGCCCTTGATGTGGATCCTTTATTTGTATTAATGTAGTCTAGCTTTGCATTTTCCTCCAGGCACAATGCATCTCAGTTTTGGTCTTTAATACATTTTGGTTGAATTGAATTGGAGGACACATCAAGGACAACATCCTAAGCTTTCAGCCAATGGAAGCCTTTAGATCCTTTTCTCTTCTAATCCTCTCCATTCCTTAGGTTCTTGTCACAGAAATTACTTTCTATCCTTGTCTCTCTTGCTTATTCCTACACAACTGAACCTTAGAATCCAAGTCTTTGTGAGGGTGAAGATTTAGAGAGTAGTGGGGCAAATAGCTGAGTGCTACAAACTTAAAACAAATATGCACCTTGATCATGAGAACACTGCCCTAGATACCAGTCCTCAATCCTAAACTCCTTTTATTAATGTCTTTTGCCATTATCTGACAACCTACTACCCTTACCATCATCAGACCTCCTGTTCACCAGTAGGTGGCCAGGGGTGTTTTTATACTTAGGAAACTTCAAAAGAAAGCCATAGCAAGTTTTGTCAGAATCAGCTGATCATTCATCATTTAATTAGTCAACTAGTACTTTCTCTGTGCTAGGCAGTGGGGAGACAAAGAAAGGCAAAACTACAAAATTAGTCTCTATCTTTGAGGAATTTACATATTAATGAGAGATAACTTCAAATAGAGAAGTATTCACATGACAGACACAGAGAAGAAGGCAGGTAACCTTAGAGGGGAAGGCATAAGTAACTGAAGGGACTGGAAAGGCTTCCTTCAGAGAGAGCAGAGCCCTCTGGTACTGGATAGGGAAAAGCTTTTATAATCTAAAAGAGGAAATAGGGAAAGTACAAGAAATGGCTAATAGAGTCAAAGTGTCATAAGAGAAGTTCAACAAATTGTTAAAGAAAAGTTCTAAACAGAGACCTTTGATCTTTGGTCTGTAAAGCCAACCCCTGCCCAATAAACTCAAACAACTCTCCTCATCCGCAAATTGGTTCCCCCATTATTATGGAAGCACCTTAAAGGCAGGAACTGATTTAGCGCTTTTGGCTTTCTTTGTATTCCCAATGCTTAGCCCACAGACTAAAATTATGTTTCTTTCCCAGCTGGAGACACTAATCTGCTCAGAAATGCAGGTCCAGATTTGTGCAAGCTAGGTAAAATCTACTTCAGGAACCCCTAATCATTAATGCCTTAACTTAACTGATATGTTTGCTTGGATTCCTAACCTTTGAGATCTGTTGTCCAAATCTTTGCTATCCTCCTAGATTCCTTGACCACCTCTTCCTGATCTCTGATAACCACAGACTCCTTGCCAACTTGGAGGCACTGCTATTGCTTGGTTCCCTCAATTCTTCCCCACTGACTCGCATTCTTTTGAGTCCTTTGATGCCAGAGTGAGACATTTGGAGAGAAGGGAACAAAAACGATGACTCACCACTGACTTCCAGACTCTAATTATAGATTGCTATTTTCTTCAGGGAAGGTAAATGCTTCAGGATCAGGCCTGAAGGAAAGCTGAGGAATGGGAATCAAATCAGAGTGGTTTTCATGTATGTGCTCATAGTGGGTTCATCACCACCATTATAGACAGTGAGAACTTGAACCCAGTATTCCAACTGCATCTTGTTGCTTATTTCTTGCTACGAGACAAGAGCTAATAGAAAGCTGAAGTGATTTGCATGGGCATGAATAGGTTAAGGGGCACCTAAGCGAATGAAAGAAGGCTAAAGAATAGATAGGGTTATTTGCCAGTGGAAGGAGGCACCTTTTTGGAAAAGTACTGAATAGTCACAAGACATCTAGGAGAGGAATTTTGAGAGCGCTTTCAGCTCTAAAATGTCTGGGTTCTATGGCTAAAACAATATCATTACTATGTTGCTAACTCTAGGAAGAGCAAGAGGTCCTGGAGACAAATGCACATAATAGGGATGAATTGAGGAATAGCAAATCCATAGGAGCTAGCCCTAGTGAACACCCATGGAAGACTGCCTGAAGTCACTTAACAGGATTGAAAAAAAGGGACAGGGACCCTACCATTTTATGGAACATCTTGACTAATCACTAGAGCTCTTTTCTGAGCATTCCAGTGAAAGGGCTTCTCACCTGAGCAGGGAATCTCTAGCTCACTTTCTACCTATCTAATGTTTTTTCCTTTTCTTCTCCCTCACCCCTACCCATCTTTTTTAACCTTATTTCTCACAGTTTCCCACACATTCCTGATAATCAGGAGTTGACAAGATGATCTTCCCTGAGCATGCTTGCATTTGGACTTTCAAGCTTTTGCCCATGCTGTCTCCTTTTTCTGAAATGACAGAGGCGTTCCTCTATCATTCTGCCAGCTGCCTTCTACCTTCCACACCCCCATGTTTATTTGTCAGAATTCTGTCTGTCCTTCAAGGCCCAACTCAAGTACCATCCTCATCATGGAAACTTCCTTGAGTCTCATCAACTGTATAGGATCTCTTCTGTGGATGAATCCTTGTAACAATCTGTTTAAACTTCTCTTGTGATATATAATCTGTCTTACATTGTGGTTAGTTGCATACTTGTAATATTAGTATATTATAATAGCAGATTATAAACTCTTTGAGGGAAAAGGCTGTACTTTATTCATCCTTATGTCTATCACAGTGCCCTGCAAATAGTTGATGAATGAATGAATGAATCTGTGGGTCACATCCTCAGTCCTCCTCTTCCCTCCCCACATCTCCTTGTCAGTGTACTAAGGAGAATGAGGTCACTGTGGAACGTGGACAGTGCAGGAAGAAGGGTAGGTAAGTGATGTGTATAAAGTAGAGCAGGCTCTTAAACCTTTGATGTCTTCACTGCTTCAGAGAGCAGCTGAGTAGAGGGAGATACTTGTGCTGGATTATTTAGGGATGTGCTGAGCTAGGAAAGGGGCTGCTACATTTGAAAATTGACCTACAGTAGGTAATAGAAGCATGGGGTATATGGTTTTGAGCACAGGAGAGACCAGATGGGGCTGAGGGTACTTGGGGTGTTTGGCCTTGAGTTTCTTCTCTTGTGCTCGAATTGTGGAGCGTGTGAATGTTCATGGAAATGTGTGTCAACCTGGGGTTGGGGCTCATGCTGCACCAGAGTTCAGAAATGCCACACACTGAAATTGGGAAAGCAGTGGTGAAAACTGTGGTCAGATGCTTAGTGCTGCTTATCTGGACCCTCCAAGCTGAACTTATTCCAGTTTCCCTTCTTCAGAGATGGATGCTGGCAGCAATGTTGGCTTTGGGCATATGTAATATGCATGTGTTTATGTGTATGTATACTCATGTTCTTGTGTAGATAGCTGTTACAACTAACCTTTTGGCAATAAATCAATCATATTTTAAAAAACCAATGTATTGAAGGGCCACTTTGTGCAATACCATCTGTTTTTCTATGCAAAATTAAATGATCTTTCAATAAATCAGCACTTTGATTAAAATACATAAAAGCAGAATTGCTTTCAGTTTAACTGTACTCAATTATTTCATACTCACAATATTCCCAATCTATACCTCTTCTGAGTTTCAAATAATAAAAAAACTGTTCCTTGTTTTTCCTGCAAAATTGGAAAAGAAATACATTATTTTTCTTGAAGGAAACATAAAGAAAACATTCAACTTAATACCACCCAAAGCATGAAATGAAGAAATAACTGTTTATCAAATAGAGGGAGAAAATTGTGTGTGTGTTTATATGTGTGTGTGTATGTGTGTATGTGTGTGTGTGTGTGTGTGTGTGTGTGTGTGTATAGCTCCAGAAAGTAGATCTAAGACCGATCAGCTGAAGTTATAAAGAGGCCTATTATAAACAACTTTCTAATATTATCATGATCCAAGAAGAGAAAAGATTGTCTTCTGGTAGGAATAACCTCCCTCTCCCCAGAAGCATTGAAGAAGAGACAAGCATCTGAGAGTCTGAGGAAGGAATTCCTCATTTAAGTGGCAGGTTGGATGAAATAACCTTGAAGGTCCCTTCCAGTTCTATGATTCTATGCTTCTAATTACTAACACATCTAATTACATACTGTCTTGCACATAGCAAGTACTTAATAAATGTCTGTGGAATTGAACTGCAACAAATCACTTTCAGTGAGTGCTTCATAATTTCAGGATTTCTTCATTGACACGTAGGTTACATCTTCCTTTATAATGGATGAATGTTGTCAGATTTGGCTCTGGACTGACCAGATGTTTTAGAAGCATCACCTGTAATCAAGTACTAGAAATGTTTTTTATATGACCAAAACATAAGTGTTCTGCTTCATGCATCTGTGGACCATTTGAATGCATTGGAACTCTTCAAGAAATGAAACCAGAATTTTTTGTTCTAATCATCCAGCTAAATGTAGTAATAGAAGTGAATGGCTTATTCAAAGTTTTCTTTTGAGGTTTCATTTTCCATTTTTAAAAAATGAGTTTGCATTTAAGCTCAGACAGGACTAAGTCATGCAAAATAATAAAGCAAATATGGATATTTTTTCATCTAAAATTCCTTCCCAAGCACCCAGCACCCCCTTAACATTTCCTAGCTGCCAGGATCTCTTCCTACAGTATCTTGTCCTGGCCTGTCTTCTCTAGCAGCTTCCCATGACCTTAGTTTTTCTGTTCTCTTACCCTGACCCCCTACTACATGAATCTCTCCTGTGCACCATTTTCTCTAGCAAACTATTGGAAAGCAATATGATAAACTAATAGTGGTTAAAGTGAAAATGACTGACAACTTATTGTCACTTATTGTTACACAGAAGACTCTTGTTCTAGCCCTAGAGCTAAGACTGAGGGGCAGTTAGGTGGTACAGTAGATAGTACGCTGGGCCTGGAGTCAAGAAGACCTCTCTCATTTAGATTCAGCCTCAGGCACTTACTACTATGTGACCTTGAGCAAGTCACTTAATTTCTGTCTGCCTCAATTTCCTCAAGTGTAAGATGGGGGTAATAAAAGCACCTACCTCCCATGGCTATCCTGAGGTTCAAATGAGAAAATAGTTGTAAAGTGCTTAGCACAATGCCTGACACATAGTAGGCATTTTCCCCCTCCCTTCAATGGAATGAATCTCTTGTAGCCGGTGAGTCCAACCAGTTCTGGATCCTAACAGAGTTAGATCTAAGTTGTGGATATTTTTAAAAACTTTTTACAAAACTATATAGTTTGCTTTACCTCTTCCCAATGAGAAAACAGGCAATTTCTGAAGTTCTGAAATTTAAGAATTTGTTTACCATGCTAATGGATTCAGGAGAAAAAAAAAAGAGTACTGAAATAGTAATATATTTAATCAGAACAGAAATGAATAACAAAGCATCAGAAAACAATCTTGCTCACTTTCAGGAAAGGGTATAGTTTTAATCCCCTTTATCTTCAGAGTATTTCAGAACTCAAGTTGTAACAAAACTTACGACTCTCATAGGGAAGGCAGAAGCAAAGTCTTAGTACCCTCATTATTCTCCTGCATCAGTTTCAGGGCTGAAAATTAGGAATTCAGTGATGGACCAAATCTGAATTAAATTGAATTGATAGACTATTTCTCCATCATCACTATTTCCAATGGAACACCAATCTTAGCTTTTCTGAGACATTACTTGCTATTCCTGCTCATGGTCAGTTTGCCAACTTTTCCTCAGCCAGGATACCACATCTTCTCTCTTTTGTGGGACTTTAGGGATACTTCAGGACTGATTCCTTGATGCTGCCACTGCCTCACAGAGGTCACCATTACTCCTTCATCATATTACTTTCCTCTGTCAATCCCACTGATGTAAATCAGTCTCTCTTGTGGACCCCAAAGGCCTCACAGAAGCAGAGTCCTTCTTCTCCCAAAGAGTAATCTTATTCTTAGGTTAGTGTTGTGGGAGATGTTGTCCTTTTCTTCTCTTTTGTTGTCCAGTCATTTTCATTTATGTCCAACTCTGCATGACCCCATTTGAGGTTTTCTTGGCAAAGATACTGGAGTGGTTTGCCATTTCCTTCTTGAACTTTTTTTACAGATGAGGAAATTGAGGCAAACAGGGTGAAGTGACTTGTCTGGGGTCATATGGCTAGTAAATGTCTGAGGCCAGATTTGAACTCAGGAAGATGAGTCTTCCTGACTCCAGGTCCAGTACTCCATCCACTGCACCACCTAGATGTCTTTCTCTTCCCTTAGCCATGTCTATTATATCCTCCCTGCTGTAAAAAAGGAAAAAAATTCATTCCCTGAAAGTTATACTCAGTACACGTGGTCAAGACAACACACAACTATCAAGTTACATCAGTTGTACAGTTACAGGTAAAATATTCTAAGTAAAAGCCACATAGAAATACATGGTACATGATTTCTACATTAAATCTACATACTATATACCAAATACATAGGGCACATGTAGATACATTATACATAGTATCACGTGTTAGGATTGCAATATATATATATCTCACCAATGAGTACCAAACTGTTCTGATCACCTTATCTTGCCTGATACCTATCACCTTAAGAATGTCATTCATCAGTTAAGTCATTGGTCATATAACCTTCAAATTTTTGTAGCCATCAGCTTTCATATCTGACCTCCTGTGAGTGGGTCAGTAGTGTTAGACTTATTAGCCCACAGTCCTAATTTTGGGCCAGTGGATGATTCAGGATGAATGATGATGTCTTCAGACCCCAATAAATCAGACCATAGGTGGCCTCTCTTCTCTTGGGGCCTTTACACATGGACCAATAGATAGAAAAGGAAATGGTCTCTGCATTTGTTCTCCCTGCTTCTGTACAGAGATCCATTTCAGGCTGAGGAAGTTTTGGCGCGTTTCTATAGCCACCAATAGGGTGACAATATAGAGTTTCCTCTTCATCTAGAACTTGATCCATGCCTTCCTCCTTTAAAGCATCATATAATACCAATTGTTGATCTGAAACTGTTTGAAGACTCTCTTTTGGAACCTGTATCCTTGATTCTCTATTATTTCTCTTGTCTGGCTTACCAGGGAGTCCAAAGCTCCCTGGGCGGGGATTAGATGGTTAAAATATACCATTTCAGTTGATCCTTAATTATTCTTTAGGGCTGTTTCATAGATTGATAGCCAACCTTTCAACTATTTGGTATGCAGTGGTTCTGAACCAGTTCACTATCTTAGGGTTTTGGGTTATTTTTCTGATGCAGATTTCATATCAGGTCTTGATAGCCTGGCTGGAGTTCCCAAGAGCAAAGTGGAGTATCACACTGTTGCCTGCTCCTCCTTATGCTTTTCTAAGTTGAGACCATAGCTAGGTGATTTGATCACTTAAATACATATTAGTTGTGAGTCTCCACATTTTTCTCATCTTCTGACACTCTAAAGCAAAGATAAGCAGTCATGACTCTTTTTTTTAAAATATTTTTAAATTTTATTATAGTTTGCATCATTCATTTCCACAAGATTTTGAGTTACATATTTT
>CM053589.1:89675974-89706219 GCA_028646515.1 Pseudochirops corinnae
CTGACTTTAGTGGGAAGTATCCTTGTGTGTGTTTTGGAGTTCTAGGATTGGTTTAGAGTCCTATTTTATGGGTATTTTAGGGTGGCTATGTGAGAGCTGCGATATGTTGCTGCTGCTACGCTGCCATCTTGGCTCCGCCCCAGCAGTCATGACTCTTGCTAAAACATCAACAAGATGTAAAATCTGTGGCATCATTCTTAACAGAATTAAATAAAAGCAGTAGAAGGGTCATATTCTAGTTCCATTGAACCTCTTGTCCAGGGTGCACGTTCTTCAGAATGTGTAGCAATGTGCAATTAAAATACTCTGTTTGGGTATTCTTGTGAATGGTTTTTGTGCTCTTTGTTGTTGTTGTTGGTCTTTCATTTTCAAAGAGGACCAATGACGTCATGGGTTGATGTCATTAACTTGTGAGTGAATTACAGTGAGGCAGTTACACAAAGTCATCAGCCTCACTCTCTCTTCCAGAATATATCATAGTGCTAGACTTTTTGATGTCCATCAAGTCAAGGACCTCCCTGAAGAGTTTACTCTTAAAATTATAGAATCACAGATTCTCAGAGTTGTAAGGGACCCTCAATGCCCTCTAGTTCAAACTATACCTGAATCCTTTCTACATTTAATGGACAAATAAGTGGTCATTTAGTCTTGGTTCTCAGGCCTCTAGAGAAGGGGAACCAACTACCTATCTAGGCACTCCATTCCACTTTTGGATAGCTCTACTTGTTAGAAAATTTTTCCCTTATTTGAATACTTTGTTTTTGTTTTTATCATCTAAATGTGCCTCTTTGCAACTTCCACCCATTATTCCTCATTCTGTCCCCTGGGATCCCACTGTCTTGCACATAGCAGCTCTTTCAAACACTATCATGCACCCTTTCCCTTCTCCAGATGAAACATCCTCAGTTCCTTCATTTTGTTCTTGTATTGCTTGATCTTGAGGGCCTTCACTATGTTCATTGTGTTTCTCTCGACATACTCCATCTTATTAATCTAGAGCCCAGAACGGCAGATCCCTAGGGGCAGGCAGGTACAGTGGGACTATCACTTTCCTAATTCTTGAGAATGCCTGTCTTAAGGTAATCTAAGATCACATTAGACTTTTTGGCCATCATATCACAGCATCAACTCATTGAATTTGTGGTACACTAAAATCCTTTGACTTGGCCACCAACTATGAAACTTTAAATTTATAACCTTTAATTTTATGTTATTAGATTCTAGCCAGTGTTTTAGTCCATTAACGTTTGAGGTCATGTGTCTGACGTCTGGTTTGACAGCTACCCCTTCTAGCTTTGTGCTATTTGCACCCTTGAAAGGCGTTCCATCTATCTCTATATCCAATTCATTGGTAACAACACAGGGTCAAGCACAGGGCCCTGGAGCACTCAACTAGAGAAATGCTTTCTAGTTGACATCAAACCATGGTCATCACTCTTTGTGACTGGTCATTCAATCAGTTCAGAATCCAGTTGCCCTCTCATCTAGATCAGTTGTGTCCAAAGGAAGGCTAAATTCTAACTCCAAAGGAGTGTGGCCTGACCCCAAGGGATAAATGATCACCAATCAGAGAGTGGGAAGATGAGTCACTCCCCAATCTCTTCCCAATAGCCAATCACAGGGTTTATTTCTGATAAAGCCACACCTATTCTTATCCCCCAACATTCCCCTACTCTCTCCCTTCGCTCTGCTGTGCTAGTTCCCAGTATCCCTACTTTTACACCATGCAACTTGCCCTTAGGACAGTTTTAAAATTAAGCTCTACCTAGGCACCCACAGCTGCAGTTGCACAGTTATTGGAACCTACCTCTTACCTGCCCAACATACTCATCCCCTTCCCCACCCACCCCCATCACCTCATGACAGTGAAAATAGGCTTGGAAGGGTAGACTTTTGCTCTAGGGCAGTGACTGGATGGTTAAGAGCCGTGACTTTTCTACTCACCACCCCTTTTTCATTTTGGGTGGGAGTTGCAGAGGTTTGCAATATGCATAACAGATTTTATTACATCATCCTTCTTCCCAAACCCATCCTTCTTCCATACTTCCCTATTTCTGTTGAGGGCACCACCATCTTTCCAGTTACCCAAGTTTGCAATCTTGGTGTCATTTTCAGCTACTCACTCTTCACCATGTCTGAATTATTGCAATAACCTAATTGTTCTCCTTGCACTTAATTCTGTCCTCCCCTCTAATCCATCCCCAACATAGCTGTCAAAGTGATTTTCCTAAACCAGTCTCTCCTTTACTTAAAAACTCCAGTAGCTCCCTATTGTCAAGGATTAAATATTTTATCCTTTTAAAATGTCTATTTTTTTGTGTAAATTTTAGTACAGTAATACATGAATATAACTAGGAAATAGGTAAGTATACATATATTGGAGGGAAAACATTGGAGACTTTGACTCTAGACTACCTCTCTGGTTTTTCTCCATAACAGCTGGAACAAAACTGGCTAGTCATTTGCAAAAAATCTAGTTTAAATGACATCTATAACATTTTCCAGTCTGCCAATCTAGTAACTCTGGCATAAAAGGAAATGAGGCTAGTCTGGATTCCTGCAGTACCAGTACAGGGACATGTCAAACATCAAGCATTTTTTAAATGCCTATGATGTGCCAGGCACTGTGCTTGGTGCTGGGGATACATAGAGACAAAGAAAACAACCATACTCTTGAGGAGCTTGCATGCTAGAGGGGGAGTGAACATGTACATTTTTAAACTGTACAGTAAAACCTTGACCTAAAGCATCAATCTTAATCCTGGACAGACTCCAGGTAAATTATAGGTATAACCAATTGTGGACTTTTGTGTACTTCATGTCAAACCATATGGATTTTTAATTTTTTGAATATTTTATTGATATCTTTCATATCACTTTTATTTCTGAATATGACCCTCCTCCCCTACAAGGGGATAGATGAGCCATCATCCCTTGTGACAAAGAATTTTTGAAATTAGAAAAAACCCCAGCTAATCAAAACTGTCCAATATATCAAACAATCTGGTAGCATATTCAATATTCCATACCCATAATCCCCCACCTCTGCAAAGAAAGGAGGGAGACATTTTCTCAGCTCTCTCTAAGGCCAAGCTTCTTGATTATTAAAATCACATAGCATTCAGTTTCATTCCTTTATTTTTTCTATTTACATTGTTGCAGCCATTATGTGTACTGTTTTCTTGATTCTGCTTACATAAATATTCCCTAGCTTCTCTGAATTCTTCAGATTTGTTGTTGGTGCAGTAATATTCTGCTATATTCATGTGCCACAATTTGTTTGGCACTTCCACAATCAATGAGAATTTGTTTGTTGCTAGTTCTTTGCTACTACAAAAACAGTGGTTGTGAATATTTTGATTCATATGGACCATTCTTTCTGTCTGGGATCTCCTTGGGTTATATGCCAGCAGTGGGAACTCTGAGTCAAAAGATACGGACATCTCAGTCACTTTTTAAGAATAATTCCAAATTGTTTTCCAGTAGGATTACATCAATTCATTGTTTCACAATGGTATATTAGTATAATTGCCTTTCCATAGCTCTTCCACATTGACTATTTATATCTTTTGTAATCTTTGCCAATTTCCTATATTTAAGGTAAAACCTAAGAGCTGTTTTGATTTGTATTTCTCTAATTATTAGTGACTCGAAGTAATCTTCTATATGATTCTCAACAGCGTGCAATTTTTCTTTTGAGAACTATTTGTTCCCTGGTGATTTTAGAAATGGTAAATTTGCTTATCTGGCTTGCTTTTCCCTTATCCAATTAGAAAACTGGGAATTTAGCTAACTCAGGTCTAGGTATTCAGTGACTTGCTTGGCTAACAGATTCGGACAAGGAACAGCACTGAAACAGTAAAACATTTAATCTGTACAGAAATGAATAGTAAAGCAAAAAGAAGCAATCTCATTCACACTCTGAGAGAGTAGAGTTTCATTCCCCTTTTCCATCAGAGAAATCTGCAACTTAAGTGCTGCCAAAATGTATGGTTTTGATAGGGATGGCATAGGTGAAGTCTCAGCAGGATTCTTGTAAGTCAGGACAGGTCTCGGGGCTGAAGATGAAAGATTTCTCTGGAGTGCTAAGGCTGTACTTGGTTGCTTGCTGACTTCTTGGTCTATGTCTCCAATGTAGCTCCTGACTTGGCTTACCCCAGATGCTACTTGCTGCTCATGGTCACAGTTGTAATATTTTCCGCATCCAGGATGTCTCATTGTCTTTTGCTCTGACAGATATCAAAGACGCTGAAGAACTCATGAGTTCTTAGACACTTTCATTTCCCTACATGGTCATAAACCTGCCAGAGAGCACCATTACTCACTCATGCATAGACAACCTGTTTTGTGGCCACACGTGTTCTCTTGGAAAAGGAAATCCGGGTTCTTCCAATGAGTGTTTTCACTTTGAGTCTAGTATTTTGGGAAATTCCATCTTTTCTGCACCTCTGCCCTGCCTTGAATGCTCTAACTCATTCAGAAACTTCAGGCATGGGAACATGGACTCTGGAGCAATATGAGACCTCAAGAGCTCAAAGCTTTCATCTGACGGGTGAAGAAATTGAAGGTAAAGAGAAATTAAGTGACTTCTCCAAGTAACACAGGATGTTACACAGGTAGTAAGTAATGTTGGGATGTGAATCAATTCCTCCACTCTGTCAGTGTCACTACTGCACAGCTGCACGATGACAGCTGGTAGGGGAGAGAGACATTTAGAAGGGCAGGGAAGAGGCAGCAAATCACATCACATAAGGGACCATGAATTTGCCTACAGAGACAAGTACAACCCTGGCTGTAGAAGCCATTGGTACACACACACACACACACACACACACACACACACACACACACACACACACTTATTCATAGCATTCATCTATCTATTCACATAACACAACACACACCAAGATGATTCTTTTCATCACCTGGCAACCATTATAGGGTTCATTTAGTTAAAGGATCAATGGGAGGATTGTAGTAGGTTCAGTCTAGTTGATAGAAATAAAAACTTACCAGGGCTGAACCCAATCTCAATGAATTCACTTTCCAAGAGAAAACATGTCAATTTTAAGTTCATATTGCTCTTCGAGTGAGGCTTTGAAAAGAAAAAAGTCATCTGATGTTTCTTCAAAAGAATGAGACCAGCATATTATAAGTAGTGAAAATGATCTCATATAGAGAAAATGGACTCTTACGGATTCAAACCATTTCTGTATTCATTTCTGATATTACTTAATTGTACCCTTTTATTCAAGGCCTCTTAAGTTAACACAGATGGCTAACAACTTGGCTACTTCTTATTAATTTTGAATCTTGGAGGCTTCTTTGGATCTTTTTATATTTCTGCCATCCAAATTAAAAGTCACTCCTTGCTGAGACAGTGCATACTAGATGTACTGAACTAGGGTAAGTTTATTGACAATTCTAACTGGCATAGTTGCACCGAACTTCTGGAGACACAGATTTCTTTACAGGGCTAGTTGTATATTTTCTGTAATTTTTTTCATAGTTTCTTTGTCATATCTTTACAAATCTGTCTTGCTATTCATAATTTCTTTTTTTTTTTCCCCCTTTTTGGAGGGGAAAAGGCAGGGCAATTAGGGTTAAGTGACATACCCAAGGTCACATGGCTAGTAAGTGTTAAGTGTCTGAGGCTGGATTTGAACTCAGGTCCTCTTGACTCCAGGGTCAGTGTTCTATTTACTGCACCACCTAGCCTACACCCCCATTCATAACTTCTTTGGGAACCCAGTCATTGTACTTACTATAAATGACCCTGTCCTTTGATTATCCCTGATGAGTAATTGCATCATATTTAATTTTCTCCTCTACATCCAGCTGAATGGAGAAGGCATTAGACATTTTTTTTCTTACCCTATCCAGTGCGTATTGAGCCATGTGTATTTCTGGAAAGGTACCTCCATCTCCAAAAATCTCTACTAATCTAGGTAACCAACCTTTCTCATACCTATATGGGGGAGGTTCTTTTCATGATTAGACTAGTACATTTTTTTTTTTTGATCTCTGTAATCTTGTCTTTCCTTCACTTTCAAGCTGGTACTGATAAAGCTGAGTCAAAGCAGGTAAAAAACTGGGCAGTGCCAGTGGCTGAGTGGGGAGGGGTTTCCTAGGCAACAGCATGGGGATAGGGATGAAAAAGAGCATACAAAGCTGAGGTTACAGTGAAATTATGGTTTTTTAAAAAAGTATACACACACACACACACACACACACACACAACCACTTTCAGATCCAACTCTACCACAGATGGACTCTGCAATGTTGTGGAAATTCTTTAGTTTCCTTAAAAACTTAACTTTTTCCATTTGCAATTTATAGATAGTAACTTTTATATCCAAGTTTTTGTTGCTCTTGTTCCTGATCAGTATCACTATTAACTCACATTGAAATAGCTTCATAAAGTTTTCAAAGCATTTTACATACATAATGCCATTTGATTCTTACAAAACAAACACAAATCCTGTGGTGAGACTGAGAGGTTTAGTTACTTGGGCAAGAAAATAAAGCTAATGTTTAACATGGTGGTGGTTCTAAAAAGACACCTAGCAGAAACATTTCATTTAAAGTGGACTCCCCCCCTCCATTCATAGGTTTTCCTGAGAGATAATACTGTAGGGAGTTATAAGCATTTATCGAATATGTGGGGAAAGGTTCTAAGGAAGGAAAAATGAATGGTCTATTGGACTTCTGAGTAGTCATGTAACCCACAAGGAAATTTCTTGTACCAGATCTTTATTTTTGCACCATTTTAGTATAGCTTTTAAAATGGTTTTTCCCTCTTACTTCCTTTCAGAAATGTCTATTTTTGTTCTTTCTTTTCCTTCTTCTTTTTATAATTTTAACCTCTCCTAAACCTTTTCCCCTCCTTCTCTTTCTTCTCTGGCTCTTTCTGCACTGGCTAATTGTCTCAATAATTAAGAGAAAATTTGGAGTCAAGAAGACCTGAGTTTAAATCCCTTCCTTGCAGACTTACTGTCAATGTGGAGTCACTTAACCTTGCTCAAACATCAGTTTCTTCATCTGTAATAGTATTTACTTCACAAGATTGTTGTAAGGATTAAATGAGATAACATACTCAAAGGACTTTGTAAACCTTAAAGCAATATATCAGTGTAGTTATTTAATTTGTTTCTTCTCTCTCAACTGTTTTTTATTTATTTATTTTTTAATTTTTTGCTTTTTGGAGGGCAATTGGGGTTAAGTGACTTGCCCAAGGTCACACGGCTAGTTTTTGTGTTAAGTGTCTGAGGTCGGATTTGAACTCAGGTCCTCCTGACTACAGGGCCGGTGCTCTTTTCACTGCACCACCTAGCCGCCCCTCAACTGTTTTTTAATCCCACTCTATTTTTTTTCTGTTATCCCCACAGAGGAACCCAGTTTTTAATATGTTTGCCTCAAGGGCAGGTACATTGTTAGGCAGTTGAAGTTTATCTTTGGAACCTCTAGGCCTCCCTCTCTGTACCTTTTTGCTTCCACTCTCTAGGTACCACCTCTACATTTTCTCCTCCCTTTTCCTTCAAAATATAACCTCAAAAAAATATCCTATAAATTCAAATCACCCTAAGGTGTAAATGACTCATGAGGCCTAAGTGTGTAAATTTCCTAAGGCACCTGTATTTTAACAGAGGCCAGATCTTTTAAACCAAACTAATAAATGTGGAATTATGGGATTTCAATAATCAGTAAATAATAAGAAAAGTGACTTTTGTGAGAATGGAGGTGGCAAGAAAATTTCACATTGTCTCTCAAATTATTCCTTCCCTGCTTTGAGGAATCTAGAGTGAGTAGAATTACCTTGAGGCTGATAAAAAAAATAAAACAGAGTTAAGTTTAAGCACCTCCTGGGTACAGGGAGAAGTGTTTCTGTTCAGTCATTTGGGGAATAAAACTTTGATTCCAGAGGGGCTGTGTGCTGTATCTGGAATAATTAATCCCAACTGCAGCTGTCTGGGTTGATTCATTCCTTCTGTATTCAGTCAATTATATTGAAATATTTGGTTTGCTAAGGTATATGGGCATCATTAGATGTGCATGCAAATAGAGGTAAGAACACTTAGCTACAACCCTGCTGGTTATGCAAGCCTGGAGCCCCAAATAAGGCTACTGCAGTGGGAAGAATAGATAGATACTTCTGAAAACCATGAAAACCTATAAAGGAGCAGTGGAGGTATTTTCCCAAGATGATAAAATGGGTTGAACTGGCTTAAGCAGGTGACATTTTCCATCCCAGCTGGTACTGGCTAACTTTCACTAGTCCTACCTCCACATCGTATCCTATTCCATGAGCCTTACACATCTGGAGGAAAACACTGTGGAAGACTAGGGAGAGGTTGCTGTGTATCAGATGGTTAGACATCACTGCATAGCGAATGGATGTAGCAAGCTGGAAAAGACCAAGTAATTAGGTGTGAGAATCTGAGCTTAAAACAATACTATCGTGTGCTCCTTCATGGAGAGTTTAGGACATTTCTTTTGCTATCACCCTTTATGTATCTCCTGCTGATACCAGTGGGAAGCCTGCCAAAGAGTTCAGTTATTGTAAGGCTAGAACAGTCTTGAATATTTCCTGAAAGTATCTAAAATACAACCACTAACAAAATTAAGTATTAGGAATCTGTCAGCCTCTTTCAATGTGCCCCCAACAGACATGATTTATTTTCTTCTGGATATCGGATGTGGTCTGTTCTAGGAAACTATGTTGTGGTAGGAAGAACAATGAATTTGGATTCGGAACATTTAGACATGTGACCTTTAATTTCATCAGACCTCAGGTTTTTTTTTTTTCATTTATAGGACTGGGATAATAATAGTTGTATTACTTGACTCACTAAGCTATCTTGAAATAGGGATATGGGCTGGGTCTGTGATTTCCTTGATAGAGGGAACTTCTGGGTGAGGAAAGCATTTCTATCCACTCAAGGTGGCACCATCTTTACAACCTGGAATTGTGGATAGTTGCCTAGAGCATGAGAGATCAAGTGGTTTGCCCATGGTTACAGAGCCAGAGTGGGACTTGGACTCAAGTCTTCCTGGCTCTATCCACGATGCCAGGCCTTCTTTATCACAAGAAGTAAAGTGACTAGTAAAATATAAATGTGTCACAGGGGTGAGTCATCCTGATGCCAAAGTTTATGACAACTGTGAATCTGGAGACCAGAATGTATAGCCACAGTCATTGACATTCCTCTGGTATGGAACATTTGGATCCCAACCCCAGGCAGGGGCTCTGTTTTAGGAGACTCTGAGGTGCTGTAAGGAACAGATACCCAGAGTTACTCATGGATCCAGGGTAGCCATGGGTGGAAGGTAAGGAAGGGGTGGGTCTTGCCAGCAAATGCTAAAAAGATCTGAGGTTTATTTTCAACCGCCATATCAAACACCCCCAGCCTCCTTCTATGACCAAAGGAGTGGCTCTAGGACTGGCTATTCAGTGACACTGGCCTATCACCCCATAGGGGTTATTTTATACCCTTTTCTCACACCATTTTTCCCCCTTTGACAGCTTAGACTCTTAGACACTTAGAATTGGAAGGAGAATCAATGAGCAGCTATTTCAGACTTCTCATCTGATAGATAAGGAAACTGAAGCCCAGAGAAAGGCCAATGAATTCCTGATCATACAGTTTTCAAGAGGCAGAGCCAAGGTGAGAACCCAGGGTTCCTGACTCACAGTCCAGTGCTCTAAATTCTTCTTCATGGGCAATATTTCCACCTCTTGTTGCTGTTTCTAATTTTTGTTCTTTATTTTTTGTTTGTTTTGTTTTGTTTTTGGATTTCTTTTGATAAAAGCTAATCTTCTGTGTGCTTTAGCCACCTAGCCCTTACCAGTATCTCTCTCTCTCTCTCTCTCTCTCTCTCTCTCTCTCTCTCTCTCTCTCTCTCTCTCTCTCTCCCTTTCTCTGTCCCCTGGGAGGGGGTGTTCTGTTCTGAACCCCTCATAACCCTAGACATATCTCTATGTGTAGCCATTGTGATTCAACTTCAAGTAATTGTCAGTCCTATTCCTCTATTAAATTCCTCTGGCAGTGTTTCATCATGGAGATGACCCTGGGTTCTCAAAAGCTGTGTCAGTGGAGTGCAAGTTCTGGCTGGTTCTACAAGGCATCTAGTCAATGGATTTTTTTTAACTATAAGAATAAAGGAAACTATTTAGTATCCTGCCAAGGAATGAAAGTGTGACTTTTAAAGTCGGACACCCCTTCTCCTTTCCCTCTGTGGTTTATTTGCTCTTCAGATAAAGTCATTTAGGGGCTTCCAATCGCTAAGTGTTTACTATAATGGAATTCCAAGGATACATAGGAGATTAGCAGCCTCTTGTAAAGGGAGAGACTGACTCTTCAGCACTCACCCAGGGCCAACAAAGGGGTAGTAAAAGTAGTCTACGGTTAGTTTGAATTAAAGCAAGACCAGCTCTTCCTATATGTCAATGCAAAGCACAATGGCCACCAGGCCAGTGTAGTTCAGCTGCACTGCCCAATAGCACACTCACTTGAAAAATGAAGGCATGGAAGCCAGAGCAATCTGTAGATATAAGTGAACTGTAAATACTCTAGAATTCCATTGTGGTTACTGAGCATGTAATTGCATGGTAATTACCATGAATTCACAAGATAATTCCAAGGTTATTTTTGTCTTCTAAACTTCTCTTATGCTACCATCACATAAAACTAACAAAGCTGAGACTAGGCCAAAGAAAACAAGAAAGTGAGCACTTGACTGGCACAATCTGTACCATGGCTTCAGAGAAGGTGAGCCATTAGAGTCTGCCTGTCTTTTCTGTGCTGTGGGACCAAGAAGCATGGTCCTCAATGCCCTTGTTTATAAAATGAAAGGGGTGAATTAAATGGCTTCTAAAGTACTTCCAGAGCTAAATCCTATGATCATATGGATGAAATTCTTGTGTAGTGAATAAAAAGAGATGGCACCTTGGACATCTTCCTGATGGAAAATGGGTTGTCATTCTAGCTTCTAAAAAACAATTAGTGATTACGTTTCAGAAAGAAAGCAGTCTGAAATTAGAGCCGAAATACCCTAATTTCCTTTGGTCTGAATGACTTATTGTCTTCTGTTTGCCTAATTCTTAACCATCTAGCAAGGCCTAGCTCAAATCTTTATTTCTCCACAAATCTATACTAGACCACTCCAGCCCTCAGGGAGCCAGCCCTGCCTCCTCTGAGACCCTTATTGTCTGTACCATACATTTTATCAAACACTTAATTTCTTTTCTGCTACCTTTGTCTTTATATACGTATGTTTTGTCTCCCTAACCAGATGAAAAATTACTTGAGGGTAGGAGTCGTGGCCAACAGAAAGGCAATGTGGTATAAGGGAAAGAACATCAGACTTGGAGTCAGGAGAGACCTGTAAAGTTTACTATATCTTGGCTCTCATATTTATTAAAGGTATGTGGTCATAGGCAAGTCCCCTAACTTTTCACTTTGCCCCTCTGTGAAATGGAATATAATTATACTTGCATGCCCTACTTCACAGGGTTGTTGTGAGGAGAGTATTTGGGAAACTTTAATGCACTCTAAACACTACAAAGTATGTTACTATGTAAAATAAAAGGAAAGTACCCTATTGTGTAAAAGTACTATAAACATGTCTTCTTATTACAGCCACTAATCCAGTGGTTCTCAACCTTCCTAACGCCGCCACCCTTTAATACAATTCCTCATGTTGTGGTGACCCCCAACCATAAAATTATTTTCGTTGCTACTTCATAACTGTAATTTTGCTCCTGTTCATAATGTAAATATCTGCTGAGCAGGATGTATTTAAATTGAACATAACCCACAGGTTGAGAACTGCTGTAGACTAATCCACATCCCTGCTGTCCAGCACAAGGCCGTGCAGTGTGGGAGCAGGTGAAAAATACCTGACAAGGGTTCATGGTGGTGCTGATTTCCTCCCCAGAGCAGCACTGATTCTGTGGCCATGGATTTAGGAACTGAAGGAACCTTGGAAATCATCTAATTCATGTAAAGATTAAAATCATCCAGAATCTTGAACACATAAGTGGATGGTACATTTTAAATACTCAACTAACTCGTCGTTAGGTGAGTTATGTCCTCTCCTGAGTCTTAGTTTTGTCAGCTATAAACAGAAGGAATTAAGTTTGATGACAGCCAGAGTCCCTTCCAGCTCTGAGCTTCTTGATTCTAAAATGGATTCTAAAATCATGATACAGCAGAGAGAGCATTGATCTGTAGTTAGAGGACCTGAGTTCAAATCACACCTAGGAGGATTAATACCTGTGTGACCTTGGACAAATCCTTTGATGACCCTGGATCTCAATTTCCTTTTCTGTAAAATTAAGAGGACTAGACTAGATAACCTTTGCAGTTTCTCTAAAGCTGTGATCCTGACATTCCAGAAGTCTCTCCCTTAAAAGCATTTAAATATCAGGGGCAAAGAGGGAAACTTAAGACAAGTTTATATTGAACCTGATAGAGCAGATGACAAAGATAATTGTACCATCTAAAGTCAATGGTTTCACAAATATGGACCAT
This sequence comes from Pseudochirops corinnae, assembly GCA_028646515.1. Taxonomy (NCBI): domain Eukaryota; kingdom Metazoa; phylum Chordata; class Mammalia; order Diprotodontia; family Pseudocheiridae; genus Pseudochirops; species Pseudochirops corinnae. The sequence continues at coordinate 89,688,508 of CM053589.1, forward strand.
TCTTTTTGGAAAGGAAAAGAAAAATACAGTTAAACACTTTTTGGCCAGAAAGAGAATTAAGTGCTTGGTTTGCAAAATTTACCTTCTGTCTATAGTAGACAATCAATATCAGTTTGTTAAGGCTGAAAAAAATCAAGTTAGATTTTTTAAAGTTGAGTTGAAAATCTATATTAACATTATATATCATAGCTAATTCTTCCTGTAAGTACTAGGGCCTGTTCTGTCTTCTGCAGGATCTCTCCCACAGACTTCCCCAGAAATATCTGTGAGCCAGTGGCCTCTACACTACTTCAGCATTGATGCTTTTTCTTAGGCTTGCATGGAGGAGTGGTATGGCAGGGAATCCCTGGCCACTGCTTTGCTCTCAGCAGAGTACCCAGGGCCACACACTTTTCTCTGTAGTGCATGAAGAGCTCATGGGGAGAATTGTCCCTTCTCTACTGTGGGGAAAGAAATTTTCCCACCCCACAGAAACCCACAAGTTTTTCAAGAAATAGGTATAAGAGCTTCCTTTTTACAACTTAGAGTATTATTTCACGTAACAGATAAGTAACGGTTCTTCCCACTCTTGATAGTGGCTACATTTAGATTTACTATTTTGTATGATAGTATTTTGAATTTCATGGTATAATGAAAAATGCTCTTGGGTTTTAGCCCTGGTTCTACTACTAACTTGTCAAATGACTTTACTTTTCTCTGCTTCAGTTTCTATACCTGTAAAATGAGATGTTGAACTAACTGATTTCCAACATCCTATCTAGCTCTGAAATTCTATGTTTTAAGATTCTCTATGAGCTTTGACTTCAGTAAAGAATTGGACCTTCCTTTCCATATTATAACTCCCATAATGGAGATGATTCCTATGAAACAGGGGTTCTTAAGCTTTTTTGTGTGCATATAATGGACCTTTTTGGCAGTTTGGTAAAGCCTGTGGACACTGCCCCAGAAATATGTTTTTAAATGTATAAAATAATAGGATTTCAAGGAAACAAAAGGTCAGTGAAAATAAAAGTTTTAACTTTTTTCTCATTCAAGTTGAAGAGCTCTCTGTAATCTCTCTATGAATTCTTTGGGAATATGTACATCCTAGGTTAAGAACCCTTGATGTAAAGGTTCTAAAATCAAGTGCTTTAGACATTTGGGCTAATTACCTACTATTCTTCTGGAATATTTTCAAACCAAATGTGCCTGGTCACACCTCTAATTTGTCCTAAAGGGCTAATTTTCATCCTGGGTATAATTCTCTGAGTGTTTGATGTCCTTCTTGTGGTGAAGACGCTTCTAGTCTTTGAAGATAGTTTTGTGAATGGACTGGGAGTGCTTGCCAAGAGAGGTAGTCTGATTTCTACTAGGCATTTCTGTGATTTCCATCACCAAAAACATTTATGCCAAAGTTCACTCATTAAATAGTCTTCATGATTCCTCTGGGATGTGCTGTGGGTATTTTGTGGTTGAGGGACTGAGACCAAGTGGGTATAAGACTCACCCAAGGTCACACATGTGACCACTCCCTTTGCGTAGTCTGGGCTGGAAGGGTCTTCTGTAAAGTGATGGCGCTCATAAAGTTTGTCTTTGTAACTTTTTTATCCCCCCCCCCCCAGTGTCCCTGCCCTTCTTCCTGGTGTACCTATATCCTTATCTCAAATCCCTCTTCTTTTTTCCTGTATTTGCTAAGAGGTTAGCTGGTAATTGAGCTGCTAATAGTTTAAGATAGGATTCCTCCTGAGGGTACTTAAATTTTAACAAGGGAACTAAAATCCAAAACATCAAGTCTAAATAATAATATCTCACATTTCTATGTACTTTAGTATTTACAGGGGGCTTTCTTCACAACAACCCAGTGAAATGGGTAGAAAAATTATTAATATCTCCATTTTACAGATTAGGAAATTGAGGCTAGGAGAGGTTTAGTGACTTGCTCATTAGTATCTAGGGAGCAAGTGCCATAGCTGGGATTTAACTCCTGATCTTTCCTGATTACAATTCCTAATATGATTCTACAATTATAATTCCTGAATACAAATTCCACTACACCATACTGCTAAAAGGAAAACAACAAAAAAAGCAGAATGAAGATGAATGACAGGGTTCGTATTTGGGCATGGGGGTCCTGCTAGAGGCCTCTCAAATCATACTATCCAGGAATTTACCAAATCTGCCTAGTATCTGTACCAGTCTGGGCCCTTCTTCAGGGCCCTGCTCTGCCATTGGTGAATAGTCTAAATTTCCCTAGAACCCAGTTAGGCATGACTAGAAAATGCAGAGATTGATTCTCACTAGAAAAAGAGGAAAAATCAAAAAAGTTCTAGGTCAAAGTTCTAAATCACAATCTAACAAGAATTCTTATAGCTAAATAAAAGAAGTTTAAAAACACTCTTTTTCATTGGAGAATATAATTTTTCTCTAGCCATAATTTAAATAGATTTCCTTCTGAGCTTGAGGACTGGAAGAGCAGAGTGCATTTCATTTTCTCCATGATACTTGTTTTGACAGTGATGTATTTAAGTTGACATAGTTGAAATCCTTGTGTAATAAATCTCTGCCTGAGAATTAATCATGTTTATAATATTCTGAGAATTAATAACACCCATTGCTCAAATCATTAACTGAAAAAAGGAGCTTCCAAAATCTGTTCTCTGCAGTAAGGGACCACAAATAAATGAATGTTTGATAAAATAATCCAAGTAGCAGTTTAACAAGCGTAAACTTGAATGGGGCTGCAATAACACAGAACTATTGTTTAAGGGTTGGCACAAGGCTGATGAGGTGCTTATTTTGGTTACAAAGCATGCATCCACATGCATAATGAACTGCACTCTGAATTATTAATGTGTTGCTTATTTAGCCTCATCTGTCTAGAAGATAATGTATCCTAACTATAATGAGTGATTGGTTTTGTACATAATTACAGTAGCAGCAGTATCTAGGAAATTTGTTCTTTCAAAGAAGGATTTCTAAAAATAAAGTCATCACATAAACTCTGTTGTTGTTCCATTTTATCAAAATCAAACCCGGAGCATTTGAGAATTCATAATAAATTAAAAGAGACAGAATCATTATTAACATCATAATTTAACACAAAAGGTTTTACTTAATCATTCGTTACAGATCATATGCCGTTAAAATGCTTATGAATGTCTTGGGTTATTTTAAGATGTTTTCTAAAACAGTCCTTGTTACTATTCCTTGAAAACTCAGAAAGGAGAAGTTAGAAGGAGAATGGCTAGGTAAAAACTGATAGGAAAAGATGACAATTTATGCTAATTCTGACAGAATTTTAATTAAAAAAGTTGCTACTTGATTGCTTTTCATTTTTAAAACATGTACTTCTGGGACTAATCATATCCAATTTACTCTTTCTCTTCAAAGTGGTTGCTTGACAAGAACACTAGATCAGGGTCTCATTATCTTTAAATTATAATTTCTTGATACCTTCTTTGGGGTGGGAAAGGGACAATATCTCTCCTGTGAGTACAGGAAGAAAAAAGTTTGGATTTTTGTTTTGTTCCTTATGTAAAGTGCCTCTCCAAGTCAGAGGTATTTTATGGGTTCTGAAACCCTTTGTGCTTTCATAAGCATTTTATCTTTGCTCCTCTTTTTATTGTATTCTTTAAGGGAACATTGTGAAGTAAGAGAGGATGACAGCTTCCTTTTCTAAAAAGTGGAATCACAATTTGCACATAGTTTTCCAATAAAATTTCTGTTTGGTTTTAAATGTAGGCTAATGTGTATCTATCTACACATGTGTTGCAGCTATGTGTAGCTGTGTATGTCTGTGTTTCTGAACACAAAGACAAATACATCTATAAGCACACACTTCCAGCCACACCCAGCCTAAGACTTTTATCATTCTAAAAATCAAAAGCACACTCAGCTGTATACTAGATTATAGTAACAATGGACACACTTTCCTTCTGGGATTATATGGCCTTTGGACTGTCATCCAGGACCATAATGATTTACTCTTGCATGTTCACAGTAAAGCAAAATTTGCGAGACTCTCTTTCTTTCTCTAAAGAATTCCATAATATTGTCTGCATTTAGGAAGGAAGCCAACAGGCACAATGGGGGAAACCACTGAGCGTTCCTCTCATCCAAAACACAACATATGCTTTTCGCTAGACTTCTCTGAAGCTACATATTTAAAGCAGCAAATTGTCATTTAGGGCTGGTTGCTGACTGAAAACCACCACTGTCTGCAGTATTCTTTTAGAAATAGCACAGAATTGGGATGGCCCATCCTGCAACTTGTGGCCAGAAGGACAAGAGGTTGAGTTCTGCATTTTACTTTAGTGCTGTAGGACCAACAACCTAGTGGACCCTTCTGAAGATGGGGATCTGGAACTACTTTCTCTAGGGAGTCAGGGCTTGCTCATCATGGAGCCATCTTTCTTTGTCCCCCTTTCCCTTCTAATCAAATTTTGCTCTTTACAACCTGAACCCCTATTATGCTTTGAGTCTTATACCTCCCTCCCCTTTGTGAAGTCTGTGGTCAGGCTAAACTGGCCTCCTTGCTGTTCTTCACACTAGACCCACCATTTCCCGTATCTGTGCTCTCTGTACCAGCTATTCCCCATGCATGGCACAGACTCCCTCCCCACCCGTCTTTTGGAATCCCTTATTTATTTCAAGACTGGGCTCAGGCTCTGTCTTCTGCTCTGTCTTTCCTGATCTCCTGGTTCCCTCCAGCTAGCATTCCTTACCTCCCCCAAGTTTACCCTGTATCTCTTTTGCATGCATGTGTGTGTGTGTGTTCATGCTATCTCTGTTGTTAAAATGTAAGATCCTTGAGGTCATGAGCTTTCATGTTTGTCTTTGTATTCCTACTGCCTGGTACAGAGTAGGTGCTTAATAGATGCTTGATGACTGATTAAAAGTCCCCGTGATAAAGTGAAGCATATGAGGTTAGAAGCAAGAGGGATGGCCATCTGGGGAAGCTCTCCTACACAATGCACCTTTCCAACTAAGCTGCACAATGGATATTGGGAAGGTTTGAGTTCAAGTCCTGCCTCACACATTTACTAGTGGTATGACCCTAGGCAAGTCACTTATTCTCTTTTAGCCTCAATTTTCTCATCTGTAAAATGGGGATAAAAATAGCATATCCCTTACAAAATGATTGTGAAGGTCAGAGTTGATAAAAAAAATAGAAATCACTTTGCAAACATTAAAGTACTATGAAAAACACTAGCCATTATTATTATTATTATTATTATCATTATCATTATCATTATTATTACTCAATTACCTAACTATATGTACAGATGATGTCAACAGCAAGTACTTTATATTACTCTTCTAGAACTGGCCCATGTACATGACTTAGGAAAAGATCAGAGAATTTTAAAGTTGGAAGAAATCAGCTAAACTACTCTTAGGCATCCCATTAAAAATACTTAAGACTTGGACTCCCAGGATGTGGATTGCTTGGCTTGGGAGTTGTAGAAAGAGCACGAGTTTGGAGGTAACACTTTGAATCCCAGCTCTGCCATTCACCACCTCTGTGACCTTGGGTAATGGCTTGGATTGGCCATTTCCCTTTCTGGGGTCCAAGATTCTTTGCCTTCAGTGAAGGGGAAGACCAGATGATCTCTAAGGCCTCCTCCAGTTCTAAACCCTATGATATTACCTATTAGAAACAGGAGACTGCCAAGGTGGGTATGCTTGCTCTGGAGATGGTGTGTCTGGGCTCAGCAGGGGTGCCCTGTACAAGTAGGTGCTCAATAATGTTGTTTGGTAATGACATTGATTCATCCCATCCTCTCCTTTACCTATTTTGAAATGCTTTCCACTCCTTTTCTCTGCCTCCTCCTGGTCTTCAAGGCTCAGCTCATGTCTCACCTCTTCCATGAAGCCTTCTAGATGAATCTAGCTCACAGGGGACACTCCCCATGCAGAGCTCTGATGGTGCTTGGTATCCTTGTCACTCTGTCAGCACTGACCCCATATTATTTTGTATGTTTAAGCTGTTAACAGCAGATATTTCTTACTTAGAAAATTACCTGTTCATATCCTTTGACTATTTATCATTTGGGAATAGCTCTTATTCTTATAAATTTGAATAACTTACTTACCGATCTGAGAAACAAGAAACTTATCAAAGAAACTTGTTGCAAAGATTTTTTTCCCCCTCGGTCACCCTTTCCCCTTCTAATTCTAGTAGCATTGGTTGGTCAGCTTTTCTTATGTGTCTATTTTATCTCCTCAACCGGACAGCAAACCCTGAAGGCAGGGGTTGGGTCTTTCTGATTTTTGCATAACCCCCCTCCCCTCATTATGTAGCACAGGGCTGGGCACATCCAGTAGGTACTCAGTAAATGCTGGTTGATTGATTGATACTTACTGGTTCTACCTTGATCTGGCTGAGGGACTTATCAAATTTCTTTACAGATGGTGCCACTTCTAAGATACTGGAAGTGAAATTCAGATTTCCTCTGGTCACATACAAGGTGAGCTGTGTCAAGGAAAGCTGGTCACTATAAGAAAGTTCAAGGTCTGTTGCCCATATCTAATCAAAACAGGAAGAAAAAAAAAGAAGAAGAAATGAGACCAGCAAAAGAAAGCGGGTGGGGGTGGGAATGTGACTAACCGAGCAGATACCCTTTGCTTCTATTTCTACATCATTCAGTTGAGTGATGGAGCTGCCATAAACCCCTAATCAGAACAGTCAAGATGATCACTGCAGTTACAGGAGGGTAAATAACCCAGCAGAGAAAATCGACCCAACCGCCCCATTACCTTATTTGAGGAGAGTTAACTAAATTCAGGAAGGCTGAGGTAGTCTTTGATTTTTCTGCTCGTGGCTGAACATTTCTAAAATGAGCAAGGCAAAGGAATTTCTCAATTCTGTTGAGAAAATTGAGTAAAAAGGAACTTTAGGGAATTTGGCGTGGGGGTGGAGGTGGAGAACCTGAGGCAAAGCATGTATTACTGTGACAAAGGGCTCACCCCCTGCTGGAGAAAAGAACGGAGTTGAGCCTCCTGTCCTTCTGGTCATGGTGTGGCGGGCTACTGGAAAAGAAAGCGGCCCCACTCGCCAAGAATCTCAGCACGACACAGAGTGAAAGCACAGGGCTGCGAGTCAGGAGGCCTAGTGCCTGAGTTTTTCTTCTTGTTCTTGTGTTAGCATTGCTGTTAATGAGTCGTGTGACCCTAAGCAAGCCTCTCTACCACTCTGCACTTCAGTTTCCTCATCTGTCAAAGGGGAATGATATTTGATATTTCAAAGGAAAGCACTTTGAAGAGTTCACAAATGTACACCATCTGCCACTAGTTAGATTTGTTGTTTTAAACCAAGTAAGTTCTCTGGGAATCCATCTCCTCATCTGTAAAATGGGGCAATAGGACTAATACTCTATAAATCTAGACTATTATTTTAATCATTTGAATACGCCCTTAACATCCCGTGTTCTACCTCTGGAATGTTTTGGAATGCCAGTGACACCTGGAAGAGCAAGGCCTGAGCCCAAGTCCTATCTAAGTCACTTACCGGCTGTGTGGCTTTGAGCCAACCCCTTCCCTTTTTCTGAGACTGAGCTTCCTGAGCTGCAAAATGGGGAGAGTTGTACCACCCATCTTGCAAGTTTCTCATGAGGAGCCCCTGACATAAAGCAGATGAACATTTCTCGGACATGTTAGAATACTAGTTCTGTAGTCAGGAAGAGTTGCATTAAAAAATGACTTCCCACACTTACTTGGGTCACTAGTGTGACCCTGGCTATAGTCTTGGGAAGCCTCTGCTTCCTCTTCTGTGTATGGCACAGTGGATAAAGAACCAGGCCCAGAGTCAGGAAAGTCCATCTTCCTGAATTCAAATTGACCTCAGACACTTAGTAGCTGGGTGACCTGGGCAATTCACTCAACCCTATTTGTCTCAGTTCCTCATCTGTAAAGTGAGCTGGAAAAGAAAATGGCAAACCAATCCAGTGTCCCTGCCAAGAAAGAAAACCCCAAATGGGGTCAGACATGGCTACACATGACTGAGCAATGTCAACAGAAGGAGGGAGGTGGTCTCAGTGCCCTTTAAAGTCCCTTCCTGTTCTAAGTCTACATTATGATCCTGTGCTATTCCTTTACTCCCCTCTAAGAACATTATCTCTGGGGTCAGAGGACCTGGGTTCAAATCCCACCTTTGACACTTACCTTTAGATCTCTTTTCTCTCATTTACAAAATGAGGGGATTGAACTTGATGGCCTACAAGGCTCTTTTTAGCTCTACATCTATGATTCTGGGATCCCATAAACTATTGCTGGCAATGTTACTTGAGTGGCCTTGGTTAGGGGGCTTACTGAGAAGAGCCATGTTCGATTCTATACTGAGGCTTAGTAGCTCAAGGATGAGGCTGTGAAGATCAGTCCTTGTTCCTCAATTAGTAGACTTTGTACAACTCTGCCTCCCTTAAATCCAGTTCACTTCCAAGTTAAGACATCAACCCATCACATCACTGGTCTTCTTCAAAAACAAAGGATAAACAACAACAACAGGACTGATGCCCTGGGCTGCTGTGAGAAGCCTCTTCCTGCCAAGGACTATCTTTGCTTGAAATTAAAAGCTGGAATCACTAGATGGTCAAAAACTGGCTTATTTGTGGGGTTCAGTGGCTTAGCCTACCCTGGGAAGCATCTTGTGAAGAAAATGTGATGTATGTTCTAGCTGGAATAGACTGTAATTAGTAATAATGCATTCTCACTGTAGGAAACTGGAATCTAACACATTTTCATAAAGGACTTGATCAAGGCCCCCCTCTCCCCTTTTTCTGTTAAAAGAAGAGTAGAGCATGTGCCTAACACACCAAGGCAGTATGTTAACACACATAGCGCCTCTGCCCTACAGTGGCCTCCTTTAAAACAAATCTAGCAGTGAGTGACTTGACTAAGCATTGAATGGTAAATGACATCATTATAAGGATATTAAGAGGTCAGGCAGTCAAGGCCTCTTGCGAAACTGGAGCTAATTTCCGAGTCACATTCACATAGTAATGCCCTTTTTATAATAGCACATAAATCACATTTGTAACAATTGTTAAAAACTAACTGCCAAATATCTGTTGCAGTATTAAATATCCTATTTGTCAACTTAAATATTTCCTGTTGCACTGAATTGAGTGGGGACAGTGACTTTCTCTTCAGAATACAGTGAACTTTCCATTCTTACAAGGCATGAAATTTTCTGAGAGTCTGGTCAAACTTTGTAATGCTCTTGATGACGGGGAGGTTCATTCCATGAGAAGCACACTAGCTTTGGGGTGATTCATCTTTTCATTACTGCACATTAATGTTATATTCTTATTTCATATTTGCCTAGCACTTTGATGCTTCTTTGCCCCAAAGCATTTTCATTCTCTAATCTCTTCTGATTATCGCAAAAATACCATCTCCCTGTCCCCAGCCCAGTCGGGTGGAGATGGGGGCGGGGGGGGGGGCAGTGTATTACTATAGTTCCTATTTCATAGGTAAGGAAACTAAGGCTTTTCTATGAACTGCAGGTTAAGTGACTTGCCCAATGTCATTGGGATGAGAACCTAGGTCTCTTGCTACTAAGCCTGATCTTTCCATTATACCACATTATCTTTCATCAAATCACAACAAAAACTAAACAGAAAGGAAACCTTGAACGTTTTCTTCATCATTTCCATTTGGAAATTTAACATGCCTTCAGTAGGCCACCTAAACAAAGCCACTTAGCAATGATAAGGAAATATTCATAACCTTTCCATCAAAAGCAAGGTTTGGGGGTTTTCTTAGAATTATCCACTTTACTTATGAGTAGGAGTGTGATCCCACAGAAAGTAGGCTGCATTTAGAGCCAGAGGTTCAAATCTTATTTCTACCTCCTAAAACCTATGTGGCTTTGGGTAAGTCACTTTATACCTTGAAAGTTATCTTGAGGTTTACTATCTGGATTTCTTTTTTAAGGACTACGCTTTAAAACTAAAGCACTCTGGCTCTCATTGATTGGCCAACAATAGGTCCCAGTCCAAGCCTCATTTAGTCATTGTTTGGGCTCTGATGGTCCACAGTGAGTGCAAATAGTAATTGTTTCTGTTTTGGCCAGAAATCCTCAGTGTCTTCCCCTCCCAGACTGACTTTTTTTTTTTTTGACTAGGTAAAAGAGGCCACTTTTTTCCTCATTTCTTACCTAGCCTTAATCCCTGAATGGACATTGTGTCAGACAAACTGGGACCTGGAAAAGACCTTGGCTTAAAAAGGCCACCATCTCCACTGTGTCCAGGGCCATCTCCAATCATCCTGACCTATATCTTGCCACTGGACCCAGATGGCTCTGGAGAGTGAGGCTGGTGACTTTGCACAGCCCTGCCTCACTTAAATCCAATTCACTTGCAAGTCATAACATCACCTTCTCAATGTCACGGTTTTCTTTGAGAATAAAGGACAAACAACAACAACAATTATGCCACTCTTGGCCTCAGTTTTCTTCTTAGTAAAGTGAAGGGGTTGAACTAGATGCTACGCAAGGTACCTTTCTGGCTCTAGACTTATGATACTATTGTGTAAAAGCAGCCTGTGTCATAACTGCTGTTTCTGCACAATCACTAGACCATCTGTGGGATGTTCATGAGTTTCCTCCTCTGGGTCTCTCCACAGCCATCACCACTTGCCTTCTCACATAGTCAAAACTAAATCAGTGAAATTTCCTGATTGATAAAACTAAATCAGTGAAATTTCCTGATTGATAAAACTAAATCAGTGAAATTTCCTGATTGATATTACAGTCACCTTGGCCTCTTGGGGTGAAAGGCTTTTGCAGGCATTTGTTTCCATTGCCATGGATCCCTTTCTACAGGATTCAGGGCTTTCTAATTCCAAGAGCCTTTGATTGTCAAGGTCACCCTGTGGTAATGCCCAAATGGAGAAGCTGCCCTGAGCTTAGGGGCCTGACTGCTAGGAGGATCTGACAGACAGAAGTGCTCAGTGACTTGAGAGAGAAGAAAAACTAAGAAAACAATCAGCAAACACGGGTGAAGTGATTTAGAGGTCATATTTCCTAGTGGAGAGAGGACCAGTTTTGGAGTCTGAAAGACCTAGTTTTAAGCCCTGTCTCTGATGTATATGAGTTGTGTGACCCTGGGCAAGTCACTTAACCTGAATCTCAGCTTCTGTGTCTATAAAAGAGAGAGCATGACTGTGTCACTTATTTAATAAGATTGTTATGCGGAAAAGTGTTCTGTAAACCTTGAAACACTGCAGATATGGAAGTGATGATGGAGTATAAGAGCTGGAGGGAGAGGTGAATGCAGCGATTTCTAGTCTCTACCCTCTAGCTTTGTAGGATGTGGAAATGAGGCACTATGAATTCACAGTGAAAATGGAACTTTTATAATGAATCTCTACTTCCCAGTAGAGATTTTGTGGATTGTTATAGTTAGTGTTTGTTTTAATCATAATTGTCAATTATGGGGACATTTGGATTTGGGGCGAGCAGCTTTTCCTTTCTGAATCCCCACTCCATTGCCCAGTGTCTTTTAGCTGCTCCTTTGTTGCTAGGGTCTCACATCATACCACCTTATCCATTTTCTTTGGGCAATGCCCCATACTCCTCCAAATTTTTTCTACCTTTATCCCTTTTCCCATTCTGGATTTTTTGTTTTTTGGTCCTATATCCTCAGGACTTTTTCTCTATTCTAGAACTGACAAAATGGTAATGTGTTCATGTCTTTTAATAAATTGCTCCCCACCAGATGAAGTATTTGTATTTTAACAGGGACCTTCTGGAGACAACGTCAATGTATCGTAAGGGCTCCTATTAAAAAGTAAATTTTTAGGTACATTTGAAAGAATCTAGTAACAGTCATTTTTAAGCCCATCGGAGGTTGGAGCTTGAAATATTCACAGGCAAATGAGCCTTTTGGTGTTTCTCAAATCATATTAGACAGAATACAGTCAACTTTGCCTATGAAGTAGAGTCAAACCTAGTTCAAGATATTCTTCTCCTTATTTGTATTGTATTTGATTTCAAGTGAAGAGTTTGGCCAAGTCATGTGGAAAAGGACAAACTGGATGTACCCTCTGAAGAGTGTTCAGAGTGTAGGTGTAGGAGACTGCCCTTACTGTCAGGTTCCCTCCTACCCTTCCATTCCACTGCAGTGTGGGTGTCAGTTATTGGTCAGGGACTCTGTATCAGCTAAGCTGACTCTCTCATCAGAAGTATGTTTTGGTCTAGTTGGCACGTGCCACTGTGTTGAGATTCTAATCTCAAGTCAACAAGCATTTATTAAATGCTTACTATGTGCCACGCACTGGGCTAATCTCTGGAGATAAGAGAGAAGAGCAAAAACCAGTCCCTGCTCTCAGGAAGCTCACAGTCTAATAGGAAAGACCATAGGCAAACAATTATGTACAAACAACTTATGTATAGGGTGCAATTGGAGATAATCTCAAAGAGAAGGCCCTAAAAGATTGAGGAGAACGAAGAAAGGCTTTTTGCAGAAGGTAGGACTTTTGCTGAGACTTTAAGGAAGCCAAGGAAGACAGAGATGAAGAGAGAGATAGAAAGGCAGAGACAAGAGACAGAAAGAGCACAGAGAGAGAGAGGGAGAGGGAGAGGGAGAGAGAGAGTAAGAGGAATGAAGGATAGTCGGTGAAAATGCTCATTTAGAATCAGGAGATGGAGTATCTTATTAAAGGAACAGGAGGAGGCCAAAACCGTAGCGTGAGTAGAGGGAAAAAAGGTCTAAGAAGACTGAAAAGGTCAGAAGAAGCCGGGTTAGGAAGGCTATACTCTAGGAAAAGTCTCTTATTTCTGTGATCTGACCAGAGATTGATCTCATTGATTATAATCACCAAAATAACAGTTGCTAGCCTCTACATAATGCTTTAAAGTTTGCAAAGTGCTTTACACAAATTATATTGCTTGATCCTCACACCAACCCTGTGAGTTGGGTGAATGAATGAATAAATGAATGAAAAGTGATTTATTAAAACCTTTGTTGTTGTTCAATTGTGTCTGATTCCTCATGACCCTATTTGGGGTTTTCTTGGCAGAGATACTGGAGTGGTTTGCCATTTTCTTCTCCAGCTAATTTTACAGATAAGGAAACTGAGACAAACAGGGTTAAGTGGCTTGCCCAAGGTTACACAGCTAGTAAGTGTCTAAGACCAGATTTGAACTCAGGAAGATGAATCTTCCTGATTCCAAGCCCACAACTCTATCCACTACACTACCGAGCTGCTTTTATCTTGTACAGAACTCTTAAGTGCTGAAGATAGAGAAAAAAAATGAGACAGTTCCTACTTCCATGGAATTCATAGTCTGATGGAAGACAACACATAGGAAGGAGTCAGCTGTAAGGTGTATGGAAAGGCCTAGTGGTCCTTAGGGTACATCTAGAGGGCAGATTGAAATAGTTTAGTCTTTTTTTTTTCATTCTCTTCATGATCCCTTTTGGAGTTTTCATGGCAAAGATGTTGGAGTAGTTTGCCATTTCCTTCCCCAGCTCATTTTATAGATGAGGAAATTGAGGCAAACGGGGTAAATGACTTGCCCAGGGTCACATAGCTAGTAAGTATCTGAGATCAGATTTGAACTCAGGTCTTCCTGACTCCAGGCCTGGTGCTCAATCCACTGCACCACCTACCTGTCCAATTGCAGATGGTAACATCTATTATCATCCCCATTTTTTATAGATATGGACATAGAGAGGTTAAAAATTACTTGCTCAAGTTCACCTAACTAGTGAATGTTTGAATTGAGATTTGAATCCAGGCCTTTTTGACTCCAGAGCTATTGACTGGGCCCATAAACCTACATAAAGGATAAATACTGCTCTTCAATCAGCACCCCAGGTCAACTAGTGTTTCTATCCCCTTCCCATTCACCCTTTAAGGCTCAGCTCAAGCCCTACTGAAATGAGCCCAGTACTCTCCCTCCCTTCATCCCCCCATTGAATGAAGAAATACTGAGGAAGCTCAAATCTCCCGAGATCCCCTGTCAGAGTAAGACCAGCAAGAATAGCTCTTTCCCCAGTAACAAAGGGACTGAATGACAACTAGGTGGTAATTGCACAGGAGTCTTACCATACTGACCCCCTCTGTCAGCACTAGGGCTCAGGTCCAAGCTCTTCATTTCCTTCTTTCGATGCCTGGTTAAGACACTCAAAAAACCCTATCAGACTGTAATGAACAGTAAAACAAACCAGCTTTACTGAAGGAACACACTAATGATAAGAAGGGCAGTCAGGGAAGATGGCAACAGGTCAGTCCTGCTGGCAAGGGTCTGGGTGGAGTTAGGTAACTCATTGGAATGAGGCACCCAAGAGAGAATGGAGTGCCTCAAACCATTGCAGTCTGATGGGGTTTCTATGTGACGTAGGTTGTACAAGTATTACTGTTCACAGTTTATGGGTAAGGAAACTGAAGAGCAGCTAAGTGGAGCAGTGGGTAGAGCACCAGGCCTGGAGTCAGGAAGACCTGAATTCAAATGTGACCTCAGACACTTACTAACTGTATGACTCTGGTCAAGTCACTTATTTCTATTTGCCTCGGTTTCCTCACAGATAAAATGAGCTGGAGAAGGAAATGGTGAATATCTCTGCCAAAAAAGAAAACCCCAAATGTGGTCACAAAGAGTCAGACACAGTTGAAAAACCGAACTACAACAACAAGCTACAGGACAGAGAGGTTAAGGAATATGCCCCAAATCATATAGCTAGTAAGTGACTCCAAGTCAAGGTTCCTGACTCTCAGTCCAGTGCCCAGAAAATCATCTTTCACTTCTATATTTAGCAAGAAGAATGTTTTTCTTTTCCCTTCTTAACTTTCTAGAAAACTAGGACCATTCATGTCAATTCATGGATTTTCTCTAAAGCATTTCAAAGGACTGGTTTTCTATTCCTTACAAAGAAAGCTTCTTTTTGTGTGGAGTGAAAAAATATAAACAAAATAAACACAAAAAATACTTGGTTTCTGAAATGATTGTTTCTTTTGTGAGGGGGTGGGGAACTATGACATCTGATTGCTCCATCCCAGAATGCCTTCCTTTCCTCTCTCCTAATCCAAATCCTATCCATCCTTTATGAAGTCTTGCTATTACACACAAAGCCTTTCTGGCCACTGAAGATCTGTATTGACTATTCTTTTCTTGGAACTCCTGTTGCACTTAAGACTCACACCCATCTAGTTTACTTATTTATATATTTTTAAAAGTTTATTTTTATTTTCATCTCCAAATTGTCTCCCTCCTTATACCCTTACCCTACCCATTGAAAAGACAAGAAATATGATACTCATTTTATATATATACACACATACATATACACACACACACGCACACACATATATATATAATTTATATGTCATGTAAAACAGAGACCCATCCAGTTTAGGGTGATGTAACTGCTCTCTAAATGTTTCATGTTTGCACATTAAGTTTCCCCAGGCAGGCTATAAGCTCCATGAGGACAGGGACTGTGTCTTATGCATAAAACATACATAGTACACATGTCAGTTGTGGTCAACACACCTTGGAACATGCATCACTCTCAACCCTTTCCCTCTAAATGCTTACAATTCTTTACTTCATTGTATTATTTATAGCAAAGGACACAGCGTAGGAGTTAGACCCCATTGAAACCCCACTAATTAACTGACTGATTAGGGATAGCATTTTTGTCTCCCTGAAACAATTTATGCTTATTTGCTTTGACGACTGAACTAGAATTCTAAGGAGATTCCCAACAAGGCCTTAACCTGGGAGAGAAAGGAGTATGGTCAGAGTGGTGCAGTAGTGGTCACTCTCTGGTTTCCTTTTTTCTGGGTTCTTGGGGACAGTGCCAGGAAAATCTGTTTCTGCTGCATTTACCAGCTTTTTGGTATGCATAGCAATGAGAAGAATTGATGGCAGATTGGGTAGCTGTAGTAGAGAGGAAAAGGAGAGTCTGAAATCACCAACCTTTAAGCAAGAGCATGGATCCAGAGGCAGAGGGGAGGGGAAAGTGACCTTCCAGAGGATCTTTCTCTGGGTCCTAAAGTCTAGCCCTCCTCTCTGGGCCACAAGCTTTGAAATTAAATTGTAAGAAAAGAGACTTTGGGGAATTCCCAGTACACAGCTTTCTTTCTCCTAGAGGCTGTCTAATTTGGGGAGGAAGGGAAGAGAGATAGCCAAGGATCACTTTCTGAGATGCTCTGATTACCACTGGGAACCTCTTGCTACTTTTGTCTTTACCCCAAGCTGCAGATATGCACTGGCTCCCCAGGGGCTCACATCTATGCGGGATACAGTGCCTCATTATAGGCCACTGTCCTAAGGATCCCAGCCTCATTCATTCTCTTTGCAAACTCTGTTCTCACATTGGCTGGGATAGTCACGATGTCATAGATATAGACCTGGAGGGGATCTCAGGGGTCAATCACGTTCACCCTCCCTTCCCCTACTTCCCCCATTTTGAAGATGATGAAACTGAGGGCCAGGGAAGTTAAGTGACTTGTTCAGAATAATACAATTAGTTAAAGAATCAGAGGCAGGATTTGAATCTGGGTCCTCTACCTAAGGGAGTTTGTGCTCTTTCCATTCCTCTCTGGCTGGCTATGTTGTCAAATCCATCTTATTTCTTTTCCAGAGCAAACTGCTGGTAGAATAAACAAAATGGCCAAACCATCTCAATCTTAGCAAAGCAGAGGATGGAAGAAACTACTCCAAACTAGCAAACACAAGGAATCACATTCTTTTTTTTTTTTTTCCAATTTATTTATTTATTTTTAGTTTTCAACATTCATTTCCACAAGATTTTGAGTTACAAATTTTTCTCCCCATCTTACCCCTGTCCCCACCCCAAAACAGCAAGCCTACTGAATACCCCTTTCCCCAATCTGTTCTCTCTTATATCTTCCTCCATCCCCTCCCCCAACTTTCTAGTAAGGCAAGATGGATTTTTATACCCTGGTCCCTATATATCTTATTTCCCAGTTGCATGTAAAAAAAAAAAAAAGAAAAAAAAAAGGCAAACCAAACCAAACAATTTTTTTAAAATACACTTTTGTTTTTTTAAAACTTTGAGTTTCAGATTTTTTCTCTTCTTCCCTCCTCACCCATCCCCACTGGGAAGATAAGCAATTCAGTATAGGTTGTAAATGTGTAGTTAAACAAAATATTTCCATAGTAGGTATATTTCCCTTCATCCTATCCCACCTCTCACTTATTCTATTTTCTCCTTTGATCCTGTCCCTTTTCAAAAGTGTTTGCTTCTAACTACCCTCTACCCCCAATCTGCCCTCCCTTCTATCATCCCCCCTCTTATCCCTTTCCCCCCTATTTTCCTGCAGGGTAAGATACCCAATTGAGTGTGTATGTTATTTTCTCCTTAAGCCAAATTCAACGAGAGTAAGGTTGTCCCATTCCTTTTTACCTTCCTGCTCTTCCCCTCCATTGTAACAGTTTTCTCTTACCTCTTTTATATGAGATAATTTACCCCAATCTATCTCTCCCTTTCTCCTTCTCCCAATATATTCCTCTCTCACCTTTTAACTTTACTTTTTAGATATCATCCCTTCATATTCAACTCATCCTGTGCCCTCTGTCTATGTATACATGTACATACATATGCAGACCCTCACATATACATTTATACACACCTACACCCTCCTATACATACATATATGTATGTATACATATATATTCCTTTCAACTGTCCTCATGCTGAGAAAAGTCTTATAAGTTACAATTATCATTTTTCCATGCAGGAATGTAAATAGTTTGAC
>CM053589.1:89715378-89772955 GCA_028646515.1 Pseudochirops corinnae
TAAAGTTCTATAATCAAATGTTAAAAATATATATGTATATATATATATATATACACACATATATATATATATACACACACAATAATAATTATTATTATTAACTACATCCAACTGGGAATTAAGATACATAGACACTGTGGCAGGGAGATCCATCCTGCCCTACCAGAAAGTCAGAGATGAGAGAGCAGATTGGGGGAGGGATTATACAGTGGAATGGCTGTTTTGAGGTTTTGGGTAGGGGAAAAGATGGGGAGATAATTTGTAACTCAAAATCTTGTGGAAATGAATGATGTAAACAAGAAAATAAATAAATTTATTTATTTAAAAAAAAAGACACAGGATTACAGAGGAAACTGATTCTATTTATTTTTAAAACTTCAACAAGATCAGAGAGCCCCTAGGAGTTCTTTCAGGGTAAGGCCTTCTAGATTGGATGACCTATAAAGTCCCTCATAGCCAGGGTGGCATTGGATCCCATGAAAGGAATGCAATATTGAAGTATGCAAAAGATATACCGTGCTTATTACTCAAACTGACCCATTCATCCTTTTTAAAATGGGATTATAAGATATGGATTTTGAATGTGTTCTAGTCCAGTTTGGGAGCACAGCGGATAGAGTGCTGGGCCTGGAGCAGGAAGACTCATCTTCATGAGTTCAGATTAGCTTCAGACACTTACTAACTGTGTGACCCTGGGCAAGTCACTCCACTCTGTTTGCCTCAGTTTCCTCATCTGTAAAATGAGATGGAGAATGAAATGGCAAACCACTCCAGTATCTTTGCCAAGAAAACCCCAAATGGGGTCATGGAGATTTAGGCACAACTGAACAACTAATCTAGTTCCTTCATTTTACAGATGATGAAACCGAGGTTCTCATAACTAGCAAATAGCAGAGCCAAGATTTGAACCCAGACCCTCTTCTGCCAAATCTAAAACTTTTCTCTTATACCATACTACAAGCCTTTGGTTACTCTTTCCTTTCTGATTGCTCCCTGTTGCACCTGTTCTAACTGTTCTTAGAAATCAGTGACTGAACACAGAAGCTTTACTTTACTCTGAACTGTTCCTTCCTGGTGTGCCTCTCCTTGGGGAGCTTGGTGACCCTCCATTTCTGGGAGGCTCACTACATCTGTACCAGATTTAATGTGAACATTTGATCAACTTTTGCCCTAGCTCAGAACTCCTGGACTTAAGGGATCTACCAGCTTCATCCTCCTTCTTCCCCCTGATGGCTTGCTTGGGTGCCTATGCTTGAACCCCTGTCTGTAAAATTACATCTCTCTCTAGCCTCAAATCTCCCTAGCCTCAGAGCATTATCTCTGCCTGCTTCTCCCCATGACAGTACTCTGCCTAGCAACCATTCATGATCAAGCCCCAGCCAAATGATTATCTCCCCTTGGTACAATAATAAGCTGCACCTATGAATCCTTCACTAGATTATCTATAAGTAACTCACTAGCTCATTATGTACATCCTGAATCCCTCATTATATATGCCTTAGGCTTGGAACGTATGTATACTGCCAACATCCATCTTGTCAAACATGACATTGATGGGTGACAGCTTGGTCAGCCCTGACCAGTAGCTGACTTAGTGACATTTCAAGCCTAATATCACACCTCCATATAGCCCCCATTGGGCTATTTCCCAATGAATTCTGGGCAATGCCTGCGTAGTAGATATTAAAAGTGCATGTTCTTTTAACTTTAAGAACTGACCAGTCCTTAACCACTCCCTAATCCCACCCTGACTCACGTAATTAGCATATTTGGCACGGGTTCTACTAAAGATTATCCTATATAAATTAACTGTACTCTTCTAAGGTTGCAGGTTCCCTAAGAACTCTTGCCTGCTGTATAGTGTAACGATAAATCTTTGTCACCTTGACTCAGAGAATGCTTGAGTCCATGAATTCATTCCAGACTGCTTTCCAGGGACTCTGGTTATTGGGGTTCCTGGACTCCCTGAACTCCGTCACCCCCATCCCTTTTCTCCTCTCCCACTCCCCACCCCACCTTGGAATTACAGGCCACATCTCACCAGCACTATTTTTCAAAAAGCACAGTCAGTTAATAATTTCTTTCTAGTGGCGTTGAAGGGTTACGATTTCTTTCTTGGTACAGATTCTCATTTGGCAATGTACTTCCCTAACTGAATAGTGTGAATACTGGTAGGCACCAAATGGGCCTAGGACAATGAGATTGCTTTAAGCCTCAGGGCCAGACTCTAAAGAAGTATAGAGGCCAGGCTCATTGTCAGTGGCAACAAAGCTGAGAAATCAGATCCGGGCTTGGTACCTGTTTGCTTTGTGCATTTCCTTACTTACAGGCACAATCTAACAGCTGGGGCTCCAGAAATCCACAATGTACTACAGAAGGAGGGCAGGCAGATGACCCACTTCTTCCTTTCAAAAGGAACAGCTTTTAGTTGTAGCTTCAGGAATAAAACCAAATGCTCAGTTGCAACCACTGTCAATTGCTGCTATTGGCTACAACTGGAAAGGACCCTGTTGAGCAGCTGACGACTTCACACGGGCTGGTGTGGAAGCCAATTTTTTTTTTTCAGGCGGGAGTAGGGTAATGGTTATTCAACAGGCCTAGTAGGAGGGTCACTAGCACCAGATAACTATGGGGATTTAATATAGGAACTTGGAAAACTGCAAAATTTAAGATGCTTGAGAGGTACCATGGTATAGAGGAAAGAGTACAAGACCCAGAGTCAGATGATCCAAGTTCAAATCCTGCCTCTGACACATCTTAGTGACCTTGGGCAAGTCTCTTTCAACCTATCTGAGCACTAACTGTTAAATGAGGCTAATACTTCTACACCTCGTTTAAAGTGCTATGTACGTATCAGTATATCAACATACTCTTTCTTCACCTTTTCCCTTAAACATGGCATCTTCCCTTGCCTCCCTCAATTTCTCTGAGCCATCTAGTATACTTGTATTCTATCCTCCCCTGTCAAAATCTCCACTTAGAAAAGAATATAATATTAATCATGCAAGTAATTGATAGGAGATGGGGGTGGGGTGGGAGAAGGTGGTGGTTAGGACAGAAGGATCTTGCTGGGTCCCTGAAATCATACCACATTGGTTGCCTGCCTCTGTGTAAGGCTGGTTCTGTCTAAGTTAGCTGCATAGATTAAATGTGAAACTTGGTCTTCTGTACTTTATTAAGATATAATGCCAAGTGCTACTTCCCTTTTGTCAGTTCTCAATGCTTTTAAGTAGCAGGGAGAGACCAGGTTATGGACATAACTCATCTTTGCCAGGGGAAAAGATTGTTGTTTCCTCTGATGCAGAAAGAGGATTATTCTGTAGTTTGTGGGCTATTTTATTATGCTAGACATAGAGATGATTGCCCTTGGGACAGCGAATTAACCTAAGAATGAACAGGAAGTGGAGTTAAGCTCCTGATGTCTTCTGGGGGACAGCTGTGGTCTGCATACAGCTGCTACCCTTGCAGATTCTGGGCCTAGGCCTAACTAACTAGGATGGCCTTGAGCAACTCATTTCACCTCTATAAAAGGGGCTAATCATGTTCACCTGCATTACAGGATGAGGAAAGAATTAATCAGTGTTAGTGAAGCATCTTTTTCTATCATGGAGAGGACTACGCTAAGCAACAAGATCAGACAGACCCAGTCCCATCCACAGAGGGATTGTAGAGTTTAGAGCTCACTTTACTGATGGGGTAACTGAGGCTTAGACAGAGTGACTTTCCCAAGGTCATATTATAGATGATCTCATTTTGCAGATAAGGAAACTGACGCTCAGAGAAATTATGAGGCTAAGCTCATAAAAATAATAAGACACAAAGCCAAAATAGAACCAAGTCCTCCTGTGTCCTACTATCATGCTCTTCTTCACAGTCTGGGGCTTTTAAAGACCAATTGGTAGTTATCGCTTCCCCCTCACTTTCCATCCTAAGCAGCATAATCTCTCCTCTCCGCCCCCCCACCTCCCTCACCATCTCCCATTGCTTCCCAGGGTTACTGACCTAGGCAAGCAACCTGATTTGACCATACTCTAGAGATAGATGGTTTCCATCTTGCCCTACGTAGTTGAAGAATCTGTGTTTACTGTCAGGATGCAGAACTAACTCCCAGTGTGGATGCTTTATCCAGAGCACTTAGACTCTAAGTCGTAGAGGTTAGATGACTTGTCCTGGGTCACATAGCTAGGGAATATCAGAAGTGATTTGAACTCTGGTTTTCCTTGCACCAAGACCAGCACTCTAACCATTATACTACACAGCCTCTTTTGTCTCTTTTAAACGTCACATGCCACAGTCTGTGGTTTTGTGCTTCGCTTTACTGCAGTATTCCTGCCCCTCCCTCTCACTCCCCCAAGCAGGGGGTTATGAGTACACTGCATTGGAAAGTCATAAGGGTTAACAAATGAATGTCTCATGGAAACCACCACCCAGGGGAACATAAGAGCTCTTTGGGGCTCCTGGGGTCCTTATTATAAATGAGTCTTTCTAGTGACCTGTAATGGAGACATTGGAGCTCAGACAGAACCCAGGAGGACTGGACCCCATAGGTATACATCAATACATCAGAGCAGGATTTTTGATGGAGGTTTTATTTCTTGAAACTGTGAAGGTGATAGCCACACAGTTAGTGTCTGGAGGAAACATGCTGCCTCTCATCACAGCATTCTCTGGGGCTGCGAGCTGAAAAATGGACTTTGTAGTCTTCCTTCTACACAAGACAGACCACAAATCCCTCAACAGTTACCAAATTCCAGCATTTTCTTTCCCCTCCTTTGAATATTTTATCCCCAGACAATATTGACGTCTCTGTTCTTGTGATAACACACCCGCTGCTTTTTAAAAAGAAGCTGGGGCATTGTGCTGTAAAAGAGGTCAAATAGTAAAGTATTAACGCAGCTTCGTTTTCAGAAAGATTTCTTTCTGTTCGTCTGGAAATTCACCAGAGAAGCAGACACTAACTGTATAATAGCGTCGGTTACTGGTGTTACAGTATCTTAGTGGGGCGCCACCTAGTGGCAGCTGTTGTGTAATCCCCAATATGTTCTGAAGACAGAACTGTTTTGTTAAAAGGACTTTGTTTTTTCTAGTCTCTCTCTACCAACACTCCACCCCCCACTCCACCCAATTGGGTGAGGGGTTGGAGGGAGAGAAAGCAGATTTTTGTTAATTTTTTAAAAAGAGATTTTGGGGGGTAGGGGGGATGCTCCAGATGTAGAATGTTGCTGGTGCTTTCAGATGAGGTTACTGTATTGTTGGTTTTATTTAATCGTTTTATTTTGTTACAAAAGAACTCTCATGGAATGAGAATAATTTAAAAAAAAACACAAGCATTTATTAAGCACCTCCTATGCAGCAGGCATTGTGCTAAGTGCTTTACAAATATTATTTTAATTGTTTCTTCACAACAGCCCTGTGAGGTAGATGTTTTTAACCCTGTTTTATGAGGAAACTGAGGCTCAGAGTAATTAAGTGACTTGCCCAGGGTAATACAGCCTACTTTGTAGGATGTGAATTCAATTATTTCTGACCCTATGTCTGGGGCTCTATCCATTTAGCCACTACTTAGCTGCCTCAGTACATGTTTATAATGTGAAAGCATGCCCATAAAGTGTGCTCTTTCCATTAAAAAAAAAATGAGACAGAGCTCTAGATACCGTACTACAGCCGGGCTCTGAGGTTTCATTGTGGCTCAGAGGTTACCCCACTTCTGGAAGGCTGTGCCAGCACAGATGAAGCCTGGGAGGTTTTCTGACTAGCTAGAAAGGCTTCGAGGCCAAGTCCAGCTTGACTGGACCACTCTCTGGAAATATTAAACTATTGCTATAGATAAAGTAGGTGAAAGAAAACATTAAAATAGCAGACACTGCTGTTTCTTCCATACCCAATGGTGTGTCATGGATTGCAGTTTGGTAAAAGGATGTGGAGTTCAGCTGAATGGAAGGAAAAGGGGTAAGCTAATGGTGAACACTGGGAGAATACCAAACAAATAGGTTTATTCTTCAAAATGGCACAGACATTTAGGGCTACACAGACTAAGCCTGGTCTAAACTGAGACATTATATAGGAGTAAAGGAGTAGTAAGAAGTAGCATTGGCACTGTCTAGGGAGAATGTTACCTCTCTGGTTAAGACAGGGAGATGAGTCAAGGGCAAGAACAGGACTCCAGGGACAGGGTGTGATGGGATTAAATCAGACTATGAAATAAAAGGCTATACCCTTGTTGCTCAGCAGGTCTATGCCTCGGTACCTTAACTTTGCTTAAATTTCTTTCTTATCTTAAATTCCTTGGCAAAGCTTTTTAATCCTAACCTTGTCACAGTGGACATAAGGAAAGGAATATTTGAAAGTACCCAGAACAGAGATTTAAAAAGATTGTGCAGGTTTCTCAGTGGTTAGGTTTCGGTGACTGACACGTGGAGGGAAGGAAGTAATTCTTCGGCAAAAAGGCATTGGGTTTTGCCTGAGGAAGTTGTTTCTGGTCTCCTGGGAGCATTTCTTCACACAATCACCGTATCAGTGCTCTATAAATGGTCACTTATCATCATAAATAAAAATGCATTTCACACTTTCAAAAAGAAGATTGAATAAATATGTTTAAGACCCAGCTTCAGAGTCAATACCTTTAAATAGGAAGAAAGGTAACTAAAAAAAAAAAGCTAAAACAAGGGAAAGGGGAAAAATTCTTACAAGAAAATCCTTAAGGAGGAAAAATTAAACCAACCAGCAGAGATATTTTGGAGAAAAACCAAGAAAAGCCATTGATATAATGAAGTACTGTGGAATAAGATAATATCAGGAGAAAAATCCCAAAGAAGAGAATAATGCTGCCCTAATTACAACTTCAATCCCAGAATGGAAGGAATATAGAGGGGCTAGAAGGATTACATAAAATATTGAATGAATGAAGAGGTAAGGAGTGAAATTAGAACCCTTAATAATCAACTAAAGAGAAGAATCTTCATAAAGAAGTGGAAATCCTGAAAGGGGATGGGGCAGGAATTAGAAAATACAGAACTCAAAAATTCCAAAAGAAAACAAGAATTATTCCAGCAAAGTTAAAAAGACAGTAAAACTTGAAGACTACTTGAGCTATCTACAAACTCGAGTAGGGATGACTAGTAGAGAATATTTAGACGAGGATCAATAGAAGTCCATCAGAATAAAATGGTAAGGAGTTTTGGAAATGTACGAAAAACCTGACCTAGAAGGATGCTACAGTAGTGATGGGACATCAATTGTCTAGATTAAGTAAATAGTAAAGTCATACTTGTACAGCGCACTAAAAAGTTCATAAATCACTTTCTACTATAACAACGCGACAGATAGGTAGTATGAGTATTATTATGGTCATTTCATTGATGAGGAAACTGAAGCTCTTAGAAGGGAGATGATTTGTTCAAGGTCATACAACTAGAGAGAATATCTGTCAACTATTCAAATCCAGATCGTCTAAATTGAAGTTCAGCATTCTTTCCACTATGACACATTGCTGGAGTTACCCCTCTGCTAGAAGGGGAGCATTTGATAAATTCTTTACTTGCTTTAATGCTACTTTCATTCTTCAAAAGGTGGAGGAAATTACAAAGGGAAGTGCTACTTTTGACCTGATTTTGACCAATGAGGAAGAACTTTATGATAAGATAGAAATGAATGACAGGAACAACCCATCTTAGAGTTCATGATAGAAAAAAAATGCAAGTGAAATGTTGAAGAAAAAATGAATACTGTACTCTGTATTTAAGCACCATGCTGTCAGAAATAAATGTATTTAAGATTAATTCATCAGAAATGTGTGTGTGTGTGTGTGTGTGTGTGAGAGAGAGAGAGAGAGAGAGAGAGAGAGACAGAGAGAGAGAGAGAGAGAAAGAGAGAGAGAGAGAGAAAGAGAAAGAGAGAGAGAGAGAGAGAGAGAGAGAGAGCTTTCTCATGTCTTCTGATATGTTTCTGTCCCAAGACCATTTACAGGAGTCCAGAGAAACAAAATCAAATTATATTCAGTTAACATTCTGAATAGTTGAGTAATCAAATCTCTAGCTCAATCCTCTTGGACCATTCCTCCCAAGGAATAAATGGAGTCTATCCTTGAGATCTGTGTGGAGAATCTAAAGTGATTGAGGGGCAGTGGGAGTGCCTCCCATTGAGTGGAAGAGGACATTTCCAATGGGGTAGAACTGTCCTAGGCTAATCCTTTCAGGTTAATATCCTGATCACTTCCAGGAAAGGAAAGAGTGAAGGAGGGAAGGAAGGAAGGAAGGAAGGAAGAATGGAGGGAAGGAGGGAAGGAGAGAATCAGTATTTGCTAAGTCACTATATTGTGCCAGACACCATGCAAAATGCTTTACAAATATTATCCTATTTGATCCTCACAATGAATCTGGGAGGTAGGTGCTGTTATTACTCCCATTTTATACTTGAGGGAACCCAAGAAGATAGAAATTCAGTGATTAGCCTGGGGTCGCACAGATAGTAAATATATGAGACTTGGTTTTGTACTTAGTTCCTCCAGCCTCCTGGTCCAGTGTGTTCTACCAAGCTGCCTTATGATTTTATCTAGACAAGAGGTGCTCTTTGTTCAGTTTCTGGTTACTTCCCTTTATCCAATCACCTAAGGAAAGGCCTTTTTCACAAAACTGATTGCTGACCCATCCCACCTTTATACCTAGAGGTAAGGAAAAAGCTCTTTATTTAAAGTCAGAGAAAAAAATTTGTAATATATTTTACAAATAAAAAATTTTAAAAATATAGGTTTCTACAGGGTGAAATATAGAGCACATCTTAAATTGGAAAAGCAGGTTTCTAAGAGTTCAGAGAAAGGATAGGATTCCATGGCTTAAAATTCTGAGGCAAAATCAACTGAAGGCATATGAGAGAAATGATTCTGGTGTTGAAGATAAGGAAAAATAGTCTAAAGGGATGCATGTGGATACATAGGGAACTCATCAACTAACTTGGGTATCAAAGGCTGAGGGTGAATATGAAAGACTCATGGTTCTATGTTGCTATTTGTCTTTCTACTTAGGAAAAGACTAGCAATATCATAGGGTGATGTCTTGACTCTTGCCTGAATTGGATTTCAATGAGGCAGGGTTGCACAAAGTCGTTGGACTCACTTTCTCCCAGAGTCACTGAAGGCCAGTGACCAGACAAAAGTCAAGATGACTGGCAATGGTCCACAATGCAGTGGACCTTGGTGTATTTGATATCTGACCAAATTCTAATTGCCCCACAGTGCTTCAGCCGCCTTTGTGATTATTGGAACAAATTGTTCTCATCCACCCATTCCTTCAGGGAAAGTCTTCACATGCTTGGGGTAGATATCCCCCTAACTCGCCAATGGGTTTGTGGTCCATTGGTTACTCTCAGCCTGGTTTAACCTGTCTGCCCAGATGGTTTACCAGAGTGTGGTTGCTCACGTGCAGGCCACAGCTTCTTGAAGTCACAGGTGAGAGTCGGGTGACAGGTGGATACTGACGGTGGAGGAATAGCCCCAAAAAGGGCTCAGCAAGCCCTTGAACCAGAGTTGCCAGTCCTCCTGAACACCTCATCTACCCCATGGTCCTGTAAGTATAGTTTCAGGAGCACTAAAGCTCAGAAGAAACTGAAATTGGTAGTGAATTTGCTAAAAGCACCAAAAGGACAGTGTTTTCTTTCTTTCTTAGCTTTGCTGGGGTTAAGGAGCACACTAAAGAAAGAAAGCATCCTTGAGCTGCTCAGGGCAGATGGGACAATGATAACAGATGAAGGAAAGAAGGAAGAGCTATTCACCTCTTACTTCTGTTTCCTCTATCAAGAAGAAACATTATAGGACTAGGAAAGATAGAACCAAAAATGGTTAACAAGGAATTGAAACCCAAGATGAATTAAGAAATAAGATTACCTTCGATGAGTTAAAATCTCTAGACTTAGGATACTAAGAGAGCTGGGGGAGGTGACTGTTGAGCCACTATTGGTGATCTTTGAAAAACAGACCAATCTCTCTAGTCACCAGACCAAAGGGGAGTAAATTTTATTCAGTACTCAGAGGGAGGGAAGCACATGGATTCTTTAAATTACAGAACAATGATCTCTCAGTTCTATGATGCTGCCATGTTTATTATAACCTTGTTATATGTGTAGATATGTACAGGTACATACAAGAAGCAGCACGTGTAAGGAAACTAAGCTTTGGGGATGCTAAGTGCTTGCTTTTGGTCATGCAGCCAGGAAATGACGGAGCCAGGAACTGAGCCTACATTTCCTGATTCCAAATCCAGGTGGAGTTCATTCCACTAAACATTTTATTCTTGACTTTGATTCCTGGCAAAATTCTTGATTGTATTGATAAAACACAATATATGATCATTTAGAAAGGAAAATGGTGATCAGGGAGAGCCAGCATATATTTCTGGAGAATAACTAATACCAGACAAGCCCCATTTCCTGTCTTGATAAGGTTGATTGGTCAACGGACTATCATAACCCATGGTACTGAATTTAAGCAAGATCTCTCACAATAATGGGCAGCTAGGTGGTGCAGTGGATAGAACACTGGGCTGGGAATCAGGAGGACATCTTCATGAATTCAGATCTGACCTTAGACACTAACTGAGTGACCCTGGGCAAGTCAGTTAACCCTGTTTGCCTCAGTTTCCTTTTCTGTAAAATGAGCAGGAGAAGGAAATGGCAAATTACTCTAGTATCTTTGCCAAGAAAACCCCCAATGGAGTCACAAAGAATAGAACACGACTGAAATGACCCAACAACAATACTCATAATAATGCTAGTAATATTTATGTAGTGCTCTAAGGTTTACAAGGCATTATACAAATATCATCTCACTTTAACATCTTAACAACTCTGGGAGGTAGGTATTGTTATTATTTCCATTTTATAGATGAGGAAATTGAGACACACAAAATTTAAGTGAATTTTCCAAGGTCAGACAGATAATGGTGTCTGAGGTCACAGGTCCTCCTGATTCAGGGATGGAGAACCTGTGGCCTTGAGGTCCTCAGGTGCAGCTTTTTGACTGAGTCCTACTCCTTTTATTAAGGGGATTTGTTCTGTGAAGTTTGAATTCAGCCAAAGGGCCACACTTGAGGACCTAGAGGGCTCCATGTGATCTTGAGGCTACAGGTTCCCCATCCCTGCATTAAGACCCAGTGTTTTACCTACCATACCACCTAGCTGCCTATTTTCTTTAGTTATTCTTGAGGATAAGGGTGAAAATATGTGGGCTGGGTGATAGTACAACTGAGTGAATTAAAAACCAGTTGAATATAAAGTATAGTTATTAATGGCTTGATATCAATTTGAAAGGAGGCCTTGAGTGGCCTGAGTATTCACTTGGTCATATCCTGTTCAACATTTGACTTGAATGAAAACATACATGTCACCACTGTCAAATTTGCAGATAACCCAAAGGTAGGGTCCAACATGATGGATTGCCTCAGGGATCAGTGACTACTTCATCAGTGAAAGTCATTAAGTGAATGATCTCTTTGGGGGAAAGTTGTAGAGGGGATTCTAATTTATCTATATTTAGGCTAGATGTGATTCTATTAATTCTCTGAATTGTGGGAAAAACTTTCATACTTATACCAATGCTTATCAGAACTAATATCATTTTCTATTTGCTTATTATCAGTAAGAGGTATCTATATTTGCCTGAAATTCACTGACACATCAATTTTTATTTAAAATTAACTTTGAATGGCAAATGTGGAAAATATCAAAACTTAAACCTTGTTCAACAGCCACTAATTGAAGTACCAAGGAAAAAATTGATGTCAAGTATTTTGAAGACTCTTACTTTTTTCATCTTTTCTATACCTCAAGTCTTTTGTCTTTCCCCCTACCTCGGTGTCTTTCTTCTTACTGTCCCTCTAAATGGATGGTCTGAACGTTGAAATGATTTGTATTCTAGAAGGTGCCAAGTCATAAAGATGTCTTTAAAAATACCTTTTCCTCATTGTTTCTCCATTATGTACTTTGTTGAATTTAATCTCTCATTTTGACATTGAATACTGAACTATAATAAACATGTAAACATCATTTTTATAAGCCTATTACAGGTTTCCAGGTTTAGTAATTCTATATGGTGCTTCGATAGCAATTCAATATAGTAATTCCATACTGTAATATAGTTATTCTCAATCTTTAATTTAAACACTATAAATGTCAGGACTGGTAAATGATTTGCTTAGTTCAGAGCTGTTCTTTTAATGATACTACAAATGATCTCCAAAGAGGTTTTGTATAGATTTTCAAAGTAGAAAAACGCTATATAGCCGCTATCAGGGAGAATTATTTCAGGCTGTCCTATTTGATAAAGGAGGCACATGACATACAGTAACAGCAGTTTCTTTTTTGCGTGGGGATCACCTACCCTCCATAGGTAGAGGGCAGACAATGGCTTAGCAGAAGAAGAGGCCCTTTCAAAAGTTCTGGAAATGCTGAATTCAAAAGAAAAAAGCTAACATTTATAAGGCACTTTAAGGTGTGCAAAGTATTTTAATATATTAACTTCTTTGATTCTCCTAACAACCTTGGAAGGTGGGTATGGTTATTATCCAGATTTTACAGATGAGGAAACTGAGATGAAGAGAGGTTAAGTGATTGGCCCAGGCACAAAAACATGGCGGCAGGGTTGGAAGAAATGTACTTATGCAGGTGAGATAAGGACCTCTCCAGCTGAGGTCTTCCCTAATAAAGGCTGTTAGTCTAGTGACTCAGCCAGTATAAGTCAACAGTACCAGGGGAATAAGACTGGTGAACTGATTGAGATTTGAGATGGGCCCCAGGCATCATTACTATTACTATCTTTGCAGAAGAAAACTATGAAGTTTTATGAAACAGAGAATGAGTTGTAGTACCAAGGTAGGTAATAGGTAGCTAGGTAGTACAGTGTTTAGAGTGCTGGGCCTGAAATCAGGAAGACCTGAGTTCAAATCTGGCTTCAGGCAGTTTACTAGCTGTGCAACCTTGGGCAAGTCACTTAACTGCTCCCTGCCTCAGTTTCCCCATCTGTAAAATGGGGATAATAATAGTACCTACTTTCCAGGGTTGTTCTAAGGAACAAATGAGATACTATTTGTAATGGGCTTAGCACAGTGCCTGGGACATAGTAGGAATTATAAGGAATGCTATTATTATTTCAACTGGTATCTGAGGTTATATCTCTGAACTTTTCCAGTTCTCTTTCCAGAAACTATATTCAAAGAAAGTAAAAGTTTCCTAACAACCAGCAACAAATGGCTTACAAATCTGGTCTCTGAATCTATTCTATGTATTAGTGCTATTATATGCTCTTAATATAGTAGCTATTTAGTTACAGTAGTCTTCTTGATGATCTCCCACCTTCCTGTTTCTCCTTGACTCCAATCCATATCATATACTGTTGCCAGATGTTAGCCTTCCTGAGGCATAGGTCCTTTACATGCCACTCTGCTGCTCAAAAACTTTCAGTGGCTCTCTTATGCCTATGGGACAATCCTATTAAATTTCATCTTATTAGATATGGTCCTGTGTTCTAGTCTGTTGAGATCCTTTTGGCTCCTGACTCTGTCATCTACTGTTAGTTATCTACTCCCAGCTTTTTTTTCCATCTGCAAATTTGCTAAGTATGCTTTCCATGCTTCTGTTCAAATCATTGATACTTAAATATTAACTATCTCAGGGTCATCATTGGGGTGTTCCATTAAAGCCCTCCTTTCCAATTGATATTGGACCACTATTGATTGATCTTTGAGGACAGCCAATCAACCAAACCATAAGGTTAGGCACATTACTTAAACTCCTTTGGTCTCAGTGTCCTCATCCATAAAATGAAAGGGTTGGACTAGATGACCTCTGAGGTCCTTTCAAGCTCTGGATTTATGATCTCATTAATGTCAAGCTTAGGAATGTGATCTATACCAATTGGTTGGCAGTTGGGAGCTACTGAAGGTTTTTAAATAGGGGAGACACATAAACAAACCTGAGCCTTCAGAAGACTAGTAGGATGGCTTGGAAATAGGGAGAAGTCTGAGCTGGAGAGCCTCCTTTTCCTTAGCCTTCTCAAATGACCGAGACTCTACTTGCCCATCTTACTTCATTCATTTTGTCATCTCTTTAAGGATAACAACGCTCTGCTGTTGTTAAGTTGTTCAGTCATGTTTGATTTCTTTGTGACCCCATGGACCATATCATACCAGTACTGTCCGTGGGGTTTTCTGGTCAAGGACGCTGGAATGGTTTGCCATTTCCTTCTCCAGAGGCAAACAGAGGTTAAAGTAATTGCCCTGAGTCATACAGCTAGGAAGTGTCTGGGGCTGGATTTGAACTTAGGTCTTCCTGACTCCAGACTCAGTGTTCTTTCCACTGAGCCATCTGCCTCTAACAATACCATGCAACACTTTAAAAATTAAAAAGGGTTTTCCTCATAATGACTTTGTGAGTTATATACTTGGCCTTATCATACAGTTGAGGAAATTAAAGCTCAGAATGGTGAAGACCACACTGCTAATAAGTTGGCAGAGCCACGCTTTGGACTACATCCCCTGACTATAATTCAGTGGTCCATCCACAACCCTACAGCTACCCTGCTTCCAGGAATTAGGGCAGAACAATGTATGTATTCTACAACAATTGACTGTACCTCACTTCTCATCACTGACTAAGCAATCTAAAAAACACAATGAAAACAGATAATTACATTAACTTGCTTCCCAATGCACTTAATATACTCTGGGCATAGTTCACTCCCATGAAAAGACCTGGCATAATATAAATGTCAAAATGGCAACTTTGTACTTTGGTTCTTATATAGCAGCAGAATGAGAGTGATGCAAGCAGGACCAGGTAAATATTTCTTTTACTCAGTGGTTCTCAACCTTCCTAATGCCGTGACTCTTTAACACAGTTCCTCATATTGTGGTGACCTCCAACCATAAAATTATTTTCGTTGCTACTTCATAACTGTAATTTTGCTACTGTTATGAATCATAATGTGAATATCTGATATGCAGGATGTACTTAAATTGAATATAACCCACAGGTTGAGAACTGCTGCTTTTACCTGAGGTAGAATGCCAAAAGCTCCTTTAGTCTTAGGGTCTTAGGGACCCACCAAGAGCACAGCTAGGGATATTTTAGGGTAAAGGTAGATTATAAGAGATATTCTTGCTATTGACATTGGCTAGAATGGAGTAGAGAAATGAAACCAGGATGTTCAGCTTCCCTTCATTTTAAAGGATTTTTTCCCCTCAGAATCAAGTTAAGTACATAAATTGAAAATGACTCAATATGTATCCAACAATGCTTCTTATCATCCTTAAAGAAATAGAGAATTGTAAAAGACAGTTCTGGAAGCAACCTTTAATTCGATCATAAGGTGAATAAATTGTGATACGTTAATCTGTGATTTTATAATGATACCATTAAGACCAATAAGCATGAGGAATACACAAATTTGAAAAAGAATTTTGAAATAATGTTAAATGGGAAGAAAAAGGAAAACCAGAAGAATGGAGTACATACTAACCATGACTATATGTAAAGAAACATGAATCAAAATGAATAAATGAAGAATTATAACAGACTTAAAAGGAGTGACTGAAAAGTTATTATAGTTTATGTATTAAAATTAATTTAAATATAAATTTAGTTGGTTTTTCTGATATTTAATATGAAAATTTAAAAATAAAATGGAATTAAAAAAAAACAACTCAGCTGACCAGCATGCTCCTTGTCTACAGTGATGGTCCATGTCAGTCAAGATAAAACTTGCCTGGGAATTCTGGAACCTGGAAACAAATTCCAGGGTGAGGTACCTTTCTGGTTTTATTGGGCAGATAGGTCATTGCCTTTCATCACAGTTGTGATACATGAAGAAGGGAGAAGGACTGGGCACTGTCTTCAAGAAGGCTTGCTATCAGTAGATCAAATTGGATTTCCTTGCTAGTTTACAAGGCATTTATGGCTTGGGATTCACCATTAATGGTAGTATAACACCACCTTGCATTTTTGTAAAATTCTTCCAGCATTTTAAGCACTTTCACATTGATTATCTCGCTAGCACTGACAGTAGCCCTGTCAGGTGAGTAGGGCAAAGATTACCATCCTTAATTTACAGGTGGGAAAACGGGGGCCCAAAGAGATTTAAACAGGTCCTATAGCTAGTCAGAGATGGAGCTGGGACTTGAATCCAGATTTACTAATTCCTGCTCTAATACCTGAAAGTTAAAATAATAATAATAATAATAACAACAATAATAATAATCAGAGATGAACATGGTCACTTCTGCTGACCACACCTCTAATGAGCTTTATTAGTTACATGGCATAGTACTGACTCATTCAGAAATCAGTCTTTTTACTTATTTATAAGGGCTTGAGGAATTAAGCTCAAAATGTTTACACAATATTTAGAAAAGTGAAATACATGCTTAAAAGGATTTGCTCATTGCTTAAACAATTCTATTTATGCAAAAGATTCATGTAACTTTATAAAGGTTTTCAGGGACTTTAAAGTATTTTAAATGTTCTGTTACACTGTACTAGTAACAGATGTTTAATGACATGTTTAAGTTTTCGTTTTGCTGAAAAAGCAATAGATTACTTGATATTTTCTTTAAAAATCACAATAAAAATCCCACAACTTTTAAGGGAGGTCTAAGACCCATCATTTCTCATGCCTCCCTGATGACAAATCAAGAGACTACTGTAAAATTCACATGACAATAGTGTAACAGCAAGATTTCTTATTTGCCTAAAAATAGAATCCTTTCCAAAGCACAATCTTTTGTGACACTTCTTGTTCTTTTTCATAATAAGACAGATGGTGTCAGTAATTGCCTATATATTTAATTAAGTAAAAAAGCTGCACAGGGAGGATTTGGCAAAAGTGGGAAATTTCAACTTATGCTATAAGGAAAAGGAGAAAGTGAAACAAGGCAGAAGCCCAAGGTTTATCATTGAGTATAGGAAATCTTATGTTTACCCCCTTGATAGCCATATGCTAATATATGGGGTTGCCGTCTTCCTCCCTCTGGGCCTAAAGGTCCTTGTCCAAATGCTGAATGATGGGGGCTCTGCTGAGGAATTCCAAGTTTCAGGGTTATTTTTTGTTTGTTTGTTTTTGATTTGCAAACAGGTTTTTGACCAGCTAGAAGGTAATGGCTCCATCTGTTCTTTAAATCTCTGTCAAATGTTGACAGCATTCTTCCAGTGGCCATTCCAATTTCTCCTTTCAGACAGGCTGTTGCCCAGTTTTACATACCCTGCAGGCTAACCTTTCTGAAAGGGGAAAGGAATCTCAGGGAACGCTCTAGCTTCTGCTTCTGGTGGGTGGCTCAGGAAAGCCAATTGGGGATTCGAAGTGCATTTGTTTGCTTTCCCACATGAATCCATTTTTTGGATCAATAGATACATGGCCCTTTTCAGTTGCATTTGTAATGTGTGACCTTCAACAAGCTGTTTGACCTCTGAATCTGAGGTTTCTCATCACTAAAATGAGGATAATAATCCCTGTCCTACCAGCCTCACAGAGTGATGTGAGAAACGGATTAGATCATTCATTCACTCAAAAAAAATTTTAAGCACCTGCTGTGTGCATTGTGCAAAGTGCATAAAGGGAAACAAAAAAGTATGATGCCTGCCTTCATGGAGTTTATAGTCTAGTAATGGATATGAAAACACTTTGTAACCATATTCTTGTTATTATTTAATTTAACCATTTTTACCCAGATTCCTGAAAATTAAAAAAAAATGCTATTACTTCATTAAGTTCATTGCATTTCAACCAGTAATTCTATAAAATTTTACAGACATTTGTTAAATACTTTCTGTGTGCAAGGTACCTACAAGGTTTTCTTCTCTCCATTGTTATCCCTCTTCCAATTTATCCTTTATACCACTGTCAGATGCCTAGATCTGGTCCACCTTATGCACGGATCTGGTCATGATGCTCTCCTGTTCAAAAATCTTCAGCAGATTTCTCCTGCCTTGGGAGGAAAATTAAAGCTCCTTTCTATGGCATTCAAGGCCCTCTACAGTCTAGTGATACCCTGCCTTTCCGTTCTCATCTCATATTTCTCCTCATCATGCACTCTACTCTGTTAAACTCAAACATTCTCTGTCACTTGAACAATCTCTGTGCTTTCTACCTGATTCAAGCCAGTTAGACCAGACCACTTTTTCCCTCGGGGACAAGAAGGAACATGCAGATAGGAATAGTTAGAATGACTGATGGACATTCACAAGTGCATCCCGTGTTTCCAAAGGAATTTTATCAATCCTTGTGCTTAGTCTCATAGAAGACTTCTCACGATTCTTGTGTTCAGAGGTATCTAGGATTTCCTTACCCTAGAGTGAAGCAACCAACTCTTTTTGTTTACCTCAGTATAAAACAACATAAACCGTAATATCTATGGACCATGGGGAACTGGGTGAGGGTCCCAACCCATTTGGTTACCTGGATTTTATCTACGTTTAGATGAAGCTTTTCTTCCCTGAGTCAGGTCAAAGTCAGCACCGTAATGCCATGCACAAGCAGCTTCCCAAAAGAATGCTATGGTTGAACAGCTTTTAAGGTTCTGATCACACAGTATAGTGAATACTCCATTTATTCCATAACAAATCAAGACAAACATTCACAACAAATAACGATATAATATTCACAACATTATATCTTATCACAGAAAATCACAATACAGTGTTCACAACAGCTTAACATTAGAATGGCCACATAGTTTTCACCAAAGCGGTCACAGTATTTAAATAAAACAAAGAACAAAAGAACAATCATCTGGTGTCCCTAAGGAGGGTTTCCCCCTTCTTAAATACACACACATACATTGGATTCCTGTCTCAGGCAACCCCTTCCTGTTATGTCAGCAACAGGAGACAGAGTTCATACCTTCTGTTTCTTTCACAGAGGTACTTAGCCCTTAGTAAGTGCTAAGTACCTGCTTATTTGACATAACAAAAAAGGGGTCTTCAAATTTAAATTAATTACCATTACAAGTACCCAGGATGATAATAAAGCAGAGGATATGCCTATCTTTGTACCCTCTTGGTACAACTGAGTAAATATATAGCTTGTATATTATTCAACAAACACTGTAGGTAGGTACTGTATAGTCTAGGAAGGTATCCCAATTGATGCATCCCAGTCTCAATGCCCACAGCTATCCAAGATTTATGTATGATACAATATTTACATATGCTTCTTCAGTTTCATATATATATATATATATATATATATATATATATATATATATTTCATGTGATGATAGGCTGTATTTTTAAAAATCTCTTCAACTAAACTCTAAATTTCCTGAGCCTTCTTGTGAGACAAGCCTGACTCAGGACAGCCTCATGGCTCAGGTTCAGGATTGGAGGGAGATAAGGCATGTCTTTGTTTCTTGAAATCCCAAGCTTGCCAAATCTTCCTGCATAGAAAGTTATCCTATACTCCCTTTTTTACTGGCTGGATTGCTACCCCTCCTTCAAAACACAAATCAAATACCAGTTCTTCCTGTAAGTCTCCTGATAACCCAACTGGCAATTATCTTCATCTCAGAGCTGACATTTCACATCTTTAATGCATTTATTACATAATGCAATCATGCACTATAGTTATCTGTGCTTTATGTCCTTACTTGGTTGTATGTTTTGTGAGGTCAGGATCCATATCAATCTAAACTTTCTATCTCCCCCCAGGTATACTTAATGACTGTTGAGACTTATTTGGTCTCAGGGAATAAGGCTTGGGCCTCTAATTTATTTAATTTATTTATTCCTCCTGGTGTCTAAATACAAAGACCAGAACAGGAAAAGTCCCTAGCTTTAGTCTCTCAGGTTTGACACACGCCCTTCTGACTGGGGTACTACTGGGGCCAATAATAGAGCTGGAGGGCTGCATCCAACTGAATCAATTCTGTGTTCCTGAAGAGTTTCTTTTCCAAGTTATGGCTATACAGACTTCCTTTTGTTAACTATTAGATGGTCTATAAAGGCCACATCTGATTCAGTCCTGAACCTGAACCGTGAGGCTCTCTAGGCTTGCCTCCCAAGAGACCTCAGGGGGTTTGGAGTTTAGTGGAGGAGATTAAAAAAATACCGCATATAGAAGAAGCATGTGCAATTACTGTATCATACTTAAGTCTTTGACAGGATGCAATGCCAAGTAGTGGACATGGAAATTGGGACCCATTGGTTGCAAGTAACAATCAACTACACTTCATTAGGGATGTCTGACAGTGGTTAAAAGGACATAAGTGGTCAGGAAGGCCCTTTCTCCCTTACAATTTTATAGCATTAAACTGCTTCCCACTTGCCCTGCCCCACCTTGATCAGTCTATCTCTTGACAGCTTCAAATTGTTTTGGTTGAGGTTCAGTCTTGCTTTACAGCCCTTTTAATTTGCCTTACTCCTAATTCAGGCCTCATTTTGACATATTCCACCCCTGCCCTCTCCCCAGGAGGGGCGAGTAGGACTAGGAAGGACACTAAGGTAAGTCACATTGCAGCCACCATCACCGCAGTGTTTCCAACAATACGGGTAAAACCAGTTTAAAATGAACAACAAGGACAACCTTTAAGGGAGAAAGAAATTATTAATAAATAAACTTGCCTGCTGAATTGTCATAAAGATTTAGAGTTGGAAGAGACTTTGGAGGTCAGCTAGTCCAACCTTTTAATTTTGTAAAGGATGAAATTAAGACCCCAGAGAAATTAAGTGAGTTACCCAAGGTCTTAGAGCTAACTGGTCATCAAATGACTGGGCTGATATACAATATCATTTTACCTGACTCCAATCCAGTTGTCTTTCCACACCGCCTTTCACTAGCTAGAAGTCATTTTCTGCTTTTCCTCCAGATGCCTTTTCCAAGTCATTTTTCAATCACTAATCAGTGGTAGAGATGGGGTTTCAGGGGAAAAGGGGGAAAGTAGAACCTGAAATGGTTGTCCCAACTGACCGTATCCTAGGGGACTGCTCTTGATGTAATGCAGCAGAAAGTCTTAAAGTGAAGATAAAAAAGTGTGGATTTGCTTTGAAGGGAAATGAGGAGATAAGGCAGGCCTTTAAGCAGGGAAGTGACATTATCAAAGCAGGTCTTTTTAAAAGTAGGTCTTTAAAAGGAAAAAAGCATTCTTTTCTCCCCCTTCTTAACTTAAAAAAACAAACAAATAAACCAAGAGATGACTTGTTAGATAGAGAATCAGGGAAGAATATATTCAGAAATGGAAGTTATGTAATGTATATATGTATGTATGTATGTATGTATGTATGTATATTAAAAGCTAGTTCTAGAAACTACTTGTAGGGTGGGTTAGTCCAGGCAGGGACTGAAGGAATGGGTTTTGTCTGTAGTTTTAGTCAAGACCTAAGATTTATTATCCAGTCCTTAATTCTGTGAACACATTTGTTTAAAGTGGAAGCCTTCATTTTGCTCTTAAGTCTAGTGCCTTGTATTGGACTGACAAAGACACCTGCTAGTTGTCTGGTTCTGTGACAGAAGCAATCTTTGTCATTTTCACTGTGCAATATGTCATCACCATCATCAGTGTCCCTATAGTACCACCAGTACATTTTCTCTTCCTTTACAGTTTTCTGTCATTGACATCGATGCAGACTTTTTAAAAGTACAAGTCTTATTTTAATGTTTTTTAAACCCTTTGGGGTCTATTTTCCCTTCACAAGGCATTAGCTTGTGATTAACTATGTGCTTATTAAAGAATTTTAAAACAGTAAATAATAGGCAATTCTGTATATACTCAAGGTCTATTAAATTTTAATTTAGAGGTGTACTGTTAACCTTTATATGTATATATTTTATATAATGCATATATATGCACATATACATGTGCATGGAAGTACAAACACACACATATGTGTGTGTGTGTATATGTATATATATATATATTTTTTAATGATAAGATGTAAATCTCATAGTGCTTTCTCGGAGAATGTCTTCTATACCTTTGAAAAAAGAGGCAGTGAGATCTATGAAAAAGGAAAAGAAAAGAAGTAACTGAAATGAACCCTGGCAATACGCTGATTTGTGTGCTTCGTTAGTAAGTCATCAGACCTTTGCTGGCCTTGGTTTTTCATTCTGAACAATGGATTTAATAGTTTTTGCAATTTATCTCTTATCCCTAGGATTAATGATGTGATGAACAGTATCCTGAACTTCCTAGAACAATGTTAGTCAGAGTAATGCTTTATATTTGATAATGTATTTAGTTTTTCAAAGCATTCTCACTCCTCTGCTCCCAATAGGTCCTCAAAACAATCTTTTGAGGGAACATCCGCACACGTTTGGCAGACAAGAAAATGTAGGGATATGGATGGCAAACAAAAATTTATTAAGCCCCTTACTATACACCAGACATTGTGCTCGGCCCATTACAACTATTTCATTTGACCCTCACAACAACCCTGTGAGGTAAGTGCTTATTATCCTTGTTTCACAGGTGAGGAAATGAGGCAGGCAGGGGTCAACTGATTTGCTCAGGGTCATGCGGCTGCTAAGTGTCTCAAGGTAGACTCCTGACTCCAGATGCAGGGCTCTGGCCACTGCACTCTTAAGGTGTTACGTCTGTTAGTGGTGGAGCTGAGACAAGAAGCTAGGTTTTTTGCCTTGCTACTTAACATGAGAAAAAGTTTCCCTGAAACCGAACTCATTATCTTTCTCTCAAAACTCTGACTTCTTCCTAGCTTTTCCATTTCTGTCGAATTCTCTACCATCCTTCCAATGTCCTTGGATTGTAAGCTTGGCTCCTCTACGTCTGCCACGTCTCTTGCATTCAGCCCCCTTCTTTTCATTCCCTCATCTGCCAGCTTACTTCAGTCTCTCCTCAACTCTCACTTCAGATGATTAGATCAGTCTTCTAACTGGCTTCCCTACTTCTAACCTCTTGTCACATTAGTCTCTCCTACACTCCACTCCCAAAGGGGTTTCAGACCATGACACTCCCCTCCTGAATCAACTGTACTATAGGGCTGGGCAATCTGCAACCTTGAGGTGACATGTGATCTTCTGGGTCCTCAAGTGCAGACCTTTGAACAATGTTTCCCTGTTGCCTCATGGATGAAAATATAAACTCCTCTGTTAGCTTGTAAAGCTCTGCAATTCAACAAATTGGCCTCCTCTCTGGTTTCTCTCAATGTGACATCCCATCTCCTTTCCTGTGCCTTTACTCCCTCTTGATCTGTACTTCAGGGAATGTCTTTCATTCTTCAAGATGAAGCTCAAGAACCACCTTCTATGATGTAGAGTCAGAATCACCTTGAAGCTTTCCTGATTCCCCCTTCCCAGCTGGTAGTTCTCTGCCTCCCAGACTACCTTATATATATATATATTTGTATTTATCCTCTTATATTCTGTATATACTAAAACAGGTGGACAATTGTTCTGGATACTTATGGTCTTAGAAAATTGCCTGCAAGGCGGATTTCAGAAAAACCTGGAAAGACTTACATGGACTGATGCAAAGTGAAGTGAGCGGAACCAGAAGAATATCTTACACAGTAACAGCAACATTGTGTGATGATTAACTATGATTGACTTAGCTCTTCTCAGCAATACAATGATCCAAGACAATTCCAAAAGACTCATGATGGAAAATACTATCCACATCCAGAGAAAGAACTAATGGAGTCTAAATGCAAATTGAATCATACTATTTTCATTTGATCTTCTTCATTTTTTTCTTTTGGTCTGTTTCCTCTTTTACAACATGACTAATATGGAAATATGTTTTACATGATTGCACATATATAACCTATATAAAATTGTTTACTCTCTTAGGGAGGGAGGAGGAGAGGCAGAGAGGAAAAAAATTTGTAACTCAAAATTTTACATTAAAAGGATGTTAAAAGTTGTCTTTATAGGTAATTCGAAAAAATAACATACAATTTAAAAGAAAAATAGAAAATTGCCCGAAAGGTTAAATAGCATGCCTAGGTTCACCCAGCCGAAATATCTCAGAGGTAGAACTTGAACCCAAACTGTCCTGACTCCATGGCTGGGCCTTTCTTTGCTGTGACATGCTGCCAACTGAGGTTAGTGCTAAAGTATTATTATCTCTTTTTTGAATATGAAGAAACTGAAGTTCAGAGATGTCAAATAATTTGCCCCTGGTAACACAGATAACAGTAATAACAAGCATTTATATAGTGCCTATTCTGGGCCAGGCACCATGCTAAGTGCTTTACAAATGCTATCTCAGTTGATCTTCATACCAATCCTGGGAGGGAGGCGTTATTATTATCCCTATTTTATAGCTGAGAGAACACTGAGGCAGACAGAGGTTAGATGACTTACCCAGCATCACACAGGTATGAAGTATCTGAGGCTGGATTTTAACATGGGTGTTCCTAACTGCAGGTCTAATGCTCTACCCATTGGGCCATGTAGCTACCTAGGTAAGTGTCGGGAGGCAGGATCTGAATTTCAGTCTCCCCAGATCCAAGTCTAGCCCTCTCTCCACTATTTGATACTGAGCCTTTGAAATATCCATTGTTGCCTCCAATCTATTATAGCAGTCATTTTCTGGTCAAGTCACTTGACAAATCAGTCTTCTCTTGCCATTTACTTAAATCTTTCATGATTATTTAACCTAGCAAATATTTGAGTCCTGTCTTTACCCACCCCCCAGCCCCCAAATATAAATTCCTGGAGGGCAGGTGCCATTTCTTTTACTCCTTTATATCCCCTGCAGTGTCCGGCACAAGGCTTTGCACATTTGTATTGTTAACTTTTCTTGAGTTTCCTGAAAGGGAATAGGCAAATATTGCCAACCTAGATCTTGGGGTCATAGGATTTTGATCTGTAAAGGACC
This sequence comes from Pseudochirops corinnae, assembly GCA_028646515.1. Taxonomy (NCBI): domain Eukaryota; kingdom Metazoa; phylum Chordata; class Mammalia; order Diprotodontia; family Pseudocheiridae; genus Pseudochirops; species Pseudochirops corinnae. Next base: position 89,740,188 of record CM053589.1, read on the forward strand.
CTAGAGGCACAGAAGCCCTGGACTCTGCTCTCCATGAGTCCTTTGTTCTGGCACTGAGGATGTCTCCTTAACCTGGTGTTTACATTATCTGGATAAAGTTAGCTCTTGATAAATGGTGAACTCCTTCCACTTATCTTCCTAGTGAAGAGCAGTGTCTGGGTTTGCCCCCTCATCTTTGTGGTTCTATCCCTTGCTGCTCCTCTGTTCCATCTCCAGTTTGGCTCAGGACTTCCTTTGCTTGTTTTTCCATCACCTTTCCTACCAGCTCCATCTGCTGCCATTACTGGCTCCCAGGTGCATGTGTTTTCTTTGGAGGAGTCCCATGACTGTTCAAGTTTCCCTTCAGGGAACCAAGTCTGACCTCCCTTCTATGGTTCTCTTTTTTCTTCCTTATCTCCCAATTCTTCATTTGTCTCTGCCTTCTCTCTCTCTTCTCAGTGCCTGGCAAAATGTTTATTGACTGACTATTTTAAAATAGTGCAAGTGCAAGAGAAAAGTCCAGTTGCATTAACTGACTGAGGATTAATCACTCATCCTCTATGCAATCAACATCACAGAGGGCAAAGTGAATATCCAGGACCAGGAGAGTTCAGACCTTATCAAAGATCTATCCATATCAAGGGAACTTGAGGCCCGATTAACCCAACATCATTAATTCCGGAACAAAGTTTTCATTGGCAGGAGCAGTGTTGCCCAGAACAATGCCTGGATATACATAGCACCTATTATTAAAACTAAATTGTTGTAGTTCAGAGAAAGATGAAGCAAGATTTGAAGAGTAGAGAAAGCAATAATTTTTGAAATATGGGTAGTGTTTGACTAGGCAGAGGGGAGAGGAAAATGTATTCCAGGTGTGTGTGTGTGTGTGTGTGTGTGTGTGTGTGTGTGTGAGAGAGAGAGAGAGAGAGAGAGAGAGAGAGAGAGAGAGAGAGAGAGAGAGAGAGGAGAGAGAGGAGAGAGGAGAGAGAGGAGAGAGGGGAAGAAGAGAGAGAGGGAAAAGAGAGAGAGAGAGAGAGAAGACGGGACAACAACATGAGCAAAGGTTTAACCTCTTTTGAAATGATTTACTTCCAAGAGTGCTGCATTTGTGGGCTCTGTTTGATTCTTATTATATCACAAATAAGCACGCACAAACACAATAGATTATTTCATTTTGTCTATGGTTCTGCATCATCAAAACGGTTTCTAAGAAAGCAGTTATGGATTTTTTTAAACGTTTCTGACCTACAGGATCAGATTATCAGTTGAACCACGTGACACACCAAGGAGCATCACAATTATGATTATCTAATAATTGAAGTGCTTCCAATTGTGATAACTCTTCACCTAAGTGTAGATTGCCTTAATAGCAAGTAACTAGATGTTAAAAACCAATAGAATAATACAGACAGAAAATATATCTATACAGAAATACAACAGAAAGCAACCTTTTAGTCTTCTTTGACATAAATGGTAGGTCTTTCATTATCTTCTCATTACTATTATTCTTTTTTCTACCTTGCTAAAGAGAATAGAAGAGACGGGGGAAAGAGAACTTGGTGATGAAACTTAGCAGTTAAATAATGCAGAACATCATTTTGCTGCTTCTATGCTGGCAAAGCAGGCTGTCTGGAACACCACCAGATATTACAGCACTCACTTTGTACAGGAGCATGGTGGGCAATTTTCAAAACTGCCAGAGAATAAACCAGGGGTTTTATAATTACAGGATCATAGGACTGAAAGCTGAAAGGGACTTCAAAGGTCATCCAGGCCTCTTACAGATGACAAAATCAAGGTCTAGACAGGGGGAGTAACTTCTCCATGGTTAAACTGGTAGGTATACAAGTTGTGTGACTCCAGATCTGGAAGTTTTCCCTGACATGACCTTCACATCCTTTAGGTGTAGAAGCGAAGCACATTTTAGTTGCCAGTACTCAACATTCACCCATTTAAGAAGCATATGTGTGCCACTGCTCCCTCTGGGTTCTCTCTCTATCTGTATGACTATTCCTTCTCAGGTTCCTTTGTTGGGTCTTCATCCATGTCAGGCCCACTAAATGCAGGAATAGTCCTGTCCTGAGCCTTCTTTCTTCTCCCTGTACTCTCTATGCTCTTTCAATGGACGATCTCACCAGCTCCCATAGGTTCATTCATCAACTCTATGCAGACAACTCCCAGGTCTATATATCCATCCCTAGTCCTTTTTACAGACTTCCATCTTGTGTTACCAGCTACATTTTGAACATTTGGAATAGGATATCTAGTAGGCATATTAAACTTGATATGACCCAAACAAAAATCATTACCTTTCCACCCTAACCTACCTTTCTTTTGAACTTCCTTATTACTTTTTAGGGCAACATCCTCACCCAGGTTCACATCCTTAGTCTCATCCTCAGCTTCTCATTCTCACTCATTCCACATATCCAAGGAGTTTCCAAATTTTATTTTGATTTCCACAACATTTCATATATATATATATGTATATATATGTATGTGTATATATATATATGTATATATATACACACATATGTCACCTTGCAGATGCCACCTGAGCTGAGGCACACCATCATCTCTTGCTTGGACCATTGCAATAGGCTCCTAATTGTTTTTCCTACCTCACATCTCTTTCCATTCCAATCCATCCTCTACCCAGCTGCCAAAGGGATTCTCCTAAAGCATAGTTCTGACAATGCCATATGCCCACCCCCAACTCAATAAACTCTAGTCTAGTGGCTCCTTATCACATCTAGGATCCAATACAAACTCCTTTATTTAGTATTTAAAGCTCTTTGCATGCTGGCACCTTTTTATCTTTCCAGTCTTCTTACACATCATTCTTCTCTATGTGCTGTACAATTCAGGCATATTGGCCTGTTTGCTGCTCTTTATGCACTATGAGCCATCTCCCATCTTTGTGCTTTTGCTTTAGCTGTGCCCTATGCCTGGATGACTCTCCCTCATTACCTTTATCTCTTGGAATCCCCGGCTTTCTTCAAGACTCAGTTCAAGCACCACCAGCTGTAGAAGGCCTCTCCTGGTCTCATCTCTCCCCATTCTTCTTCCTGCAGTTGCTAGTGCCTTTCCCTCTTGGGTTATCTTTTATCTTTTGCATAGATCTCATAGATTCTTATATTAAGTACTTGCTAGCTCCCTCATCAGAATGTAAGGCAAAGAATCCTTTTTCTTTTTTTTGTCTGTGTGCCCCAAGTTCTTCACTGGTACATAGAAAGAGCTTAATAAATGTTCATTGATTGATTGGTTGGTTGATTGATTATACAGTACAGCACTGTGCTAGATTTACAAAGTAAAGCCAAAAAGGAGTCCAGCTCCTTTAGGAGTTTACATTAGAAACATCCCTTAGTACTCCCACCAAAAAAAAAAAAAGGCTTGTTAAATTCTAAGTTTTAGAAAGATTTTTTTTTTTGGCTACACACACACACACACACACACACACACGCACACAGAGGAAAGGCAAACCTTATAGTTAGGCTGGGATGCACAATAGCCTTGACCCTGGCTTTAGTTTTATATCTATCATACCATCTTCCACTCATTTGTATGAATAGACCAAAAATGCTTTGAAATTAAGAAACTGGGGGACCCTGAAAACTATTGGTAGTTTGCTAGAAGACTCCTGTCACAATGATTCAAATTTAGAGCAGTTTAGCCTCAGAAATTAAGGAGCAAGTAACTTAGACTCATTGGGCCTACACTACAGTAAAGTTGCAAAGACAGGTGCCTCGGTGACCAGCAGATACGGCACAAAAAGAAGACTGAAGCTGGCAAGTACAGAAGACTTGGAGCTATTTCATGGACTAAATAGCTCAGTGCTGGGGCCAAAGACTCTCCTAAAGAAGAAACTGCCTCCCACAGGAGGTGGTGCTTGAGCTGAGTCTTGGAGGAAGGCAGAGATCTAAGAGGCAAAAGTGATCAGGGAGAGCAACTTTAGCTGAAACCCTGAAGAACAAACTGACCTTTATGGGGACAGAATTTAGAGTTTTCCCCCAGTCATACCACTGAGTATGTTAGAGCTTGTACCTTTTTTTTTTCCTAAAAGAGCTATAGCAGGAAAAACCTCATGGTTTTAAAATAAAAGAATCTATTCTTTTTAGGAAGAAATAGCATTCCAGATAAGAATTCCAGCTAAAGCTAGAGGCTTGAAATGGAAGAAGAAACTTCCATTCTAACCAAAACCCTGAGAACAAACTGATCTTTATGGGGCTGGGGATATTGAGTTTCCTCCTTAGTGTCATAACTGAATATGTTAAGGCTTTTGTCTTTTTCTTCTTTTTTTTTAAATCAGGAAAATGACCAGTAAGTAGCTGACTAATTGACTACCTTTCCCCCCCCTTTTTTTGAGGCAATTGGGGTTAAGTGACTTGCCCAGGGTTGCACAGCTAGTAGGTATCTGAGGCCACATTTGAACTTAAATTCTCTGGACCCCAGGGCCAGTGCTCTTTCCACTGTATCATCTTGCTATAACCCTTCTATCTTTTTCTAGAAGAGTTGTGGCAAAAAAAGTCTAAGGACTTTTAAATGAAAAGTGTCCACTCTTCCTGAAAGGAAGAAATAATACTCCAAGAAAGAACTTGTGAACAGCAAGCACCCTAGAATACCCAGGATGGCCTGCTAACACAGGTTCTTTGATCTGGTTTTAAAGGAAACACTGCTCAAAAACCGGTTAACAATCCTACTTTTAATTACATTCACCAGTTCAGGGGAAAGGTCAGCACTCTGAATGTGGAGAAAACAAAGCAGAGAAATTACAAGCAGAGAAAATAGCACAAAGATCAACAGACAAAGCTCCAGCTATCTGACAGAGCAATATTGCTATATACTTTACATACATCATTGGATTAAGGGAACACAGACATGGCCTCTGAACAAACAGCCACTCAGAGTCTCAACCAGGAAATCCAAAGATCCTTCTCATGAGCAAACCCCCAAAGCAAAATGTCAACGTCCTAGAACATATAGCAAACACTCAGCCCCTGATTGTCTCAGAGCCGGAAGGCATGAAACCTACTTAACTCAGCACAGTTATGAATTATCAGGGTTCGAAGGAGATTAATCCTTCAGGTGTTACAATTTAGCCTGAGCCTGGGAAACTGAACACACACACACACACACACAAAATTCCGCCTTGCTTGTGCTTACAGAACTTTAGCTAAAACTAGAGGTTTGAAGCAGAGACGTCCTCCAAAACCATGTGTCTATTGGGCCTGGCAGTGATCATGGAAAAGAAGGAATAATTTTGATCTGGAGCTATGAGAGACTGGTTGGAAAGAACACACAACAAAGTATGCATCTGACAGAGTGTTCTCTTGGCAAAGACTGAACTTTACGGGAAACCAGCAGCAAGCAGTCTTAGAGGTAACAGCTCACTTATACTGCCAAAAACCTTTGGTGCTCCTGAAGCATCACGGGTGTGAGGTGCCCCTCCACCTGTGTACCTTGGCTATGCATATTCCCTGTGTGTGACAATCTTCCCATTAATGGCATATTTGTGGGACAGTGTGGCCTTGGTTTATGCTCAGAATGTTTTATCTCTACTTTTCTTACTGTGCTATTTCATTAAATGCCTTTGTTTTGAGATACTTGCGTCCTCTTGTTTAGAAACTGTAAAGCCACCAGTGGGGGTTCCTAAGCTGCAACTTTGAGAGTGTAGGGGTCCACAGAATAACTTGAATCTGGGGACAGCCTTTTTAAGGGAGCCCTATAAGAATTGGAGGTTGCCCCAAGTTGCTACAAATGCTTTTAAAATATAAGTAGAAAAATCTCTTTCTGATCTTACATAGTATTTTGTTTTATGCCTTCTAATACACTAGTTTATATAGCTATTACAGTTATTTGTGAAGATTCTTTATTAGATATGTAAACCTATTGCAGGTTTTCCTGTTATCTCCTTTAGCACTAAACGCAGGGCCTAATAAATTTTTTCTGGATTAAAATGCAAAGAAGATAGCTGGGGTAAATGTTGGAGATCATGGGTTTTTACAGCTGGGAGGGATCTTAGAGATCAATCTCAATGCTTTCATTTTACAGAAAAAGAAACTGAGGCCCTGGAATTTTAAATGAATTATCCAGGTTTTCACAGATAGCAGATTAGGTTTCAAACTCATGACTGATTCCACGGAACATTATCAATTAGGATTCAAATTCTGGACCATCAGTGGACATAGGATACGGTATAAAAATGCTGTTGCTAGAATCTGATCATCTAACCGTAAAACAGATACACATGGATGTACTTTTAAAAATAAAAAAAGAAAAGAACTGTGTAAAGTAGCTACTAATTGAAATTTTAAATTGTATTTTACAGCTAGAAAAATGAAGAATAGAAGGGTTAAAACCGACTTTATCTTAAGTCACAAAGAAAATCATTGGTAATGCCAGGAATAGAAAAGAAATAAGGATTTGCGACTCCATCCTAATGATAGATTTTGTATTTTAGGACAGACTTCAGACATATTGATTCCCAAGGCAGCATAAAATATTTTCTCTTAGGGAAAATATTTTGAGACTTCTTATAGAGTATAGAACAAAGCTGCTAATCCAGGCAGTTTTCAGCATATGATGATGGCATCTGGCTTCATATCTTTGGGTCTAAACTTTGGTTTGAAAATGCAATGGCTTGACCAAAGTACATGACATATTTAGAGAAACAGATTGCTCAGATGTTTACTGAATCTGAGAAGTGTTTAGGCCCTCCTATTCTCTGTTGTACTATAATGGGAAGTCAGAAGTCTTAACATGTTCCAAAACTCACCTGCTGTTCCAGGGTTTCTGGATGGATAAAGGTCACCAGGTCAATAGAGAAATATCCAATGATGCCTCTATCTTTGCAGGCATTTCCTATTTGAAAACATAATGTGTTGAGAGCCTCTGGATCAATTGATGACTGGGGCATGGTGCTGCCAGAGGAGAGCAAAGGGCTATCTGCATGGAGCTGGTCCCCTGTTGAAAGCATCTTTATTTCTCCTGTTGGCTCTATCAACATATCCACAGTCAAGTTGGTGACATTTTCAACAGGTGGAAATGCCTCAATCACACCACCTGGAGGAAAGAGAATGAGATTTATAAAAGTGGTAAAAATGCAGACACACCTTAACCAAGATCATTTATTGTCTTCCTAAAAGAGAATATTAAGTGAAACAATGTTACAGGGGGCAGTTAGCTCTGTAGGAATGGAGCTGAGCATTGGTTGAGGAATGAGAAGCTGCTAGTGTATAGATAAGCTTAGGGTGAGAAGGGGAGGAGGAGTAGAAACTGTGATGGTCTGATGTCAACTATTGGCCAAATGTGTTTAGAGTGGATTTGGGGATATTATTTTAGACATTTGGTTATAATGTTGAGGACTTTTTTGGTAGTACATCATTAGCTGGGAACAATATTACATGGATTTACTTGTATCCATATTGATTTTCCCCCCATATTGACTTACCCTAGTTTGTCATAAGGGGCCCATAGCATCCACCAGACTGCCAAAGGGGTCCACAACCCTCTGAAATGGTTAAGAACCTGTGGTCTGGTCAAATCCCCTTAATTTATAGATGAGAGATGAAAGTCCAGAGACACAGAGAAATCTGGCTGAAATCACACAGCCAGAGAGTGTTATAGATGGAACTAAGAACCCAGGTCTCCATGCCTCTTAGTCTAGTGTTTATTCCAGTAAACCATATCCCTTCCCAAGAGGTAATACAAGGGTCCCAACTTAGGAAAACAAGATTGCTAGTGTAACAAGTCCTTAAGAGAACTATGTAGGAGTCCTTGTTTAAAATTTTCTCTCTAACTGTCCATTATAGTACCTGAAGTTCCACCAGTAGAGATTAGCTTGTTTTGATTTAGAAGACATTTTTTCCCAGTAGCCTCCTATTCAAATTCAAGAGAGCTCGACAAGCTAGTTAGATCCTATGGGGATAGAATCCTGGAGAGACACCCAGAAAAGAGAGGTGGGAGAGACCCTGAGAAAGTATCAAATACATATTCTCTACTTATAGAATTATAGATGAAGGAGACCTTACAGGTTATCAGAACCACACCCTCATTTTACAGATGAGGAAACTGAAGCCTAGAAAGGTAAAGCGATTTGCTCAGAGTCATATAAAGAGTAAATGCCAGAGCTAGAATTTGAATGCATTTGAACCCGACTCTATATTGGGCACTTTCCACTTTGCTATGCTTAGGGCTCACTGTCCACAGGTCTAAGCTATAGTCTTTGAGTGGGAGTTGTTAGGTTAAATACTAATAATTTAGACCAGCTTCTCAAATACATGGGTGAGCTCCAATTTGTACAGGACAGGGGTTGTTAATCTCATTGTGTGTCCTGGTCCCCTTTGGCAGCCTGGGGAAGCCTGTGGACCACTTAACAGAATAATGTTTTAAGTACATAAAATAAAATACATAGGATGACAAAGGAAACCCATTATACTCAAATATGGTTGTGGAAATATTAAAAAACAGAAAAACCAAGCAAACTCACAATCTAGACAAAGGATATGCTTCTTTGAGAGGAGCCTGCTGGAATGTTTCACAATTTAAATGCTAGATAAAGATGTTTTTATAGAGTAAACAACCTTCACGATAGATTCTGTTGTCACCTTCGTGTGTCAGATCTTCAGGTGACTTCCTTTACAAAATATTTAATTTCAACTCAATGTACTTTACCCTTGCCATCCTTGTCACCACCAGAGTTTTCTCATTGGAACCAGGGCTTTTTTCCTTCTGAAGCAAATCCATTCCTGTTTTATTTTCAATTGCCTGCCCTAGCACAATCCCATGACAATTTAGAAATCAAATAGAGCCTCTGCATTCTTCAAAGAAAAAAAATAGGAATGGAGCAGGGGCCACCGGAGTATTAGCATTATTTTCTTGCCTAGAGAAGCCTCATCAGTTTGGTCTGAGAACTCGCAAGCTCCCTTTCACCACTTCCCAGCAGCGAGGGGAACCTGTCATGATTGTTGTTTTTGATGGCCCAGCTTCTGCCCTGCATTGAGACCTGACTCTTGTTTCCCAACATCAATAAAACATGAAAGTTACATGTTCCCGAGCTCACTAAATGCCCAAAGTGAGGGATGGATGGCTGTTTTATTTGGTGGAGGGAATATCTCCATTACTGAAATAATGGATTCTTGACATATTGAAATATCTAATCTTGATCTACATTATAGATATGTGTGTGCATTTCAAATGTATGGAGAGACAATAAGCTACATACACACATAGATCCATAGTTATAGCTATATAGCCATACATTATAATACATATATATGTGTGTGTTTGTATGTGTGTATATTTGAGGGGGGAAAGGGAGAGAGAGAGAGAGAGAGAGAGAGGGAGAGAGAGAGAGAGAGTTGATTGTCTCTCCATATATGGTTTTAATACTTTGAGTTGGCTGCCTTATGCTAGGGAATCAGTGTATTTTGGAGTTGGAAGGGCTATTAGAAAGTCATCTAGTCTAACTTCTCACTCAGTGAATTCATTCTGTTGCTCTATTGAGTGATGGTCAACTAGTTTCTTTTAAAATAGCTCCATTGATGGAGAACACACTATTCTAGAATATAACCTGTTCTACTCATGGACAACCCTCTTTATTTATTAGATGGTACTCCTTTATACTGGGTCAAAATCTGTCTCTTGGTGACTTCCAAGATACCCTCAGCTAGAAGTAACAACTACTGCCTCAGATCTCTCCCACCAATCCATTTGAACCTTTTGATGTGCTTTTTCATACTAAAACTTATATTACAGTTACCTGTGTACATGTCTTATCTGCCCCCCCCCCCCCACTAGACTGGGAGACTTTCAAGGATAGGGACTATAATTTTTTATTTATTTTTGCTCACCCAGAAGCACTCAACATAATGCCTTGCATAGTAGAAGCTGAACACATATTGGTTGTATTGAGTTCCACCCATAAATTCTAGTCTAGCATTTTAGAACATTGTAGAACAAATCTGTTCCCACTTACAAGCAACAGCCTTCAAACACTGAGAGTTATTCCTTGGATCTTCTCTTCGTCTTCTCTGGGCTAAACATAACTAGTTCCTTCATTTGTAGCTCATTGGATAAATCTAGACTCCTCACCATGGTTTGCTATCATCTGGTTACTTACATTGCCTACTCAGTCAATGGCCTTCTTAAAATGTAGCTTTCATAATCGCACATGATCCTCTAGATGTAAGTCAGTGAGCACAAAATACTGTGCAATGATTACTTCCCATGATCTGGACACTAGATTTCTATTAATGCACATGTACTTGTCAGCAGTTCTGCCTTCCACTGTAACTTAGAGGGATTACTAGAGAATGTGCCTCTTATGACACTACATTTCTCTTGTATGTAATTTTTCAGACTATTCCCCATGCCCAAATGCTACTTCTTACATGAGACATCCCCCCCTACTCATGCCAGCCCTCTCAAAATTACCATGTATTTAGTTTTTATGTGTATATTTGAGTGTAAATGTTATTTTCCCTTATAGAATGGAAGCTCTCTGAGGATAGGGATTATTTAATCTGTGTCTGTACATTTAGCAATTAACAGAGTGCCTGGCAAACAGTGAGCACTTAATAAATGATCGCTGATTGACAGATCAACTCTTTTCTGTACTATACCCTGTGCAATATTATTTAAGCTTTTTAAAAGTTACATAAGTTTAGTAAATTCAGCCAAGTATTAGGTCTTAGTTTCAATTATCAATAGATTTGAGATCAAATTTCATTTCCATAGTAGTTAAAAAGGTTTTTGATGAGGAAGAACATTCATTCATTCATTCACATGACCCATCCTGAGCACCTATCTTCTTCCTTCTTACCTCCACCTCTTAATCTTTCCTGGCTTCCCTCATGACTCAACTCAAATTCTTCCTTCTGAAAGAGGCCTCTCCTGATTTCCTTGTCAACTGCCTCCTCCTGCCAGTGCCTCCTCTGAGACTACCTTCCACTCACACTGTATATGTCTTGTATGTACTTTTTTTGTGCATGTTTTTTCCCTTATCAGAATGTGAGGTCCTTGAGATCAGGGACTGTATTTTAGCCTCTTTGCATCCCCTGTGCTTAGCACAGTGCCTGACACATAATAAACCCTTATTAGAGGCTTTTTGATAGACTGACTAAGGCACTGTTACTAGGTGCAGTGGGGGATCTAAGGATATATAAACATATGATTCCCTTCCCTTAAGGCTCTTGTAGCTTAGTTGGGGAATTAAGAGGATGAAGTTGATTATATGCTTTCTGGATTTCCCAGGCCAGGGAGAAGGACCCTCATCTGAAAATAATCTATCCTGAGTTCAATGCTAAAGACTAGAAGTAAGAGTCTTCCTGGAAGAGAAGAAACTTCTAAAGCAAGGAAGGACCAGACTGTGTAGGCTTTGGAGATGAAAATCTGGACCTGGAGTTGTTGTCTTAGCTTAGTATTTTCAGAGTCAATTCTTATTTACTTAAGATACTGAGAGCAGGATAAATATTTATGGGAGATTCAAAAACAGCGGAGGGCCAGGTACAAATAAACGCTTTTCAATGACACAGCCAAGCAAGTCAAACCTTTCCCCAGCCCCGGATGGCCCCAAACTCAGAATGAAAAGAGAGTACAGCTACCCGCATTTAGGAGAAACTTTGTAGTCTTATTTACCTTGACTGAGAAACGTATGGAGGAATTTTTCCCATGTAGGGAATCGTTTCTCATTGACTGGCTGTGCGTGCTGTGCTAAAATGCCCGCCAGCTCCTCGGAGATCCTCTCCAAAGCTGGCTCCTGCAGAAACAAATTAAATAGAACCACAAGCAATTTTACTACAGAAATGAAAACTGCTTGTGGAGTGATTAAAAACCAGGCCTCCAACAGGCAAAAAAAATGTGCTTACTGTTTACCCAGAGTCAGAAAAAAGACATTTTGAAATTCTCCTCCCTTTCCCAGACTTTTTTGGTTTGTATATTTCCAAGGTATCTGGCCCTCTTGAAATCCCAGCAATGGTGGTTTGACTCTTCCATGTTGTATTATGAAGAGTACATCTATAGTAGAGGGAATTAGAAAGTGTATTGAACTGGGAATCAGTAATGCCACTAACAGGCTGTGTGACCTTAGGCAAGTAGTCTCTCAGAGCCTCAGTTTCCTCATGCGTCAAATGGAGAGACAGGGTAAAATAACTTCTAAGGAAGAAATTTTTAACCTGGGGTCTTGGAACTTGGTTAAAAAAATTCTGATAATATATTTTAATAGAATTAGTTTCCTTTGTAATTATATATATTTTGGGGGTTGTTTTTTTTTTTTTTTGTTTTGTTTTTGCATTTAAAAACATTCTGAGAAGGGATCATTAGGTACCAACAGACTGACGAAGGGACTCGTGACACAAAATACAATTAAGAACTCTGGGTCTCAGGTCTAAAATTCTAAATTCTAAAGTCAGCTTTAAAATTTGTTGATTTTTAGTAGGGCCAGCCTTTGATAAAACGATCGATTGTTCAGCCATGCTTTTCTTTGGTGTCGCCATCCTGCTCCATCCTGTGCCCTTTCCCTCTTCAGCAGCCCTGCTTCCCTAAATCCCTTCAGACAGGCAGGACATAGAGCTAGAAGTGGAGGAGATGTCAGAAGCCATCGAATCTAGCCCTCTTATTTTACAAAGAAAATAAACTGAGACCCAGGGAGGCTAAATTACTTGCTCAAGGTTATGCAGTTATTAAGCAGTGGAGGCAAAAGCAGTGGATAGAGCACTGGAGGTGGAGTGAGGAAGACTCATCTTCATGAGTTCAAATCCAGCCTCAGACACTGCCTAGCTGTGTAACCCTGGACAAGTCACTTAACTGTGTTTGCCTCAGTTTCCTCATCTGTAAAATGAGCTGAAGGGAGTACCCATATGGACAAAAGCTGAAGACACGCCAGTGTCTCTGCCAAGAAAACGCCAAATGGGGTGAGAAAGAATTGGACACTACTGAAATGACTCAACAACAGCTCTGACTCCAAGGCCAATGCTCTTTCCACTACAACACACTAGAAGTTGTGAAGGTGAAACTTTAAGAACCAGCTAACGAGTAGAAGAGTTTTTAGGGCTGGGAAGCTGGGTATTGGGGCCCTCCCCTCATCCCTGAAATCCTGCCAGATGTATTCAGAGGTAGGCATTTAGGTGGCTCAGTGGATAGAGCACAGGGGCTGGAGTAGGGAAGACCTAGATTCGAATCTGGCCTTAGACGCTCATTAGCTGTGTGTGATCCTGGACAAATCACCTAACCTCTGTTTGCCTTAATATACTGGAAAAGGAAATGGCAAACCACTTAGGTATCTTTGCCAAGAAAACAGGGTCACAAAGAGTTAGACATGACTGAAGACAACAACAACGTGTTCAGGTAATTCACTTATTTTTCTTCTAGGTTACAATGGTCATGAGAATTAGTCAAACAACTCAGAGGCCACCGAGTTTTTGTCTTTTGATCCCCTGACCCCTCTTCTCTCCCCACCCCAAATAAACCACAGGAGGAACCTTCCATAAACCCAAAGCACTCTGCTTTTCAAAGGTGAAAGACTTGTTTTTGGGGACAACTTATTTTTGCTTTCTTAAGCTCCAGATCTCTTTTCTCTCAGATTACACAAAACATTTTAAAGCGAAGTCTCATTTAGACTTTGTTTCCATCATAAATTGGGCAAAACTCTGGATACTCTGCATACAAATCTACCACACTGATGCTTTCCATATGATATCAGATACATGGATTCAGATGAGGAAAACTTAGAATTCTGGGTAGCATGGACAAGCAAATGGGTTGAGTTTGGGATCCAATGGTGAGGACCCTGCTGAGAAATTTTAAAATAAAAAGAGCGCTAGATATTGAATTAGAGGCTCTGGGTTCAAATCCCAGCTTTGTATGATAAGGTAGAACAAATTGCTTAGCCTCCCTGAGCCTTGCCTATAGATAAATTGAGGGGGTTGGGCTACATTGCTTCTAAGGCCACTTTCAGCTCTAAGATCCTATGATCCTAAGTCATTGTTCCTCGTTGCACCTCAGTTTCTCCACCTATAAAATGGGAGGTCTGGTCTAGATAGTCTCTAAGCTATGTATGATCTTTACAATCACAGAATTTTTTTTTAAGAGCAGAAAAGGACCCTAGAAATCATCCAATTAAAAATTCATTTTCAATTCCCTAATACCAAAAGTTATCTGTTTCCCATCCTCCCCTACCTCCACCCGGTCTATTTAGAATATTGAAGACTCTATTATATAGGGTTGTTTCAGTTGGAGGGAGTACCCATATGGACAAAATGATAAATCCTTGAAGGACTAATGTAATGCAATATCTAGATTATTTAGTTTATCTTAGATCTATACCATCTAAAAAATCTGAATACTACAGGGGAAACATCTGGGTAAATGGTTTAGGCAGGTCAAAATAACCTGGATATTTTCTGGACTGTCCTAAGGATTCTGGTAGTATAGTCTCAGTCAGTTTAGTACCGTGGTTAGCTTAGCAAATGCTTGACATACAAAACAAAATGGCCATGAGAAGCTGCCAGAGTGCCTTGGTCTATGCTCAGTTCAGGTTGACTCACTTCACAGCAGGGGGAAGTCTGTTAAGATGGGCTGGGAAAGCAGGATCATGTGGTGAGCCAGTGCCTGGCGATACCAGAGAAAGAAAAACTGCTCTCAAAGCAATAGGTGTACCTCCTCCCCACCCCACTCCCCCAACCCTATCACCCTGCATGATGTAAGAGTTCACCCAGTTTTTTTTCTAACATAAATCACCAGATTTACCCAAAATACTGTAACACTCATAATTGAGCACAGAAACTGCACAGTGCTATCTCACTGGCCCTTTCTCCTCTCCTTCAAACCTTTTAATCTACATCTATCTTCCTTTTTGTTTTATACCTGCTTCAGATTGAATAGCTTTCTTCTATTGAAGACCAATTGCCTCTGATTCATGAAGCGCCCCAAGGCTAGAATGATGAAGCATTGGTTTCTTTAGCCACCTGCTCAGGAAAATGAAAAGTCAGAGCAGGGGGGCCTAGCAGGTCATGCTACTGCCTAGAAAAGCTGGGCTTTCTTCTTTGCTTACCCATTAATTCCTGGTCTGATTTGGAAAAAACTGACTCAGTTTTGGCAGACATCAAATCAACCCCTTAGTGGAATATCAGAAGGCATGTTCCAGATTAAGGTGGTACAAGCACAGGTTAGAGCTGAGGGCTAACTATAAGATGGTGCCATTTCATGGGGTTAAAGGTAATGTCTTAAGTTTGGGTTTAAAAAAATCAATTTCACTGGTACTCAATGAAGAAAATAATCTTTGTGTTCATAGTGTGATAGGCAACCAAAAAAGAGCAAATATGTTTTTAGGTTGTATTAAGAGAGACTTAGTTTTCAAAGACAGACAATTGGTAGGTCTCATGTCCTACCCAAACCATAACTGGATTACTGGATTCAGTTTGAGGCATCACATTTTAGGAAAAATGTTGATGAGCTGAAGCAGAGGGGTCAAATATGTGGCTGAACCAGACTAAAATGTAATTGGAAAATGCTTAACAGAATAAGTAAAAATACAATAAAACAGTTAATACTAAGATGTGGCTTTCTAAGTCAACATGTAGCCTGGATCTTAAGTCTCCTCTTTTGAGTTTGATACCACCGAGCTAGAGAGCATCCAGGGAAGAGCAACCAGGATGGTCAGGGGATTCAAATTCACAAGGATGGGTTGAAGGATATGGCAGCATTCATTGTTCAGTGTGGAGAAGATAAGGCTTAGGAAGGACATGATAATTGTCTTTAAGTATCTGAAGGACTACGTTGTAGAACAGGCAAGGCCAAGGCAAGATAATGAACATTTATTAAGCTCTTAATTTGAGCCAGGCAGCTAGGTGTCACAGAGAATAGAATCATAATAGAATAGAATAGAACTCATCTTTATGAGTGCAAATCTGGCCTCGGCACTAGCTGTGCGAACTTGGGTGTTTCACTTAACCCTGGTTGCCTCCTTTTCCTCATCAAGAGAAGGAAATGGCAGAGAGCCAAAAGTAGACAGAACCTGAATTCAAGGGGCTTACATTTTAAGGAGGGATGATGATGCATCCAAAGGAGGGGTTGGAGGAGATGGTGTCCAAGTTCAGAGTCAGAAGCAGACCCAGGAGGGGAATGAAGGAAAGTCAGCTGGGCCCCTTCCTAAAATTAAGTTCCCAGGAGCAACTTGCAAATGAGAGAAAGGAGCCAGGAATTAAACTTGTTCTGCTTGGATCCAGAGGTAAAAGTGAGAGCATTGGGTAAAAATCTCAGAAGTCAATTGATGATGACCATGTGGAGGAAAAGTCAGGGCTTCTGGGAGACCATAAACTGGATATGCATCCACAGTATGATATGGAGGACAAAAAAATCTAATGACATCTTGAGTTGTGTGAAGAGAGACCTCACCTGGAGTAATGGGTTCATTTTGGGGCCTCACATTTTAGGAAGAATGCTAATAAGCTAGAGAGCATTCAGAAAAAAATAAAACACCCTAACACAGCTATCTAAAAGTAGAATGGGTTGCCCCAGGATAGAATGGATTCCATCTCATGGGGGCCTTCAGGCAATAGCTGGATGATCACCTGGTGGGTGGGAGATTGTAGAGAGGGTTCTTGTTCAGGTAAGAGTTGGACTCCATTTAGCCTCTTGCCATCAATGGTATTATGTGATTCTGTGAACAAGCTAGGGGATACTCCTTTACTATTCTGCTATGGTCAGATCACATCTGAAAATCTATGTTCCATTCTGAGCGCCATGTTTTGAGAAATACACTGACAAGTTGGAATATATCCAGAGAAAGAAGACCTCATCACATAGTGGTGAAATGGAGATCATGGCACATGGTTTGGAGAACCTAGGATGTTTGGCCTGGATAAGAGAAGATGGATAAGAGAAGGTCAGGTAATGAGGATAGAGTGAAATACATTAACTGTCTTCAGATATTAGAGGAGATGTCATGTGATAGAGGGATTAGACTTGCTTTGTTTGTCCCAAGAGGGAACAGCTAGGCCCAGTGGGTGAAAGTAGAAGAGAAGGAGATTTTGCCTTGATATAAAGGAAAAACTTCTTATCAATTGAAATAGTCCAAAGATGGAATAAGTTGTCTTGGGAAGCAGCTGGCTGCCCATCACTGAGGGTTTTCAAAATCTGGTACACTCTCTGTAAGTGATGTTATATGGAGAGATACCTGTTCATGTTCAGGTTGGACTAGAGAACTTCTAGAATCCGTCCTAATCCTAGGATCCTAGGATTCTGAGAGTTAGAAAGCTCTATTTCCTATCTTTTGGTGAAGTGGTAAGGACATGGTTTTTCATAGTTGGAGTAATGGAACAAAGAAGATGCATACCATGTCAAATGGAGACCAGGCTGTTAAAGGGGTGAACCCCAGGTAGCTCCTTCAGATATGTGATTTCCTTCTGCACTGATTTGATGGGGAATCCCTGTATCTTAGGGGTATTAGGAAGATTAATGAGTTGACATTTATAAAGTGATCTCTTCAGATGTAGGATGCTGTGTGGGAGCAAAAAATTCATTGCAATAATACTGCTTGTGATGCATTTGGACACTCTGCCATGCCATCTCTTTTACTCAGAGAGGGAACCATTCCGCTTTGCCACCATGTGTCTTTTCTGTTCACAAATACCACAGCAAGGGAGCAAATATCCTAGAGGAAATTTTGCTGTAGGAATCTGGAGAATGAATCATATCTCACCATGAGAAGTACACAGCTGAAGGCATTGGCAGGGCGATATACAATTGTGGCAGTGGGGATTGTGGTGAACGTGGAGGGTTCAACAGAGCTTGCCTACTTGGGGACATGATAAACTCTGGGAAAAAGGCAGAGGGAAGAGAGATGCCACAGTATTAAATGTTTAATTCTTATGAGTTGGATTGTGTGTGTGTGTGTGTGTGTGTGTGTGTGTGTGTGTGTGTGTAGGTAAAGGGGAAGAGGATTATATTTAAAATAATTATTTTTGCAAGTATTTATTTTATTTCCCTCCCATTGTCCCCCTCCAATTAATTTTTAAAAAAAGAAAAAGAAGATGTTCCTAAGAAATATACATAGTGGGATGGTTAGGTGGCACAGTGAATAGAGCATCGGCCCTGGAGTCAGGAGGACCTGAGTTCAAATCTGGCCTCAGACACTTAACACTTTCTAGCCTTGTGACCTTGGGCAAGTCATTTAACCCCAATTGCCTTGCCTTTCCCCCTCCAAAAAAAAAAAAAGAAATATACATAGTGCATCAAAAACAAATTCCTACATTGGCCATGTCCAAATATGTATGTCTCATTCTGCATTTCAAATCTATTTTAAACTCTTTGCAAGGTAGTAGGTGGTATATTTCAGCTTCAGCCCTCTGGACTCCTGGCTTATCATTGCACTAATTAACATTCTAAAATCTTTCAAAGTTTTTTTCCTTATAATGCTGTTGTCATTGTTTAAATTATTCTTCCTAGTTCTCTTCACTCTACATCAGTTCATAAAGGGAAAAAGGATTTGATTTAGATAGGCCCTAATACCAAAGCTTATTCTTTCTAACTGTATGGTATGACCTGTAGCCCCTGATTCCGGGATCTTTATCCATGTCCCCTCCTACCTAGGCTATCCTTACGGACCCCATTTCTGCTGAGGATTTAGTATTTGGTGCTGAGCAGACGGGCTATGCTTGAGCCTAGATCAGCTGCTCATAGTGGTAGATCAAGTGATAAGAATTGCAGCAATATTTCATGCAAAGAATAATGCCTTCCTCTATGGCAGAATCATTGTAGTGTTTTCTCTTGAGGATCTTTTTTGAAAGACAGGCTTAATACATCAAAAGCAAGAACTTGTCTCTTCTTTGGAGATGGGCTTGTTTTATATGGCACAAGAAGGACTCAAGGTGAGGAGGGTGATTGAAAATATCAAGGCTCAAGTATGTTTGTGGCCAGAAGAAGCCATAGCACAGGAGGACCAGCTACCAGTATCGTGTAAGAGAGCTCAAAGGAAGGAAGAAAGCCTTGGTTAAATCATAAATTCATCATACACCACATAGTCTCTCCCACTTTCAATTTATCCTCTATTCAGCTGCCAAGGTGATTTTCCCAAAGTGCAGACATGACCATGTCTATAAGCTTCATGGCTCTGCAATCAATTATTGCAAACCTGTCTCTGAGACACCTTCCCAGGCTTATTACATAATATTACCTTTTATGTACTCTACAATCCAGACAAACTAGCCTTTTTGTTGTTAACCATACATAACATTCCATCTCCCATCTGCATGGTTTTGCAGTTTGTTGCTCATGCCTGTAATGTACTCTTCTCCTTGCCTTCTCCTTTTAAGAGTCTATAGGTTGCTTCAGAGTTCAGTTCAAGCACTTTCTCCTGCGTGAGGCCTTTCCTGATTCCCCAGGTACCAATGCTTCCTTGCCTAAATTGCCTTGAATGTACCTTGGATACAGGCAGCTAGGTGGTACGGTAGATAGAGTGCTCAGCCTAAAGACAGGAAGACTTGTCTTTGTGAGTTTGAATCTGGCCTCAGACACTTATTAGCTATGTGACTCTGGGCAAGTCACTTGCCCCTGTTTGCCTTAATTTCCTCATCTATAAAATGAGCTGGAGAAGGAAATGACAAACCACTCCAGGATCTTTGCCAAGAAAACCCCAAATGGGGTCATGAAGAGTTGGACATGTCTAAGATGACTGAACAACAAGAAGTACCTTTTATATGATAATAATAAAGCAACAATGATAGCATTCTTGTGGGACTTTAAGGGTTTCCAACTGCTTTTCAGATGTTATCTCATTAGAGCCTCACCATACCCCTGTGAGGTAAGTACTATAATTATCCCCATTTTACAGATAAAAAAAAAAAACTGAAGTTGAGAAAGGTTAATAATAATAGCTAACATTTATATAGAGCTTACTATATGCCAGGCACTGTGCTGAGTGTTTTTATAATTATTATCTTATTTGAGTCTCACAACAATCATTTATTATCCCCCTTTTACAGGTGAGAAAACTGAGGCAAATGGAAGTTAAGTGACTTGCCCAGAGTCACACAGTTAGAATTGTCTTGGGCAGAATTTGAATTCAGATCTTTCAGATTCCAGGCCCTACACTCTATCCCCTGCACCTGAGCCAATGAGCTGCCTCAAGTCCCTACTTTTTGTGTGTACTTTGCATATATTAAATATTTACATATTAATGTGTGTAGAGCTTATTTCTCCTAATAAAATGTAAATTCCTTGAGAACAAAGACTCATTTTTGTCTGTCTCCTCAGTACCAAAACATTTTCATTTTTTCTCAATTTGATGATCTTCATATTTCAAATAGGAAAACTGATTTGCCCAAGGTCCTTGGGGTCATAGCATGAGAACTGAAAGAGGACAGAGAACCATCTAGTCCAACCCACCTCCTTTAAAAGATAAGGAAGCTGAGGCCTAGAGAGATTAAGTAATTTGTTCAAGGTCCCACAGATGGCTAAGCTAGGTTTTATTACTCAGTATTTTTTTTCCTTCATATTTTCATGGAATAAATAAATGAAAAACCTGCACTAGGTCCAAAAAGAAATCACCTGCCCACAGAATGACTAGGCCTGGCCCCCCCAGATGTGGGCTTGTCCAAGCCTGCCTGCAGGGCAGGGTGGGTGCATGCAGTGGGAATGGGCTTCAGCCAGACCTCCCCCCTTCTTTTCCATCAGCTTCCCAGCCTAGCCAGGATCTGAATCTGTCCTTCACCCATTCCATTGATGACTTCAGGGCCTCGGCTGTGTTTTTGGACCCACCTTTCCTAGTTCACATTTTGTTTGCAGTTGGGCCTATCTATTTTTGTTGTTTCTTCCTGAGTGACCTCTCTTCACTTGGAGGTTAATTCTGTGAGCTTCTTCTGCGTGTCCTGTTCTTTTGTCCCAGGACAGGTTTAGAGAAAAGCGGCTGACTAGACCTTAGTTCCTATGAAAAGAGACCAGGAGGTTGTAATGAAGATGTAAGCTCAGTGGCTCGACAACAATCACAACAATAACAATAAGAGCTTTTTTTATATGGTTTTTATATGGTACCTACTATGTGCCAGGAACTATGCTAAGCCCTTTACAAATATCATTTGGTCAACTACTACAAATATCAAATCAAATGTTATTTGATTAAATATCATTTGATCCTTGAAACAAACCTGGGAGGTTGGTGCTATTATTGTCTTTGTTTTACAAATAAAGAAATGGAGGTAGACAAAGGTTAAGTGACTTGCCCAGGGTCACAGAGCTAGTGAATGTGTAAGGCTGGGTTTTAACTCAGGTTTTCCTGACTCCAAATCCAATACTCTATCTACTGTGTCACCTCGCCAACTTGCTGTATGGGCCAGTCAGAAAAGCAAGTCTAATTCTTGGCTGCATTAATAGATGTGCAGTATAAAATGCGGGAGGTGATAATTTCCCTGGACTCCACCAGGCAAGACCACTTCTGAAGAGTTATGTTCAGTTCTGGGTTCTACACATGAGAAGCAACATTGGTAAGGTGGAGTATACTCAGAGGAGTATGATGGGGGTGATGAGGGGGTCTGGAAACCACGTTATACAAGAATAGATTGAAGGAACTGAAATATTTAGTCTTGAGGAGACTCAGGTGGGACATAATCCTCATCTTCCCATAATAATACTAATAGTAGTAGGTAACATTTATATAGAACTTTTAAGATTTGCAAAGCACACACAGAGTCTCTCTCTATATATACATATAAACATATATGTGTGTACATATATACATATACATGTATATAGATGTGTATGTTTATTATATATGCATTGTGTGCATATATGCATATATACATATGTGTGTGTATATATATATGTAAATATATATACATGTACATATGTATATATATATATATATATATATATATATATATAAAATTTGATGTTACAACTACTCTGTAAGGTAGGTAAAATTCCTATTTTACAGATAAGGAAATAGACTGAGAGCAGTTAAGTGGCTTGATTAGGTTTGAACAGTTAGTAAGTCCTGAGGTTGGATTTAAACTCTGGTCTTCCTGATTTCAAGTCACTTAGAAAATATTTTTTCATTCATTCATTCATTCATCATTCTTCATGGACCTCAAAATGGAAGTTATAGGGAGGTGTAGTTTGGCTCAATTCAAGGAAGAGATTTCTAATTAGAGCTGTCCTTTAAAAAGAAGTTCCCCAGCACAAGAGGTCTTTGATTAGAGTGTACGACCACATGTGGAGGGTAATTATAGAGGGAATTCAAGTCTCAGGAAGCTGACACTATCATGACAAAGGAGTTAAATGATATGTCTCATCAATACAAATTTTGTTGTTGTTCAGTAGGTTCAGTCTTGGTAAAGATACTGGAGTGGTTTGCCATTTTCATATCCAGCTCATTTTAAAGAGGAGGAAACTGAGGTAAATAGAGTTAAATGGCTTTCCCAGGGTTACACAGCTAGTAAGTATCTCAGGTTAGATTTGAACTCAGGAAGATGAGTCTTCCTGATTTTAGGTCCCACACTCTATCCACTGCGTCACCCAGCTGCCCCCAATACAAGTTTGTTTTTTCAGTGATTCGTTCCAGGAAGATGTTGAATTACAGAATCATAGATTTAGAGTTGGAAGGCCACTTTCAGAGTTAACTGAGTTCAACTCTCTCATTTTACAGATGAGGAAACTGAGGCATGGTGAGGTTAAGTGACTTGCTGAGGGTCACACAGGTAATAAGACAGGATTCAGTCTCTAAGTCTGGCACTTGCCAGATCAATATCAGTTTTTATTGTTTATTAGTCAGAAAATCCCTCATTGGAAGACAGATGGAAAAAGGAAGGAGAGGGAGAAAGAAGGAAAGGGAGGAAAGAGGAAGAGATGGAAAAAAGAGAGATATTGAATCAATGACTTTGGTTTGCTCCAAAGAAAAAGAGTTGTGCTTTATAGGAACCAAATAATTGCCAAGCTTTAAAAAACAAACTTGATTAAAAACTTTAATTCCAGATTTGTATTTAGTTGCAATTGTGTTGACGCTATTGATGTCTACCTAGCATTAGTGAATGATTTGGGGACAATGGGCAGAGACAATGCTGTATCTAGTCTGGAAGGAATTTTAGTCTTGTCTTCCTCAATCTTAGGGCTGGTTCAAGCTTTGCCTAATATGCATACTTACACATTTGGAGTCAACATCTACTAACTTTGATTTTCATAGTGGAGGAAACTATCTCTGGTTGCTTGACCTGAGGGGGTCCCTAAACACAAGAGGAATTTCAGCCAACTGAGAGATTGTTGTCCTTTCCTCTGGATCTTGCTTCCCATCTCTCTGGGAAAAGGCCAGGGTTAGGGGAAGGGCATCCAACTACCCCTTACTACCTTTGTGACCTTGGCAAATCACTGCAGTTCCTCACATGCAAAATGAAGGGGTTGGATTAGATGTCCTCTAAGATTGCTTCCAGCTCTAAGTCTATGATTCTATTATTCTATGAAATTCTGGATCTAAAGAACTAGAAATGTTCAGGTGAACATTGCCCACAAATATTAAAGCAGTTGTGACTTCCGGAGAGCTAAGTCTATCAACTATGTTAATTCTGAGCGTGTGGTAGATGAGAATCCAGATACATGGTGCCATTTTGCTGTCCCCTACACCTGTAATGCTTACCCACCTCACCACCACCTCCTGCCTTCCTTCGAGATTTAATCCAAGTTCTGTCTTTTGGAAAAGACCTTTCCTCATCCACCTCACTGCTAGAATCTTCCCATTTACATCCTATATATCACATATAATATACATTTACATCCTATTTACATTATCCCATTTACATTCTATATATCAATATATGATGTTATATATCTATATATCTCTATATAAAATATTTGCATCTTGTCTTTTCCATTAGAGTGAGCTCCTTGAGGGTAGGGATGATGTTTTTGTCTTTCTTTGCATCACCAAATGTTTACTGACTGACTGACATAGGAAGAAAATGCACAAATCTCACTTCTGTGTGATTTTGGCACATATTCTGCTGGTACCAATTGCAATTCAGACCCACCTTCTCATTTAGTGTGATTCTTGCCAGTGACCTCCTATAAATCTTCTACAGGGGCTCCACCAACATGATGGGGCCTTCCTGAGTTGCTTTGAAAAGTAATGGGCTCCTTACTCATTAGAAATCTTCAAGCAAAGGTTAGATGGGTGCTTGTCAGACATGGATTGGGCTGGATTGTTCTGAAGTCCCTCCCAATTTTGAGATCCCATGAATTCTCTAGTTCTCTTGACATTCAGTGGATATCAATGGAATGTGCTGGTCGTTCAACAGTTAACCCTTCCTCTTGTTACAAAAACAGACTTCTATCCTTTTCTTCTCATATAGTTCTCTGATGGAATCCTTTAGGCTTCCCTCCTGCACAAATGTTTACTGATATCGCGGGAAGCCTACTTCCATCTGCCTTTACTTCTTCATCCCCCTTTGGGTGACCTGCACCTTCAATCCTCTAGAAACAGGTATTCCACAAAATAGCTATGTAGCATTGCCAGAGGAGTATTGTTATAAAAAAGATAGGCCTTTGTTTCAGGGAGAAGGGTGGGGTCATTAAAATCACTGTGCAATTTCCTAAAAGCCATTCTACCCTCTCTCCTCTTCTTGCCTAAATCTATGCCTACAAATCAGAATCTTGCAAATAGTATCTCCTTTAAAACTTGTAGAGAGCTTTAATGCTTTTAGAGAAAATCTTTCTCATTGCAGTAGTTCTTTACAGCGGATTTAAGGTGAGCATCTTTTTTGGATACAGGAGTTTTATTGGTTACTTATCATCTGTAGACTATCTACCAAAAAGCCCTCTATTCTCTTCCCCTCTCCTCTCCTCTCTTCTCTCCTCCTCTCTTTTTTTCTAACATCAAAACATTGCCCCCCACTCCACCCCAAAGGTCCTCAAAATCAAGCTAGGGATCTTGCCTATATGATTTTATTTTAAAGAATCCAGATAAGAAGGCTAAAGATTGGCATAAATACAGAAGGGCAAGACAGTGACCTGGAAAGAAATTATACATTGTTAGCCCAAGACAAGGGTCTTATAAAATATCCACTTCAACTTCCAAATTTTTTGGGTGGGGAAACTGAAACCCGAAAGGGGAAAGTACCTTACTCAAGGCTGATGCTGGAAGTGATGGTATCTTCCAACTACCAAGTGAGTATTCTTTCCACTGCTCCATGATGCCACCTCCAAAGGGTGTCACAACACAGGGGTGGTACTTGTAGATTTGACCTATCTGGATGGTCAAGTTCAAAAAGGAACAAAAATGGACTTCCCAAATTTGGATCTTATTTGCATTCTTGTTCTTTTCTTTCTTTTCATACTTCTTTTCCTTTTTTTGGATGATGTTTTGACTTAGCTGTGATTCCCAACACAGGACCTGGATTTGGAAATGTTAGTATTCCTATATACGCAGGTGGGAAGGTTGGATGCCACTGGCACTATGCACAATGGTTTTGTCTAATACTCAAGGAACAAATTCTATACCCACAAATCATGGCTTCTTGGGACTGGGGTCTAACTGATGGCAGGGGCATGTGAAGCCATTGTTGGCTAGTGACCTGTTCATTGGCTTGCTTTGTTTTGGCATCAATACCAAAAGTTCCCATTCATTTCTCTGTAGTAAGCCCTTCACCCAACATAACCTCTTTAGAGTGTAAAAATATGCTGAGGGGATGAAGGAAAAATGAAAATGTCTTTGGAAGTCATAAACTACTTCCCACACCTACTTAAAGTTTAAGGACTGTTTTAATACTCTGTGTTTAATTGTTAATTGAGAATTTTAAAATCAAAAATGCCAACTTTGCCTCCGATGAGATGGAAAATTATGCTGCTGTAGAAGGTACCATAATGTAAAACAGCCACCATTACCGAGGAACACAAATGTTTTTGGTATGTAAAATTGCTTTGTAAAATATTTGCTCCATCTGCTGAAAGCAGCAAAGACAATTTTCCCTCGATAGCTAATGGCCCATTTCGGCTGGGTGGCAAGCGATTGGCTGCGGTTGAGGCTCACATTAAACAGAATGGTAAGAATGTGGTGTATATAATTCTGTACTTATGTAGCATTAGTGACTCACTGCTTCTTGAGGGGTCTGTCCCTCATTATCAAGGCCTCTGCCTTGGATCAACACACGGGGCCTAGGGGTCGCTTTGACTCAAGAGGCTTTTTGTCCAACTGAGGCACATATGCTATGCCTCACTTACAAAACACAAAACAACCGCTCTCCCCAACCAAAAGCGAATGAAGGTTAGTTTTCTTTCAACTTGCCAGCACTTAAACTGCTGTTCCGTTTTTTCCACACCACATGGGGCCATGGTTTTCCTTTCAGGCTCACGCTGTCACTCGGCATGCTGGGGATTTCAATATATAAAGATTGAGCACTTCTTCAGATTCTAAATTGAGCTCCTCTTGCACACACAAAAGAGGGGCACAGCTACCCCAGCCCAAAACAATCATCGTAAAAACCCACACACATGGCTTTCAGTTCATTGTTATGAACGACTATTTGGGATATCTCTATTTAAAAGGATTGTTTACACCGTGCCCCTAACAACTTTCAACATCTGTTAAGAGAACAATAAAAAAGAAATAATCCAGGGTGGTTTAGAAAAAGAAAGATATCTCCATTTTCTTTGAATGATATTTTTTAAAAATAGTAACACTGGCAAGCAATTGTGATTTTAAAAAAATGCTTTCACTTTGACACAGCAAAATTTAGAAGAAAATAATGGATAAAAGATATGAATCTTACTATATTGGCCCAGTATATCCAACTCCATTTTAAAATGATATAAAAAGAAATCATGGTTTTGCAGTCAATGATATAATCAGTAAGTATATTTATTGAAAATAAATTATTTTTTCCACCCGGAGAATTATGAGTGTATTAAATGTGTGTGTGTGTGTGTGTGTGTGTGTGTGTGTGTGCTGATTTCCACTTTCCCTCTACTTGAAAATCAAAAAATCTGAAGTGTTTTTTGGTTTTGCTTGATTTTTCATTCCTATAGAATTATGACTAAAAAGGTTAGGAGAGTTCATATTATAATTTAGCGCAAAATTACATGTATACCTACCTATGTTTAGCCACTCTTTTCCTTGTTCATTTGGCTGGTTTAATTTTTCTATACTTTGGTATTTGCATAGATGAGCTAGAAATAGATGGATTCACTCCTATTTACTTCCTTAAAACTGAATAGGTTTTTAAACTAGTTTGCTTGTAGTGAGAGAAATTAATTGAACACATTGCACAAGCCTGAATTTTTTTTTAAAAAAATGCCAGAATTGCATCGTAACCTCCTTTAGTATAGCTGTCAGAATGGCAGGAAGCACAAGGGACTTAAGAACATCATGCTTCTCACTGCACATGATGGCCAGGCTCATCTGGATTCTCCCCTCGTCCCTCTCTGCAGGCCTGCTTTGTGGTCTTTCACAAAATAAACATTTCCCAAAGAGCATTGACAAGTACTTGCTGGACAGAGCAACACTAGCCAAGTTCTCTTATCTTTTACTGTTCTTGCTTCATCCTTTCCTTCCGTGCTGTTATTGCTAAAAACTGGCAGTTAAATTCAATTGATTCAAACTATTCCAGATCCATATGGCCTAAAACCCTGGAGCTGAAGATCTGATCTTGCCTCACTGCTGTTTTCAAGCATTTGCCTCTCCTCCGGTCCCCAGATGGTGGAAGTAACATTTAAACCTCCTTTTCTCTGCCTTGTACAATAGACCTTGGCACCATTTCAACTGTTTACTCCGGTAATTAACAGCACTGATACCACAACAATTACAACTCCTACAATCCTAACACAATAATGCTATGAATTAGTGAGAGCTAATGGCTGGAAGGTAGAGTGTTCCCAGACTGTGAGATCTGTGCATTTTTAGAATAAAATAAAAGGTACAAACAGCACGCTTGCGGTAGACAATGATTACCTAGTAATTAGTTTACACAAAGCTTCCTATTTAATGGCAAAAAGCTGTAATTAACGTGTGACAGAAAATCAAAGGGTACTTTGTAAGCATATGAAAAATTAACACTGCAGGCCTATAGCTTTATGTACTGATTAGAAGCATATTAAATCAATAGGACATACAAACCAACAGCTTGCATATCTGATTATTGTAGGTCCTAGGAAGGGGTATCTGGATTTTAATTTAACTTAGGGATGCAATTTTCGTTCTCTGTCATCTTCCTGTGGAATGGAGAGCCACCTCAGACTAAACACTGGCAGCTTGATAAAGATAACCATTGAACTGGAAGAGATCATCATGAGGAATTCTCAGAGATAAGGAAAATATGAACATGGTTCAGTCTTTTCTGATGGTGATGGAGCATCAGCTGTACTAATTAGAAAGGAGACCGACTGGAACGAGAAAAATTGGAAAGAACCCCTTCCTCTTCTCTTGGACTGAATTGTTTCAGCTCCTTACCATGTACAGTCAATTCTCTCTTTCTCAGAATCCAAACAACAAGAGAGGTTCAACCATTAGAATTATTTTCTGCAGTTAATTGACAAGTAAATGAACTGACTGGAGGGATATATTCAAACATGCTACTTTGTTGTCAGGTCATAGGATGAGCACAGCCCAATCCCCTACACCTTCTTCATCTACATTCTTACACAAAGATAACTGATGTATAAAATGATGGCCCCAAGGTTCTCTGGGATGAAGATAAAAACAAAACAAAACAGCAAAACCTTTTAATCCCCAAAGAAAGATAAATTTACATTCTGTAGTGCTAAGGATATTTTATTATGTTCCATACATCAGTTCTTTGATAATTTATCTATAAACCTCATCCCTCTGCATCTTCCTTCTACCAATATAAATTACAAGTCATCAATGCCTTAGATTTTTTCATGAGTTTTTCTGGCCCCTACTCTCTCCCTGCCTCCCAACAAAACAAAAACAAAATCACTTGGTGACTAACTCTTTTGTGACCACCTCGCCAAATTTATCTAGGCTGGTTCTCTGACATGAGATATGTAATCAGTTGGCTATGCTAAAAAGCTTTTCCAGCTTTGCAGAACCTAGCCAAAGTTGTTGTTCCAATGATACAGCTTTTAAGAACCCAGGTTTGCCTGCATATCATTATGAATGATCAGAGAAGGAATTTAATAAGAAGTGGGGAGAGGGCTATATATACTGTTATATCCTAAGTGTTGGAAATTTATAATTCTGATATGGTGTACTTAGTTATCTAGACATTTAGTTTTTCAGAACAACTCCACTTCCTAAGCATCAGGAATAAATGAGAAGTTCATCATCTCACATTTAATCTGCAGCAGATTTAAAAAACAACAACCATATATTTACATTTATCAAGATTGCAAATAAAAACCTACATTTCCAAATCTTCTATCTGATAAAAAAAACTAAGCTGTCAAAAAAGATACAGACACACTAAGCTAATCCTGCCTATGGGCCTAATATTAGGTTAAATTGTTAAATGAAGTGACAATTTATTGCAATATTTCATGATGGATTGAAAGGGAAGTATGTAAAACTCAACATCATGATGTGCGTATGAAACTGAAGAAGTACATGTATCTGATGGGTGAGTTGCAAAATTCATAGCAATTTCAGGGCAAACAAATGACCACCATATAAGAGATTTTTCTAAGGATTGTTTATTGGACATATATATATATATATATATATATATATATATAATACACACACACACACACACACACACACACACACACACACATACACGCTTCACAGTGACCTGGAGGACTTAACATATGTTCATTGAATTGAACATGATGTAGCTTTGCTAAAATACAGCTCTGTTGTCATCATGGAGAGAAGAGAACGTTGTATAGATGACAGCTCAATATTTAAAAAATAATTGGTATTATCGTTATCATTACCATATGAGATAGTAAAATCTTCCATTTGTGTAATGCCTAATACACATTTGTTATCTTATTTGACCCTCTGGTATGATATGTTTTATTATCTCCATTTTATAGATGAGGAAGCTGAGGCCCAGAGATGTGAAGTGCTTTGTCCATGGATGTACAGCTAACAAGGACCAGAGTTTGGACTAGGACCATGGCCTTCTGATTTCTAGGATGATGATTATTTCCCCACTAGAGTTCTCAATAATGCCAAGATGCTGCCACATGGCCAACACCACAGCAAATGACATGAAGGCTTTGAACATTTCAGTTTTAAAATATGCATGATTCTTAACCATGGTGAGTCATGCTGTATATACAGTTGACTCTATATACAGTTCCCTTCTCAAACACTGGCTTGCCAAGCATGTTAATCATATTAGCTTATTACACTGATAAATGGGCAAGCTAGGTGATGCAGTGGATAGAGTGCTGGGTCCAGAATCAGGAAGCCTCATCTTCATGAGTCCAAATCTGGGTGGAGCCAAGATGGTGGAGAAAAGCAGGAACTTAGCTGAGCTGCAGCTCCAACCACCTCCAATACCTGTAAAATATGACTCTAAACAAATTTTAGAGCTACAAAACCCACAAAGTGACAGAGAGAGACAAATCTCTCACTGAAGGCAGCCTGGCAGGCTGACAGGAAGAGTCTCTTGCACCAAGCTGGGAGCTGAGCACAGTCACTTGTGAGCCGCCTGGGCCCAGACCCAGGGCAGCTCTGATCAGCAGCATAGACCAGCCAGAGCAGACTTCAGGAGAGTGAATCACCAGCAGCTGTAGTGGGTTCCAAACTTCTCAATCCATAAATGCCAAAGAGAAAGTAAAAGGTCAGTAGGGAACTCTGTTGGAAGTGGGTGGAGAAGAGTGTGGTCCGTCCCCTGCTCTTGGGGCAAGAGGTGGCAGAGGTGTGTCGGCTGTAGTTGCTGCCTCATGACGGCCTCCGGAGCTCCTGGCCTGCAGACTGTAGGGGGACCAAGCAACCATTCAGAGGGTAATCACTCTTGCCTTGACCTGCTTGGATCTGGGTTGCAGTCCTGGATGGTGGTCCTGGCGTGTTTGGCCAGTGTGCCAGAGCTTGTGGTGGCTGTAGAGAGGGCACCCTCCTCAGACCTCTGACAACTGTGAAAACCCCAGTGATTTGAGACACAGCTCTCTCCACTCTGGAAGCAGAGCCCTACCATGGCAAAGAGCTCAAAGTCAAGTAATTGGCTGGCAAGATGAGCAAGCAGAGGAAGTGCAATCAGACCATAGAATCCTTTTTTGGGGACAAAAAGGATCAAAACATGGAACTAGAAGAAGTCAACAAAGGCAAAACTCCGGCATCAAAAGCTTCCAAGAAAAATATGAATTAGTTACAGGCCATGAAGGAGCTCAAGAAGGATTTTGAAAATTATGTCCAAATCTGGCCTTAGACACTTATTAGTTGTGTGACCTTAGGCAAGTCACTTAACCCTGTTTGCCTCAGCTTCCTCATCTGTAAAATAAGCTGGAGAAGTAAATGGCAAATCATCCAGTATCTTTATCAAGGAAATCCAAGGAGTCTTAAAGAGTCAGACATGACTGAAAAATGACTGAACATCAAAAACTCTGATAAATATACAGGACCATTAGGAAGGAAGGTATAAGATAGAATACTACAGAGATTTGGTGCTTACAAACTGTTACCTGGGTTATAATAATAAGAATAAGTTCAAGTCATAGCTCCATTCAACTTGAGATTTGCAAGTAAAAAGCAGGAGACCAGTTGTGAGGTATTCCTGGCTTTTCCACTTACCTATGTATGTATAACCTAAGGAAAGTAAATTCTTTTCTCTGGATCTCAGTTTCCTTGCAAATATGAGAGAATTGTACCAGATGATCCCAAAGGTCCCTTTCAGCTCTAAAACCTATGATAGGCATAGGGATTGGACCTGTGATTTCAATGGGAAAGAGAATTCCTTGATGAGGAAACTCACCAGTGAAATTACTAATACAAGACAGTACCATCTCTGCAATTTTTAGTCTTAGAGAGTTGTCTAGCCCTGAGAGATCAGGAGATTTGCCCAGGGCCACACAACTAGGATGTCTAAGAGGCAGCACCACAAACCAGCTTTTCTCAATTTCTAGGCCAGCTCTTTATTCACTATGTAAACCTGTTTCTGAAGCCTATGATCTTTGATCTAAAAGGAGGCTTACCCCCTCTCTGAAGTCTTCCTAGCTCAGAGTGAGCACTTAGCACTAATACCACTCTTTGGGCACCTGAAGTCCTCTTTGACATCTTTTGTACTATCTCACATATTGTTATTTAAGATTGTGAATTCTTAGGATGTAAGGGTCATAATTTATATTTCTTTGTATCCCCTACAACACCTAGAACAGTGTCTTGTTAAATGTTAAATATGTGCATGTGTGTCCATATATGTACATAATATACACATATATGTACATATACATGCACATTTAATATATTTTTCATTTAATTTAAATTAATTCATTTAATATATATTTTCATTCATCATTCATAATATATTTTAATTATATAATTAAATACATATATGTGTAAATATGTATATATATTTTATTTATATATGTATATATTATATATACATATATATGTATATTGAGAGAGAGAGAGAGAAAGAGAGAGATTGAGAGAGAGAGCGAAAAAAAGAGAGAGAAATACCTTTGAGCCCCTGGGACTTTTCTCACCAACTTCTTTACCTTTAGGGGAAGTTACTCCAAGGTGAAGAAGTAGGTGAGAAAAGTCCCAGGCCTCAGAGATGTTGCCACCATGATTGTCTTCCAAAAGTAAATGGACTTAAGAACAGAATCAGGGTATCTCATTGCTCTCTATCACCAACTATATCCCAGCCAGAAGCCTAGTGACCTAGGTGCAGGATTTTTTTTTTTTT
>CM053589.1:89773455-89794979 GCA_028646515.1 Pseudochirops corinnae
CCGGAGCTTCAGGCCAGGCTGGTTTCGGTTCGCAGTGCTGATAGTTCCTCGTAGCCGAGCTGACTTTAGTGGGAAGTATCTGTGTGCGTTTTTGAAGTTCTAGGTTGGTCCAGAGTCCTATTCCATGGGTATTTGGGGGTGGCTATGTGAGAGCTGCGATATATTGCTGCTGCTATGCCGCCATCTTGGCTCCGCCCCCCTAGGTGCAGGATTAACACTATCTACTGTTGATTTTCAAAATCATGGTGTAGCTTGAGGCCCCCATACCTATGGAACTGACATGACTTTACAATGAGACACAGAAAGAAGATGTGCAGGCAACATTGAGATCTTTGTCTCATTCTCATAATAGTATGGTTATATGAAAGGGTTTGATATCAGCAGACCATTACAAATCTGGATGCCTTGAAGAGTTAAAAGATTTGAAGGCTGTGTTAATTATTCTTCAAGACTAGAAGAGGTTCATCACTAGAGAGTTGGTGAACTGCTGATGGTGTGTGTGTGGTGTGTGTGTGTGTGTGTGTGTGTGTGTGTGTGTGTGTGTGTGTAATTTAGCCACAGCCATCTAAAGTATGAAGGGCCTTCAGGTGGCATCAGTGGAGAAGGGAAGGCTCATACCAATGAAATCACAGGTCCTAACACAATGAAGTATACGTATACTTTGCTTAATGAATCTAGGAAATGTGGGACACTTTTCAAAAGGATTTTTTTTTTACAAAATCAAAAATGGTTAAAATTTGTAAAGAGTTTCCATGCTAATGTTTTACATGATTGCACACATATAACCTATATAAAATTACTTACCATCTCAGGGAATGGGGAGGGGAGGAGATGGAGGGAAAGATTTTGGAACTTGAAACTAAAAAAAGAATGTTAAAAATTGTCTTTACATATAATTGGGGGAAAAGGTAAAATGTTATTTAAAAAAAGAGTTTCCATGCTAAAGAATGTCAATCTTCTCTTACCATGAAATTTCACTTACCCAGAATATTTATTCTCTAATTGTTCTGGATAAATGAGATACGACTACTTTGGGTGGACTTACTCCTTTTTCTCTTAAAAGTACACATCCTGCATGTGATAGATTACAGATAACTTTTATACATTAATTAATCAAATGTTCTAATTAATTTTGCCGCCCCTTCTACTGACGTAGATTAGAAATTGTCCCATAACTTATTGTCTTTAAAAATTGCTTAAGGAATTGAGAGGACAAATGACTTGTTCAGGGTCACGGGACCCCTACATATAAGAGGCAGAATTTGAACCAAGGGTTTCTGATTGTAAAGCTAGCTCTCTGTCCACAGCACCACAGTACCTCATAACACACACTTACATATGTGTGTATGTATAGATGTATGTACACACATGTATGTGCATTAGTAGGTATATATGTATATATACAGAGAACACATGTGGAAGAATGGAGGGACAGATCCTTTCTAGTGCAATGTGTATTTTTATACACAAGTCTCTAGCTTTTTTTTCTCTCTCTCTTTCTCTCTCTGTCTCTGCCATTACACACACACACACACACACACACACACACACACACACACACACTGAACTGGGTAGCCTTTGTCCTCTATTTCTCTATGGCCAGCACAAATTAAAATGAGAGAAAACAATAAGAAGCCATAAATTTCCTCTGCCTTTTCTGCCTGTTTTTTTTCCCCCTAGTTTTATATCAAACCCAAGTTTTACCATCAAATAAATCTAACCAACTCATTCACATTGAGGTCTTAGTGTCTGATAAGGATTACTATGCCTCAGTAGCCTTTTTTTCATCTTGATAAGTACTAAGTTTTAAGCCAAACAAGCACACGGCAGCCATCATCCAATAAGGGTCCTAGGATTTGGGGGCAGTATAGTCAATGTCTCTCATAATGATTTTGTTCTGTAGCTTAAAGAGATGAAGTGACCAGTGCATGGTCACACAGCAAAGGAAGGACTAGAGGACCGTGGTCTACTAGAGACTCATTCTATTTCATCATGACACATCTCATGTTTTCTCTGCTCTCTAAAAGTTACTCCTCAAACACAAATGAGCTCTGATCAGTTCACAGGAACAGCTTTTACAAGATCTTTTTAGCAAAAGGCGTCAGCAACAAACACGTATTTCTTTCTCCTTTCCCCACCCCCAATAAAAAAAATACAGAAAAGGAAGAGAAGTAAGTCTTTTCTGATATTCAATAAAGGAAGAACCACAAGGCAAAAAACATCTCTAGAGCCCCGTCTTCCATATTGATGGAATATTAGTTCATATTTATTTGGCGTCTTATGGTTACACAGTCCTTTCTGTCCATGGCCGCAGGAAAAGTAAGTGTTTTTATTCCTTTTTTACAGATGAGTAAACTGAGGCTACAGAACAAAATCATTATGAGAGATGTTGGTTACACTGTCCCAAAATCCTAGGACCTTATTGGATGATGGATGCCATGCACTTGTTTGGCTTAAAACTTAGTCCTTATAATGATGAACAAAAGGCCACTGAGTGATAGTAGTCCTTATCAGACACTAAAACCTCAGTGTGAATGAGTTGGTTAGATTCCTTCCTAAGATTAAGCTTTTGTAGGGGAGAAAAGGGAAAGCTGAGGACATCAGGCACCTGGTGTAATGGAGGATAGGCCCCAGAGAGGTGGAAAAGACAGAAGAGATGTGAAAAAAGGGTTTGGTGGCAGCCAGTCCTGATCTTACTAGAAACTGGAAAAGGATATTACTGGTTGAAATCTGAAGGTATTCAAATTGTGACAATACAATTAAGGGAGAGAAGCAAAGTTGATGGAGTGTGAAGGAACAAGTCAGTGAGAAGAGTGGGAAAAGCAGCCCAATACCTTCTACAGATTTATCATCTAATGCTCTGTTTTTCTAAAAAAAACCAAAAACCAAAACCTTTGTATTATCCTAGTTATACTTAAAACAACAAAACTAGCATAGCTTTTGATAATCTGTTGATTAGGGAAGGGGTTAAGATCACTACCTGACAGTAGTGGAATAACACTGGAATCAAGTAAGTCTTATTTCAAATTCTGCCTCAGACACTTATAAGGTAGCTCTGTGTGACGTAGGGTAAGTAGCTTAATCTCTCTCAAGCTCAGTTTCCCCACCTGAAAAATGGAGATTCTAAGAGAACCTACCTTGCCGGGGGGCAGTTGTAAGGATCACTCAAATGAGATACCATATACAGTTAGGTCCTGAATGGTGCAAATAATGAAATCCCCTAAAGTGGAATTATGCATTCACATTTATGCAAAGTTACAATTGTATAAAACAAGGTATTTGGTTCCAGCCCAATAGAAACATGTGGTGCAAATTCAGATAAAGTAACCAGTTAGGGGAGTTGTTATTTGCACTAATTAGGACCTAGCTGCAGTACTTTGCAAATCTTAAATGCTATATAAACTCTAGGTATTATTATTATTGTTGTTGTTGTTGTTGTTGGAGAGATCAAATGAGATAATTAAGACGTAAAGCTCTTTACATACCTTAAAGGGCTATCTAAATCATTGTTTAGCTTAGCACAGACAGAGAGTATCATTCTAGAATGCCCTTCTGTCTGCACAAAGTCATCCCTACATCTAGGCTCCCTGTCTTTGTTAGACTGCAGAGAACCTCGCCTCAATTCAAGTACGCCAAAACAACCTTACTTTTAATCTGCTGCCTTCAATATACCAACGAGAAAAATCATGGCAACATGTCATAAACCACTATGCAAATGATGCTCATTGTAAGTATTAACATAATTTAGTGCTTACAGTCATATTCTCATTTCTAATAGTTCTCCCCAAATGGAGTCTTTCTCTGGACTCCTAGCCTGCAGGATAGTCTTTCATCAGGAAGCTGAAATGTTTAATAACCTGCCAGCATATGTTTAGTATATGTCGGGCTAGGCCTGATGACACGATGTCTTTATTATCAAAAGAAACATATCTCTGTCCTGTAACAGGACATTAAAACATGCCCATGCTCACAAACTAATGCTTTGATGTTTAACCATGTAGCATTGTGACTGTGCAGTTAACAAAGGGATGATTTTCATCCTGTGCTCTCTCAATGGCAAAACTCAATGGGGATTGCAATTCATTATGGGAAAAGGTCTCTACTCTCAAAAGGGGCTCTAACTTTGAAGGCATTAAAAATGTCAACTATTATTTGCAAAAAAGTTCTTAGAACTGTTTGATTTTTTTTTTTTGTCCTTTTACCAGAAAGTGTTTAAGAGCTGGCCTAAATTTATGAAAAGTTTACTGAATCAATTTTTTCTTCTGATAAGCTCTTAAAAATGATTTGGCTAAACTATGCATTATTCATTGGGCTCAGAGTCCAATCAGCATTTCCAATCATTCCAAATATGTGTGTTGCTTTTGCTCAAAACCATAACTCAGAACAATTAAAATTCAGCTGAATTTTAACTAATATATTTTACAAGCAGAAGCATTATTTAATCTATTTACAATTTATCCCAATTTAGGTGTTTTCGAATACTTTATGCTAAAATCACACTACAAATTCATCACAACAGCATAAAATTCTTAAATATGAGACATGCCCTTAAATGGTTTAGGGCATAAAATATTTAGATCAGCAAGCATTTTGCAATTAAAAAAAAATCTCAATTTTTAAAAACACAGAAAATAATGATACTGATGATTTAGGTTCAACAATTTCACTTTAAGAAACAAAACCCTATAAAAGATAATATACGATCTAGACCTAAGAATACACAGAAACCTCTATGGGCCTTAAAATTAAATACATTTTCCTTGTATTAGGTTTTTCTCCAGAAGAGTAATTCACTTCGGTATCCTCTAAATAATATGTAAAAAGCTTTCAGTGACAGGTAGTGCATTCAGTCCATTTTGCTGATAGAGGAAAAAACAACAACAACAAAGAATAGATCATGGGGAGAATAGGAACATTTGTCAAAGTGAACTCTCTTTTTCTTCTGACTGTTCTGTAGATGTATTTATCATTTCTCTTTAACATGAAAAATGTTGTGCTCTCCAGCATGCCCCTCCCTCTGCATCTCTTGTGCCTTGATTCATCTCTACCTCTCAAGTAGGGATGCTCAGAGCAGATGCAGATCCCAGTTTACAGCCAAATGCTAGAAGAACAGGCAGGGAAGCAGTCAGGATATGCATGTCTGTATTTTCCTGCCAGCTCTACCTTATCTGGGTATGTAGATCCAGCTACGTAGGCCAATAACAAAGTACAGGAATTGGGAGAAGCTTAGAAAAGCTTTGCTACCAGTCACAGCTCAAAGTTTTATGGCATTTCCCTTCCAACAGCCCTGAATGACAGGTAGAATACATATTCCTATTTTGCAGATGGGAAAATTGAGGCTCAGGTGACTTGCCCATAGTCATACAGCTACTAAGTGCCAGAAGTAGGATTTCAACCAAGTTATACTGGTTCCACATTCAGCATAATTCCATCATGTTGCCTTATAAGTCCAATTGTAGATGGGTGGACTTGACCTATGTGTTTCCTGATCTCCTAGCATGGTGCGAAATACTAGCCATCATTAAGAGGAGTTTGGAATTGCTAGATAGACTTCTTCCTTCTTTCCCTTAGCTAACATGCAAGAGGAAAAAATCCATGGATTCTAGGTCATTTGTTTGGGATTTCCTGTTTAGTCATGGTGGAGATGTACCACCTAGGATAATACCCTTTTCCTAAAGCTCTCTAGAAGACAGAAGTCACATAAATCGACTTTAACTCTCTTTAATAACTTGTGATTCTTGCTAGTGTTGTCACAGTTTGGCTTCTAAATGGCAATTAATCACTCAGAGAACTACTCTCATAAGAAAATGTAGCTAATTCAATCATATATATCGCTAAGATCACATGACAAAAACATAGTGACATATGAAATTTGTGAGTATCTTCAATTGAATATGGTAAAATATTCATTTCTAAATGGCTCCAGCCAATCTGAAGACATGACAATTTTGGAGCAGGACAGGCCCTTCACAATCACCTATTCTACCTTCCTCATTTTGCAGAGAAGGAAGGGGAGATCTAGGGAAGTGAATCAATTTGCCCACAGGAACGCAGGTTAGTGGTGCCAGAGACAATGCCAGAACCCAGGTTTATCATCTCCCCATCTAGTATAACTTAATAAAAACTCACGTGTGCCCATTTCTTATTCCAATCTCTGACACCGTATTTGTGACTTTCCCGAATGACCCAATTATAGCACTTTAGATAGGAAAGAATGTCACAAAATGCAGTCCCATTGCCTCCAAATTCATTGTCCACTTTAAATATCCAGCGTTGCACATCCAGATTATCAACAATGAGTTGACTTAAGCATTCTATCATCTGTGGATGAAAATGACTTTTTAAAAACTTTGTATTGATA
Organism: Pseudochirops corinnae; assembly: GCA_028646515.1. Lineage (NCBI taxonomy): Eukaryota > Metazoa > Chordata > Mammalia > Diprotodontia > Pseudocheiridae > Pseudochirops > Pseudochirops corinnae. The sequence goes on from CM053589.1 coordinate 89,779,817, forward strand.
TAGCACTTTAGAGTAAGCATCACAGTTTTTCCCCTTTAAACCTATGAAGTAGGTGATTTCAGTGCTATTAATGTTGCCTTTATGGGGATATTGCAGATGAGGAAACTAAGGCTCAGAGAGGGTAAAGTGATTTGACTCAGGTCACACAACTTGGAGATATCAGAACCAGGGCTCAAATCCAGGTGTCCTGAGAGGAAGTCCTTTCTACTACAGAATGCTGCCTCTCTCCCTGGATCCAATGACAGTAACACCCTACCCTGCCTGCTCCACCCCAATTTTGCTTCTCAGGTAATCATTATATATTTACTTACTTAATTTATAAGGTGTCTTCACAAAAAGGTGCATTAGGAAGAGTTCTCAACTTGGTAATGAGAAAATTTGAGTCACATGACCCATTATTGATTCTTCACATACTAGCTATGTGAGCTTGGGTAACTTCTTTGGGCCAAGTTTCTTCACTTATAAAATGAAGGGATTGAATAGATAATGTCTAAGATGCCTTCCAGATCTAAATCTATGATACTCCAGATGGTATTTTTATTTAGTTTTTCTTCTACCTGTGTAGACTTATTCATACACCAAAATCTGGTTCTAATACTATATTATGGCATGGAGTGCAATCTGTGGCCTTGAAGGTTAACTAGGTGAGCACAAATTTAAGCAGGCCTTACTAGGCTGGAGAAACTTGGACTATGGTCCTAGCAATGTACTGTTTGCCTGTCATCTGAGGACCTTTGCTATGTTCAGAGAATTTCATAACCAGGTGGGTCAGAAACTGATGTCTGAGTACTGGCATCTCACATAGGAGCTGCCTTCTGCATCACTATGCAGGGTAGCCTGATTAAATTATACCGCTCTAGGAGAAGTTTTAAAGGAAGTATAGGATGTAAAGAAATAATTTAAAATACGACCAACCTTGGGTTTGAACCAGTTTGGAAAGTATATTCTTGGATCTCGCAACAATAAGCATGTCAGTTGCGCTAACTGAATCTGAGTGCTTTTATTTGTCCTTTGGAGAATTATGTCTTTATTTCTTGATTGGCCATATGGTATTATTTTTTCAGTATTAAAACATTAAGCACTTCTTCAAAACTTTAGCTATTTGGGGCTTTGTTGAGCTTTTTAATGTTTTATTCTATAAAAATATATATTTTTTTCTCCTTGACACAGTTGGCAGAATCTCATTGAGTAGGCCAGGAGGCCATGTATGACCACATAGGTCACATGATCAAGACAGGTAATGGAAATACAGCATCTATGGATGCATCTTCCTTTTCAGGAAAATTAATGTACTTGGTCCTGGTCCACACACCAATATTACATTTAGATAACTGATCAGCAAGCATTTATTAATTATCTAACACATGCCAGGGACTATGTCAGGTGTTGGGGATGCAAAGGTGAATATAAAATGTTTCTTGCCTTACAGGACAACTTTTTTCTACTAACAAATACTTAGTTTTCTTTCTCTCCCACATCCCATCTTCCCTCAAAAATCAAGAAAAAAAGAAAAACAAAGCCTTTATAACACACATGCATAATCAAGCAAAATAAATTCCCATATTGGACATGGCCAAAAAAGGTACATCTTATTCTACATATTGAATTCATCTCTGTAAAGATGTGGATAGTATTCCTTATTCCTGATCCTATGGAATCATGGTTGATAATTGTGTTCATCAGATATCTTAATTCTTTCATTATAGCTATAGGTACAAGGAGAGTTCCTACAAGATTAGAAGTGGGCTCAATCAGCCGAAAATTCTAATGATGAGGGCAAAGTCAACATCCACAGAAATATTCATCACCATATGGAAAGGGGGAGGAAGGAGAGGAAAAAGAGAGGGAAAAAGAGTAAAGGACAAGTAGCCAGTCTTATAATTAATAAACCATTTCTGCTGAGCTTGTACCAACTATATCTATAAAAACTGCTGAATCCTGAGCAATACTGGGGTAACAGTCTTGAATATATGTACTTTGAGGGTCTTACAACTTCACCAACGAGATCACAAATGTCAATGGCTGGAAAATTTCTCGTTGGTTTCTCATTTCTTGTGACCAACCTGGTGATGAATCTTTCTCTTTTGACATGGTTTCTCCATCTCTACCCTCCTCCACCTACCCTATAATGAGTATTATATTAAAAAGTGTGAGAAGCCTTCTCTGGCTTAGCTGACCTTTCAGCCCCCCATACATATACAAACACACACACACACACACACACACACAAATACCTTCTGTTATATAGTCATGCTAAAGTCCATAGTTATACATGAACATGCCCTGAAATTGAAGAAGTGCAAACACCCAAGGCCCCACTGTGGGGCAAGAAGGCAGGGGCAGGAGCAGTCACCAACAGCATGGGGCTGGCGACACTCCATGAGCAACTTCTGCCCTTATGTCTGTGAATTCCCTCATAAACAAACAGAATTTGGTTCTTTGTTCACAATGATGCAGGTTTATCCTCTTCCTGCCTCCTTGCTAAGAACTCTATTCTGACTTTGATTCTCACTCCCTTTCCTCCCAGGACTGCCCTGGGAACCACGTGTATAATTCCTCCTTGAATGGCTGTTGGTCAGAGACAATATTATTAAAATTATTCTGAGGAAGAGTGAAATTGTTCTGAGGAAGAATGGAATTTGTTTTCTTGGGCTAGTCTGCTCAATAAAGCTTCTTCAGTTTGTCATACTATAAACCAGAACATGGATGTAATGTCCCAGTGGCTCCTCTGGGGTTCTCTGATGCCCTGGTAGCCACCATGTATTCTTGGTACATTTAAAGAAGATCAAAACAGAGTTTATTCCCTAGTCATCCACACAGTCACTAGCTAACTAGGTCGGTGGCTAATGTGGGTATTTAAACAATAAAACTGCACATCATATGGTCATAAGCATACGATAGGAAGGCTTATAAATGTTCCTTCCCAAAATGCTTCTGTCTCTACTCTGTGGTTATAGTGTTATTAAAGATATTCTATATTCACTAGTACTTTGATGCAATCTAATCAGACTCTTAGATGCAGAATGGGCATTTGCTCTGTTAAAAATCTGATGAAAATTTTTGTGTTCTATTGTTGAGGAAGGTAATCTGACATAGCCATCTTTTAAAGTGTGTGGTTGGGGGCTTTGACCACACACAGAATTATTATGTGTTTGCTCCAAATCCTATTATTTGTTGCTTCTGAGAATCCTATAAATGGGTTTCTGTTGATGACTCCCCTACAGTAATGAAAAGGATCAATAGTATTGTAAAGACTACACCACTGGAAAGAATTATGTGCTATCTTTAAGTGAAAATTGAACAGTGCTTTAAAATAGCATCGCCATTTTTGATTATTTAACCAAAGCTGTCAATATTTCATACAGAGCACATGCCAGAAAAAGAACTTTCATCGTTGTTTCAAGGATCAAAAGAGGAAATGCTATGCCACTGTGTCTGTGTTATATGGCTTTTTATAAATAAATTAGTTAATCATAAACCAAATGACTTTGTGCTCTTTTCAAACATCTATCATCTGTTGTTTGATTCTCTCTGCTTGAAAGATGTGATATATCTGTTTTGTTGCCCATTCATTTTCTACTTGCAAAGGGTAGAAATGGGAAAAGACATCTTCTGCACAAATCCAGCTGTTAGCAATATTTATCAACTCAAGTTAAAATAGTTCCAGCTCTCCTTTGACAGCTTCACGCTTCTGATGCCCATGAGTTAAAGGCCAGTGTCATCAATTCAACACCATCTGCAGATTCAGAAAACTGGTACCCACAAATAGATTGGGTAGGTCTTTTGCTGCATTATGCTTTCCATTTTCAAAACCTCAACTGAAGACTTTAATCTTGGTGAGATCAATTAAGTTTTCCAAAGCAGGAAAATAGTATTCCATTATAATTTGACTCTTTATTACTACAGTGCTTTAGAGATATCAGCCAAAGAGATTGCCTGAACCTCTAACACATGACCAGAATGTTCTAGAATATTGCAGAATAAAGGTTGCCCAAGTTTTTCATTAAAAAAAAAAAAAACAGGATGAAGGCAGTGCTCTCAAAGAGCCCTACATGCAATTGTTAAAGATCTGAAAATTAGGTAGTGGAATTTGTCCAGTGATCTTTCTATCATCTGAGAGTCCATTTAGTTTCAATCGCATGAAACCTCTCAGCCAAGTCCCTGCTAGGAAGCAGTTTTCTTCTTATTGTGCCCTAATTCCCATGAAGGATTAGTATTATTGTGTTGAGGTAACCATTACCGCAGATACTCCCACTGAATTATGGCTATAATGTAGATTTCTGGGATTCTTCTCTTCTTTAAGAGTACTTTCTGCCTCAACTCATAGAGAACTCTCTAAATACTTAGTGAACCCAAAGGACTTTAATGATGTTTAGTAAGATGACAGATCTTAATAAGTCTGTAAACAGATCTGTACACCAGCCTCTGAAAAGTACAGTTTACTATAAGGCTCAATGTTAGGCCCTAGAGGCCATATGGCATTGAGTACTAGGCTGATGAGTTCAGAAAGATGCTCCCTGAGTGAGTGTTGGAACCCAGTGAATTGCCTCATTCTATGTGCTACTGGCTTCCCATTGGGACACCATGGCTACCTGCCATAGTGTCCTAGTGTCTAGGTAGCAAGCCATATTCTAGACTCAATTCTTTTCCTCCCAACCAAAATTCACCCGTTTCATTCTTTCAAGGCTTTGCTATGTGACTGACTAGCTAATATGATGAACTAAGATGAATTAAGAAGGCATCAATGGCTGATAATGGATTAACATATCCCTCTTCCCAGATAATATCTGCATTATAATAGGGGCCTTCAATGCCTTAACAAGTAATAATGGGTGGGTCACTTAGCCTCTTGAGCCTCCGTTTCCCTATATATAAAAAATCAGAGGGTTAGAGTAGATAATCACAGAGCTCCCTTGCAACTCTAAATCCTAAGATGTAATGAATGATCTCCAAGCTCCCTTCCAGTTCTAATATTCTATGATTTTTTGGAAATTTCCAGCCTTAGTACATGACCAGAGTAGACACCTGAGATACAGCCATGCAGTGGTGGCTATGAACTACGACCAACAGACATAGTGAAATAGTCTTTATAGTAAAGACTTTATAACAAACACATAATGAAGAATTGACAGTTATTTACTCTTTACCTTTCCTTTATTATAAAGACAAGTGATAGCTCTGTGGAAAAACACTAAACCCATACATAAATCAAAGCAGAAGCAGTTCTAGTTGCTAATGTTAAATTTCTTCAAGTACTTTTTTGTCTTCAATAACTTGAGTTCAAAAAAATCAATGGCATAACCTTATGCAAGAAGTAAAACATGAGAGGTTGAAAAGAAGTTCATATAAAAAAAATACCAACAAAACTCAGGGATTTCAGTGGATGGCAGTTCCTAAATGATTTGTTGATTTGATTCTAAGTGAATCAGCAGCATGATATGGTAGCCATAGGAGTCAATATATACTTAGTCCTTATGAACAGAAGTGTAGTGTCTTAGTGTCCATATAGTGCAGAGTGTTGTACTCTGTCTTGATTAGATCAAATCTGGAGTATTGTGTCTGGGTCTGGGCTTGACATTTTAGGGGTGACCAGGACAGTGAGGAGATTCAAAACAAAATGACATACTATGATCAGAAAAAAAATCTAGGTACTGAAGAAGAAAAAACTGGAATGGAGGCAAGTTGCCAATCTTCAAATATCTGAATGGCCATCACATGAAAGAAGAGTTAGGTTCGTTTGGCTTTGCCCTCTGGGGCAAAGGCAGAGACAACAGAAGGAAGCTAGAGGGAGCTAGATTTCACCTCAGTATAAAGGATAAAATTCCATCAGAGCTGTCCAAAAAAGGAATGTTCTGATCCACAGAGGTAGTGGGTCTGTCTCCCATTGCTGGTGGTTCTTGAGTAGGGGCTGGTGACAGACATGCCAAGCATGTTGTGGAGAGGATTCATGATTTTGGAGTGAGGGTTAGACTAGACAACCTCTATGATCCCTTCCAACTCTAAAATCCTATGATTCTAACTGCTGGAATGGATTTTCCCACTTAGGAGTGGCCTTGAGTAAAACTGTGAAGTAAGCAGAGTTTATCACTGAGGATCTTATTCATTACCCTCCCTCCACAATCCTTTTTTTCTTTTGACAGCCCCTTTCTCTCCTTGGCTTTACAATTAGAAAAGACTTAGGAGATCATCTAGCCCAAGTCCCTCAAAAACTGAGGACTAAAGCTACATAAGGATCCCTGACTTAATTTCCCAATGGCTAGGTAGCAACCCATACTCTGGACCTTGCTCAGTCCATTTCCTTTGAACCAAACATGACCTGTCTCATTCTCTCCAGGCCTTGTTAAATGACTGATTGACTAATATGATAAACTAATATAAAATAAGAAGGCATCAGTGGCTAATAATGGATTAATACATCTCTCTTCCCAGATAGCATCTGTGTTATAATGGGGCCTTCAATGCCTAAACAAGTAAATAATACTACTGACTAGCCATATAACCTTGGTCACCAAGCCTCTTAGTTTTTTTATGTACAGTTTTTTTTATGTACAAAAAACCCAAAGAGGTAAGCTCTCTTGCAACTCTAAATCTTATGATTTAATGAATAAATAAATGATCCCTAAAATTCCTTCCAGTTCTAACATTCTGTGATTTTATAGGAATTTCCAGCCTTAGGATATGACCAGAAGACAAGATGTTTTGAAACAATACTCATTCCAGTCACACCACACTAGTCTATCTTTGGTAGGTCTGGTTCCAGACTGGAATGGAAAGTGTCACTAATGCCAAAAGGGCCTGTAAGATTTTAAGAGGCCTACAAACCCATCCCTTCCCATTGCTGCTTACCTGTTGGTAATTATAGACATCATAAACCCCAGGAGGGATGGGTACACGGGCACTGGCAAAGATTCGTTTACTTCCGGACTTGGTACTATAGAGCTGGGCCACTTCAGGCTCTGGGCCTAGAATAGGCACATTTAACATGTCAGCCACAGCTAAATCATCTTTGTGGATGAGCCCGCCAACAATGTATGCTTCCTTTCCTTGGATGAGGTTTTTTATTCTTTTGATTGTCTGGGGACTGTACTTGAGATGAGTGGTCAGGCACATATGATGTCCCTGTGGAAAGATAACATTATTCTTGTTAAAAGGTGTTCTTTCCCATTCCATGCCCCTAATTTATAATGTTGCACACAATAAATACATTATTAATAGCAGGCTGGGTTATGACCTATCCTGTAGTTTAGCAGTTTAAATTGATAAAAGCTGTTGGGGTGAGGCTCCATAATCGTTCACATCTTTAGTGTGTTGGGAATGGGCTCACTGGGAATAGAACTAATTACTACACATCTGTATTTATTTGATCCACGTGGAATTATCCTTCTGTCAGTTGGAAAAAAGGCTGGCGGCCTTTAGATAATAGTGATTCATCTCAGCAACACTTCTGGCATGGTTTAACACTAAAGTGCCTGGAAAATCAATACAAAAAAATGAAGAAAAAAGCCCAATAGGAGAGAATATATTTCACCATACTGTGTACAAAATGCAGCACTTTTTAAATGGTTTTTCAGGAAGAAGGCACTTGGAGTGTCCCCATCCCCACCCTCTCCCCCTCATCCACTAGAGAGCCCAATTTCATGGAGTATGCTTTTTTGCTATAGTTATCATGGATCAAGCCTATTTTTCTGCAGATGATTTGAGGAGGAAAAACAACCTGGATTTTCCAACAAGCATCAAATTCATTTTCAAATGGAAAACTCCTTTTTGTATTTGTTTTTGACAATGGGACATATGATTTTAGCAATTCATATGACTGCCTCATCTCATAAGATCCCAGGTAACTATATTTCATATCCCCTAGAACAGGGGTTCTTAACTGGCATCCACGGATGATTCTTTGTTGGGTCATGGACAGATTTCAGGGGGTCTATGAACTTAGATGGGAAAATTTACAATTTCATTTCCACCTGCCCCAATAATCTCCAACTGGAATTGAATGTTTCTTTCAATTATTTAAAAACATTATTCTGGGCAGAGGGCCAAAGCCTTACTAGACCGCCAGAGGAGTCCCTGACTATCTTCCTAGTGGGTGAGAGAAGGGAATAAACCTTTATATAGTGCCTACTATTTGCCAGGCACTATGCTAAGTGTTTTACAGATGTTATCTTATTTGATCCTCACAAGAACCCTGAGAGGCAGATGCTATTAATCTATAGATTTTAGAGTTGAGGAAATTGAGGCAAATAGAGGTTAAGTGAATTGCTTAGGGTCACATGGCTAGTAAGTATATAAGGCTGGATTTGAACTTGGGTCTTCCTGATTCTAGACCTAGACATGGCCTGTACCCTGTACTTGATACTTGTCATATGAATAATATAATGCACAGAATCCATGGAATCTTGGAATCATACAAATACTATAACATATAGAATCATGGAATCCTAAAGCTAGAATGGGTCTCATAGAACCTCCATTGGGACAGCAACATAGTATGTAGATGGGTTCAGATTCTAAGGACCTGGATTCGAATCCTTTTTCTTCCAGAATGTGTGACCTCAGGCAAGTTATCTAACTTCTTAGAACCTTGTATTTAGATGAGAGAATTGGATTAGATGACCTCTTAGGTCACTCAGAGGCTTAAATAGATGGATGACTCCAGTAGCTTATCTTTCAATCATCTCATTGAGACTATTCTATTTGTCTATTCTATTTCTAACCCAATCCTAGGAAGCATATCAGCAAGCATCTACAATAGATAAGGAACCAAGGTAGGCTTTGGAGATGTAAGGACAAAGAAAAAAAAAAAAAAGAAAGAAAGAAATCCTTTTCATAGCTCTATAAAGGATCTTGAAGATAATCTGTTCTGGATTCTGAATTATACAAATGAGAAACTCTAGGGCTAGAGTGGTAGAAGGACTTGTTCAAGTTCATAAAGCCAGTCCAGGACAGAAACAAGACTAGAACCTTGATCTCTTGACCACCAGTGGAGGTCTCATTTTATTATCCCATCCTAGCTCCTAGAGAAAGAAAATGTGAAGGAATGGAGAGTAATGCCATATGGGGATCACCAGCTGTGTACCATTTTGTGAAATGGGAATAGTGACAGCACCTTCCCTCTAAGATTGTTATGAGGATGTTGTTTAGTTATTTCAGTTACTGGAGTGGTTTGCTATTTCTTTCTCCAGCTCATTTTACAGATGAGGAAACTGAGGGAAACAAGGTTAAGTGACTTTCCTAGGGTCATGCAGCTAGTAAGTGTCTGAGGCTGGATTTGAACTCTGGTCTTCCTGGCTCTGGGCCTGGTGCTCTATCTACTCTACCACCTAACTGCATGTTACAAGCCTAACATGAAATAATATTTGCAAAGGGCTTTGCAAACCTTAAAGCACTATATAAATGCTAAATTTAAAAAAAAATGTATTTCTGAGAAAGCAGTCTTAGGAAACCCTACTGGTTTCTTAATATTGGTTTTTTTCTTTCTTTTATTTCCTCAATAGTGGGAGTGGGGAAGAGGAAAGGGTAGGAGAGAATGAAAATCATTTTTTGTTAATTGAAAATAAAATTTAATTTAAAAATGAAATCTTATTGTTTCACTTGATGATGTCTGTAATGAACTAAATGCTACTTCTGGATAATTTGGGTTTTTTAAAAATCTGATTGACTTTATTTTAAATATTCCCATTTTATGGGTTGCTTCCCTTCCTTTACAATCTATCTTAATACATCAAAGTAGATGAATCAAAGACAACTTGAGACCCATGATTTGTAGACACAGATACTTGGTTTCTCCAGGATGGCCCCAGAAATTTTCTAAATGTAGCAGTTTACCAATACTGCTTTAACTTTGTAAAATTATCAGTCTCCCCATTTTATCAATAGAAAAATTGAAAGTCTAGAGCAGTGATCTCAAACTCAAATAGAAATGGGACCACCAAACTATACATAAGGATCCCTGACGACCACACATTAACTTAGAAAAACACATATTAATATTATCTATGTTTTCTTGTATTTTTATTCATTTTGTTAAATATTTTGCAATTACATTTTAATTTGTTTTGGGCTGCCCTTGGGAGTTTTGTGGGCCGCATGTGGCCCAAGGGCCATGTGTTAGATACTTCTGGTCTAGAGTGTTTGAGGGAGATGATCCAATAACTGGCAAAAGGAAGAACAGAATTCAATGTTCAATTCTTTCCCTTTAAAGTTTTGTATTTTATGCATCTCAAACTACCTTTCTGTATTGAAATCATCTCTTTTTTTTCTGGATCTCCTGAGAACTTTGTCTTTCTCCTGTGGTACTTTATACATTCTAGCTGGAATTCTGTTTATGGACATAATGTATATTTTCTCACTAGATAAGGTGTTTAAAGGTAGGCATCTTATGTTTTTATTCATCTACCTTTACTATAATAGGATAGCTAGATGGTGCAGTGGATAAAGCACTGGACCTGGAATCAGGAAGACTTAACTTCCTGAGTTCAAATCTGGCCTCAGATGCTTACTAGCTATGTGACTTTGGGCAAGTCACTTAACCCTGTTTGCCTTGGTTTCTTCATCTGTAAAATGAGCTGGAGAAGGAAATGGCAAAGCACTCCAGTATCTTTGCCAAGAAAACTGCAAATGGGGTCATGGAGAATTGGACACAATTGAAAAAAGATGAAACAAACAAACAAAATATCCCATAATACCTAGCCCAGTGATTGCTTATTGAATGAATGAACAAAAAGTAGAGTATATAGACTCTACTCCTGAACCTCTGTCAGGGTAATAACTGAGACATAACTTGGGATTGCCAAAAGGTCTTTTCTGGAAATTTAGAGACAAATTGTGCTCTCGGGTCTATCAAATGGACTAATATGAATGTCAAAAACCTAGAACACCTTTAATCGTTTCCATCAACATTAGGGTGATATACAAGATGTTCATCACTGCTTTTTTTTTTCACAAGTTGGGTATAAGTTAATAACTTACTTATTACTTCCTTAAAACATTAATGGCTCAAAAAATATTGACATGTACACTTTTCCATTATAGATTCAAGCTTTGTTCTACCACTTGGGCAGGCTTAGAAAAAACATTTTGGCATTTCCCCCCCTCAATGGTTTATCTTTTTTTAAATAGTATTTTATTTTGCCACTTAAAAAAAGGGTACCTCTTGTAGAAAAACTGGAACACTAATGCATTGTTGGTGGAGCTGCGAACTGATCCAGCCATTCTGGAGAGCAGTTTGGAACTATGCCCAAAGGGCTATAAATAATTGCATACCCTTTGACCTAAGCAATACCACTTCTAGGGCTATATCCCAAAGAACTCAGAGAAGTGGAAAGAGGACCCGTATGTACAAAAATATTTATAGCAGCTCTTTTTGTGTTGGCAAAAAATTGGAAAACAAGGGGATGCCCATCAATTGGGGAATGGCTAAACAAGTTGTGGTATATGAATATAATGGAATACTACTGTGCTATAATAAACGAGGAGCAGACGGACTTCATAATAACTTGGAGAGACTTATATAAACTGATGCTGAGCAAGAAGAGCAGAACCAGGAGAAATTTGTACACAATCACAGACACAACATATGTGTGATGACTAACTTCAATAGATTGGGCTCCTCTCAGCAATATAAAGTTATAAGATATCTCCAAAAGATTCGTGACTGAAAGAGATAGCCACATCCAGAGAAAGAGATGCAGAGTCTGAATGCAGATTGAAACAAACTACTTGCTCTGTTTCTTTTTCTTGTTTTGTTTTGTTTCCTCTTTCCCGCTGATCATTCCATCAGTTATGATCCTTCTTTACAACCTGACAAATGATTAATGGGGGAAGGTATTTGTAGATCCTGTATCTGAGTGCACGCTGCCATAATGGGGGCGGGGGAGGAAGAGGGAGGGGGAGAAAACCTGGAACTCAAAGGACTGTGGAACTGAATAATATAAACTAAAAGTAAATAAACCAGTGTAATTTTTTAAAAAAAATTTTAAGGCTCCTCAAGCTATTGAAAATCTGCATTGTGACAATTGCATGTCTCTATTTAGAAGGTTATGATCTCTTTCAAAAAAAAGTTGCTTGCATGTAAATAGATTAATTGCTCAAATAATCTGAATTGGAATAGGAATAGGAAAAAAGGCTGGAACTGTGATTTCCTCAGTAGAGAGGAAACTTGATCCACTGATACAAGTTAGTATCTTCTCTGTAACTTAGAGTCTTAGCTACCTAGAGCCCTTGGAGGTTAAATGACTTGCACAAGGTCATAGAGCCAGTATGTGTCAGAGTAGGATTTGAATGCAGGCATTCTTGACCTTGATGCCAGCTCTGTATCCACTATGCCATGCAATGAAGGGTCAGATATTTATAACAAATGATCATCTGCAATGTTTCCATTCAAAACAAGGTAGATGCAAAATATAAGTACAATTCAGTTGCACCAGTGAGGATGACCCAGGTATGTCAAAGTGTCCATTGCTCAAGCTCACTAGCTAGGCAGAGGTCAAAAATAAAGCTTACAGCATAAAATTCCTTAGGTAAAACATAGAATCCAACAAAGCTGAAGCTAAAAGGGACTTTTTGAAATTACCTACAGTAGTCTCTAGATATTTATAAATGAAGAATGAGTTTCCTTTCAGTGAAGTGACTAAACCACGGTAACTCAGTGAATTAATGGCAGAACTAAAGCCAGAACCTAGGTTTGATTCAATTCAACCAACATTTATCAAGCACTTACTACCTGCTAGGCACTGTGCTGGGAATACAAAGATAAAATGAAACAGTTCCTACCCTCAATAATCTTCCATTCTATCAGTGGGAAAAATATACACCCACTCAGGTCTATACAAAATATACACAGAAAGATTTTCAGAGAGGGCATCCATCAAAACTTTAGGGTAGTTTGTGAATAACAGTTCTAGAGGAAGGGTAGAAGGGTAGGGAAGAGTGGAGATGTATATGGAGGGATCTGGATGTGTGTGAGCAGTTACTGTTAGGGAGTGGTGGTCAGCCATGGGAGCTTTGGACTAGGTAGCCCACAACTCAGAATCACAGGGATTCTAAATGTAGTCACGGGGCAGTATATTATCCTTTCCTTCAAATGTAGCAAAGGAAATTTTGGGTTGATTACCAATCCCTGAGACAGAAGTGAAGGAGGTGAAGATGGGTATAGACAGAATCTTCTGATTCTTGGCCAATGATTTTCTTCCATGACATCTTACTCCGTATTTACAATTGGGCAAAAGGGGGAGGGCTCATAAAGACACTGAACCCATGATTTAATTGACATAAGGAACTATTGCTATGGAAACATCTCCTATCAATACAGAATGGAAATTCATCTATAATTTATTGTCTTCTAAGACAGTTTCCTGGGGCCACTGAAGAATTAGGTGACTTTCCCTTACTCTTACTGAGCATAGTTAGTATGCTCAGAAGTAGGTCTTAAATCTACATCATCTAACTCTATATCTAACCCTCTCTCTATTGTACTTCCATGGGTTGGTACTCCAGTCCAGGCTTCTCTCAGGAGGCTTCATTCTAACACCATGTTTCACCATAGCATTGCCACAGACCTCCATTACTACCTAGAACCCTGGCCAGAACCTTGATACTACCAACAAAGCAGCTGATCCAATACTCACTCCTTCCTTTTCCATTAGCTTTCCATTATCATCAAGTGGTCAGGATGGTGGAAACCACCACTCACATCAAGGCTCCTATCATAGCATCTACTCATCCATCCCCTTTCTATCATCCCTAACAGTTCCCTTTCCCTCAGCAGAATATGAGCTTCTTGAGGGCAGGAAATGTATAATTTTTAATCATTGTATCTTTCAGCACTCAGCTTAGTACCTGGCACATAATAGGTGCTCAATAAATATTGTTGCCTTTGATTTATTAAATTGAATTAACTGAACTACTAGAAATAGGCATTGAAGCATTGATGAGTATAAAATTCTCTTCCCTAACTCAGAACTCAGATAAGTCCCAAATTCCTACCATGACCAAACATAGATTTAACCTGATAGCATAAGATAATAACTGAATAGTAATGACTGAGAAGTCCCCAAGAATACAAGAAAGGGCTGGTCACATCCTTGACTTTGTTCTTGCCTTCTCCCCCTACCTACCACTCCTGTCTCCTGCCCAGATCAAGACAGAGAATTTTGTGGGGTATCAGATATACACAGGGGCCTGAATCTGAAAGGTACATGCATCTTGTTAAAATATTGTGTATAGGGGGAAAATGATTCTATTAGTGGACAGAGCATCAGCTTTCACAGAATGGACTTGCAGAAGCAAGTGACTTCATGGGGAAGAGACCATTAAGAAAGAAATTCAAGATCTTTAAAGAAAAAAAACATTATGAAAAAAATTTACACAATTCCTGCTGGACTTATGATCTAAAGACTTAGACTCAAACACTTAGTGGCAGTACATCTCTGGAAAACCCAGTTAATCTCTCTGAGCCTCAATTTCCTTATATATAAAACAGAGATAATAATGCTTACACCACCCTACCTTCACAGGATTATTTTTTTTTAACTTTTGTTTATTTTTAGTTTACATCATTCATTTCCATGAGATTTTGATTTACAAATTTTCTCCCCATCTTTCTCGTACCCACCACCCCAAAACAGCGATCCCTTTGTATACCCCCTCTCCCAATCAGTTCTCTCCTATATTCTCCCCTATAACCCCTCTGACTTTCTAGTAGGGTGAGATGAATCTCCCTACCCCAGTACCTGTATATTTCCCTCCTACCTATTCCACCCCACACTAGTTCTATTTTCTACTTTGTTCCTGTTCCTTTACAAATGTGTATGCTTCTAACAACTCTCCCCCCCAACTGCCCTCCCCTCCATCCTCCCCCCTCTTATCCCCTTCCCCCTACTCTACTGTAGGCCAAGATACCCAATTTAGAATGTATGTCATTCCTTCCCTAAGCCAACTTCAATGAGAGTAAGGTTGACCCACTTCCTTTTGCCTTCCTGTTCTTCCCCGCCATTGTAATAGTTATTCCTTGCCTTTTCTATATGAGAGGATTAACCCCATTCTATCTCTCCCTGTCTCCTCTCATATTATTCCTCTCCCACCTCTCAATTTCACCTTTTAAAATATTATCCCATCCTATTCAATTGATCCTGTGCCCTCTGTCTATGTACACATATATACA
>CM053589.1:89795479-89829546 GCA_028646515.1 Pseudochirops corinnae
TTAATTTCTTCAGTCAGGTTGTTGATTCTCTTTTCATGATTTTCTTGCATCATTCTCATTTCTCTTCCCAATTTTTCCTCCACTTTTCTTATTTGGTTTTCAAAATCCTTCTTAAGCTGCTCTATGGCTTGTAACCAGTCTACATTTTTCTTGGAAGCTTTTGGTGTGAGAGTTCTGACTGTGTTGTCTTCCTCTCGTTCCATGCTTTGATTCTTTTTGTCCCTGAAAAAGGGATCTAAAGTTGCATTGCTGGGTTTGCTTTGCTTTCTTTGCCTGCTCATGTTGCCAGTCAATTACTTGACTTTTAGGTTCAGTAGAATTCTGCTTTCAGAGGGGAGAGCTCTGTCCCAAATCACTGGGGTTTTCACAGCTGCCAGAAATGTTAGGAGGCCACCATTTCTGTAGCCCCTACCAGCTTTGGCTACTGAAAATGCACCTCAGGACCACCACCCAAGACCATGATCCAATCCGATCCAGGCAGTTCAAGACAGGAGCACTTAGCCTCTGAATGATTGCTTGGCCCCCCTGAAATTTGCAGACTGTGAGCTCTGAAGCAGCCACATGGAGGTGGCTGCAGGGCCTCCACTTCAACCACTTCTAGTCCTGGGGCAATTGGCCAGATCTTCTCCCCCAAATTTATCCGCATTCCACTGACCTTTCACTTAGTCCTTTCTTATGGGTTGGTAATTCTGGAAAACGCCACAGCTGCCGGTGATTCATACTCCAACCATGGCTTGTTCTGGTGGTCTTAGGGCTCCAGCTGCGGGTTCATGTGGTGCTGGTCTGGGCTCCCAGTGCGCTGAGATGAACCCCTTCCTGTCTGCCTGCCAGGCTGCCTTCAGTGGGAGCTTAGTTACTCTGTCATTTTGTGAATTCTGGAGCTTTAAAATTTGTTTAGAGTCACATTTTATAGGTATTTGAGGTGGTTATGGGGAGAGCAGCAAGCCTTGCTGCTTCTACACCGCTCGCTCCCCTCACAGGATTATTGCATAGAAAACATTTTGTAAACTTTAAGACACTACAGACCAATAAACTTATATTGTCATTATTTCTTTTACATGGAGAATTTGTTGGAGGAATATTTGGAAAACAAAATCTTGAGAAATTTCCTGAGTACTCTCAAAACTGCTCTCCCTTATTCCAGTTGGGTGACACAGTGGGTAGAATACTAGACCTGGAGTCAGGCACAAATGAGTGCAAAAAAAGGTTTAGAACTCTGTGTAGGCCTAGAAAAGTCATTTAATCACTGTCTGCCACAGTTTTTTCATCTGTAAAATGGTGATAATAAATAGCACCTACCTTATAGGATTGTATTGAGGATCAAATGAAATAGCCTTCGTAAAGCACTTTGTAAACTTTGAAGTGCTATATAATTGCTAGGTATCATCATCATCACCATCATCATTGACATCATCATCATTGTCATTATCATCATTGTCATCATTGTCATCATCATCATCGTTGTCATCGTCATCATCATCCTCATCCTCATCACTGACAAAATTATCATCATCATTGTCATTATCATCATTGTCGTCATTGTCGTCATCATCATCTTCATCCTCATCCTCATCATTGACATCATCATCATCATTGTCATACTCCTCCTCCTCCTCCTCATCATCATCATAGTTCCTGCCTTCTTTTCAGAGGATCTTGTTCAGAATCACTCTAAATTGATCCAGCCAGATTTAAAACAACTTCTTAGCAACCATAAATTATAGGAAAATCTCAATAATCACTTGAGTAGGTAAGTGGCACAATAGATAAAGTGCTTGGTCCAGAGTCAGGAAGATCCGTCATCTTGAGTTTAAATCTGGCCTCAGATCCTTCCTACCTGTGTGACTATAACAAATCACCTAACTGTTTACCTCAGTTCGCTCATCTGTAAATTGAGCTGGAGGAGGAAATAGTAAACCACTCCAGTATCTTTGTGAAGAAAACCCCAAATAGTGTCATGAAGCTGGATGTGATTAAATGACTGAACAACAATACAAAAAAACATTCATCATTCTAAATAAGAATATGATTTGTCAGGCTAAATCCTGCTGAAAAAGTTCATCCCTAGTGGAGTCCAAAGAGCACTAGACTGGGAGCCTGAGTTTTTCGACCAATGGCGCCATTATGTAAACTTACTTGTGTTTTTGTTTCACCATCTATAAAATGAGGTAAGTGGATGAAGTTCTTGCTAACTCTAGATTTTCAATGATTTTAAGTGGCTCTTGTTTTTGATTCATACTCCTGCCCTGTTCTTATAAATCTATCTAGTCAGGTTGTCAAAAGTAGGCAATGGGCTACCGATAGGCTGGTCTGGGCTACCTCAACTAAGTCTATAAAGCTAAACTGGGATATTTATTTCCCAGACCCTAACTAGCAGTCTAATCAGTAAAGCTGTTAAAGTTGCAATAATATTTCACTGATGTGTACCCAAGCGTTACAAGTTATAAAATTTCCAATTTAATTTTACTGCATCCCTGAAGCTGTAGTAATTAGAAGACAAACTCACAGGGAAGAAGTTTATAGCTTCAGGGAAGAGAATTCTGAACCTGTCCTTCAGGTCACTTATATCCTCAGGGTTTCCAGTTATGACAGCTGACTGTAGACCCAGGAACTTATTATAATACTTCACTAATTCATCAGGCAGTGAAAGGGGGGAGACATAGATGACTTCCACATTGGCATCTAAAAACAATAGGTATAGTGTTAATTATTGGGAAAAAAGGTTAACAGCATTCTGAACCCTGGCATCTGACTGTCTCAAAGTAGTTTAAAATAAAGAACACTTCTGAAAGCTAGGCAGAAGTTAATTTAGATTGGTTTCCTTCAACTCTTACCAACTTAACAGACTTTCAGGTGTTTTAACATTTCTCTGAGTATGCAATGAATAATAATAATAGTCATAAAAGTAAAAATGGTTATTCCTGCAGGAGGAGAGATGTAAAGGACCACACAGCTACATATTCCAACAGCATGCAGGGATTTTGTTTCCAAGTCCCAGACACATCAATGAGAATTACACATTACTTTAAGAATGTAGCCTATTAACTTCAGTACATTATAAAACTGAGCTGTTAACTTTGGAAAGCTGATGAAATGGTAATTCCTTTTTTTTTCTGGACTTGACAAGACCAATGCACATCAATGTCCTTTCCAAATAAATAGATAAACCATTGGACGATTCCAATCACAGAGATTATTCCAAGGATCCAATCATCTCCCTGCTTTATACCATCCAACAGGGCATGCGACTTAAATGATACAGCTAATGCTTCTTGGTTTATAAGATACTTTGCCTTAATTTGAATAATCTCATATTTTCCCCTACCAAACTGGTTAAAATTCTCATGTTGTGAGATACTTGGTACGGAGTGAGAAATGATAATTAAACATTCTATCCAATGTGATGTTGAAAAACTCTTTGAGATTTCTCACTGCGTGTTACAGCTGTCTGTAAGCCATGTAGTAATAGCTGTGAATCAGCTAACCAGGTACTTACCAGTCAATGGAGTTAGAATATTTTCTTAATAAAAACTGGGTCAGAGAAGGAAATGGACACACTGAAATGCACTGGCCAGTTGAAAGCCCCATATCCTATGTGAACTACCCTCTGACTATTCCAACCCTCATTGATCTCTCTCTCCAATATGAACTTTTATGATATATGTATATATGTGTAGACATATACACACATACATAAACATTTATATGTATATGCATATGTGCATGTATATACACACATATATGTTATATGATATGTTAACTTAGTCTTCTAGTAACAACAGAAGCTCCTTGTGAGCAAGCCCTATGTTTTTACATGTCTTCTTATCCCCCACAATGTCCAGCACAAGGGTAGGCATATTATGGGTATTTCAAAATATCTGTTGATTAATTAAAGCTGGGGAGAGTAGAAGAAAACTGGAATATAGAAAGTCTCCCACGTTTAAAGGGATACTCATTGAGAAATCTTGTACAATTCTAGAACAAGATTTTCATATTAATTTCAAAAAAAAAGAAACATAAAAAAGAAGACTAAATCACTTATATAGGTCTCCAGTGGTTTAATGATCAGCCTAGCAACTTTGTGTTCTGTATTTTCACGAACACTAACATCTTATCAATGGCACTGGCAATGGCAATCTAATGTGCCATAATGTTCGAAAGCCCTCAAATACAAAAGAATAGGAAGCAATTAAAATGCAGGAGAAATTCAAAGAGAAGAAAAACACATGTGAATACATGAACTTTTTTTTTTAATGAAAGAGTTTCCAGAATGAAACTAATGTGAATGATTTTCACTTTCTTTCCTTCTAGAAACGCAATTCAAGTTACACACCCACATGGCATCCATTCAGGCTGACCATAATGCTACAAAAGTTCAAAATTCATTGCCAGGTAATTTTGGAAAGTAATTAAGATGGAGATAATAGTTTCTTTGCTAGTCAATATTCAATATCACTTTCACTCAGTCTCTCATTTATTAACCCTTCCCAGAATTGAAAGCTTTAACTATTGAGGTTTTTAATAGCCATCAGCTGACCTCCACCAGCCAATATTGGAATGACAAGTATTATCTACATTTATAGAATTCTCTTAGTGCCCTTCCTGCCCCTCCACCCAACTCAGATAAGCTAAATAACTGCAAAGAGATAGATGTTTTCAAACTGGGGAGTCATGAAGAAAGTGATCTTTACCAGATTATCTGGTGTCTCTTTTTCCCCATCTTATTTTATATGAGCAAATACTTTTTTCTTTTGATCTTCTTTCCCTGAACATCTACGCACTCCTCCTGCAGAGGATGAATGGTAAGCAATAATGCTATTTCAATGTGATGGTCTAGCAAGAAAAGGCTTCAGTCAACTCTGTATTCTCTCAAAGATTACTCATAGCTGGAATAAGCTCCATGGGAGTCAAGGTCTCTTAAGATGAAAACCTAACATCCCTTTTACATAATTAGTGTTCAAAGAAAATCTTTTATAAAATGTTCTGTAGTAGTGATTCAAACTATGTTGAGAGGTGGGGCAGCTAGGTGGTAGAGTGGGTAAAGCACCTGGCCTGGAGTCAGGAAAATCTTCCTAAGTTCAAATCTGGTCTCAAACACTTCCTAGTCGTGTGATTCTGGGCAAGTCACTTCTCCCTATTTGCCTCAGTTTCCTCATCTGTAAAATGAGCTGAAGAAAGAAATAGCAGATCACTCATGTATCTTTGCTTAGAAAACCCCACTTGGGGTCGTGAAGAATCGGACATGACTGAACAACATGAGAAGGACAGAAAAGGTTAATATTTGGGCTTCATGGGCTGTAACAAGCCATTAAAAAAATCAAATAAATTAAACCAAAATCTGTCCTCTATGCATTTGAGTAGCTTCCACCTAGTCAGATTTTTAGTTCCAGTAGCTCAGAACTAACAAATCAATCTTAAAGTCTTTAAAATTCTGTATTGCAACAAAGCAATATTAGTGCCTAGATAATAGATTAAAGCAATTATACTATTATTTTAGGACACTGTAAATTTCCAGAACAGATATATTTTTGTTACCAAATGGCATTTATGAAATAATAATGATGCTGAAATATACATGAATCATGTAAAGTATGTCATTCCAGGGAGCCGGCTAAGTTGGTCATTGACAAATTAAAATTCTTCATTATTTTGCTTAAAGAAGGACTTTGGAGAAATTATCACACCAACAAAACTAAGGCATTCTTACTTGAGAACAAAGACAAGAAATGGTGCAATTTTTTTCTTTTCAAGGAGTTTTCTGCCTAGACCCAGAATTACCCAGTGTTTCTACCTGACACTTGTACCTCTTATCCTTCATACCTAACTCATAACACTAACTCATTACTCAAAGCTACTTCTTTCCACTAACTATAGACATCTTCCCCACCTTTCCCTCGAAAATTGCTTGTTATTTCTTTTCTTCCAAACTGTGGGATAGAAAGAGTGCAAGGTTTTGAAACTCTGCTTTTACAGACTCATTGTTCAAGCTGAGATTTGCACTGTTGAGCACTTCCTGCTTAGACTCTTTTTCTTACGTACTAATAATTAAAAGGTGATTTTTTTTTAAAGGATCACTTTTATCTGACCCACCTTCTTTAACTGATTATTTTGTGTTGGTATTCACAGTGTTATACTGTAGTACATTACCTTAATCTCCAAGGTAATAGACTGCCATTGACACAAATAGATAATTATGAGCTCATTGCAGGATTCAGAAGAAGAAAAAGCTCCTGCACTAGAGAGAAGAGAAATATTCTCCTAAATCTGGATGAAAATTAATTTAAAGAATAAATAATTGACTTGGAATTTGATTTTGTTTATTTTTGGTTAAAATAAATTTTATCGGAGTTCACCACGAAACCTTCATCTTAAAAATAAAATATGCAATTATTCTTTAAGTAAATTCAACAATCTTGTTCATTTACAGATACATGTTAGAATTAGAATTAACCTTTATGCTGCATTTTTAATTTGCAAAATATTGCACAAACATTCACTAATTCACCAAATGAACATTTTATAAAGTTGTATTCATGTGAAAGCATTTACTGTACCTAGTATGTCACACAGTCTTCCCAGCTGCAAGTTCTGTTGCATATGGAAATCAATGGCACTTTCCCGAACAGATTTGGCAAATCCTAAAACATCACAAAGAAAGTGTAAAAATCTGAGAAGAGGTAGATACCAAAGCATTTACAAAGATTGCAAGAAATTCATTGAGTCACAATACATGTTTTCAGGAAAGTTATTTGTTTTCGTGTGAGACATTGTACAGAAATGATGCAACCCTAAGAATGAGGTTCTTGTTCCCTGGAAAATTAAGCATTGTTTTGAAATTTGTACCAAGGAGCTGACTCTGTAAACAGAAAAGTTCGCCATTTTTTTTTTGGTCTTTGTTTTTTAAGTAATAGCAATAAAGCTGCCAGGATCTAGAGTCATGAAAACTTAGAGAAAATTTCTGACACTTTAGTCTGAATGCTTAAAATACAATGTGGTATGCACAGACTGAGATTTTAAAAAGTGGATCACTGGGCTTTGAAAAATATGAATGTTCTCTATTACTGCATTT
The DNA here is from genome assembly GCA_028646515.1 of Pseudochirops corinnae. Lineage (NCBI taxonomy): Eukaryota > Metazoa > Chordata > Mammalia > Diprotodontia > Pseudocheiridae > Pseudochirops > Pseudochirops corinnae. Next base: position 89,802,549 of record CM053589.1, read on the forward strand.
TGAAAACCCATCTCAGATTCATTCTGAACTGACAGCCAGATTTCAGATAAACCTCTTGCTGACAGATATGTGGATTTGCTAATACCAAGCAATAAAGAAATATGCTTCTGGACTTAGCTAGAGGAACTCTCGACCTTTGAAAAGCAAAAAGGTGAAAACAGCTACTTTGTCAGGACTAAGGAAAACCCCACTGAGAATAATTTGCTTTAGTTTTCAGTTCCTCCATTCGGTGCTGTTGGAAATAATATAGGAGGAAAAATCCTATGGGTCACAATGGTCCAACTCTCTACCAAAGCTAATAAAAATGACAGAAATGTTTTCTTCTTGCTTTTAGGTGATTCAAAGAACATGGATTAAAAAGCTAACTTAGAAGGCAAAAATACACAAGTAGGCAGAACTACTTCTGTGACTGATTCAATATTTGTGGGCACAACTTTTTGTTATTAAACAGCTTTTCACATTTAGAAGAGACGCTTCAATGCCTCCTTGTGGTTACTGAGTCCAAACACATGTCTCAAATTAAAATACTATAGATCAAATGACTTTATATTACTAAATCTGTAAGGTATATTTCCAAGATCCTTTTTTTTTAATGTAAGGATACCTACAATTCACCTATTATGCTTTTTCAGGTAAAGATGACTATGAGCATTTTCTCCTTACATTTATCAAATTTTTAAGCACAAGACAGAATTTTGAAATTAAGTGAATTTATAATTTGCTGCTCTAGTCTTTGCTTCTATGCCTACAAATTTAAGAAAAGAAAATGGCAGCAGGGGGTAATAGAAAAAACTGAAAGGTTTATTAAAATGTAGAAAAAGACATGACATGTAAAATTGGCAAGGCATATGTTAAAAAGAAAACTGCATTAAAGAGCTCCAAATTCTATCCCCAGATATAGATGAATTGCAGTAATATAACTACTTGGATGTGTCTCCAGACTAAATCTCACAGAATCACAGAATCTGAGATTTGCAATGGATCGCTGAAGCCAGCTAGTCCAGCCTACACAACAAAGGAACTTCCACTATCATATGCCCAAAGAGTAGCCAACTAACATCTGCTTGAAGATTTCAAAGGAAGGTGAATTCACCACCTCTCAAGGGAGCCCATTCTACTTTTAGACAGCTCTAATTGGTAAACAATTTTTCCTGACGTGATTCCTACATTTTGCTTTCTTTAATTTCTGCCTGCAGCTACTTGTTCAGGCTTCTGGGGCCAAGTAGAATGAGTCTGATCCCTCCTCTACAAGAAAGTCCTTCAAATACTTTAAGACAGCCATCATGGCCCCCAAGTCTTCTTTTCTGTATGCTAAACATGCCCAGTTGTTTCAACTACTCTTCTTTTGTCATGAACTCAAGGCCTTTTGCTATCCTGATTGGTCTCATCCTTTTGGATACTCTCCAGCTCATCAGTGTTCAAAAAGATGTTTAGAACTTTGGGTAAGCATCATGGCACAATGAAATGAACATCAACTCTGGGGCCAAAAGACTTGGGTTCAATTCTACTTTTGACACTTTACTGCAATGTAACCTGGAGCAAATCACCTCCCCTTTCCTTGGGCCTCAACTTCTTATCTAAAATGAAAAGGCTGAACTAAATGGTTTTGGGGTTCCTTACAGTTCTAGACTCATAACTATAGGTTAGGCAAGACTTTGTGTATGCGGAGGTGGGGGAAGAAGATGCCAAAAGAACCAAGAATAGCTCAGAATGTGTCTGAAAGCATTCCTTAAATGCAATTTCTTTTAAAAATAAAGATAAAATCAGATTGCTTGCCATTTTGGGAAGGGATGAGGGAGGGAGAAAAAATTGGAGCTCAAAGTCTTATGAAAAATGAATGTTGAAAATTGTCTTTACATGTAACAGGAAAAAATACTATTTGGGGCAAAGTCAAGATGGCGGCATAGAAGCAGGAGAACTCCGCACCAGTATAAGCAGCTCAAACACCAGAGCTAAAAATGGGAATTTTAAAGTTCCCCTCTCCCAAGTACAAGGTCAAGTGAACATGGATTATCTTTCATTTTCATAGGAACAAAGGAAGAAAATTTAAGGGATGTCACTTGTATTTACATGAACTTAATGTTTAATGTAGGAAAAAAAAGAGGGAGCTGTACTCCTTATATACCCTTCCTACCTTTTTTGTAATTTTTAAAAATTTTAAACTTAAATATAAAATGAGAAAAGAAAAAATTTCCATGTGCACAGCAGACAGAGAGGATTCAGTATAAAACAATAAATTTCCATGTCAAAAAAACCCTATATAATAAATACTGCAGTTTTCAAACCTGCCCAACTTTTCTTTGGTTCCTTGTTGGTTTTCTTCTGTTTTCTGCTGTGCATTTTTTACTTTATCTTTCCCCTTCCTTTCCCCACCCCCAAAGAAGGCTACAATTAAATATGAATATATATATGTATATATATATGATATATATATAGATATCTATAAACACATACATATATACCCATATACACTCACATACATATATGTATGACTGTATTATACTTATTTCTACCCGTCATCTGTTTCTTTGAAGGTGGGTAGCATCTTCCTTCACAGGTCCAAGAATTTTCATGTTTTGCTAAATCAACCAGCTCATCATTTCCTATACCACGGCAATATTCCAACTCAATCACAGCCTATCTGAGAGACTATGAAAGTATCCCTGCAGTTTTCTATATTCCTTCTCTTCTTGGCTACATGGGTTTTATTTATACAAGAAAATTTTAATCTAAAATAATTGAAATGGTTACTTTTATACTTTACCTTGTGTATAATATTACAAAATAGCCTTAATATAATTATTATGTTATATTGTATATATTATAATGTAGTTTAACGTCTGATACTGCTGAATCTACTTCCTTTACATCTTCCTGATTTCTTTGACCTTCCTGACCTTTCACTCTTCCAAATGAATTTTGCTATTATTTTTTCTAACTCAATAAAATAGTTTTTTAGTAATTTAATTGGGATGACCTTGAATAAATACATTAGTTAGGTAAAATTGTCATTTAAAAATTATATTGGTTTTACCTACCTATGATCAATAAATATTATTTCAATTATTTAGATCTGAGTTTATTTGTATGCAAAGTGTTTTAGGTTTATGTTCATATAGCTCCTGTGTCTGTTTTGGCAAGCATACACTTAAGTCAAATTATTTTAAATGATCTAAAACAATATCAAATAATATTGCTGACACATAGTGTAGTTTCTCTATTTTTTACTTTTGATTAAATCTATTTTAACTTTAACTTTGAGATCACAACTACTATCCCTGCTTTTTTTCCATAATAAATTCTATTTTGCCCTTTATTTTATCTTTGTATATATACCTCTCATTTTTATAATGTCTCCTGAAAGCAACATATTATTGAATTCAAATTTTTAATGTGCTATCCATTTCCATTTTATGGGTAAATTTGTTCCATTCACATTCTAAGCTACAATTATTTGTTGTGTATTTTCCTCCTTCCTATTTTTCCTCACTATCCTTCTCATCCTATTTATCCTCTCCCTCCTCACCCCTCTGCTTTACTTCTCTACCTGCTACTTTGCCCTCCTATTCCTTAACCTACCCATCCCTCTAAAAGTCCCTCCCTTATCTTCTCCCCCCCCCCTTGCTCTCTTCTTTCTGAACTTAGAAGACTTTTTACACATAGATACACACGTACATACACACATATATACATACTATATATACTTATATATCTCCATATATATATATAGAGAGAGAGATATGCATATAGATATAGATATATTCCTCTTTAACCCATTCCCAATGAGAGTAAGGTTCCAGCGCTACCTGCCCTTCTCCTTACTAGCTTCTTCTGTATCAGTTTTTCCTTTTATGCCTCATTTGTATGAGATAATTACTTCTTCTTATCTCTCCCTACACAGTTTTATTTATTTGTTTAGAATCACACCATGATACTCAGCTCAGCCCAAGCCTTTCTTTCAAACTACCCAAATAATGATGAAAAACATAAGAGTACCGCTAATATTTTCACAAATGTGAAGTAAACAATTTGACCTTATTGAGTATCTTATAATTGGTCTTTAATGTTTACCTTATATTTCTCCTGGGTGTTATATGTCAAAATGTCCCTTAAGTTCTGGGGGTTTTGTCACAAAAACCTTAAAGTCTTTCAGTTCATTAAATGTCCACTTTTTTTCATTCAGGATTATTTTTAACTTTGCTGGGTAAGTTACCTTTGGTTATAAACCCAGCTCTTTTGCTCTTTGGAATATAGTATTTCAAGACCTATAGTCCTTCAACATAGTAGCTACCCTATATCCCTTTTAACCATTTTTTTCAATTGGTACTAAAATTCCAACTGTATTGAGAGGAACAGAGTAAAATTTTCTTCCCCCAATTTCTACTACCCCAAACCAAATCAGATCTTGAAGGGTGAGGTGAATTGAGAGAGGAGGCAAATAATTGGCTGATAGCTGCCTAACGTATCTAGTAACAACATTAGAGCCATATAATTGGCACATCTCTTTTAATGCTGATACATTAAAGAATGCCACAGAGTTTAAATGCAGCATGAAGGCTGAATCCAAATAAAGGAATACAGAGGTTAAAGGGAGATGTGGGAGGAACCAGGCCAACCATACTGAAAATGGAAAGTCTTAGTCAAGGTGATGACACCATGACTGTTTATTCTAAAGACCTCTTGTTTTCCAACTAGAACGCTCAATCCCTTGTGGCAGTCTTGCTTATTTTTGACTACTTAAAATAGAATCCAGTATAATCTGTGAATCATAGTAGGTTACTTTATACTGATCATTATGGGAAGAAAATTATAAGATGCCTGTAATATCATTATTATGGAAAAATTATAAGATACCTATAATGTTAAATTAGGAGATCTTCCTGTAATGTTTGAAAAGGGCCATTCTCTCATCTCTTCAGAGGACTTCAAGGTCATTTTATTTAACATAATCAGCACCCCACCTATCTCCTAACCCAGTAAGACTGAAAAAGAAAGGACACTGCCTGAAGTTTTTTAACAGGCAAATCAATTCTACTTTGTAGAAATGTCACTGTTCATTTCATTTGTATTATTAATGATCACAGATGCACTAAAAAAAACAAAGAAATTTCTTAGTTTAAAATAAACTGCAGGAATCATTAATAAGAAAGTCCTTTTTATATGCCAAAGTATTTACAGCAGCACTTTTTGTGATAGTAAAGAATCAGAAACAACCTATCGACTGGGAAATGACTAAGCAAACTTAGTCTGTGTACATGAGTATATATGGTACTGAATATGCCTGCACTGAAAGACATGATGTATGGTATGACTACTGAGAAGTATGGAAATAACTACATGAACTGATGCAAAGTGAAGTCAAGAGAGCCAAGAAAACACGATAGACAATGACCGTATCAATAGAAATGGAGAGAATAACCACATACAAAAAAAAATCAAAAGTAGATGTTTGCAAAATTATTAAGATTGTGCATAATTCAAACGAAGAGATATGAAAGGACACTCCTAACCCATCCCTTTGTGGAGGTGGAGAGTCCACAGATGTTATATATTGCATGTTTTCAGACATTTTCAATGTATTGATCAGTTGTGCTGATTTTTTTCTCCTTTTTTCTTTTTTGGTCTTTAAAAAGTTTTATTGGAAGGAGAGGGAGGGATCCTAGGGAAAACTCAGATGATATAAAACTCAAAAAAATCAACAAAATTTATTGAAAATAAATAAAATAAACTGTAGGGATGTCATGAAAGGATGTTCATCCTTTCCAAGATCTGGTACCATTATTGTGCATGCAATTATCTTTGCATGGGCAAAGATTTATAAGCAAACAATTAATTGCCTGCAACTGTAACAGAGTCTATAGGGATTAGTTACTTGCTTTTCATTTTGAGGGTTCAAAGAAGACATTGCAGCAACCAATTAGCTGACTGTAGGGGCAATTTTTGGTGAGCATAACTCTAAAAGATGATTGGTTGTAAAATTTTTCATAAGCCAAAAAGAAGTAATAGAGAAGGATGAGACTCAGTAAATGCCTTCTTGAATTTCCCCTTTTTGGGGGGTTAAAGCAAAGAGTAGAATTTTATCTTAATTGTCTCAATCTTGGAAGCAAAAACATTGTATTGAATCTATTTTTTTTTTTTTTGGCAGTGTAGCAGTGTATTTGGGGGGCTTGGCCACTTGACTCCCACTTCCATTCTCTTGAATTGAGCAGGTAAGTCCCTTGAGCACTGAACAAAAGGAATCCTGTTGCTCATGACTGAAATCCATTCAGGCTGTTCCCAGAGGTAAATTGTGCTCAATGTTAAAAAAAAAAGCATTGAATAATCGTAAAAGTATAGGATCATGGCTGCCATGTTATTTAATATAATTTAGTGTGCTCAAATTATTTTATAAAATCTAAATCAAAGGTTATTGAATGAGTATTATTTGATCAAAGGCCAGTTTAGGTTCTGAGTGAAAATACGTAATTAGGCTTTTAAAAATGCGCAATTAAGAAAAAAAAACACAGCTTGTTTTGATCTCATAGATAAATATGTAATTAGCAGCTTTTCCTTTAAAATGGATTTTATGCTTTCCACAGACCGAAAAGACTGTAATAGAGTAGACCTGAAAAATTATTGTGCATTTATTTAAATGGGAAATGTGTTATCTAGGAGAAAATTGGTTTTAAAACCGAATCCAAAGTATTAAGTGAACACATTTGAAATTTCAAGATAGCTTCCCTTTTAAAATTCCAGAAGACAGATTAGATTACTGACCATTGTCCACCAAGTTTTGGCTTTCTAGCTGACTTGGGGGAGGTCAGAATAGCTGAGAGATCACTAAGAGCTCATTTCTTTTCTGCTATGTCCCACTGCTGAGTCAACCAGGTATATCTAGCTAAAGGTGGGGAACATCAAATTCAGAAGTATGTTGTTATTAGCCTGTTCCCATTTTATTTCCTCTTCTTTTGAGCTCTTAAAAAGTAGGAAGAGAGGTCCTTTCTGTTTCTAGCTTTGAATAAAATGAAGACAACAAAAACAACAAACCTCTGCCATGATGCCAGGTCAAGTCCTTATTTGCCAAATTTTGAGGGTTTCCAGGACTGCAATTAGTCGCAGAAGCAGAAAAGACATTTGCACCTTATTCTAAGGGCTCATGTCAGTTAATTGTGCCTGCAATGAGCCACTCTGGATGCAATCAATTACAAGGGCAATTTCTGTGTGAACTAATTTGGTGTGCAAACGGAGGCCCACCAAAATAGAGACCTGAGAGAAACCTGGCTGACATTCATGTCTATCATATTTTACTAAACCATCTTATGTCTGTAGCTTCAGAAGGAAGTCATTTCAGACTTCAGCTACAGATTAAAAAGTCACAGATTATATAAGGATCTGTGGGACTCAAATATGTCTTTAATTTTCATACAGATCAAAACACATTACAGCAGATTGTCTCTCCTTTATAGACACAAGGAAATATTTCTTTAACTAACATGAGATTATGGATTCAGATAGAGTATGAGGAACCTGAGCTATTGCTAATATTTAGAACTTTGTACTTAATTTTAAGGTGTAGTTTAATTATATTTTGCAAAGGACATTTTAATATTAATATTTACTTTTCAAATTTAACATTTTTTTTCATGCTAACTTCCCCCCCCGTTTCTTGCTTCTCACACATCATTTGAAAGTCCTATATATTTTTTTAAAACAACACAGCTATTTTAAAATGTCAAGCTTCAGTTCTGCCATCATAGCTTGCCTAATAAATTAATCTCTTCATAAACCCCCAAGACACAAATAAGGAGCAATTTGGAAACTCAAATTTTTTTTTTTTTTGCAATATTGCTACTTCAAAACCCAACCAAATCAGTTTCTGAAATTTGAACTCTCCAAAGGAAATTAATGTGCTAAGCAAGTATAAAAAAAAAAAATAAATCAAACCCCAAACATTTTGACAGTAGCTCATGTTTCAGAAGAATCATCAGTGCAATTCCGAAATTCCCAAGAAAACATATTCGGTCATTTTGGTACACCTATTTTACCCCTGTGTTGCAGGCAACAGCTTTTAAGTTCCCCAATTCATAAATGTAATTAAATAATTACATTAGTGCTAATTAACATGAAACTGCAGATTATTTAAGCGCAAAAAACACTATTCAACTTCTTAATTATTCTTGTTCACACAGCATTTCCTTTTGCTCAGGCGCCCTAGGTGCAAATAAAGCATCCCATCTGCTCGTAATTAGAACTAAATAATTTCAGAGAATGTAGCTTATCATTTTGACTGCACATTTGATTAAAAACAGTGTACAAGCAATATCCTGGCTTATTGGCGGAACAGCAGCCACACGCACAGGCCCGTGTTCTTCTATCATTAAAGAAGATCGAAAACATTATCTGTTATTTCAGGGGGGAAAAAATACAACTTTTTAGTTCATTTCATACAGATGAAAGCGAATTACAGCAAATCACCTCTCCACTGAATAGCAGCCCCCACATAATGACTTTATTTGCTTAATCCCCAAATTAAACGCCGTTTCAAGCGAGGGCCCTGTGTTATTACTCTCATCATGTTGAGAACATTTTCCTGCCGAGACCAATTTGAATAAAACAAGGGGCCTTCCTTGAACTCAATCAAGGAGCCATAATGTGGTGGGTAATAGAGGTTGCTGATAGATTTGCAGGCAAAAGTGTTATACCTAATGATGGGATATGGATAATAGTCCTCCTGGAGGTCCTGATGCGATTCCAGTTGGCTGCCAGATGCTAAAAATCAAGAAGAGCATTGATCAGTGACAGGAAGCTGTAGTGGATTCATCTAGTCAAACTTCAGCTGTTTTTTCCACTGTACAGTTAAGCCAGGCATAAATTATATTAATTGATTTAATTACATACTTAAAACATCTTCCCCAATTAATTTAATTAGGTGGCTACATGATGCTACTGGCAGGGGAAGATTAGAGGCAGCTCACTTAATTAACAGAATATGAATGAAAAAAAAGAGAAAGCAAACATAAATGAAATTGTGAGCACTAATTAAAAGGCTGTCTGCAAACTTAAATACTTTCTGACAAAGTGGTGACAGCAATGTAGACAAGAGAGGGATTTTTTTTTCCTAGCAAATTAAAGTGCCAGAAGGTATATATAGGGAGAAAAGGTAATGCAGTTAAAAACATTGATTTTCTGACAGACCTATGCCTGGACAAAGTGAAGAGACTTTTTCTGTAGAAAAGTTGCAACAGATTTTGTAGCTGCAAAAGCATTATATTGCTGATGAGGACTAAAATATGATGCTTGAACAAACGGATGGTTAAAATGAGGGGAAGAGGAAGGTGAAGGGAAGAGCAACAGAAACACTTAGTGCAATTGCTCAAGCAAAAGATGTTTAGAAAAGAAAGTCTGCCATAACAGCTGGCAGCCTTGTGCACCTTGGCTCGAAGTCGGAAATTCTCCAGGTGTTTTGCACGTATTTCCTTCAGGAGCTTTTTCATTCGGGCCTTGTAACCAAGCAAAAGCCACTTGATGGCAATCACACCTGCAGCCCACTTCTGTCGCCGGAAAGTAGAATAAGCTTTTCTGGCTTGATAGCATCGCCATGTTGCTTGGATCTTGATAATAGCTTCCTCAATTCCCCCTTGCCCTTTGTACCTCCGGCCTGGCTGATCAACTAACTTGAGGATATAAGTTGGATTCTCTAACGCTGACAGGAGGTCAAATTTAGTAGGTCTAGTATTAAGTTCAAAGTCAGGAAGAAGTGCTACCAAATTTTTCCCTTTTACCTTGACTTCAGGTATTGCATAGTCCTTGAGAAACTTCTCAATGTGTTCCAAGAGAGAAAAAATATTTCCCCAAGATAAACAAAAATGTTCCTTGAAAGCTATGAAGTCTGGAGCATCCCAATCTATTACACCATTGTAAATAAAAAAATCATAATCCATAGGTAATTTCTGAGGTGGCAGAACTGGTACCAATTTGGGAGGCTAAAAAAAAAAAAGAGAACATTAAAACGGATTTAGAGTAATTGTAATCTCATCTAAATGAGTGGTCAAGACACACTAGCACATTATCATTTACCACTCAGCTGTGGGAAGATATGGATCTGAAATGAATTCCTAGTATTGATTTAACATATATATGTCATAATGATAAAGTCTGGCCAGTATATATCATAAAACTCATTACAAGAAGAGGACCTTAGGGTTCACTCAAGGCGATTAACATTTTTATAGAAGTGTGCTAATTGCTCAGGGGAACTATATGAGATCAGATCATATATAAAATAAAGTGTTTGGATAACTTTGATATGGTCAGCTGACTCCATAATCTCAATGATTTACCAGACCTGATTTTACAACAGTGTTAACATTGCTTTCTCATTCATAACATGTCCGCCAACCCTGAAAAAAAAGGTGAAGCTTTTCTCTGTAGAGACACCACAGTCACTTTAAATGTGTCAATCAAGACTGTCTGGGCTTTTCTGAATCCCCAGAAGAAGTAAATATTGTTTCTCCTAAGAAATTTAAATTGGCAAATTTAATATCCATTTTTTTCTATCAATTTCTCTTAATATCAAGAGGTGATTTTCACAGGAGAACAATTTTTTGCATATGTTAGTATTCTTGCAACTTCTACATCTCATGTTTCTTTTTGTCTTCATGCAACCTGGGGTTCACACCTGTAACATTTATATCAGAATTTCTTAACTGATGAAGAGAATTATTACTCAACACTGAATGTGTGTGCATATGAGGGCTGGAACTGATGAGAGCCTGGAATGGTGTGTGTCCTCTCTATGATCTCTCACCAACTACTTCCCTCACACAGAGAAATCATTTTCTCTGACAATGCATCTCTTATGCATATGTACCAGGTTGGATCCCTGGTACAAGTTTTGAGTTTTTACATTCGGTTTTGAGCCTTTCTGGGGTTGCATCCCTGTACCTTCCTTGCATGGTCAGGGCAAGATTCAGTGGCATTTGAAGAAAATGAAATATTCTTTCTGTGCATGAGTCAACCATTAAGTTTCAAACAATAACAAAACAAAATGAATCTACTATGTGATGGAGGATGGTGCAGCTCCTATTATATGTTGGGCCAGGTGGTCAAAGACGACAAGGTCTTGCTTTCTACTTTCTAAGTCAGATGTCTGCTACCAATTCTCATATTTTCCCATGCTTAGGAAATCAATGAACATGCCATTGCTCCTGATATCATATCTGTCCTCATGATGTTAACATTTTTCAGATAAGGAAACCTTCTTTTTCAGTCTATTAAATTCTAAGGTTAAATTACCCTCTGCATTTCAAGGAGATGTCACAAAGTTCCAAATACACAGGGCATTCATTCATTCAATAAATTTTTGCTAAATGCCTTTTATGTATAGCACTGTGCTAGAAACTGCTATGTTATATTATTTTCTTTTTCCTTTAAGGTTCAATAATAAGTGTATGTTCACAAATAAAAAGCTATCAAAGAGAAGAGTGAACAGTTCAATATAGATATTTAACTTTACCCATAAAAATTCTAAACAAATGCTGTATTTGTATACATGTATCATATATATTCTTTAAGTTCCTCTTCTTTTAATTATAAAGTTTTGCTTTCTGGTTCTATGTATTAATTAGTGTGATATTATGGAAAAAGTACTAGAATTGGAAAAAAAGAGATAGGGGTTCAGATTCTCCCTCTGATACTTACTAGCTCTGAAACCACAGGCAAATCACTTTACCTCACTGAGACTCGGTTCTTTCATCTGTAAGACAAGAATGATAATACTTCCAACACCCACTTCAAGGGATTTCTGTTGGAAAACAGACACTTTACTCCCAGCACAGTGCCTGGCACATAGTAGGTGCTTGCTGATTGCTTGACTTTACAAACCTTAAGGCATTATAAATAAATGTGAGTTGCTGTATGCTTATGAAGGCTTCACTTACATGTGAACTGCCACTAACTTTAGGGGCCATAAATCATTTAAGAGAGGCATCCTAAACAGAAGTTAGCACCAGTTAATTTATAGTTGTTTTGAGGAATAAGATTGATAGAAAACTCTTTATAAAAAGATAGTTAACCTTACTGATCATCCACCAGGATGTCAAGAGATTTCAACCTGTCAGGCAGGTTGAGAAAAATTCATTTATCTCACATCAATAAGAGTTACAGAAGCAATTCTTTCTTTAGCCAACATAGACATTGGCAAGAGAGACTTCAGCTCCCAGGAGAAGGCAAGTGGCATGCATTCTGATGGAAAAAGCCTGTGGCTGTACTCAGCTTTGCTTCCAAGATCTGGTGCTGATAAAGATGGAGGTGAGTACTCAGGGAAGAAAAACAATCCTTCATCACAAGAAACCAGATACTCAAAATGATCACAGATGGATAGTGTATACAGTTGGCCAGTTTTCCTGTTTAAATGTTTGGTCCGAACAACAAAATTCTCAAACCTCTCCTAGGCAAGAGGCTACAGATTAGGAAATTGATGTTTCTTATCATTAGGGAGATTCCTACAGAGTTAAGACAGTACTCGATCTATAAAAATGGAACAGACCCAGAAAACTGACATTCTGAAATGAAAGAAATCTTCCAGAAGGGTCCTCATGACGATGATGCCTCCTCAGGGAGTTGACTGGGCACTTCTACACATCCATTTAATGCTTCTTGAGCTTATGGATACTTACATACCTCCTTTTTTGACTGCCAGGAAAGAATAGTCGCAAGGGGTTTTACAAAAATTAACAGTTGCTGTTTTAGAACAAAGGGGCTACACCTACACACCTTCTTGGATGATGCTCCAAGAAAGCCATGCTCTCAAAGGAAAAACACTCTTGGTCACCAGCAAGACCATTCAGGCACTGGAGAACTATGGGTTTTGAGTCAGCTAAAGCATAACTATAGTACATCTGTCACAGAGAATGCTACACTCGGGAGCACTTTAGACGCAGAGCAAGGAAAGACATTCCTCTCAAGAGAAAGGCTTCCCAAATTAAAGCAGTGCATCAGCATTGTGAGATCCATTGAGCAGGTAAAGACAAAACTGCTTTTCAGACAGCTTGGAATAAGAGTCCTGATTAAAGGTCACACTGTGTTTTGGGTTCTAGGTGTGCCTCTGTAATTCTTTCCATGCAATTTGTCACCATGAATGTGGTCTATTATTATGAACACATTGTCTACTGTTGTATGTTTTACGTTGGTAAAGTGGCATAAGGTTTTATTGACCCAGCAGTAGTAAAATATTAACTTGTTTTTCCAGTGTTGGTGATAGTTTTAAATTGAGCCATCTATATTCTCTTGCCTGGTCACCCTTATGCTAAAGGATATACATTTGTGAGATGCTTGGTTGGAGTTAGGTACGCCTTCTGTGGTTACTGAAGTGGAGTTTACTCTGTGTGAAGCTAATTGGCCCATACAGATCTTAAAATATGACCTTGGCCTCATTAGCATGGGCCTCTAGCCAACTGAGTTAACTGGCCCATGTATACTCTCCTTTGTTTCTAAATTACAATCAAAGTCCAAATAACCACCAGAATCTCTGCCACATTTATCATCTTAAACAAATTCAAAAATGGGATAAAAATAAACAAGTGATCTGGCAGCATCACAGCAACTTGGGGAACCACACTTATTATGGTACTTAAAGTACATGGTTTCATCAGTGCATCCTCCTTCTATGAATGCAGACCACACACTCTCTCTTTGTGTCTTGGGAGATAGCCCTTGGGAGTTGCTATGGCTGAAAAATTCATTGCCTTAAGAGTGAGCCTCTGAATTTAGCGAGGCTGACCCTTGGATAACAGCTATACTGGATAATGGCCGTCATTAGATGTTTATTTGGTAGAAGGATCTACCAAAGCTGATTCTCCTCTACCATAGCCTTAAAGAACTCAGGGCCACTCCCATGTCATGATGATTCTTCATTGCAAGAGATTAAGTCAACAATTCAAGTCAACAAGCACTTAGTACCAGCCAGGCACTGTATTAAATGCTGGTGATACAAAGGAAGGCAAAAAAAAAGTCTCTGTGCTGAAGGAATTCTCAGTCTAATGCAATATGCAAGCAAATATGGAAAAATAAGATACATACAAGATAAATTAGAGAGGGAAGGCACTAAAATCAAGGTGGATGAGGCATCTACACTGTACATTAGTAAAGACAATAGTTTGAAGTTTACATCAACACTCAGAGAAATGTTTTTTATTACCCCAGAGATTGCTGCACCTCAATGTCTATTAAAGATCTCCAATGTTGTAACTGTTATTTGGGAAAAAAGAGGCATGTATTAATGTCAAAGACTGCCAGGATTTATATATGTACTGAGAGACTTCAGAAGTATTTGCTAGGGTAGTGGAAGGGGTGGTTTTGAGAGACAACATTCAGAGTTACAGAATTTTAGAGCTGGAAGTTCAGAGTTTCTAAATCTGGCATTTGTGGATAGGTTTCCTGACAGATTTTGGAGGGAGGGAGTCTGAGAACTTGGATGGGGAAAAATTATATCTTTATTTTTACTAACCTCTAATTGAAATTTAGCATCAAATACCAATTTTAAAATTGTGAAGAGGTCAATCCATAGGCTTCACCAGACCGCCAAAGTGGTTCATGACAAAAGAAGTTTAAGAATTCTGGATATAATTTGATCCCCTCATTTTAAAGGTGAGGAAACCGATGCCCAGAAAGGTATTGTGACCTGACCAAGGTCATATAGTTAGCTATAGTTGTATTATATACCATGTGGGGCTAAATATTCCTTTTATACTATTCTAACTCACAAACTTGTCCAAAAAATGGCCCAGAAACTTTTTCATCACTCCAGCCCCTGAACTCATACATTGGGAAGACCCTTCACTCTTGTAGCCATCCCCTCTGATTGAATGGCTACTCCCAGAACCTTTACTTAAGGAGGGCATCCAGGCCAATCATGTCTCATTGCTCTTCAGGCTGCACTCAGAACTCATTTCACCATATTCTCCCCATCCCCCATTTTGTGCAACTGTAATGCTCCTTCTTCCTCCCTCAAAATTTACCTGTATCTCATATTTATCTTATTTTACACTTCTATGAAGGTGTTAATGGAAGAAATGCTATACAGTGGAAAGATTCCTAGAATCTAGGAAACCTGGGTTCTCATCCTACATGAATTACTACTAAGTTGTGTGATCCTGAGCAAATTGTCGCCTCTTTGGTACTCTGTATCCTCACTGGAAGGGATTGATTTACATAAGTGAAAGAGAAATGTTTTGCCCTTTCCAGGAAGAGTTACATTTGAAAAATGGCTTCCTGAAAATAGTAATGCCTCAAACTTCCAAGGCTCACATTTTCAATGATAGCATTTCAGGTTCTGAAGCAGATCCAGAGGGAAAATTTGTTTGCGTATTGTTTCAGGCACCTGATATTATCATACCATGAATATACTGCCTTCTGTCTTGTAAGGAAGACCAAAACTAGGGACAATACCCCAAAGCTGTTGACTATTCTATAATTCTGAGAGCTGAGTATGAAAAAGAAAGGTTTCACAGTCACATGATCCAGAGTTATATAATTAATAATAGTAGATTTTTCATTGGAGACAAAGTATGTACCAAATTGAGTAGAAAGAATGGACTGGCAGTCTAGAAACAATTTTCTAGGGATGATTTGAGAAATGAGACTTTTAACTACCTCAGAGGCCACTGATAAATTCCTTTAAAAGATATTTTTAACTCGATTAGACTCCCATACCCCATAACTGTTTCCCAGAAATAACTACTAATTCTCATGATGCTGTACATTTTACAAGCAGACTTTATTTTACAAGTAAACTGAAAGCATAAGATTGTTGTTGATCAAACAGAAACAAGATATATCTAAAAACAGATGGACTTTGCTGTGCAGTTGTGTCTGACTCTTTGTGACTGTGGATCACAGCACACCAATACCATCATGGGGTTTTCTTGGCAAAGATACTGGAATGATTTGCCATTTCCTTCTTCAGTGGATTAAGGCAGAGGTTAAGTGACTTGTGTATAAGTGTCTGAAATAAGATCTGAACTTAGGTCTTGTGATTCTAGGCCTAGTACTCTATCCAATGAGCCACCCTAGCTGCATCTGATGGGCTTTACTTTCAATCAGATGTGAAATTTTCTTTCCTAGAAACAATTCTCAGTTTGCCAAGGCAATGATTTAAGCTTTTCTGTGATACTTCTATTTCTAAGAGAAAATTATATCACTAAGGACTATTTGGCAAAGTTAAGATTGATGGGTTGAATTTGTCGGACATATATTCAAGAATTCCAATAGGATAAAATGATGGGAAGTCTGGCTCAGTTTCCCCCCCAAAAAGTGAGTGGTTGTGGCAACATACCATTCCAAAGAAAGGTAAATAAAAAAGAAGAAAATTCAAATCCTAGAGGAAGTATTATGTATAGGATCACAGATTTTAGAGCTGTAAGGGTTGTTAGATAGAGGTCATCAAATCCAATAACGACATTTTAAAGGCAAGGAAATTGAAGTCAAGTAAAGTGAAATGACTTGAATAAGATTATATTCCCATGAACTGGTAGACCTGGGGTTTAAAGATCAGTCTCACCATAAATCCAACACTATACCATATCATATCATACTTATAACTAAAGTAAAGCTACCGTCTTATTTGTTTGATTAAGGAGAGATTCGAATACAGTCGGCCAGTTTATTATATAGATCATTAAAAATACTTATAGGAACTCTTAATTTCATGCTTATGTTTTCTTGGGCCAAGTTTTCAAAGGCATCTTTGTATCATATGCTTAGAGCTGGGAGGGATCATAGAGATCATCCAATTCAACCCTCTCAAATTACAGATGAAGAAATAATAATAATATCTAATGTTATTGAACATTTACTATGTGTCAGGCAACGTGCTAGGTGTTTTACAATTTTTATGTTTCAGTTGATCCTCACAAAAACCCTGGGAAGTAGTGGGTTTTTTTACAGATGAAGAAACTGAGGCAGACAGATATTAAGTGATTTGTTCAGGGTCACACAGCTAGTGAAGGTCCAAGATTATATTTGAACTCAGTTTTTTCTGATTCCAGCCCTGGTGCTCCATCCGCTGTGCCACCTAGCTGCCTGATGGGCTGATGTCCAGAAAAGTGACGTGATTTGGCTAAGTTCCCTTTCTGTCATTCCAAGCACAAAGTATATTCAAATATGCCATCTGAAAATATGTAGTTTGGGTTTTAGTGTACTAGTTGAATTTTTGACCCTTTAGATCTAGGAATATATGTTCTTTTTAACCCTGTGCTCTTCCAAAAATGATTTTCAAATAAGTTACACACAAACAAATAGACAAAAATAGCAGAAGGTGATCATAGCCCCAAATTGCTATAGCATATGGAGAGTCAGAAGGACTTATTACTCACAGAAAATACATACTGGTGACTCACAGATGGATTCTATGCAGATCATCTCTGGAAAGCTAACCACTCTAGGAATAACTTTAGGTAACTTCTCCAAAGCATGAATTTTTATGTTGAAGTTGGTCATGGGAAAATCTTACACTAGCATTTCTGCACTGAAAGGATCAGAACCATGTTAATGATTTCTCACTACATTTGTTTGTTCTCATTCTTCCAACTCAACAGCAGGTATTCTTGAATCATTCTCAAGTAGTGATTTCAAGAATCTTTTTTGCCACAGGTTTGGAGTAAAAACACTTTTCTGCATGTGGATAGTTTAACTTTATCCCCTAGGCACATAATTAAAATCGGTTATCACATGCTATAACAAATGTGTACTCATACCATAATTTAAAGCAATGTCTCAATGAATAGCAAAAATCTTCACCAATTAATTTTGTTGTAAATTTAAAATGTTTTTACATCATAATATCACATACTTTATCACTTTACATACATTAACTTATTTGAATGTTCCAATAATGAATTATGAAGGCTAGTTGTTATTATCATAATTATACAGATTTAATAAATTGAACTGAAAGTTCAAGATATTCTTTAGACCCCACTGCTAGCAAATGTCAGAGGCAAGACTTTAACGCAGGCCTTTCCTGACTTTTAATCAAAGATTCTTTCCATTATACCACACTGTCTCATCCACACAAATATTAGAATGACTGATTCGCTTTTGAAAAAGGTTATATGTGAAAAAGCAAAGGTGAAAGGGTAAAGCTTTCCACTGGAAATAACAAGAATAAATATAAGATTTTTAAAAAAACCCACTTTTATCTTTGCCATTTTCCCCCTGTTGTCTGCCTTCCTTTAAGGTTCAATAAGCAAGATGAGAATGAATGATGGGAAAATCTATCTAAAAGAAAAAATCACCCTCACATTTTTTCACTATTCCAATGTCCATCCCTCTATCTCAACTGAGATCTGAACTCTCTTTAACCTTTCGAGAAAAGACAAGAAACGGACCTGGTTTAGTAAGACAGCACAGACCCACACCAGTTTTGAGCTCTTAAAAATGATTCCTATTTACTGATCAGATATGACATAGAATGTTAGAGTTAGAAGCTTTGAAGATCCACTAACCCAACCCACCTCTTCATTTTACACATTAGAGAACTCAGGTCCAAGGAGGTTAAGCCTAAGGTTATACATGATTTTTGAGTAAAAGCTTTCAACTCCCCTAGCTAAATGATGGCCATAGAATTGCCTGAAAAGAGGAAGGGGATTTACACAATGAAGATGTAGATTTACACAATGAAGATGAAGATTATAGAGATAGAAAATGTTTAGCTGGTATGAGGCTTACCCTGAATTTCAGGTGATCATCCAATCTCATTGCTTCTATACCAAAAGGCAACCTGGAGTAAGTATGATTCATATGACCATGGCAATTAGTTAAGTACAGTAAATAGAGTTCTGGACTGGAAGTCAGGAAGATCTGAGTTCAAATCCTGCCTTAGGCACTTGCGTGAACCTGAAAACTTATAACTCTGCCTCAGTTTCCAATCTGTAAAATGGGGATAATAACAGCTCCTATCTCCTAGGATTTTTATGAGACCATGTTTACAAAGCACTTTGCAAATTTTAATATGGTATATAAATGCTATTACTATTGATGGGAAAGGACTTCAAAGGCCGTCTAGTTCAACTCCTTCATTTTATAGGAGAGAAAATTGAGATGCAGGGAAATTGTGACTTGCCCATGGTTATGCAGTTACTGTCAGAGGAAGGATTCAAATCTAGGTCCTCTGACTCCAGAGGTAATACTCTTTCCATGGTACCATGATAGTAGAGAGAGCCCTGGTCTTATATTTAGGAGAACTAGTCTCAAATTCTGGTTCCAATACTTACTAGGACCATGACCTAATCTCTGCTCCTCAGTTATATTATCTGTAAAATGGGATTATTATGACATTTGCATTTATCTTAGCGGCCTATTGTAATCTGCTATACAACTGTAAACTAGTATTATAGTTTGGCTAAAGCTTGGGTGATGGAATTTTCTGAAATAAGAAGAGAAAACCTAAATGTGTGTGCATTATGACAAAAACATGCACTTTACTTAGAAAAAAAGTTTTGCCAATATTTTTAACCAAATGTTTTACCAAGCATTAGGATTTTAGTGTTTCAGTAACAAATGTGACACAGTAGTTAAAATGTAAGCTCCTTGAACGTAAGAACTATTTTACTTTTGTCTTCATATTTATGGCATCTCTCTCAGTGCTAGCACATAACAGAAATTTAATAAATGCTGCTGAATGATTGATTCCTGGGATAGTAAAAGGTTTTATTTTCTTTTTAATAATGATGAACATACCATGACAAAGCTGTTTATGCCCACTATGTTGATAAATTGTTAAGAGCCAACCAAAACCAAGTAATTTGAAATTATAATTGTGGATAATTAGAAGAGTAGGGATTCCATTTTTAGTGCAAAACAAACTCTCTTTAGACATTCTTCTTTTTTATTTTTGTTATTGGGGTTTTTTTTTTGTTTTTGCTTTTTGGAGGGGGGAAGATAGGGCAATGGGGTTAAGTGACTTGCCCAAGGTCACACAGCTAGTGTGTATGTGTATGTGTATGTGTGTGTGTGTGTGTGTGTGTGTGTGTGTGTGTGTGTGTGTGTATGAAGTGTCTGAGGCCATATTTGAACTCAGGTCCTCCTGATTCCAGGACCAGTGCTCTATTCACTGCGCCACCTAGCCACCCCTAGACACTCTTCTTAAGAAATTAAAATAAGTTCTACCTTATGTGTTTCAAAATACCTCTCTCCCTCCCCTGGGTTATTATACTCCAACTCCCACTTATAAGTTGTTAGTAGATTGGGTCTCCATACAGAGAGAATAGCTGCTGCTACCCTCAGCTTCTAAGAGTAACCCTATGGGTAGTTGCTCCTACTTCTGTTGCTGAGCCCCCACCATTGGGCCTCATATTAATAATTAGCTCTTATTAAATACATTTATTCCAATGGCACAACCACAGTCTAAGATCATTGGAATATTAAACTAGAGCTAGAAAGGACCTCAGATGCCATCTAGTTTAAATCTCTCATTTTACAGATGAGGAAACAGAAGCCCAGAGATGTTCAGTGATTTTCCAAAATCACACAGATAGTAAATGTCAGAAGATTCCAACCCATGTCCTCTCACTCAAAAGTTGGTGCTCTTTTCAGTGTACGATGGTAATAACAGAAATTACAAAAATACCTCCCTCTCGTAATTTGGAGTGCACTTTCCAACAAATACATGCAGAAGCCTTTCTCAATCACTCCCCCCACCCACAGAGACTTCCCTGTGAGATAACCTTCCAGGTTCACAGAACGTATCTTCTATGTATCATTTTTTGCCTTTTGTTTCCCACATTAGAATGTAAGGTACCAGACATGAGGGACTTGGTTTTTGCTTTTCTTTGTATACTCATCCCTTAGCATAATACCTAACATGTTGCTACTGTTTAGTTGTTTTTCAGTTGTGTCCAACTCTTAGTGACCCCATTTGTAGTTTTCTTGTCAAAGATCCTAGAGTGGTTTGCCATTTCCTTCTCAAGTTCATTTTACAGATGAGGAAACTGAAGCAGGCAGGGTTAAGTGACTTGTCCAGGGTCACACAGCTGGTAAGTGCTGAGGCATGATTTGAATTCAAGTTTTCCTGACCTCAGCCCCAATACTTTACCCATTCTGCTACCTTGGTCCTACAGGCCATAGCTATGAATGAACCCAGAAGTAAATTTTTAAAGGGTTTGAAATGTCAGCCACAGAGTCTTTCTCTAAAGCTCATACACATTCTTTGTTAGGCCTTCCACCCAAGCCTGACTCAGTTCTTAGCAAAATAACCAACATGCTTATCTGTTTCACTCCCCCACCTCCTTGCTGTCTTTAATAGACAACTAAGATAGGAGGAAGTTAGGGGAAAGCACAAACAATACCAGAAGAAATGAAAGCTGATAAGACATATGGATGACAGAGACAGAAAAACTAAAAAGCAAAAAACTGTATTACTGCCCAGTGTGATAAAGAAATTAAACTACACGTGGTAACAGCTGAATAACAGTGCGATGAAGGTGTGTAATATATGTGAGAAAGATTAACTGCAAAAGTAAAGACGAAAAAACAAAGTTTCAGCCCTTGAAGAAGTGAGCCTCAGTTATTGGCAGATTCATTTGTATGCAAGAGCACATTCTCCAATGAGGTCTGACAAATGAACAAACTGTACATAGGAAAGGGTCTCCTGTTTTGTCACTGCAATATAAGTCTTAGCTCCTAACTGCCCAATGACAAATAAATTGAATGAAATGAGTGGCAGTGGAAATGCTTCTAGGAGTTTGAGTAAAGGGCAAGTATGAAATGGAAGCTGAGAAATGTTCATGTAATCTTTGTTTGCATTGAGATAAAAGTCCAGGAACAGACTGGTAATAGTCTCTCTCTCTCCTCTGCTTTGGTTATACCCCATCTGGGGCATCATGTTCATTTGTGGCTACAACATGTTAGAAAGGGCACTGATAAACCAGACAAAGTCCAGAGGAAGGCAATTGGGATGGTGAAGGACTTCCAAATCATGCCACATATAAAGATTTATTGAAGGCACTGGGGGTGTTCAGTCTAAAGAAGATAAAATGTAGAGGCACTTGATAACTGCCTTCATAAATGTGAAGGGTTGTTATGTGGAAGAAGGATTAAACTTGCTTTTGTTTTTTCCTGATTGGCTTAGAGTGAACCAACTGCTGCATCTTGGGCAAGTTAGTTCAACCCAAAATGCTTAGTTCTCTCTAGACTCGTGGGGTGGTATTTTTGGACAGAAAGTACCATTCTTGGGGTGGAGAACTCTAGGAAGATGCCCAACCCTATGGGATGATGGGGACTCAAGCCCAAGCAGAATCATGGGGCAAGATAAGCCTAAGCCACTGCTGTGAGATCAACAGTTTAAGCAATCTTGTTACCTTGCAGTCTTGGCTAGTATTCTTTGACATGTACTGCCGATTACCTTGCCTTGATGTATTATTTGTAAATTTATATGGACTCTCTTCCCTTGTGAACAATCCCAGAAAATGAGCTATTGTGGTCTGGAGGGTATGGTGGACAGGAGGAACAAGGCAACGAGGCAGCAGATGCTAAACTATGGATATAATTATATTGGCAGAAGCTGAATAAGGGATCAGGAAATTAGGGATTTGGGTACCATAAATATACGAACCCCAGACTAGATCCTTTTATACTAAGTAATAAGCGTGAATACCAAGTAGACTTTTTAGAGCAAGGTTACAAGGAATCTATGAAAGGTCCTTTTCCATCAGAGGCCTTTAGGAATTTTTGACTTGGGCAACCCAGAATTGTGGTCTACCCGGCACTTTTGTTAGGAGTAAATCAATTTACCTGATGTTTCTGGCCACACTTGCTGAAGCGTAGGTTCCACTTCTTTTTCCAGTCTTTCTTCCACCCATCATGCATCCCTGGGGGGGCAATCCCAAATTTCTTCCTTAAGGAAGTCCCAGCTAAGACTTTTCATCCCTGGGAAGATCTCCCACACCTATATATTTTCCCCTCATCATCTGCCAGATGCTTTGTTTTTAGTCTTGAATTGTCAGATTCATTCCATAGTTTTCGTAAATGTGATACTGTGGAAGATTAGGAAGAACACAGGCCTGGGGATCAAATGATTTGGGGTCTAGTCCTACTACTGCCACAAACTAATTGGGTGCTCTTGGGCGAATTGCTTAATCCCTTTTGGTGGGCTTCAGTGTCTTCATCTGTAAAATGAGGGAGTTAGATTAAAAGATTTCCATGGTC
The DNA here is from genome assembly GCA_028646515.1 of Pseudochirops corinnae. Lineage (NCBI taxonomy): Eukaryota > Metazoa > Chordata > Mammalia > Diprotodontia > Pseudocheiridae > Pseudochirops > Pseudochirops corinnae. The sequence continues at coordinate 89,825,730 of CM053589.1, forward strand.
TCTTCCAGCTCTGAAATACTATGACAATAATGTCAATGGTTTTGATAGATGAGGAACATGTGATCTGGAAAGAATGAAGATATTTGTGCTTCAGTAGTTCACTAAATCCCCAATCTCATTGTGGTATAGGAGGGGTGCTCCTATACCTACACCAGTGAAATTCGTCACCCATCCACACCTTCTCATCCTGAGCAATTTTTGTCTATGTCTTTCCACAAGTCCTCCATGTGGAATCTGCCTAATACCCTGAAGACCATCCTTGTTTCTTTTGATTTTTTATGGACACTCAAGCTGTACAGCTGGTATCCTTCATTCTTGCTATATATTTGGTTTATCCTTTCTGGCCATACATATCTTAGATGATATCCTTTATACCTGTTCTTGCAGGTGATTCATTACCAGTCATGTTGTTGCCTACTCCTTCTCTCCATGAGTGGATAGTGACCCACTGTCCTTTGGGACATTTGTAGTTTTGATTTTCTTGAGACTTTGATGTTCCATGATTCACAGACATATAGTATCACTCAGAAAATATTAGTGTTAATCAGATGGACTTCTGTGGCAACAAGGAGCTTGGGATTATTGAAAGTACATTTGGTTTCCTAAATGTTATCTGGCCTGACTTCTTCCTCTTATTTAGTTCTGAGTCCAGCTTACTGTCTATCTGCACCATCTGTTTAAGATGTTCTTGTTAGTTTCGATAAACTCACTCACTGTTGGCCTGCCCTGCATGAGCCAAACAGATTTTTTTTTATCCATTTTGACATAAGGATGTTTCGCCACTTTGTAGTAAGGATGCACAGTCCATTTCTTTTGCTTGACTGTGACTAAGGAGGCCTTTTAGTGATCCAGAGCTAGATGAAAACAACATGCAGTCCAAATTAAATAAAAGGTACAGCCAGAGAACCTTTCTGGTGATAGGAAAAATCCTTCTTTTCTTTGGACTTTGCATAGAATAAGATATCCTCTGTGACACTGGTGAACACTGTTAGTGAGTAAATACTTCCTTGTTTGAATGGAAAAAATGAAATACTGATTGATGGTGATGATGGTGGTGGCCTTGGTAGCAGTGATGGGTGGTGGTGGGAGATGATCTATTCTTCTGAAAATACCCTTTCCCCCCCCTCAGATAAAGAGATGAATTATAGAATCGTAAGATCTTATAAGGTCAGAATTGGAAAAAACTTTAGAAATCTTCTAGTCTACCTAATAATGTGTGAATCAACTTGAAAATATCTCCAAATTATAGATTCTAGTACTTGCAGTTATGGGGAACTTAGAACCTCATAAAGCAACTTACTCTATTTTTGTATAGCTCTGACTGATCTGGAATTCTTCCTTCCTTCTTATTGATTCAAAATCTGCCTCCCTGTTGTTTCTACCCGTTGGTCTTTGGAGCCACATATAATAAATCCAATTTGAATTCCAGATGATATCCCTTAAAATATTCATCTCCCTTAAGTCTTCTTTTTTAGAAGCTAAACATCATTAGCTCACTCAAATGGTCTTTAAATGGTATAAACTCAAGTGTTCTTAACTTGGTATCTTAAAAAATTACTTGTAAAAGTATTTTGACAATAGTATTTCAGTATAATTGGTTTCCTTTTTTAATACTATATGTTTTATTTTATTCATTTATTCATTTTCTGAGAAGTTATCCATAGGTTTACCAGGTTGTCAAAGGGGATCATGACACAAAACAATTTTAAAACCCCTGAATACAGAATCAGAGGGTCATAGATATAGAGCTTAATGGGCCATAGGCCATCTAGTTCAGACCCCTTATTTTACACAAAAGGACATGTTATTCATTCATCTCACCATTCTGGTCCCTTTCTCTGGATGTGCTCCAGTTTGCCAAAGTGCATAGGGAAATTTGACTTCATAAATGAACATAATCTGTGAGGTATATTCTAACCAGAACAAAGTTCTACTAATGCAGTCTTCCTTATTCTGAAAACAATATTTCTATTAATCTAGTCTAAGATTACATTAGCTTTTTTGAAGCCTCTTGATTGACAATCTTTTGTTTATTAAAACCCTTGTCATTTTTCACATGAGCTGCTATCTACCCATATTTCCTCCATCTTGTATTAGTACAGTTGTTGTTGTTTTCATGAAGAGGACTCTGCCTTTGTCCATATTAAATGTCATCTTGTTAGATTCAGTCTAACATTCTAGCCTGTTTCTTGGGATCCTGATTCTATCATCTAAAATGTAAAAAATTCCTCTGAGTTATACATAATTATGAGAGTTGATAATTATACAATCTATATCTTATAAATCATTGAACAGAAGGAGACTGAAGATAGGACTCTATGCCATGATAATAAAGGTTTGACAGGTTAACATAAAACCATTAACTAATACTTTGGGGCTTTAGCCAATTATTAATCTACTTAATTATGCTACCATCCAGCCCACATTTCTTCATCTACTTCTCAAGTATATCACAAGAAAACTTTTGAATATCTTGTCAAATCCAAAAAACTATTTTTACAGCAGTCACACTGATCTGACATCCTTCTTACAATATGTTTCTAAACCTGTTTTTAGTGCCCTTTGTGTTGATTCCCCGTAATCACCCTTCTCTTTCTCACACTTCCAAAATTGTCTTTTTAATATAAATAATGTATTTGAGACTTTTCTAGGAAGTTTTCAGAACCCCTCTTTTTCTGCTTTTGGATAAACAGGACAATATTTGCACCTCTTCAATCTTGTATCACCATCCTATTCTCTCTGATCACTCAAAAATCACCATCCGTGAGCTTCTATATTCCCCCGCCTCCGCCAGTATCACAGATTGGAATGTATCTCGGACAGGAGATCTGAACTTGTTTTGGACTAACTAGGTGCTAATTTAACATCTCTCTATCTTGGATACCAATTCCTCTCTTAGTAATAATTGACCTTCACATAGTATTTTAAGGTTTTCAAAGCACTTTACATCTGTATGACATGTGAATGCCAGAACCACTCTATTTATACCACAGATATTATTTTCAACATTTTACAGATGAGGAAACTGAAGCTCAGATAGATAGAGTGATTTGCCCATTGTCACAAAGCCAGTAAATGTCAAAGGTGGGATTTGATCCCCAATGTTTCTGACTTTGAGCCCACTACTCTATCCACTACCCCACACTGCCTTTCTACCTCTTAATCATTTTTATTTTTCACCTTTTCAAACCTGGAGGTTATTCTTCTTGACAGAAGAGATGGAAACAAAAACAAAAAAAAGAAGTTGCTTTAACTTGAGAAAAGGTTCAACTTTCATCTTTGAATATAGCATTCCCCTACCCCAAACAGGCTTTCCTAGCTTTTCTTGTGATCGGAGATTGCTTGCTTAGCTTTGCAATTGCCTTTCAATATTACAATTACAAAAGATACCTAATAACATTCTAGTTCCTTGGAATGGGGTCATAATAACTGCTTTCTCTCTTACTTAATTACTGTCAGAACAATAGGTCTTAGAAGAGGTGAAGTGTTACAATGAATCATGTGAGTGGGTTGAGGAGGTAGTTTTCTATTATTAATAGTGTTGGACTTCTTGCATCTTTACTTGCCCTCAGACCTAGCACAAAACTTGTACTGGAGGAAAAAGTGTGATGATGACCTCAGACCCTCAAGGAGTATTAAGGAGGGAGCTCTAAAGGGAGGCAATGGGATCCAGAGGAAAGGGTGCTGAACTTGGGCCTGAGTTCAAATCTCAGTCTGCCTCTTAGTACCTATGTGGTCTTTGGGACTTCTCTTCCTGGGACCTTAGTTTCTCATCTGTAAAAGCAGGGGATCAGACTAGATGGTCTCTAAATTCCCT
>CM053589.1:89830046-89865425 GCA_028646515.1 Pseudochirops corinnae
CTTTTCCCCCTGAACTAGGTAAATGATATGTTTGATTAAAGTAAGATTGTTAACCCATTTTGAGTTGCTTTCCTTTAGAAAAGCAGATCTAAGAACCTGTGCTAGTAGCCGCCCTAAGTATGCTAGGGTGCTTGCTGATATAAACTCATAGACTTCGAGATCACTTTCATTTTGAGATCTGTGAATCTAAGATTGCAGAAAAAAATGAAGGTAATGAATTATACCAAACCTGATAAAATCAGAAGTTCTGAGTGGGTAAGTTTTAAGGGCCCAAGGTCTTTTGCAATCCCTTTCTTTCCTTGAGTTGGTCTCTCCCTTTACTCTTTCTTCCTAGTAAACGGCAGCATTTTGTTCTCATTCTTTCTCTTCTTGGTTTGGAGTTTGGAGGCCTATGTGGCCCTGTGTCAAGGTAGGTCTAACTAAGCTCAAAAGAAGTTACCTAATCCCATTCTATTTACGGGAATGCTTACTTTTTGTTTGTTTTTAGAGTCACTGTTAGGATTCATATAACTTATATAAGTTCTTTTGGATGGATTTCCATGTTAGTATTGAGCTAAAAAGTGTCCTGAAAAGTCCATATGTTTACAAGTCCATGTTGAATATCTCTCCACTCTCCAGGAAAAAAAAAAGGTCTCTGTCTATTCAGTGGAATTCAGCCAGTCTCATACCCAATACCCAAATGATCCTACAAGTTACTGCTGGGAAGATCAGGATGGGTCAGATATAATGCCCATTTACTTCTCAGAATAGTGCTGTTAATATGGAGGTGCAGAGTTGTGAACAAAGCAGCGCCCTTGACTCCCGTTCTTTACTCATCATGAAAATAGGGGTGGGACCAAGCCAATCTCCAGCACCGTAGAAAATCTTCGCATTCTTACCTGGTCAGTTTGTATCTGCCGCAGAGACTGCTCTTGCTGCTGTTCCTGAGTGCTTTGATCTGTTAGCTTAAAAGCAGTCAGTGGCAACAGAGCTACAAAGGTGAAAGTCATAAAAGAAGTAACATTGGGCATCCCTAAAAGAGCACAAATAGTAGTTATTATTTCATTTGAAATCACCTATTGTGAATCAAGACTCCTGAGATTCTAGAATAAAGGAGAAGCACTTAGGGGTGGATGAGGGAAAGGGGAAGAGGGGGGAACATTGAATTTATTTGTGGCAATTATTTCCTTTTTTGAAAAAAAAATGGACTTTGATTCTCAAATCTTAAGGATAAGGCCAGAGTCTCACATGACTAAAGCTAAACTTTACAGAATCAACCTGATCTGCTTTCTGACTGAAGACTAGGAAGGTGATCCAGGTGTTCTAGAAAGAAAAGGCAAAATATGTTTGAGATGATCTACACATTTTCTTGATTATATATATCATACATATATATATATGTGTATGTATATGTATATACACATGTGATCCTATCATCCCATTGTGCATGGGGCCAGAGAACTTTTGTTGAGGTCTCCAGCTGTCAAACAGCCTTTCGTTACTTCTGCCCTGCAGCAAGAGCATATTTTAAAGGAGGTGACAGACTCCAAATTTTAACTAGTCACACAAATTACAGACCTTTATTTCAAAATGCCCTCTTGACCCCAGACATCTGTTTCTTCCCTACAATACAGAATGAGACACAGTCTAAATCAAAATGACTCTCATGGGCAATTCTGCAAAACAAATACAACACACAGAGTTTTCCAATGCTTCTCCTGCTGTGCCCGCCTGCTCTGTCTTTCTATGCAGGCAGGAGTTAATAGTCAGAAGCTTTTTATACAACAGGACATAAATGATCTTCTTGCTAAGGGTCCTGTTTGATCTGAAGTAAGACAGCAGAGGGCTGGACAACATGACATACTTCAAACAGGAGGCAAGTGTCTTAGTTCTAGAAGAATTTTAGAAAAAGGTATTTGGAAGAAGGGGGTTTGTATCAACCATCCCCGAAGGTGAGAACTGGCCCCCACTGTATCATTACAATATGTTTCAGTATGTTAGAACATGCATAAGCACTAGCTCTGCTAGCTTTTTAAATTTACACATCCTAAGTACAACTCAGAGAAGATTTAAAGACTACATTTAGGATAGAAAAGCCAATTCAAAGATGTGGTACCAATTTGGGGCCACAGGGAATAACTTGAAATCCTACTGCTTCTAGCGGTAAACAAAAGCTATGTGAACTCAACGGCAGGGGAAATTAAGGCTAAGGCTAATTAGCAGCAAGAAAATAGCTCCTTGTCACCATTTTGTCAAGTCTGGGGGTGGGGGAGTGAATATTAGGCAACAAAACAACCCAAATGCAGTCACAATATTTGCATTACCTGTAGATTGGGTTACCATTACACACTAGGATTTGTGCTTGAATATGATGAGAGTAAAAACAGGTGCTTCTCATGCTCTTATTATGGTCTTTGTGCACATCTAGCCTATAGCCCTCTCACAGCCTGTTAAACAGCTGAGTTTGAAACAATAATGATACATAAGAAACATTGGCCTGAAGGCACGTCTGTCTTGGGATTTGGCCATTTACATTGATTTTTAACACACATTTTTCATGAAACACAAATATTTGCCATGGCAACTGCAGCATCACATGACAGCCTGATACATAAACAGGCAGAAAATTTCTTAAGGGAAAATCACAACACAGAAGCTGGAAAGAGTGAAAAATCTCAAATTTTTTTTGAGGAATTGGAAGATAAAGGTTTGAGGAAGACAGGGAGAAGGATCCAGTTTGTAGGTTCAGAGGGACTAAGTAAGGTCTTCTGTGCCACTATCATGCAGGGACTTTTAACTAGGACATAGCTGCACAAATGACAGAACAAGAAACCACAATCATGCCAGCTATCCTCTTTTTATGTAAAAAAACGTCTTTATTATCACAAGTTTATATCTGATCCAGAAACATAAACTGGTATGGCCATATTATCAAAGTCTAGCACTTTAAAAAGAGATATAAATACTTGTTCAGCTCTAATAGGTTATAAACAATGAGATGTCTTTCCATCTTGCAACAGAGAATTTACCTTTCTCCTCTGTGGAACAAAACCAAAATTATTCTGTGCACAATTTGAAGTATTTTAAATCTCCTTCCTATGTTTGTTTTAGAGACCAATGAAAATATTTCATTAGTTCCTTAGAATATTTTCAAAACAAAATGCAAGTCAGCAGTTCAAAATTCACATGATGAAAATCCATGAAACTTAACAGCTACAAGAACAAATTTATGCATGCAACCAAGAAATAAGTTGTAAAAACTATGACCTGAAACATTCTCTCTTTATTTAGAGATAAAAATATAAATACCTCAATTTTATATTTAACTCGATGGGTCGTTTTCAGTTTTGTTATCGGCTGTGTTTTCAAAATTGATGAGAAAGAGATCCTGGATAAAGACGGAGCTTTGTCGCTCGTTACTGCAGGAACCTTCACTGACACATCTCTGGGTTTGGAGAGGTTAACTGTATCTATTTCAACCACTGACAGGGCACTTTCAGATTTTCCTTTATCAAGGGAATAAAATATCTCCTGTCACTGACTTCAAACAGGATGCTATTAAGCTGTAGAAATTAATGATGAATACATAAGTTCTATTTGAATGTAAAACTACCCACTTTTAAGAATATGCCATGTATGAAAAAAATCCGGGTTTTAAAAACTGGAATATTGGAAGGTAATTGTTACCTTTACAAACAGTTTCACCATAGAATTCCTTTACCTCCCATTGGCAGCTCCTGTAGATTATTTAAAATAGAATTCAATGCATGTGTGTCTTTTCAAGAATGTAGCTCTTACATTAAGTGAAGTGCCACGATATACTTGTTATTCTTTGCCCTTTCTATTGTTTGGTCGTAGATAAAGTTGCCTTAGTAGACCAAGACTTCTATTTCCTTGAACTAGGTATGGACCAAAGCTCCATCACTATTATTGCCAACGGTCATAATGAAAGATGAAGAAAAGAATTCCTTGACTGAGTGAAATTTCTGTTTTATCTCCTCACCATTTCTTATTACATTTTTATTACATTTAGATATTCAAAAGAGCCAACTGATATTGATTAAGATTATGTGTTTGTTTCCATTATATAAACTACACAATTCATAGGGCCATTAGAAATACATAAGCTGTTGTTTTTAATCTCTTCTAGCAAAAGTTTTCCTTGCCTTTCCTCGTATCCCAAGCAGTTAGCAGAGTGCCTGACACCCAGTAAATACTTAATATATGCTTGTTGAGTAACTTAACCTTTGTCGCCACTCTCCTCAAATGCTATCTTTCTATTTGTTTCCTCAGCACTCATTTACTCCGTATGTCTCTACAAATCAGTTTTCATGCGCACCAACTTACGAAAGCTACACAACTGAAGGTACACACATCACTAGATCCAAAGACTTTTCTCAGTCCTCATCCTCCTTGACTTGTCAGCCACATTTAATACTGTAGTGCACGTTCTCAAAATTCTGCCTTCCCTTGGGTTCTAGACATCACACTCACTTTCTGGTTTTCCTTCCATTTTTGTGAATGTTACTTCTTTGTTTTATTCTTTAACTCCTCCCCCAACACCCTTCTCCCTAAATGTGGGTATGCCTCAGGACTGACCGTTATCAATAGGTAACCACCTGTATAGGGTGATTTGTGGGAGTGTTGGGCATATTTCCCCAAATAACAATCCTGCTGCCTACTGTTCTATCATCCAAGTTTCATTCTTTTCAGTCTGAAAGGTTTTTCTCTTTTTAAGAGCTCTATATCGATATGAAAAGATTCCTGAGAGGGGCCCTTTTCCTGACTACCTTGGCTTTATTAAGATTTTAGAAGAGATTAGAAGGAATAGAGCATAGATACGGGAAAGCTAGTCACTGCTTGCCAGGAGAGAAGGAAAGAGTATTAAGAGGGAACAAATTTGAACTTCTTTACAGCTTGGTCTAGGACTAGTCTTGGTCTGCCCAAAGGCCTTGATCCTTTGTTCTCTCTTTCTACACTCTGCTCAGGGCTTCAAATAAACAACCTCTGTTCCAATTGCTCCTAATTCTGTTTCTACCCTCAACTTTCCACCCTCACCTCCTCCTTAAGCCTCTAGAATCCTGAGAATGCTGTGTTCCATTTCTGTTTATTCTCTCCTTCCCACTGCTGCATGTTTCTTCCCACTCCATTCCCCCTTGGAATCAATTATTTAATTTTAGTCCCTTGTTTTCTTATTGAAGTTTGTTTTCTTTGCAAATAAAACTGTAGTATTTGGTATGCTTAAGTAGTTATTCAAGTAAAAGAGCAGTCACTTTCAGATCTCTACAGATATATGAAGACTATATGCTTAATGCTTCTTAAGACAAGTTTTTTAAAGATATTTTGGTGCTCTCTTGTTAAAGATTCCATCCTTTTAAAACCAAAAATTCAGCTTATTCATGGGATAAGTTAAGATCACGAAGTTACTTAATTCTGCTTGAGCTATTAACTGATTATCTGAGGTAGTAAAAGATTACTTCAAATGGGGAATCACTACTTCACTGGTCTCCTACTTTGTCATGCAGGCTTCATCATAAAATTCTGAACCATCATGTTGATCTTCTTTTAACAGATTCCAAGTTTCTGATGGTTTTAGTAGGTAGTTCTACATACGCAAAATAGATTTTATTTTTTTAGCTTATGGGACATTTTGGTTTTGGATATCGAACAGTATGTTTAGATTTGGATGGAATCCATGCTATATTTGTTAGAGCAAACATAACACTCCACTGAAGGGCCTTTTCTGTTCTCTCCAGATCTTCGGAACTAAAATTGACATGAGATGAGATCTATGTATGCAGTCAGTTATTAGTTTGATTGCATAAATGAGAGAGGCTCAATACTAATCTGATCACTTATATTGCAACCAAAATCAAGTTCATAAACCATAACTAAAATAGTGAAGTTTTATTTGTGAAATTTAAAAGTTAGCACACTACATAGAAAACAAAACCAATTCAGATTGCTATACTTGTGTGGCAGACTGAGAATTTAAGTAATGCACATCAGTATCTTCAAAGTACAAAATGAGTTTAGAAAAAATAATAATTTTTTCCAAATTATTCTCCTAACACACAACTGACAGAATAGTCAGCTACATATGGAGAGTTTCATTGAATAACTGAACACATATGATTCTGCCCCAGTCTGCCATGTTACAAAACAGTTATTTGGGAATTCATACATGCATGAAAAAACAGGCCAACTACAATAACTACTCACTACCTCCCCTCCTCACCTTTGCAGTAGTCCTGTCCCCCAACCAAATTACAATTTACTGCTATCTCATTTTGCATGATCAGTATCAAAATCAACACATGTCACTCAATAATGATGGGTGATTGAGAAATTGCACTGACATTTTAAAATTCAACATCAAGAAAATGCATCTAAACCAACAAGACATTTCTACCTGGCAGTATGAGTGCTGAACAGAGCAACAATTTAAAAGTACGTGAAGGACTTTGCAAAAACATGTAAATGTCAGCTATAATGACAATAATGATAATGAAACCTTACATTTGTGTAGAGCTCTGCAGCTTCATTAGTACATTCATAGATAGTATCTCATTTGACCTTCACAACAGTTCCATAAGGCAAGCATTACTATCTTGCCTATGAAGAAACTGAGTCTGAGAGAGAGTAAGTGATTTTACCAAGGTTATATGACTCCTAGTCCAAAGAGAGAGAAAAGGGATAGGATTTTTTAGGATTGGGGATATCTGAATGTATCTGTAGGTCTCTTGCAGTGTCCCTGCTACAGTCACTTAAACAGATTATAGAATCTTTCTTTTGAGATGTCCCATTGAAACCTCAATCTTATAAAGACCAAGTTTATTATTTTTACCCCCAAACCTCTTCCTCTTTCTGACTTCACAATTCACCCCATCGCAGAATCACAAAATTTGAGAGTTGGAAGGAAACTTAGTGGCCATCTAGCCCAAAACATATGCCAAAGGAACCTCCACTATTAATGTACCTGGTCAAGTAGTCATTCAGACAATGCTTGAAAATTTCTCCAAGGAGGAAGAATCTGCTACATCCCAAGGCAGCCCAGTCTACCTTGGGTAACTTAGCTATAATGGTTAGGAAGTTTTCCTGACATTTCACCTAAAATGGCTTCTTTACAATCTCTACCCATTACACTGGTCTGTCCTCTTGGCCAAACAAAACAAGCGTACTTACAAGTGATTGAAACCTTTGTGTTATCATTGATTCTTCACTCTACCTGACTTTCTATATTCTGTCAGTTACCAACTTCTGTTGATTCTACCACTGAAATATCTCTTATATTTTCCCTCTACTCTTTACTTCCCTGGTGACCTTTTTACAATAGGCCCTCATTACCATATTAATTACCACTTTAGAACAACAGGTCTTCATTATCACCTAATTACCACATTAGGACAAACTTTCTAACACCACACTATTGTCTATCATACTCTTCACTTTCTAGTCTCAGACTGCAAACACACTAGAATACCTGTAATCTTTCTGACATGCCCTATGTTTTCCTGCCTCTATGTTTTTGCTTTTGCTGTTCCTTGTGCCTTGAAAATACGCATTTGCTACTTCACTTTTTAATTCTTATATAGTCTATGAAGTCCAAATCAGAAGTAATCTACTTCAAGAAGCTTTTGCTGTTTCTTCCTCTTTACTCTCACCTACCTCAGTAATGACCTAACTCCCCACATGGAGTACTTTTCTTGTACCTCTGTTTATATCAATACTTAATTTTGTTAATAAAAATGTTTTATTTTATTATTTGTGTACATTTCATATCTTCTCCTTCACTACAGGGATTAAGTTTCATCTAAGCTTTGTAGTCCTCAAAGGTGCTGTACAGAGTTGTGCCTAAAGTCAACAACGAACACATTTATAGAATTGAATAGAGTTGAGGATGTTGATGAAGATTTTTATTCAGAAAGCTGTAGCCCAAAGTCATTACAATTGCCCCCTGATTTTCTCATAAGTCCTGAAAAAAACAACTCCTTGTTTAAACACTGAAGATGTTAGCTAAGTACAAGTATTCTAATTTTTCTTGCAAGATAATTTATTTACTCCCCTAATTGTACATAGATAATAATACTCACCTATGGTTTTTGTCTTAGATGGTTTAAAAGAATGAAAGAAAGCAGTTTTAGGTAAAATAGGTGGGGTTTCAAAAGTAATCTTTGCTGCTGGTGGGATCAGTCCTCGTTGAATCATACTCAAAATACCTTTAAAATGTATGACAGAACATGAGTTGATTTCTAAATAATAATAACAACAACAACAATAATAATAATAGCTAATGCTTTAAAATGTGCAAAACACACACTATCTCATTAATTTTTCCCATGAGTTCTAGAAATTCTAAAAAGTTTTTAGACCCACGAGTGTAATGTAATATTTCTTTTTATAAAATTGCAAAGATCACTTTGAATCATTTGAATCCAAGAAAAAAAAATAGCTACATAAATCATTCAGGTTTTGTACTGATTTTAACCCAAGAAAGTATGATTTTATTAGTAAGGATAAAAGTGAAATTAAAAAAATTAAAGGGTAATTTACAAGGCAAGAGAGTCCTGGTATACAAGGTAAGGTTCCCCTGGAACCTGTGAAAAGTCTTTATTAAGAGAAGCTTGGAAGTTGATTTTAGGTCCATGAGATCTAAATCTTAGGTCTGGATCTTGACTTTCTTTCACAGAAGTAACTGCAGGTTGTATTTTAAAAATATGTTGTTAAGGTGGTTGGCAGGAACATAGGACACATTTTTAGCATAGTAGTTTGTCAGTAGCCCAGACCACAAATGTCTCTTTAACAGGAATTACCAGAGTATATACATGCACATACACATACACACACACACACACACACACTCACACACTATTCTAGAACCTGTCGTATTTTATGATATTTCTATAGGGAAAAGCATTCAGAGATTCAACTTGATAGTTAAGAGCATGTCATATAATTTAAAACTAGAAGAGAACTTTGAGAACATTTTAGACATGAGGAAACTAAGGCCCTGAGAGGTCAAGGTCACACATGATTAAAATTCAGGTCTTCCCACTTCAAATCCAATGTTCTTTCCATTTCTACAAGCTTTGTCTCTGGACATTCCATCCCCTATCTGCACCTTTGCACATGCTGCTGTTCCTTATTCCCCTCCATCCCTTGAACATTGTTCTTCCTCCTCTCCACTTCTTAGAATGTCTAGCTTCCTTCAAATCTCAGGTCAAATACCACCTTCCTCTAGAGCAGCGGTTCTCAATCTGTGGGTTGCGACCCCTTTGAGGGCCAAATGGGTTCGCCTAAGACCATCGGAAAACATATATTTCTGATGGTCTTAGGAACCAAGACACAGCTCCTCTATCCATCTCCAGACGGTCCCGCCCATATGCAGATACACCCACATACGAGTATTAAAGGGTTGGGGCATTAGGAAAGTTGAGAACCACTGCTCTAGAGGGTTTTTTAAGATTCCCATTACTACTAGTGTCTTTCTTTCAAACTTATCTTTATATTTTGTATATACTTATATTTGTACATGGTGTCTCCCCTGATAGAATGTAATGTCCTTTTTTCATTTTTGTCCTTAGCACAGTTCTTGGAACACAGTAGGTGCTTAAGAAATGTTTGTTGGTTGTAGACAAAGATTTCAATTAACTGCACGGATGTGTTAACTGAACTGGAGTGAATAAGCTTGTCTAGGGGGACAGAAGAAAGAGAAAAGCAGGAAGAACTACACTCAGATTTTACCTTACAAGATTTGTTAGACAAATTTTGTAAGGTAAATCTGACCTTGCAAGCTGTGTGACCCCAGGAAAGTTATCCAAATTTTCTGATATCCAGTTTCCTCATCTATAAAATAAGGAAGTTAACCTCAACAGCATTTACATTCCTTTCAAGTCTATGATCCAATGAAATTGGGCGACCATAGACACTAGAGAAATAATTGAAAAAAAAGCTATTGGATTTGGATTTTCTAGGATGTCACTGGAAGACTCTGAGAGTTCTAGTAGGATGGCAAGGCAGAGCCCAGATGGAGATTACAGTGATGAGGGAAAAACAGAAGCCAAGATTGTAAAGGAGATAGGGCATACTAAGCAAATATGTATAGATAACTTTTTCTAATGAGTGGGAGGAGAGAGATGGGGGTGGCAGTTAAATGAGGTAAAAGGATAAAGGGAAGTCTTTTTTTTAATTATAAGGAAGACCTGTGAGTATTTGTAGATGGAAAGGAAAAAGTTAGAAGAAGAGAAGGATACCTGAGAGAAACAGATCAACTTCTGCAGAAAGGTCTAGGAGGTGGTAGGGAACCAACAATAAAAGCAGAAGGATTAGCCTTAGTGAGTAATAAGAATATCCTCTTTCTTCTGGGATCAATGGGAAAGATAAGGTAGAGGATGATTCCTAGATGTTTTTAGAAAATGGTAGGAGGCTGAGGGGGAACATAGAATAGAGTCTCTGACTTCTCAATGAAGTTAGAGGCTTAGTCATCTGGGGTACGTATGGAGTGGAGAGAGTGTGATAATGGAGAAGAAGAGAGAAAAAAGGGTTTGAACAGATTGAGGAATGAAAGAAGGTGTCAAGGAAGGGAAAGCAGAAGAACTGTTGAGCTGCACTGGAAGCCTAACTGAGTATATATAAGATAATCTGTAGTGGTTCAATTCAATTCAACAAGCATTTTAAAAATATTTTATTTTTTTCCAATTACATATAAAAATTTTTAACATTTTAAAAAAATTCTAAGTTCCAAATTCTTTCCATCCCTTCCTCTCCTCCCTTCTCATTGAGAATTTGAGTAGGTCATACATGTGTAGCAATGCAAACATATTTCCATATTAGTCATGTTGTGAAGAAAACACAGACAAAAAGTATGCTTTCATTTGCCTTCAGATTCCATCAAGTCTTTCTTTGGAGATGGATCGCATTTTTCATCATGAGTCTTTTGGAATTGTCTTAGATCATTGTATTATTGAGACAAGCTCAGTCATTCACAGTTGATCATTGTATAATATTGCTGTTACTGTGTATAATGTTCTCTTGATTCTGTTCATTTTACTTTGCATCAGTTCATGTCTTTCCAGGTTTTTTTCTGCAAGTTCCCTGCTCGTCCTTTCTTATAGCACAATAGTATTCCAACACAACCATATACCACAACTTATTTAGCCATTTCCCAATTGATAGACATCTCTTCAATTTCCAGTTCTTTGCCACCACAAAAAGAGCTGCTATAAAAAGTTTTGTACATTTAATCCCTTTTCCTTTTTTAAAAATCTGTTTGGGATACAGACCTAGTCATTGTATTTCTATCAAAAGGTGTGCACAGTTTTGTAGCCTTTTGAGCATAGTTTTAAATTGCTCTCCAGAATGGCTGGATCATTCACAACTCCACCAACTACGTATTAGTGTCCCAATTTTCCCACATCCCCGTCAACATTTGTCATTTTCCTTTTTTGTCATATTAGTTGATCTAATAGGTGTGAGCAAAAAACTTAGAATTTTTTAAATGTGCATTTCTCTAAATTTAGAGCGCTTTTTCATTTGAGTATAGATAGCAAAGCATAGATAGCTTTGATTCCTTCGTCTGAAAATTGCCTGTTCATATCCCTTGACCATTTATTAATTGGAGAATGACTTGTACTCTTATAAATTTGACTCAATTCTCTCTATATTTGAGAAATGAGACTCTTTGTCAGAGAAACTTGCTATAAAATACAACTGTCTCATACATATACCCAGTTTTCTGTTTTCCTTCTAATCTTGGCTGCATTGGTTTTGTTTGCACAAAACCCTTTTAATTTATTGCAATCAAAATTATCCATTTTACTTCCCATGATGCTCTCTATCTCTTGTTTGGTCATAAATTCTTCCTTTATCCAGAGGGATAAACTGGTAAACTTTTCCATGGGAAGGTAAACTACTCCATGCTCCTCTAATTTGCTTATAGTATCACTCTTTATGTCTGAATCACATATCCATTTTGACCTAAAGTTGTTATATGGTTGGTATATATATACTGGTCTATACCTAGTTTCTGCCAAGCTTCTTTCTAGTTTTCCCAGCAATTTTTGTCAAGTAGTGAGTTCTTGTCTCCAAAGTTTGGATCTTTGGGTTTATCAAACACTAAATTACTATTGTCATTTATTACTGTGTATTGTGTGCCTAATCTATTCCATTGATTCACCACTCTATTTCTTACTAGTACCAGATTGTTTTGATGATTACTGCTTGGTAATAGGGCTAAGACATCTACCTTCATATTTTCTTTTTTATTGATTCCCTTGATATCTTGACCTTCTGTTCTTAAAAATTAATTCTGATATTATTTTTTCCTAGCTCTACAAAATAACATTTTTGTAGTTTGATTGGTATGACATTGAATAAGTAGATTAATTTAGGTAGAATGGTCATTTTTATTACGTTGGCCCAGCCTTGAGCAATTGATATTTTTCTAATTGTTTACATCTGACTTTATTTGTGTGAAGTGGTCTGGAACTGTGTCCATATAATTCTTGGGTTTATCTTGGTAGGTATACTCCCAAGTACTTTGTATTGTCTACAATTATTCTAAATGGAATTTCTCTATCTCTTGCTGCTGGACTTTGTTGGTAATATATGGAAATGATGATGATGTATGTGGGTTTAGTTTATTTCCTGCAATTTTGATAATTATTTCAATTATTTTTTCAGTTGATTCTCTAGGATTTTCCAAGTATACCATTATATCATTTGCAAAGAGTGATAGCTTTACTTGCTTTACTGCCTATTTAAATTCCTTTTTCTTTTTCTTCTTTTATGCTATAGCTAGCATTTCTACTTTAATATTGAATAACAGTGGTGAAAGTAGGCATCCTTGCTTCACCCTCATCTTATTGGGAAGGCTTCTAGTTTATCCCCATTACAGATAATGTTTGCTAATGGTTTTAGATAGATATTTCATTTTAAGGAAAGCTTAATTCATTCCTATGCTTTCAAGTGTTTTTTTTAAAATATGAATGAGCATTATATTTTGTCAAGAGCTTTTTCTGTATCTATTGAGATAATAATATGATTTTTGTTGTTTTTGTTACTGATATGGTCAATTACAAAGACAGTTTTCCTAATATTGAACCAGTTCTACATTCCCGGCATAAATTCCACCTGGACATAGTATATGATATTTATGATATTTTGCTGTAATTTCATTGCTAATATTTTATTTAAATTTTTTTGCATCAACATTCATTAGTAAAATTGTTCTATAGTTTTCTTTCTCTGTTTTTGCTCTTCCTGGTTTAGGTATCAGAACCATATTTGTATCATAAAAGGAATTTGATAGAACTCCTTCTTTGCCTATTTTCCCAAATAATTTATATGGTATTAGAATTAATTTTTCTTTAAATATTTGGTAGCATTCACTTATGAAACTATCTGGTCCTAGAGATTTTTTCAAATTATTATTTCTAAGAGTGTTATTTAAGTCTTTGATTTTCTATTTTGTTAATTTGGGAAATATATATTTAACCAAATATTTTTCCCTTTCACTTAGTTAGATTTCTTGGCATGTAACTGGACAAAATAGTTCCTAATAATTTTCTTAATTTCATCTTCATTGGTAGTGAATTCACGCTTTTCATTTTTGATACAGGCAATTTGGTTTTCTTTTTTAAAAAAATCAGATTAACCTATTTTACTGGTTTTTTCAGATTCTGGTTTTATTTATGAGTTCACTGGCTTTCTTACTTTCAATTTCATTAATCTCTCCTTTGATTTTTCAGGATATCCAATTTTATTTTTAATTAGGGATTTTTAATTGATTCTTTTCCAAGGTTTTTTTAGTTGCACGCCCAATTATTTATCTTCTCTTTCTCTATTTAAGCATTTAGAGATATAAATTTTCTGTTTCCCGTAACTTTTGGTATATTGGTCTCATTGTTGTCATTCTCTTTAATAAAATCATTGTTTCTATGATTTGTTGTTTGATACACTAATTCCATGGGCAATTTTTGTGTAGGTACCATATACTGCTGAGAAAGAGGCATGTTTCTTTCTATTCCTATCCAATTTTCTCCAGAGGTCTATCATATCTAACTTTTCTAAAATTCTATTTATCTCGTTAACTTCTTTCTTGTTTATTTTTTGGTTAGATTTATCTAATTCTGAGAGGGGAAAGTTGAGGTCCCCCCACTAGCAGAATTTCACTCTCTACTTCCAGAATTTGGATGCTATACCATTGGTATATGTCTGTTTAGTATGGATATCACAACATTACCTATGGTACTTTTCAGCAAAAATGTAGTTTCCCTGCTTATCTTTTTTATTTAGGTCAACTTCTGCTTTGTTTTGTCTGAGATCATTATTGTTACCTGCTTTTTTAAAAAATTCAGCTAAAGTATAATAGACTTTGCTGCAGCCTTACTCTTTGTGTTTCTCTCTCCTTCAAGTGTTTTTTTGTAAACAACATATTATAGGATTCTGGTTGTTAATCCACTCTGCTATCTGCTTTTTATAGGTGAATTTTATGGATGAATTCATCCCATTCACATTCACAGTTTTGATTACTGTGTATTTTCCTCCACCTGCTTTTCCCCCCATTAATGTCACTCCTTCTCCTTTTACCATGTCTCTCCTCAAAAAGTTTTGCTTCTGACCATTGCCCCACCCAATCAGGAGTTGGCAACTAGGTGTGCAGTGGATAGAGCACTGGCCTTGAAGTCAGGAGGATCGGAGTCCAAATTCAGATACTTACTAGCTGTGTGACCCTGGGCAAATCACTTAACCCTGTTTGCCTCCAAAAATGACATAAAATAAAATGTTCAAAAAAGCATGTGGTGATACAGGCCTGGAACTCAGGAAAAAGGCTATGGCTGATTATACACACACACAGGAGTCATTAGCATAGAAATGCTAGATAATTCAAATCACACAAATTGATAAGAAACTGGAGACCAGAAATATTGGAGCCCAATATCTTGCCCAAGATTATATAACTAGTTAGTGGCAGAGCTGGATATCAAAGTTGGTTCAGAGCTCATTCTGCTATATTACAAATCTGATAAATTAGTCACTGACCTTTCTTTGCATCTTTTTCAAGGATAGGCAGTGGAGTGAGGTAGGGATTCATTCGGTGAGATGGCAAAACACTGAGGCTTTCAACAGTGGTCCCTTTGACTATCTTCTGAAGTTGTACCTAAATGAGCAAAAACGCGTTTTGAGAAAACACTTTTGCCTTTGTAATGAACATAGTTTTTTCAACATGTAAACAATACAGAAGACTAAGAAAAAAATATTATGTTTTAATAATGTAGTAATGTCAATTCCAATTATATTGCTTACAAATACACTGTACTACTACTTTCTACTGTCATGAGTTTATATAACTTAAAATATTTAATTAAGTCCAATTAACATGTAGTGATTTCTACTTTGCAAAGATAGCATGGAGTTAATAAGGAAGCTCTTAAGAATTTGTTCCATCTTAATGACTACTATATAAAAGTGCTATCTCTTGACAGAGCATTATTTTTTTTTTTTTACTTCAGGAAACTTTTGTACAAGCAAATTCTTTGAGAAGGAAAGATTATAGTTCTGAGAAAAAAGAGAAATGAAATGTCTAAAGCCAAAGATAATTTTTAAAATTAGCTAATATTAGCAGGTTTATCATTAATTCCTTAGGCCATATATGCCATTCAAGGTTCTCAAAAATTGCTACAAATATGTCTTCTAGTTCAGTGTTCCAAGCAGTAGTTGATTATTTTTTCCAACAGTAATAAAAATGGTTTCATTATAGTTATGAAATATGAATTGCTGCTATTAAATGGCTTCAGATTTTAAAGATTGTATGCATTTTACATAAATTATACATAATTATAGCATAAGATAAGACTATTTTTATCTATATTATAGTGGATTATGAATTACTGGGGTTTCTAAAGCAGTGAAGATGATACAAGCTGGTATTTATGGAGTATTACACATATTCAAATTGTTTTATAAACATTAATTAATTCACATAACTTCCCAGAAAAATATGTTGATCACTATTTAAATAATGAATAATCTGAGACAGAGAGGGGATAGATTTGCCTCAGGCCTTATAGGATCCTGAAAAATTATACGATTATTCTGTTTAAGCAAGGGTAGTGTCATGGATGAGACTCTCTAAGTTTTGGGCAGTCGTAAGTCTTTCAGGACAATGGAATAAAATACTTTGAGTCTGTGATCACCTGAAAATCTGCAGGTCTAGAGAGGATCAGGAGGATCAGGAGTTAGGGCTTATTGATAAAGTCCACAAATGGTCAGGGACAGAGTGGATCCATATAGAGGTCAGCATCACTAGGTTTTCAATGCTAGAGTTCAAGAAAGGCTGGAAGCAAAAGGTGTGTCACAATGAAATCAGGAAAGCAGTCAAGAGCACTGACTGAGCCAGAATCAATATTTCAAGGAAAAGAAAGTGGACCAAAAACTAATGACAGGAAAGGACAATGGTAGGGTGTAAGCAGTTGAAAGAATTTACCATAGTTTGCTGAGTTCAGTGATCTATGAATAACTCTGGGCTGTGGAGGATGTACAGGGCTAGCATTCCCCTGAATGAGAGGCTTCTGTATTAGGCAAATAAGTATTCTAAACTGGAAGAGGAAACATTTGGTGTCAAAATGTGTATTAAAGACAATTGGCACCGAATCACCAAAATTCCACCACATCTAATTGTAACTTAAATGTCCATGTATAGGATAGAGAAAAGTTGTATTTTACCAGATAGCCTGGGGGCTGCGGGTAGGGAAATGACAGTTATCAATAGGGAACAATCTACATCAACACAGTCCTTCCCTGATGCCAGGCTTCTCTCTCTAGCATGGTGGATAGAAGAGAATGTGGTAAACCTCTCCACTTCATGTCCTTTTTCCTTCCCCCTAAAACAGTTTGATACAGGTAGTTAAGCTAATGATCTTTAAAGCCTCTCAATGCCCACTGTGAACTTTTCTGTTGTTGTTTGGGTCACCTATGTTTTTGATTTTTTAGAGAATAGAGTGGTCCATGATTCAAAATTTCTCTTAATTGCAGATCTGATCTTGTCACCTCCTTCCTCAATAACTCCATTAGCTCCCTATTGCCTTTAACATAAATATAAAATATTCTGTTTTGTTTTTATAGCCCTTCACAACTCAGATTCAGCCTATCTTTCCAATCTCCTTTATACATTATTCTCCTTCCCATGCCCCTTCTCCAGTGAACCTTTATTTCTTTCTGTTCTTCATACATGACATTGCTTCTCTGACCTCTCTACTTTTGTCCTGGTCATCCTCCATGTCTAGAATGCACTTCCTCCTTTCCTCTGGCTCAAACAATCTCCTTTATAGTCTAAGAGGTAGCTAAAGCACTACTTACTTAATGCCCTTCCTTCTCTCCCTTCATAGTGCCCTCCCTACTAAACTGCCTTGTACTTAACTCCTTTATATTTCTTTAGCATTTATTCTGTATATATTTCTATACATACATCTTGTCTCCTCCATTGGGACATAAACTCATTCAGGGCAAGGATTTTTTTTTTCATTTTTATCTTTGTATACCAAGAACGTAGCACGACTGGCATATAGTAGGTACTTAATAAATACTTGCCAATTTATTCCTAACCTTATAACATTACTAGTAAAAGACATAAATACATGAAGGATCTGTAATTTATCAGTAGAGGGGTGAACTCTTGGGGTGAGAAATTCCATATATCTGTCATAGGACATTGTTTGAGATATAGTCTTTTGCTCAAGATCACACACCAAACCTGGAGACATACACCATACTACTGTTATACATACACCATGTTACTGTTACTATCAGAAAAACGGTAGAGTTGGGGTTTTGTGTCAGGGAACAGTGCTACACAATTTCCAAAAAAACAATTCAGCCTATTCTCTTCCTTCAGTTGTGGGCCCAACTCATTATCCATCTATAATGCTGGTCCAAGGCACATCTACTAATGAATGAATTCAATGGGCTGGCCATCTAACTATATGTCATCATCTGTATAATAACTATTCTTCCTCCATTTGGTTTTGTTCTGTTTAGATTAATAGAATTTTGAGTGGTTATGAGCTCATGGAGGAAGCCCTGTAGAATTCTCAAGCTTGGCCCATCAGCACCATGTCATATGTAAATAAAAGTATAACGAGGCCTTCATCACATGCAGGCAACTTCACCTCCATTCAAACTCCACCTCTTCCATGATTGGTAGAAACCTTTGTTGAGTATTTATCTCACTTTTTTATGTCAAATATTAATTGTGCATAATGTTTAAAAAGTTATCACCCAGGAAATGTATGATCAACAAAGGCTAGCAAGACTAAGAGATGGGTAAGTCCCAGTGCTGCACTGATTCTCGTGAGACATCAAAATATCTCAAGGAATGTCTCCAGCATGGGGGAAGATATTCTATGGGTTTTATGGGAGGACACAGAAAAATAACTGTACAGGATGAAAATGTGTGGACTGATTGGAGCTATGCAGTTGGGTTACATAGGTGCACAAGGTGGTGCAGTGCAGAGTCAGGAAGACCTGAGTTCAAATCTAACATCAGATATTTTTTAGCTATGTGACCCTGGGCAAGTCACTTAACCCTGTTTACCTCACTTTCCTCATCTGTCAAATGAGCTGGAGAAGGAAATGACAAACAATGCAATATCTTTGTGAAAAAAAAATACAAAATGGGGTCAAGAAGAGTCAGATATGACTGAAACAACTGAACAACAAATACAATTAGCATATATTATTCACAGTTATGAGATCACCATCTATTGGAATGTTAGAATGCTGAAGTCAGTTTAAAATGAGCATTAAGAAGAGCCTTGGAAGAGCAAAGAAGTCACAAAAAGGTGACTTGTAATTTGGGGGGGCTAGAGTGGAAGGGGTGACATAGACTTTTGAGTAGTTAGAATTTTGCTATTGCCACACACTTTGCTCTGGCATCATAGATAGCGTGGGTTAAATATATGCATATATGCCTCAAGTCTTTTTTTCTTTCCTTTTCTTTCAGCACCATCTAGCTAAGCTACCTGGGTTCTCCCACTGCCTGTTTGAATTATCACACAGCCACTAGTATCAGGGGTTCTGTGAAGCTCAGAGTCAGAGATATTTTCCTCGTTTGTCCTTCCCTAGAGACAGTTCTTCCAAAGGCATATACTGAAGGCTTCTCGGTATCAGAAATAGTTGTGTCTTCATTTGTTGGATTGATATCTCGACCCAGTGAAGCAAAGGTAAATCAAAGGAGGCAAGAAAGATATAGCTTAAATATTTTCAAATGTGAAAATGTAGAAGACAGGCATGACAGTTTCAGGGTACATGGCACCATTTATCTAGATTTTCTGAAAGCCTTTGATAAAGTGTGCCTGACAGGCTGGTGCTAAAGACAGAAGCAGCAGGATCCAACTTAAAACACAGCAATCAATTAAAAAAAAAAGGTTAAGGCAGAAAATATTCAGATTTTGTCAACAATCAGAGCACAGGAAAATGATTTTAAGGCATTTGCACAAAGTTCACATATACAATAGCCAGAACCAATGTCAGAATGGAAAGTGAAAAAAAAAAAAACATTGATGACTCCCTCTATGTAATATTACTCAAATGCCATATCTAGAAGCAGAAATCAGCAACTGAAGAACTGTTAAACTTGTAAAAAAAAAAATGAGCCAGCTTAAAATTCTAGGTTGTCTTATACCCTAGGTTGTCTTATACCTGTTAGCCCAAAGATCTCATTGCTAGCCATATACTCCCTGAAGGTTAAAGAAATTTTAAAAAAAAGAACAATTGTCCCATGTACACCAAAACATACTACTTTTCATAGCAGCAAATGACTAGAAACAAAGTAGGTTCACGTCAACTGGGGAATGGCTCAAGAAATTGTGGCACATTAAGGTAATGGTATATTACTGTTCTGTCACAATTGACCAAAAAGCATTTCAATCAACAAGCATTTATTAAGCTCTCACTGTGTGTCAGGTACTGGGCTGAGTGCTGAAGATACAAAGAAAGGTGGAAGACAGAACCCTCGAGGAGCTCAAAGTCTAATGGATGGAGGAGTAAATGTATAAGAATATAGAAAAGCAATAGAAACTTGGTATGAACAGATGCAAAGTGAAGTAGTCAAGATAGAACAATAATATACACAATGACCACAACAACATGGAAAAAAACAACAGCAACAAATAAAATTGAAATGGAATGTTGTGTAATTATGATCAACTTAGGTGAAGAAGAGATAAGGGAAGGCATTATCTCCATTTGGTACAAAATACTGTGTGTAGTGTTTGATTTAGTTGATGCTTCAGTTCATTTTACTGAACTGTTTCTTTTTTCCTTTTTCTCATTTAACTCTTTATTATAAGGGAGGAGGAAGGAATAAGTGTTTATTAGGTATTATTAAGTACTATGTGCCAGGTACTGTAACAAGTCCTTTAAATATTATCTCATTTGTCCCAAATATTATCTCACCCCTTTCTTTAAGGAATGGACCCCTGGTGGGATAGATCTGGAGACACTGGCAAATGAGAGTGATGTAAAAGTGAAAGGCATCAGTAAAAACCAAAAATTCTAGATCTATTGTGATGCTGCCACATGGCTAAAAATGGATGACTTCTGTTAATACTAGGATAGTCACAGATTTGAGGAGAAGCATGGAAACACTGATCTTGAAAGATGTTTTTAATGAATAACAACAAAACTATAGTTGGTAGTCTTTGGGAAAAAGTACATGAATCTTTCTCAGTGACAAAGGATTCTAGTTTTAGGAGAACTTGAATTGACTATGGAATGAGAATGAAAAAGAATGGTGATGAGTTTTTGTAGGACGTCTAAAATTAATCTCAAAGATCATCCTAGTAGAAGGGTGGTTCAGATTTCATCTAGAATTAACTTGAGTGCCCCAGTCAGAACTAGCACCCTATTTTCCTCTCTTTCCCCTAAACCTTCCTGTCATTGCTACCATCTCTTTTGCCCCTACCAGCCAAACACTGAACCCATATCATTACCCCTTTCAGAGGGAACTCATTGTCCCATCTCTGCTCTGCACTTTAGATCCTTTTTCCCCCTTCTCCATTGGTGGTAGGTAGCTCCCATGGAGCAGACACCTCAATGTACCCTCAAGATCTCCCGATCTTTTCATTAGCCCTGCAGTTGAACTCTCCTGTGTGTATCCTCTTCCCTAATTAGAATGTGAAGTATTTGAGAGCAAGAACTTTCTCCTTTTTTCAGTTGCTATTCCACATGGCAAGGGCTTAAAAAGTTTTTCATTCATTCAGATGAAACAGCTAAAAGATGCCTGGCATTAATGTTCTTAACAATGAAAATTTCAGTTCTTAAGAAATTCAAAACTGAGTCAAGAATTAGTATTACCTAAATTAGCAAAGAATGGATACGTGACCCCTAAAATGGTAGTATGGTTTGGTAGAGAAGAAACTGGAATTAGAAGCACAGGATTTGAGTTGGAGAATGGGACCTCAGAATCCATCTGGTTCAACTCTTTCATTTAATATATGAGGAAACAGAGACCCAGAGAGGTGAAGTAACTTTCCCAAGGTGACACAGGTTTAAAATAGGATTTGAACCTGCATGCTCTGACCTCAGAGCCAATACTCTTTTCAGTATTCCATGCTATAATACCAACTAGTTGTAAAATGGACTTCACCTTTGAGTCTCATTTCCTAACTTGTGAAATGGGGATTCGTCTACTACTTATGACAGCTAACATTTATGTAGTGCTTACTATGTGCCAGGCACTGTATTTTAAGCACTCTACATTTGTTGGCTCATTTGATCCTCACAATAACTCTGGGAGATAGGTGCAATCATTATCCCCATTATACAGATGAGGAAACTGAGGCAGACAGAGGCTAAGGGACTTAGCTAGTAAATGTCTAAAGCTAGATTTGAATTCAGGTCTTCCTCACTTGAGGTCTGATCCTCTATCCACTGCACCACTTAGCTGCCCCAGTAATAATGAAACTATCTACCTTGTTGGGTTATTGTGTGCAAGGTACTTTGTAAATATTTAAATGCATGAGTTATCATCATCATTGTCATCATCATCATCATTGTCATTGTCATCATTGTTGTCATCCCCAAAGATCAAGAATAGTAATGCCAGGAGCCAACCAAATTGCAAATAAATGAATAACTATATCTGTAACTAACCTGGATTAACTTCTCCCAAATTCATGGCATTTTGGCAGTCCTCTACTAAGGTTTGCACAAGAGGTTTTTAAACAATCAATATAGGCAGACATATACTTTCTTCTCAATAAAGACTATCCACTGGGAATAGTCAGGGCTTTGGTACTGTGGCAATTATGAACCTTTCAACTTTCTGTAAACTACAGTTATAGCCATTTTATAACCCTTCAAGATTATACTTATGAGAAATATGGTAAAATTTCAATTAAGAAAACTGAAGAAAAATTCACTTTATACCAACCATGTTTATAAATGTGCTAAAATCATGTTATCCAATAGAGTCTTCAGTCTCACTTTCCTTCTAAATCATGTCTGCACAGAAGTACTTTGGTTTTTATGCACATTTGGGACAATATAACGTATATGCGAAAAGAATGAAATTTAATTAAAATAGCAAGTTTTTTTTTAAGCCCTTTTTCAGGCTTTTGTTTCATCAGCATTGATTTTCTTGTTGGCCAGATTTATCCTTAGTTTAAATTCTGGCAGATTGTTTATGGTGGGCAATTTGGTGCGCTCACATATGCTTTAATAAACACATGGAATAACTTACCAAGAGAGGGGATGAAACAGAGTTTTTTAAAAGGGGTTCAAGAGAATTTTAAGAGGGGAACTTAATTGAAGGATGTAATGACGGAACCAAAAGTAAACTAGGCACACTAATGCTACATTCTCCTTTTCCTAAAAACCAGTCATGTATCATAGAGTAGAAATTAGCTTAAAGGTTTTAAAGTATTTGGCTCCCTTGCTAAAGAGTTTGATAGGGGGACTGCTGAGATACATAATTCATAACTTTGCATTTGCCCATATTTGGAGAAAACCATTTAAATATCTTAGGGATATTCACCCATAACTAATTACTATACAGAGTTCATTCTAATCAGTTTTCAATAATATAATCCAAGTTTAAAATGATTTCCATATGTAATTTACTATAGTTTAGTGCTCTGTCAGCCTAAGCCTTGAGGCACAAAGCTATCACAAATAATAAGTTTGGGCTTCTAGCCACCAAAATGGGAACTTGAAGAAGAAAAAAAAGTTTTGTGTAATGCTTTCAAATGGCCTTTAGAGTACAATAAAAAAAAAAAAAGAACAAAGGAAAGAAAAACCTTTGTTTTGAAATCCTGAAAAAATCCCAATATTTATATAACCCAAATATCACACTCCAACCTCTGACTGATAGATTGAGCTCATTTAGGGGAACTCTCTCTAATAATAATCTCAATAGGTCATTTCTCTCTCTACCCATATTTCCCCTTTAGAACATCAGAATCTGCCTTGTTTCTCTCAAAGGATTCTCAGCGCCCTGCAAGCATGAGGACTAAAAAATATTATCAACCACAGAATAGGTTTATTGAGGGCAGTAAAGAACCGATAAGGGAATAGTACATGAGTCCCTTTAGGGAGGCAGTGATGATCAAAGTCTTTTCTAGTGAGTTCTATTTTGTTGCCCTGAGAAGTTTGGTGGCCCTTCCACAAAAACTCACAGATCAGAAGACTTTCTTGGTCTTTTATCTCCATCTCTTAGCATCCTCCCATATCTCCTGTGGTACATTTCATGGCACCATCACTCATGATGGGCCCCAGCTTGGCCTTGGGACTTCTGAGTCTCCAGAAGCATGTTTGCCTCCAAATTCCTTAAGGTTCCTCTATCTGGAAGCCTCACATTTCTCTTCCTATTGCCCACATAGTTTTTTTCTTTCTTCCATTTCATGTGGAGGAGGGGAAGAAGTCACTAGAACCCCATTCAGAGCTACTTAAGTTCTCTTAATGCATGCCCAGCATATTTAATTTTTGTTAGCTTGGAAAACAAGACTTAAAAAATATTTTTAGGGGGAAGGATGGGTACAGACTTGAATTAGATCAGAAACCTGTTACCTTGGATATCATTGATCAGAAGGCTGGCCAAATTGAAAGAAAAAATTTGCACTATTTGTAGAGAAAATGGTTTTTAACATGATCAGTCGACCAATCACATGCATTTATTAAGCACCAACTATGTGCAAGCACTGTTCTAGGTGCTGGGCCTACAGAGACAAAATGACACAGCCTCTGCTCCCAAGACACTTTTAATAATGACTGATTATGGATGACAACAGGTACTGAACACAAGAGTACATAGTTTCAACATTGCCACCTAGGGATTATATTAAAAAATTGAAACAATTATCAAGACTTAGTTAAATACTTGAGAACCATGATGGCATAAGTCAAGTCAACAAGCATTTATTAAGTGTCTACTAAATGCTAGGTACTTTGCTAAACATTCAGGATATAAAGAAAGAGAGAATAAAACAACAATCCCTGACCTCAATGAGCTCATGATCTCCTTCCCTCAATGAGCTCATGATCTAATGGTGAATAAAGAATTTGCCAAAAATATATTCCTCCTGGTAGAGGCATCAGGGTGAAATGGATAGAATTCTGGACTCAGAGTGAGCAAGACCTACCTCTGACACATATGAGCTCCAAGACCCTGGAAAAGTTATTTAACTTCTCAGTTCCCAGGTACCTTTCCAAGATTAAATGTTGCAGAACAGTTGTACATCTTCTGCATTTTCAACCAAAACAAAACCTAGCAGATAAAGAATGGCCATTTTCCAAACTATCATGTGTATTTGGATGTACAGGCCACTAAGTTAGTCCATTAATACAAATAACTTGGTAAAACATGGCAGGTGGACAATAATCTAGATCTAGAATTAAACAGGTTGGATTGCATTTGGGATACCTCACAGCTCTTGAATAAAGAAAAGAAACTCTTTACTAGGGAAAAATGACTCAAAATTTTCTGACAAAACTCAATATTCAAGATACATAGGAATTTGACACAAATAGGACAAAGAGGTTTTTTTTTTCTTCCCAATATATAAGTGGTCAAAGAGTATGAGCAGTTTTCAAAAGAAAAAGTGCAAACTCTCAATTACATGAAAGGTTGCTCCAAATCACTAAGAGTAAGAGAAATACATTTTAAAAATAACTCTCAGAATTCACCTCACACTCATCTCATTGTTGGAGGGGCTGAGGAAAGAGGCAAATGCCACTGGGAGAGCTATGAATTAATCAAACAATTCTGAAAAACAATTTCAAATGGCAAGAAAAGTCACTAAACTTCCTACCCTTCTACAAAAAACTGGTAACAAAATGGGTAGCCATCATTAAATATTTCTCAGTAACAAATGAAAAATATAAGGAGTTCAGAAAAAAAATATGGACTATCTGTATGAATTGGTACAGTTTAAGCAAAAAGTCCCAGGGAAATAATAAATAGTGACTATAATAATGTAAAGAAAGAAAGAACTCAAAGGAAACTGAACTCTAAGTAATGACAACAGTCAATTTTAATGCTACAGAGTAGATGACAATATCTTATATCCTCCTGGCACAGAGTTGGGTATGAAGTGTTGCATAGAGTCTCAGGCATGGCCTTTATGGATTTTGCTTAACTTTTTCTTTGTTAGAAGGAAGATCAACAGTGGAAGGGAAAAGTGCATTTCCAAAAATGACTGTTATGTAAAAACTAAAGGCAGCCAAAAAATTAAAAAGAAATTGCATGGCTCTTTCAAAAATCCCAAGCTGGTCCCTGAAACAAAACCCTGCTTTTACCACCACCATTTTTCTAGTGAGGTTAAGTGCTGGGTATGAAAAAATTCATGAAGCCATGGAGCAGGATGAGACTTGGAAAAAGGTAGTACAGATTGGCTGTCAAGAAGAGGAGATAGAGGTGAATGGTATGAAAGAGGGCCAGCAAGGTGGCTTCAATTGAGGTTCTGGAATGTTCTAAATGTTAGACCTATTGTATCCTGTATGTGATTGACACATTTTGCATACAAGTAACTTAGTTCAGATCTCTATTACTCTCAATTACATGAACTCTATTGGGAAGATTATTTTGGCATTGGTGTCTGCTATGAATTGTAGTTGGAGATAGGAGAGTTTGGAGATTAGTTGGAGGGCAGCCACAACAGTTTGGAAGATGAGAAGGTCTGAATTAGAATAGTTCTAGAGTTGGATGAGATGTGAGGGGCCATGGATTACTTTCCACCCTCATTTTCTACATGAGGAAGTAAATACTGGAGGGAGGTTAATTGGCTTGACCAGGGTCATATAGTTATTAAAGTGTTTAAGGCAAGATTTGAACTCAGATATATCTGACTCAGGAGGCAGGTAGATGTGTCAGTGGATATTCAGTTCCCAGGGCCTGGAGTCAGGAAGAGCTGAGTTCAGACTTTGGACACTTATTAGCTGTGTGACCCTGAGCAAGTCATGTAACTTTGTTTTCCTTCATCCACTAGAGAAGGAAATGGCAAACCACTCCAGTATCTTTGTCCAGAAATCGCCATGGATGGTATGGTCCATGGGGCCATGAAGAGTCAGACATGATCAAACAACAACAAAATTTTTAACTTCAAGCCTTGCATTCTACTTACTCTGCCATTTTGAGCTTATCCTCATTGCAGATAATGCTTGCTTGTAGTTTTAGACATACTACATATATGGATATATATATATATTTTTTTTTTTTTAACAAGAATGGGTATTGTATTTAGTCAACAGCTTTTTCTGCATCTGTTGAAATACTCATGAGTCTTATTGTCATTTTTATTAATATGGTCAATTATGTTTATAGTTCTCCTAATACTGACCCAGCCTCACATTCTTTTTTTAAAATTTTTTAAATTTTTTTTTGTTTTATTTTTTAATTTTTTTCCCTTGCATTCTTGATATAAATCTAGCCTTGTCATAGTGTGTGATCTTTGTAATATGTCGTTATGGTCTCCTTGCTAATATTTTGTTTATTTTTTGCGTCAATTTTCATTAGGGAAACTGGTCTAAACTATGCTTTCTCTGTTTTGACTCTCTCTGGTTTAGTTATCAAGCCCATATTTGTGTCATGGAGGTATTTGGTAAGGCTTCTTTACCTATTTGTTTTTTTCAGTTTATATAGTATGGGATAATTGTTCTCTAAATGTTTATTAGATTTCACTTGTAAATCCATCTAGTACTGGGGTTTTTCTTTGGCAGTTCATTTAAGGCTTATTCAATTTCTTTTTTCTAAGATAGGGTTATTTAAGTATTCTATTTCCTGTTTTATCTGGGCAATTTAAAGCTTTGTAAAGATTCATCCATTTTATTTAAATTGTCAATTTTATTGACATAAAGTTGGGTAAAATAGCTCCTAATAATTGCTTTTATTTCTTCTTCATTGGTTTGAATTTTTGATACTGGTGATTTGGTTTTCTTTCCTTTTCAAAAAAATCAAATTAGCTAATGGCTTATCTTTTTTTCAGTTCCTAGTTTTATTTGTTCATTTTTTTGACTTTCAATTTTATTAATATCTGCTTTGGCTTTCAGGATTCCTACTCTGATGTCTAATTTTGGAGAGGAGGATGATTTGTTATTTTTCTAGTTATTTAGCTGCATGCCCAGTTTGTTGATCTGCTCTTTTTTGTTTTTATTGACGCAAACATTTAGAGATAGAAATTTTTCCCCAAGTATTCTTTTGGTTGCATCCTACAAACTTCAGTATTTTGTCTCACTGTCATCATCTCTAATGAAGTGATTATTTCTATAATTTGTTTTTTCATTCATGCATTGTTTAGGATTAAATTGTTTAGTTTCCAATTAATTTTTAATCTATGCTTCAATGGCCTATTATCAATTGTAATTTTTATTGCATTATGATCAGTAAAAGATGCAGTTAATATTGTTCTTTTATGTATTTGTTTGTGAGGTTTTAATTCCCATACATGGCCAGTTTTTCTGTTTGCTCATTTTTGTGAAACATTTGAGAAATAGATATGCCCCTTTCTATTCCTATTCAATATTGTCAAAGGTCTATACATCTAACTTTTCTAAAATTCTATTCAGGTTCTTAACTTCTTTCTTGTTAACTTTTGGGTTAGATTTATATAGGTCTGAAAAGAGTAAATTAAGGTCCCCTAGTATTATACTTTAACTACCTATTTTTTTCTATAACTCATTTATTTCCTCCTTTTTAAGGATTTAAATGCCATGCCATTTGGTGCATATTTGTGCAATACAGATATTAACTCATTGTCTATGGCATATTTTATCAAAATGTTGTTTCCCTTTATCTCTTTTTTTTTTTTTTTTTGCTTTTTGGAGGGCAATTGGGGTTAAGTGACCTGCCCAAAGTCACATGGCTAGTTAAGCGTGTCACTCCAGGGCCGGTGCTCTACTCACTGTGCCACCTAGCCACCCCCCCTTTATCTCTTTCAATTAGAATTATTTTTGCTTCTGCTTTGTCTCAGATCATGATTGCTAACCCTCCCTTTTTTACTTCAGCTGAAGCATAATAGATTCTGCTCCAATCCCTTATTTAAATTCTGTATGTATCTTTCTGTTTTAAGAGTACTTCTTGTAAACAATAAATTGTTGGATTCTGGTTTCTAATCCATTTTGCTCTCGTCTTCTGTGAGTTCATCTCATTCATATTCACAGTTATGATTGCTGTGAATTTCCTTTGGTCCACTATTTTATGTCTTTCCTTCTCTTTTTACCTACTCCCTCTTTAAGAGTCTGTTTTGCTTCTGCCTTATACCTCCATAAATATGCTTTCCCTCATACTTCCCCCTTCTTTCCCTCTTATTTCCCTGTCATGTATTTCTGTATCCAGCTGTGTGTATATACATTCTTCCCTTCTTTAAGCAGTTCAGATGAGAGTGAGGTTTAATTGTTGCTTGTTCCTTCCCACTACCCTCTCCTTGTTCTAAATCTTTTTTGTGTGAGATTCAAATGTGCACCACATTTATGCAAGATAATTTTCCCCATTCTTCCTCTCTCTTCTCCTGGTGTATTCCTCTTTGTCCCCCTTTCCCTTCTTTATATGAGATCATCAAAACATACCAAAATCATTCCCCTGTCTAATTAGACTGCCTCTCTGACCCTCGATAATGGAGTTCAGAGAGGCTACATGTCTTATCTCTCCATGTAAGAATATAAACAGTTTTAATCCTGTTTAGACCTTTATGACTACTCCCTCTTAGTTACCTTTTTTATGCTTCTCTTGACTCCTGTATTTATATGTCAGACTTTCTACTCATCTGTGGTCTTTTCATCAGGAATGTTTGGGAGTCATCTAATTTGTTTTTAAAAAATCCATTTCCCTCTTGAGTATTATCTGGGTAGATTGTGCTTGTTTTTAAACCTTAATCCTTTGCCTTCTGGAATATCACATTACAAATTCTCGGGTCCTTTATGGTGGTGGCTGCTAGACTTTGTATGATCCTGACTATGGCATCTCACTATTTGAATTGCTTCCGACTGCTTATGGTATTTTTTCCTTTACCTAGTAGTTCTAGATTTTGGCTATAACATTCCTAGATAGTTTCATTTTGAGATTTCTTTCAGGAAAATCCTGGAAAATTATTTCAATTTCTATTTTGCCCATTGATTCTAAAAGATCTAGACATATTTCTTTTATGATTTCTTGAAATAGGATGTCTCGGGTTTTTTTTGGTGTTGTTGCTTATGGCCTTCAGGTAGTCCAATAATTATTAATTTATCCCTCCTTGATCTCTTTTCAAGTCAGTTATTTTTTTTATGAGACACTTCACACTTTCTTCTATTTTTCAATCTTTTGACTTTGTTTTATTATCTCTTGCTATTTCATGGAGTTATTAGCCCCTTTTTAGCCAATTCTAATTTTATAGAAGTTATTTCCTTCAGTAAGGTTTTATACCTCATTTTTTTCAAGCTGCTAATTCTCTTCATATTTTCCTTCCCTAGTTTTTGCTTCTTTTCCCAATTTTTGTCCTGTACCACTCTTATTTGATTTTCTTAAAATTATTTTTAGTTTTTATTTTTTTTAACTTTTTCATTGCTTCTAAGAATTCTTGTTCAACTTGTATCCAAACTGAATTTTTATTTAAGGTTTTGCTTGTAGATATTTTGGAGTCATTCTCTTCTTCTGTGTTTTTTGTCTTGAGCTGTCCCATCACCATAATAACTCTTTGTGGAGGATTTTTCTATTTGCTTATTCTTCCTGCTTATTTCTTGACTTAGGATTTTATGTTAGTGCTGGGGCCCTGCACACTTCTGGGGTGGGGCCTGAGGGATGTCTGATATGAGCTTTTGTCCTCTTACATCCTTCTGCTGCTGGTGAAGTGATTTAGCCTGTGACATCCATTCCAACTAGGATTTTCAGAATTCTGTGACTTTTTCTTTTTACTGTTCTATATCTTTTTAAAACTTTATCTTTAGGGTGAGTTTGACAAGTCATTCTTTGGTAATTTTCTAAAGATAAATATGTGGAAAAGCCTGTTAATGTGTTTCAATTAATCATATACAGATGTTGGCTATCTAGAACACAAGATACTAGACAAAATATTACTGATCAGCTAGTATCAGCATGTGTTAATTACAGGTACAGACCATAAAAAGAAAAATTATCCTCTTAAGTACTAGACTAACAAACATATAGGGACATACTCATTGTTTCTAACAGTGATCATGAGTGTCTCCTTTTAGAAGTGAGTTGTTTGGTATCTATGGTCAACCACAGAACCTGGAAGCTTCCATTGCTTCTAAAGTAGTATGATGTTGGAGGAGATCTGTTCACTGCTCTGGGTTCTACAAATTCCTGATCCAGATGTGGTTATATCAGTTCGTCCTTGGCTGGGAATTTCAGTACACTGATATTCGACTCAGTCACTCTTTGCCCACTGGGAGGCTATGCAGCTTCAGAGTAAATGAATTACAAGCTCCCTCTTGATCTGGGATGCTGCACTCTTTTCTGGGATCAGAGCTACGCAACTCATAGGTACTTCCAGAGCTTGTTCACAACTAGAGCCAATGGCCTATTCAACCTACTCTTAATGACTTCTCTCTGCTATTGATCCATGATCTGGAACTAGATGGTGGGCAACAGAATGGCCAGATGGCACCTGTTGCTATGACTTGTGCTTTTTTCAGGAATTTCTTGGGATTTCCTTCTGCCTCAATGCTTCCTGCTCTGGTGCAGTCCCTTTCAGTCCATGCACAATTGAAATGCTCTGCACTACAGAGGCTAGAGCCTGTTCCTGGTGTCCATAGACCTCTCCATCTGTCTCTCTAGGCTGCCATTGGCTGGAAAAAGGACTCACTGTGACTTTTCCTTGGCTCTCCTGATCAGAATTTGTATATTTTCTAGATCTTTGTCAAGGAGGTATATGTTGGGCTAGCTAGATACTAATGCTTCCTCTCACTCCCCTATCTTAACCACATTTCCCTCATTTCCAATGCAAGAAAAAAAAGTTGTTCAGACATAAACTTGTGGTTTCACATACTGTTGAATTTTTTAACTGTGTGAATACCAGCACTGTTGACATAAGAAACAAGAAAGTATGGAAAACCAGAAACCTTTGATCTTGAATATATATATATGTGTGTGTGTGTGTGTGTGTGTGTGTATATGCATATACACACACACATACACACACACACATACATACTGTTGTCTCCCCTATCAGAAGATAAACTTCTTGAAAGCAGGGATTATTTTTATTACTACTATTTGTCATTGCATATTTAGTGTCCTAGATACTATATATATATAAAATAAAATAAATATATAAATATTATATATATATAATTTCTGATACACAGTAGCTGTAGGTGACTGCTCAATGATTGTTGATTAATTAAAGATATCAATAGTTGATATTCACAATATGTGAATTTGAAATAATATTTTAAAACATCTATATTATGACACAGGTAATCTGAATAAGGAAGACATAGAATCAAGTGGCAGGGATTTCTTTATATGCATTTCCTGACTATTATTGCTTTTGTCATAATTAGTATTGCTACTGCTATTATTCTCTTATTGTGGAATAGTGCAGCAGTCTCTTGGCATTTCCCTTTAAATACTTCTGGGGTCATAAGTGAAATTAAGTTTGGTTCTCATTTACCTCATACCAGCAGTTTGGTTGGTTTGCAGCTGCAGAACTGCTGGGGCCCTTTTTATTTAATTTGGCATCCCTTCCTGAGCAGTACTAAGACCTACTTCAATGACTCCACTGGGCTTCACTATAATTCCAAGGCTGGATTGGTAAAGTTTGCTTGTAGAGATGCCCAGGTAGATCTGCAAAGGGGAGGAAAGGGCTGACAATAAAAACATTCTCACCCAAGTTATTGCCTTAACTATTAACTCCTTAACTGCCCCAATCCATATTAACTTAATTTTTAAAAAGTCCCAACATGGTCCTGATATAGTGGCATGACTGACATTGATTATAGGGGATATATACAATACAATATTACAATATTGATAGATTGATAGATAGGGAATATTAAATAATGTTCAAATTTTGTGTAAGTGGGGAAGAAGTGGTTGAGAGGTTTTTTTTTCTTTTCTCTCCATTTTTTTGAAAGATACTTGGCTAAGATCCTGTGTCAGATCATCAAACCTGCAAAATGCTAATTAAATTCACATTTTGTGAATTCCACTTTTACATCCAAAATAGGAAACAGGTAGAATTATTTTGCTCTCCAGTTTTTCAAGTGTTTTGATGATCATCCTCTATGCAGGAATGAGGAATTTTAGGTCAGGCAGAAAGACAGAATTTACTTGTGATGGAG
Source organism: Pseudochirops corinnae (assembly GCA_028646515.1). Taxonomy (NCBI): domain Eukaryota; kingdom Metazoa; phylum Chordata; class Mammalia; order Diprotodontia; family Pseudocheiridae; genus Pseudochirops; species Pseudochirops corinnae. The sequence goes on from CM053589.1 coordinate 89,862,801, forward strand.
ACTGTTAGACACTGGAAGACAGCAATGAGGTTAGGTTCAAGAATCTCTGGCTTTGATGATTTTTACAATGGAATGTTCTATATGTTTTTTCTGGCTAGCCAATCTATATTTAGGAGTAGTTTAAGTGTGATCTAATAGAATTTATGATTTTTGTGTGTCTCTCAAATAGAGTTCCTAGTGTTCCACCAGAGTAACTGTTAGAGAAAGGTGATGATCTCTTTCAAAAGGTGCATCCTTCAGGGGAGGACTGTTAGAGATACAGAACTGAAAGGGACCATCAGAGGTCATGTAGTATAACTCTTTCATTTTACCATTGAGGTCCAGAGAGGTTGAGGGATCTGCCCAGGATCATACAGGTAGGGAATAGATCTGACATGGGCTGGTTGACACAGATTGGTCTCACTTTCTACTACATGGTGCTGCCTCTGGATATACAGAAGGCATCCATGTTGATTGTAGTGGAATGGTATAGCACGTATACTTTAGCCTTCTCATGATAGACTCTCAGCTGACCTTGGAGTCAGGGGGTTAGCTCGGTGTAAGCAAAGGCAGATCAGTCAACCAACCAAGAAAGTAAGCAATCAACAAACATTTAAGTGCGACCTAGAACCAGGGGCCGTGCTGGATACTGGAGATTCAAAGACAAAAACAGTCTCTGCCCTTAAGATGCTTGCATTCTGTTTGGGGAAATGGCATTTATTGGTTTGTGTGGTAGGACGTGGGCAGCTAGATGGACACTGGATAGAGCCCTGGATGTGAAGTCAGGAAAGTCCTGAGTGCGGATGTGCCTTGGTCACTTACTAGCAGTTTGACCCTTGGCAGATCACTTCACCCCTGTTTGCCTCAGTCTCCCTGTTTACAAAATGAGAACAATAATAGTACCTACTAATAATCTACTAGGTTTGCTGTGAGCATAAAGGAGATAATATTTGTAAAGTGCCTAGCACAATGCATGGTATACAGTAGGTACTTAATAAGTGCTTCCTATCTTCCTCATTTCCTAAGCTTGGGCTTCCTTAAGAGATGCATAGTGTCCAGGATTAGGTAGTTGAGATGTACTTTATTTACAATATTGATAGATTGTATTCAATTCTGAGAGATGCTGTTTTATAAACTGGACAATCCCCAAACAGGAACCATTAGGATAGGGAAGGACCTTGAGACCATACCATATTAGGAGAAGTTGAAGAAATTTAGGAGATTTAGCCTAAATAAGAGAAAATTTACAGAGGCATATCTTCAAATATAGAGAGATTTCTTATAGAAGAGAAGTTAGATTTCTTTTGCTTGGTCCTAGACAGTAGAAGTAGAAACAATGGATAGAGGATACATGGAGGCAAATTTGGGTTTGATATAAGGCATAATTTCCTAACAATTAGAACCAGGAATTCTTGTTCAAACATGGATTAGATTACATGACGTCTAAGGTCTTCCAACTCTTAAGATTCTGTGATTCTGCTATCCCAGTCCTTTAGAACTCTGAAATCCCATGATTTGAATCTTAATTTTATTATATCAAGTTATCAGAGTGGTTTAGAAATATTTATATTTGGGGCGGAGCAAAGATGGTGGTATAAAAGCAAGAAAATTCTGCAGCTCTCCCACAACCACCTCAAATACTCATAAAATATGACTCTAAACAAATTTTAGGACACCAGAACTCAAAAAATTACAGAAAAACACATCTCCCACTGAAAGCTGCTTGGCAGGCAGGAAAGGAAGGGCTCATAGCACTGTGCTGGGAGCTGGAACCAGCCCGGCCTGAAACCGTGGCTTGGCCCCAGGGCCGCCAAGACAATCTGCAGCTGGAGACTTCAGGAGAGTGGATCAATGGCAGCTGTGGTGATTTCCAGAATTATCAACCCATAAGAAACAAGGACTAAGTGAAAGGTCAGTGGAACTCAGCTAAATTTGGGGGAGAAAAGCTGTCTGGCGGATCTGCTTCCAAGGCAAGGAAGCAGCAGAAGCAGCGGCCCTGCAGCCACTTCCACGTGGCTGCTTCAGAAGCTCCCAGCCTGCAGACTGCAGAGGGGCCAAGTGATCATTCAGAGGTTAAGTGCTCTTGCCTTGAGCTGCCTGGATCTGGATCGTGGTCTTGGGTGGTGGTCCTGGGGTGCATTTTCAGCGAGCCAAAGCTTGTGGGGGCTGTAGCAGCCTCCTAATAGCCCCAGCAGGTGCTAAAATCCCAGAAATTTGGGACAGAGCTTTCCCCTCTGGAAGCAGAGTTCTACTGAACCCAAAAGTTAAGTAATTGACTGGCAACATGAGCAGGTAAAGGAAGCAAAGCAAACCCAGCAATGCAACTTTAGTTTACTTTTTTGGGGACAAAAAGGATCAAAGCATGGAATGGGAGGAAGACAACACAGTCAGAACTCCTGCACCAAAAGCTTCCAAGAAAAATGTAGACATTACAAGCCATAGAGCAGCTTAAGAAAGATTTTGAAAACCAAATAAGAAAAGTAGAGGAAAAATTGGGAAGAGAAATGAGAATGATGCAAGAAAATCATGAAAAGAGACCCAACAACCTGACTGAAGAAAATAACACCTTAAAAAATAGATTAAATCAAATGACAAAAGAGGCCCTAAATGCCAATGAGGAGAAGAATGCCTTAAAAAGTCGAATTT
>CM053589.1:89865925-89925996 GCA_028646515.1 Pseudochirops corinnae
AGCAACCCTCCCCCCCCCACACCCTGCGCTCCCTTCCATCATCCCACCTCTCATCCCCATCCCCCCTGCTCTCCTGTGTGGCAAGATACCCAGTTTAGAGTTTATGTCATTCCTTCCCTAAGGACACAGCCTTTTCCTATTACTCCAAAAAAAATGATCTCTCTAGGTTTCTCTTCACTCTTGTGTTTGTATTTCCCAGTTGTCTTCTTCAGAAGTGTTTGAATGCCTATTGTTCCATTAAAGGTCTACTTTTTTTTTCTCTTGTAGGATTATATTCAGTATGGCAGCAAATTATTCTTGGAACATTTTATAGCCTTTGCCTTTTGGAATATTGTTTTCTAAGGTTTCCTTGTTTATAGTAGAAATTGCTAGATCTTGTATGAACCTGATTATCATTCCTTGGTTCTTAAACTCTTTCATTCTGGATGCTTGCAGAATTTTCTTCATTAATGAGGAAGCTCTTAATAAACTTCCCTTAACAAATTTCTTTCAGAAGGTGAATGGTAAAACTGTTTTTTTTTTTTTCTATTTCGTTTTGTCCTTTGATTCTAATAGATCTGGGCTACATTCATATATGATTTCTTGAAGAAAAGTATCTGGGATTTTTTTTTTTTAAATCATGGTTTTAAGGGAGTCTTAAGTTGTTTTCGATTATTTCTCCTATATGTGTTTTCCAGGTCAATTGTTTTTCATAGAAGATACCTTACATTTCTTCTATTTTTCAAATCTTTTGGTTTTTTTCTAATATTTCTTGCTATTTTTATGAAGTCATTGGTTTTTGTTTGGTCTAGGCTAGTTTTTAAGGCATCTTTTACTTGGGTTAGGGGTTACCACTTTCTGTTCTAAGCTTTTTATTCTCCTTCTAGTTCTTTCCTCTGGAATTTTTTTCCCTTTTTAAATTTTGCTTTACGTCTTTTAGATATTCATGTAGTCCTTGTGGAAAATTCTCTTTTCCCCTCAAGTCTCTGCTTACTATTGTTGTGTAGTTACTTTCTCCTTTTGGGATAATGTCTGGATCTGCAATTTTTTTTTATACTGGTTGGTGTCTTCTTTAGTTCACTCATTTCTCTGGCCATTCCTGAACTGGGCTTTGTGCTTTGCCTCTCTCTATGCTTTTGTGTATGGCAGTTGCCCCTGTTTGGTCTTTCCTATCTGGATTCCTTTGTTGAGCTCTATCTCTTGGAGAACAGTCCCCTCCCTAGTTTTTGAAGTCTAGAATGCTGGCTCTTCAGGGCTCTATATGGCATTTCAGGATAGAGTGCAAGGAACCTCTGAGACCTGGACCTTTGGGCATGTGAGCTGTCCTGGTCTGACTGCTGCTCCTGCTCTTCTCCACCCCATATGACCCAGTTTTTTCAGGCGAGCCTGTTGTTCTTATTGCCTCTGAACCCAGAGCTTTTCAGGCTACATGGGTCTCTGCTCTGTTTCTGGTGTGGCTACTAGCTAGTTTACCTGTGCTGGGACTGACTTTTTTGACTATCATCTTTACTCTTTGCTTGTCAGGTCCTAGCTGCCTTTTTTTTTGTAAAGTTCTGGGGTAGAAGAGTCACCTTCCTGATGTCATGGTTCTCTTTGAGGAAGGGGTGGAAGGTTACTTATTACAGTTTCTCATTAGAGTTATTGGTTCTTATTCATTCTAGTGTGAATTTTAGACTTTTGCTGTAGCAGGTAGGTGGGAACTGGGAAGTTTGCTTCCATGCAGGCAGCCATCTTGGCCATTAAATCAAAGGTCATAGAATGGACTTCCTACATACCTCCTCTCCTGCCCCTTTTACAGGAGTGAATATTAAAGCCCAGAATATTGGCTGGAGGAAGGAAGTCATCTCTTCCATCCCTTCTGAAAAACCAACCTCCCAGACAAATGGGTAACACTTCTATAGTTGAGTAATGGCATGACTTTAGGGAGAGTAGAATGGTTTACCTGTAATGATTCTGGTGAAGTGAACTTTGAACTTAGGCATAGGTTTGACAGGTGGTATATAAAGTCTGCTTTCCACCCCAAACCTGCCTTATGCTCTTTTAAATGCTCTGGATAACATTGTGCCTCTGGCAAATTAAAGCCACTGGAAAACATGTAAACCCCACCTTGATCTTGTATAGACAGTAGGAGAATATTGATGACAGAAGAGCAAGCCACTGAACTTCATGATTATTTTTTCTCTAAGAGTCCTGAGGGATCGGACACATCAGACTCCACCAACGTGGAGCAAAGAGCTTTTTAGATATTCTTTTCATAAGTTAAACTCAGCACAAAATGATCTTATTGTTTCAAGCTATGCTCAAAATTGCTACCCCGAGGAGAAGGTTGGTGAGGCAAGAAGGAATATGATTACATGGAACATAAGGCTTGCTCGGGCAAGTAGTAATGACTGCAGATAACTGTGTGGGTAACAGGACTGGTGCTTTTAACTTAATAAATATACATTATTCTAATGTAGCAAGGAAAGATCTGGAGATTATAATTACTTAAAATCTGCTTTACAAGCATTTAGGAAAACACATTGGACTGTGCCATTCTTGAAGGAATGTGGCCATGCACCCTTGACAGGTGTCTCAAGGAAACATTTATTTATTTTTGAAAGGTAATGTAAGTTAATGGATGAAGAACTGGCTTTGGGGGCAAGAAGTCCTTCTTTTGTCGTATATTGGACTTGAGACCCTGGGCCAGTCACTTATCCTTTTGGCTCTCTAGGCAGCTCTCTAGGATATAAGTTAAACTGAAATCAGTTGGTAGAAGGAGTTTCATGGTATGGAAGTCCCCTATGTGGATGAAATTTCAGTTTCATTCTCTGTTCCATCCCTATTGAAGAGACCATCAAGTTGCAACTAACTAAAGTGACATGCTTATTATTGGGAAACCTATAAAGTCACAGTCCTTCCTCTTTCATTCCCTGCCTTTCTTCTTTTTCTCTCTTCTTTCTTCTCTTCCTTCATTCCTTTCTTCTTCCCTTTTCCTTCTCCCTTCCTTCTCTCTTTTCTTCCTTCCTTCTCTTCCTTCTTTTTCCTAAGTACTCAGTAATAATGGACTCAGGAATGGTTGATGTTTGCTTGATTTGGGACATTTGAAGATATTGATGAGGGAGCCATCTAGTGCTAGTATATCCAGTTGATTTTTTGAGCCTTTTATTTGTGAGTTTATTATTAATTTATTTAGTATCTGTTGTTGTTTTGTCATTTTCACTTGTGTCCAATTCTTTGTGACCCCCTTTGGGGTTTTATTGGCAACAATACTGGAGTGGTTTGTCATTTCCTTCTCCAGCTCATTTTACAGATGAAGAAACTAAGATAAGCAGGATTAAGTGACTTGCCCAGGGTCTCACAGGTAGTAAGTGTCTCAGGCCAGATTTGAATTTAGGAAGATGAGTCTTCCTGACTCTAGGTCTGAGTCTATCATTCTATCCAGTATGCCACCTAGCTGCCCTTATTTAGTGTTAAGGGGTGACTTATTGCTTGAGTACATTGTAACTATAATAATTAATTATACTCAGCAATTTTTTACAATAAACCATAAAAAAAATTTTTATCAGGGAGGGGGGAACTGGCTTTGCCTATATCATTCAGACTTACCCATGACCTTCCTAGGGACTCTAAACCTTTAAAAAAAATTTTGTTTTGTGATTAGGTTTCCCTGTCTTGCTCAGGTTTGGCCATGCCCCACCTGGCAACTTCTAAACCTTTTGCAAACAATTGTGAGTCCTTAGGACATATTCTCTCTATGCTGGAAGACAGGATGGTGAGCTTGTTATGCTGAGCAGTATGTGAAGGAAAAAGACAGAAGGAGATGATGTTCTTGGAGTCTTATACAGCCTGCTCGAAGAACTCTCTTCCTAAACACCTTATAAGGTACAAATAGTAAGAGAGACCAAATTGGATTCATCCTAGGGTTGTAAATTTAGATCCCAATAGCTAACATTCTTAGTGCACTCTAAGATTTGCAAAACACTTTATGTATGTTAATGCATTGGATCCTCAAAACAATCCTGAGAGGTAAGTGTTGTTACTATCCCTAATTTACAGGTGAGAAAAATTACCTTGTCCAGGGTAATGTAGCTAGTAAGTGTTTAAAGCAGGATTTGAACTCTGGTTTTCTTGACATCAAGACTTGAGCTCCATTTACTGGATCACATAGCTGCCTTATGGGTCATCTGGTACAACTCTACATGATAGGAAACACAGGTCTGTGGAGATGAAGTGATTACCAAAGTGCAAACAACATGTCTAAGGCAGCTAGGCGGTACAGTGGAGAGAGCGCATAAGCCCTGGAGTCAGAAAGACCTAAGTTCAAATCCTGCCTCAGAACTTACTAGCTGTGTGACCCTGGGCAAGTCACTTCACCTTATTGGCTTCAGTTTCCTCATCTGTAAAATGAACTGGAGATGAAATGGCAAACCACTCTAGGATCTTTGCCAAGAAAACCCCAAATGGGGCCTTGAAGAGTTGGACGTTACTGAAAAAATGACCAAATATATATCTATACACACACATATATACACATGCAATTTATATCTCTTTCTCTATCTGTCTGTCCATTTCCTGTGTCCTGGACCAGTATACTTTCAGCTATTCTTGTGATGTTCATTCTCAAGGAAATAATGACCTGAGAAAACCCATCGAAGGATGCTAAGCTAACCTGGATTGTTGGTGGAGAGTTAGCTCCCTTCTCCTGGCCCTGGATATACACACACCCTACTTCCTTAGAATAAACCTAGCTTTGTCAGAGCGTGGATCAGGGCCTCATAAACAATCAAGGCATATTTATTAAGTGAACACATGCTTGTGTTTTCCTACTAGGCACTGGCTAGAAGCTGATCTAAAAAGACTGGGTGTCTGCTTGTAGGATCTTACAGCCTCAATGCAAGGCAGCATAAACAAACACCAACATGAAGGGAAGCATTTTTACCCTGTTACAGCTCAAACATTTAAAGAGGGGAAGGAAACAGACCCAGCTTATCTTCCTGTTTATTTTTTTTTTTTTAGAGTCCTCTTTGGTGATACCATTGAATTTTTATGGGTGGAAGAGAAGCATGGATGTGGGGGTAGAGTGGGAAGAGGAGAAAGAGGTAACAAGCAAGACCAAGGACAGTAGGGATGAGGAACAGAGTAAGCAATGCAAAAGCATCTCACTGTTAGGTACTAACTAGTGAGCTGTGTGACCATGGAGAAACCGCTGCTCCAGGCATCAGCTTCTTTAAGTATAAGATCAGATGAAGGATGAGATGGTCTCTAAGGTCTCCATCAGTACTAAGCTTCTGTGATTGGTTTCCATGAGATATAAAAGAAATCCATCCCATGGATTAAATTTCACCATTATGGTGCTCAGACTAAGGGCTTGGAACATTGAGACATGCTCAGAGAATTTTATAAGGCAAGTGTCTTAACAGAAAATAATTGAGGGAGAAGGGGCATCAGAATGGCTCGTTTCTGTTTCAGGTCAGGTAAGGGAGAGGAGGAATGATGGTTTGTAGCCTATGACATTAAAATTGAGCGTCAGATCAGGGTTACAGAGAGGGACCCAACCTCGATATCAGGAAAGCCTGAGTCCAATCCTGCCTCTGACACCAGCTGTGTGATGTTGAGCAAGTTGGTTAGTCGCTGGGTGCCTCGGTGGTTCTTGGAAATGATGAGTGACAGAGCTGCTGATTAGCGTTTGTAAAGGCAATTGTCGTTTGCTTTTGTTGTTGTTCATTCGTTTTAGTCGTGTCTGACTCTTCATGAACTCACTTGGGATTTTCTTTGCAAAGATAGGAGAGTAGTTTGCTGTTTCCTTTTCCAGTTCATTTTACAGATAAGGAAATTAAGGCAAACAGGGTTAAGTGATTTGCCCAGGGTCACACAGCTAGTAAGTGTCTAAGGTCATATTTGAACTCAGGGCCTTCTGACTTCAGGCCTGGTACTGTCTCCATTGTGTCACCTAAGTTGACTCTACTAGTGAAATACCTGGTCTGGACAAAATACTTACTTGGCAAAAATATATGCTTAGACGTTAGAGGGCAAGGCTATGTGAAGTAAGAGAAGGTATGGTTTCCTTAATGAGGGACGAGTTCAATTCAACAACCAGTTATTAACTGCCTACTAAGTGGGCAACCCAGCTGCCTTGTATTGATGATGATGATGATGATGAAGAAGGGCTTGCTTTATGTCAGACATTGGGTTAAATAAGCCCAGGGGATATAGGTTTCAGCAAGTTAGACACATACTCTGATTTCATCCTTCTCGCGACCTTTTATTCTCCTTTTTCTTCTACGACTTCTGTGGTTACTAAGGGGTCCCAAAGAGGTCCAACTTTAGAACCTGGGAAATCAAAGATGGCGAGGGAGAAGCAGGGCCCTCTTAATCCTCCTGTGCCCTCTTACTCATCCTCTGCTTCCCTCTCACCAGTCCTGTCACTCTGGTTAACCGTCGGCCACTCAGAAGCAAACCACAAAGTATAGCTGAGGTTCAGATATGCTCATTTTTAGGGTGGGGCTCATGCTTTTCTTTTGCCACAGTGAGCTAATTAAGGAAAACAAGTTACGTGAGTTAGAAGAGAGCAAGCTACTTTGACGGAGCATTTCAGAGGGCTCTCTTTGACTCTAGGGGCAGGAAGGGGGCAGGAGGCAGGAGGGGGAAACAGATTGCTATTGTTTAAGTGGATGATGCTTTTTTAATTCACCAGATTAGATGTTTGGGGTTTTTTTGGGGGGAGAGGGGGAAGGAAGACATTTTCCAAGCTCCTTAAGTGACCTGGGAAAAGCAAGTCTGATGGCCTGTGATGGAGTGAGTCGACGGTAGTTCCCTTGCTTGTGGAGATAGAGCAGAGTGGTTAAATGCTTTACAGATGTCAATGATAGGATGTAGAATGGTACTGTTAAGGTCATCAGACCTCTCATTTTACAGATGTGGCAGCTAGACACGGGGGAGGCTAAGTAACTTGTCCAAGGTTGCATAGAGCTTTTCTTGTCTTTCATGTCTGTGACCTTAGAATAATTTGTGCCATTTTCTTTTTTCGTGAAATCCACATAAGGAGTCAAACCTTAGAGATGCACTTCACTTAATGCAGAAAGTAGAGAAGTAGAGAAGATATGTTACTTAAAAATGTGGATTTGATTTTTGTAAATTAAAGTATTTTAAAATGTTTGAGCAAAGCTAGCTATTTTAAAGGAAGCCAGTTATAAACCATTTCATAAACTGAAGCTATCTCCTAATTTATCTTTGTGGAAACTTACTTTCCTGTGTTAAATTTTCTTAAAGGGAGAGGGGCAGCCCTGTAAATAAATGTGTTAATACTCATCCATTATTGATTACTACTCATCCTAGAGAAGATATGAGTAGATATTTCCAGGCTTGGTTTAGTAGGATTTTTATAAAACAGAATTATTGTAAAAAGCCTTGAGTTTGAAATAAAGGGAATAGTCTGACAGTAGAAAAAGAAGAATTCTTGAATATGTTAAAAGAAATTACTTTCAGGTGGAGCAGCAAGGTTAAGAATATGTACAGGTAAGCTCTCAGCTTCTTACAAGTATGAATAACATATGTAAAGCATTTTGCAAACCTTAAAGCCTTGTATAAATGCTTTCTTCTTTTTTTCCTCTTCTCCTCCTCCTCCTTCTTCTCCTTCTCTTTTCCTCTCTCTCCTTTTCCTCTTCCTCTTTCTTCATATTCCAAAAGTTAGTATTTAGGTCAATTGCTTGAAACATACTTGCACTTAGAAAACAGTATTATTTTTAAAAAATTGATTCTGAAGTTAACCTAGGAATAGATTCAGGCCAAAATGTAGCTAAATTAATACATGTAATCCCACAGAGCCTGATCATCCTTTATACTATTGCTTTGATGGGAAAACTCATCTTGAGTTCAAGGAACACATATCCCCTGGTAACGGTTAGCAGTGAGCATGGGAACTCCTCCTTCAAACCTGTCATTCATGCCAGTGCCATAGAAAAGTGAGACTCCTAAGGCTTCTGAGGAAGCAGTCAAAGCAGTAGGGAGGTAGAAGGTGATGGTCTTGGGCATCCCCAGAAGAAACAGCGGTACAGGGAGAAGCAGAAGGGAAGGGAATTGTGGTTTTGATAAGTGAATATATTCGCCTAGAAGGGGGGGATGTTAAATGTTAGGGTTCATTGTACATGAGATGCTTATAAATCTGGGACTGTCTGGACTGTCAAAGTTGTATGGACACCACCATCTTGCAGTCACTTGGCCCAAAGCCTCAACCATTTTTTTACTTTTCCCTCTTACTCACTCCCCATTGTTAATTACTTGGCTATTCAGTCTTATTGGTTCTGTCTCCACAGTGGTTCTCATAGACATCCCTTCCTTCCCATACCCAGTGACAGTTACAAATATAGTTACCCTTCATCCATACGACTACAATAATTTCCTTTTTGTTTTCTGTACAAAGTAGTCTCGACACCTTTGCCTAGGCACTCAACTATCTGCAGAATAGACTGGAGACTTCTTAGCCCTTTATTCAAGTCTCTCCACTCACTGCTTGGCCCCAATTAACTTTCCAGTTTTATCTCACACTATTCTCTTTCACATACACTGTCCTGAACTGGCCAAACCAGATTACTTACCTGAATTTCGCCCTCCACTGACCTGCCTCCTCACCTTTGCTTAAATTAACTTTTAGGCCTGGAATACATTCTCTCCTTTTATCTATGCCTATTGAAATCCTACTAGTTTTTCAAGGCTATGTTTTGGTGTCCTTGCTCTAGAAAGTCTAAAAATTTCATCTAGACATAATCTCTTGTTCTTCAAACCTCTTGTAACACTTTGTATCAATGTATATCATACATTGATCATATTCTAATTTTGTATTATAGTTATTTTTGTAACATCTTTTTATCTACCTACTTTAAACTCTAAGCCCCATGAAGGTCTAAGTTGCAAATTATTCAGCTTTGTGTCTGCCTTTTATATCACCTAAAACAGCAAACAGGGTACACTTAATAAGTATTTGTTTGATCAACAAAATTTTACATGTAGATCTCTGGTACAAAATAATCTGTCATAAATTTTAAAGTCCTTTAATTTGTGAGAATTAGTTTCTGGGCCCAGGAATTTCAAACCCTTTGAAAAGATCTTTAATTTATGGAGCCTTTGGTCTGATTTAGTTGGGGGAAAGGGGGAGGAATATAATTACACTCCTTTTATTGATGATCCTGAAAATTCACAGAGGAAGAGCATATTTTGGAATTTTTCTTCTATTCAGATTCTGAATGAATGGAGTTTGGACTAATGAGGTTAGAGCATCTTGCTTCACTTCAATTGGGCTTTCTCTGCTTCCTGCCCTGGATTGATTTCATTGCACGGGGAGCATGTGTGTCCCATACTGCCCATCGTTGCTTAAGAGAGAACTCTCTTGTCCTCTTACTAGAGGGCCCCACAGCTGTTAAGAAGAAACATTTGGTCAAGAGAGAGAAAGAGAGAGAGAGAGAGAGAGAGAGAGAGAGAGAGAGAGAGAGAGAGTGTTACCATCTTGAACACTTCTAATTGTACTACTTATTTTCAACATCCTTCAAAAGGAACTAATTATGTGTAAATAGACATGTTTGGTGTTTAATGGAAGGCCTACCATGTGACACTATTTTTTTTCCTTTTTTAAATGACTGTGAACATCTGACATTGAAAGAAATAAGAAACTTTCCAGTACCTGATGTGGGCTTACATCAGGTTCAGACATCATTGGCCCTGTCAGACCATAAATGAAACTGCAGCTTGGAGACACATTTGTGGTCCAGAAATTAGGTGGATAGAAATCATTGAACTGTTTAAATGCTTGAGTGTTAGAAGAAGGTTTGAAACGTTAGTGGTAATATCTGTTTCTCTTTGCAGTTCTATGTGAAACATGCTCTCTTCTCTCTTCCTTGGTGCTGCGGTATAATTTTGTTGTTCAGTCATTTTTCAGTCGTGTCTGACTCTTCTTGACCCCATTTGAGATTTTCTTGGCAAAGATACTGGAGTGGTTTGCTGTTCCCTTCTCAGGCTCTTTTTAGAATAAATGGGTAAGTGACTCACCCGGGGTCATACAACTAGTAAGTGTCTGAGCCCTGATTTGAACTCAGATTCAAACTGACTCCAGTTTGTCAGGAACCCTATCCACTGCACCACCTAGCTGCTTTATAATTTTCTAGTGAGTGTAAATAGAGTGTGAAGTAGTTTCAGGTTTAGATAAGCTATTAATTGAATTAAATGTGTGCCCTAATACTTAAAGAAATTTGAATTTTATGCCTTAGGGCATTCCCTTTCACTTGTGGGTCCCTCAAGGTTTGAGGCCCCCCACCAGAGTGTATACTTTTACCAGGCAGAGGACATATTAATTCAAATGTTTATTTGAATAGTATAGTGAAGAAAATGACAAGATTCCTTCCATGTACAGAGACCCTACAAAGAGAATATACACATGGGAACAAGTGTAGTCAGAGAACATATGAAAAGGTACGTGTCAGGAACTCATGTGACCAGCGTGTAGATATAGAAGATATGTGAACAGGGGCAACTTAACTCTCATGATGTAGAGTTGCTAATGTCCTTCGGTATTGTTGTAGCACTGCTATGCTAGACAAAATTTCTCTGCTTGCTACTGGTGTTATGATTACTGCTGGGTACTTACTATCATCTCTGTGATGTGTTACTATAATGGTCACTTATAGGAATCTACGGGTATATGGTTGCTGAGCTTCTCTCTGCTACTGGATTCTGGATGTTCTCTTTTTGAGACCTCCTGCTGGTCATTTCTGCTCCTGTCTGCTAGAGTATAACACCTAGTAAGCTTTTCCTTGATAAAGGTAGTCTGATTTATCTTTAGGCAGAGCCAGAGGCTATGACTCACCAAATCAGTCTAATCAATAAACATGTATTAAGTGCCTACTATAGTCAAGAACTGTGCTAAGTTCTGGCAATACAGAATAAATAAATAAATAAAATTTCTAATAAATAAATTAATAAATAGAATAAATAAAAAGAAAGATAATCTCTGCCTTCAGAGAGTTTACAATCCAAAACCAAGACAACACATAAAAGGAATCAGGGAAGTGAGTGGTCCCCACCACACACATACCAGTAGGTAGAGGTAGAGTTGAAAACAGGTACATAGTGGAGTCATCACACATGGTTAAGGGACTAGAACACAAAAGCCAAGCACAATTTCTATAGGCCAAAACTGAGTCTCTTCTTTAAACTTCTTATGTCTAGAAATTATGCTCCCTTGTCCCAGATAGCTGTTTGACTTAGGGTTAGAAATTCCTTTTAACTCCCACTAAACTCCTTATAGGGATCCTGTGCCTTCAAAATCAATTTCAGTAGACTTTACCAAAGAAACTCTCACAGGAGTGTGAAACTATAGCATCATAATTTTCCTTCCCTCTCCTAATCCATCTTCCATCTCTTTCCCTCTACCTAATCTCCTGGGTCTGCCATGCCAAATGAATTTGAATCACAATAAAAGCTAGGCAGAAGCAAGATTGTTGCCCTCCATACTCTACTCAAATTCCCGCCTTTATTATAGATCTCTGTCAGTAACAAAAAAATAAATGAACAAAACACACAACCTTTGGCTATGTGGTACTCTATTTTGACCAGTGTAAAAATCTCTTTGTCTCCCTACTTATGGATAAAGAATCAGAATTTTAGAGATGTTTTTAAAGCTATACTAACTAAACATTTGGGATGCTGGCCTAAGTTTTGGAAGACTGCGAGACAGATGGTAACAATAGAAATATGAACTGGTTTCAGGAACTTACCAGTGTTGTGGTTGGGAGGCTTTGTTTATTGGGTCTAGAATTTTACGTGTCTAGGAGTAATTTGAGCACTTGAAACTTGGGTCTCCATTTAACAGAAATACCTTCTGTCAAGTCAGCATGGTGTAGTAAGTGCTAGATTTGGAATCAAGAAGAACTTGGTTTAAATCCTATCCCAGACACTATATCTCTGTAACCCCAAGTAAGTCATTTAATCTGTTTTGGCCTCAGTTCATCATCTGTAAAAAGAGAGGTTTAGACTGAATGGCCTTCTAGCCCCAAATTTAACTTGATCTCTCTCTCTCTCTCTCTCTCTCTCTCTCTCTCGCTCTTTTTCTCTATGTGTGTGTGTGTGTGTCTGTCTCTCTGTCTCTGTCTCTCTCTGTCTCTTCTCTCTGACTCCTGTGCTAAGTCTCACAGAACACAGTACAGGTTTGAAGAAGTGCAATATATCATTCCTGCTTTCAAAGGAGCTTATAATTTAATTGTGTGATCTTGATCAAGTCATTTCCTTTCATCTGGATTTTAGTTTCTTCATCTATCAAATGAGGGACTGGACTAGATGGATCGCCAAGGTCCTTCCTGCCTCTAGTTTTCTGTGATTCTAAAGGAGGTGGAAATCGAGTGGCTTAAATATTTAAAAAAATTTTAAAAAACATATTCCAAATGCCTGTGTCCAATGAGCAGGCTTTTACCCTGATGAGATTGCTTTGTAGCCACTGGCTCCTGAAAGGGGGACTTTAACCTTCTGTTCCTTAGGTTATTTAACAGGAGGCTTTTAGGGGAAGGAGGCAGTGGTATTGTTGGTAGCAGTGAGGAATGAAGGTGATAGGTTAGTCTCAAATTGTTAAATGTGAATTAATTTAAAAAGTATCTATTAAGTACCTACTATGTGTGGGGCACCGTATTAGGTGCTGGAGATGCAAATACAAAATAAGATAGTCCTTATACTCAAAATAAGGGGTTCACATTCTAATTTGGGACAATACATTTAGGACTATGGTGGCCGAGGAAGCAAATTTTGGTCCTGGGGAGTTATAAGAATTTTGAGTAGAACCATAGAGCAGTAGAGTGTCACCTTCTTTCCTTCTGTTCCCAGAGCCATAGATGAGAGAGACAGAGAGACAGAGACAGAGACACAGAGACAGAGAGACAGAGAGAGGAGAGAGAGACAGAGAGAGAGAGGAAAGACAGAGGTAGAGAAAGACACAGAGAGAGACAGAGAGAGAGAAGGAGAGGAGAGGAAGGAGGATGAGAGAGATGTATAGGTACTGCAGCCATGAAGATGATTTCCCCAGGTAGACCTTAGTTTTCTGGTGAATGACCAGATAGGAAATATCTAGCCTTCCTACTCTCTCCCATCTACATACGTATGGATGCTTTGATTAGTCCAGGCTATGTCACGCTTGATGCAAATATTCTTAGGGGCCATTTCATTTTAAGTGTTTTGGGATGAAATTTCCTATTCGATAGGTGGGACAAGGAGGCAATCTCTGGAGGCACCTTTTCTCCTAAAGTCTGATCTTCCTTTTAGCTGCTATATGAGTATATTTTGACCATTGCTGAGCTTTGAGTTTTGTTCAGAGCCAGGAACTACTCTCCCTGGTTTTGGGTTGATACAGTGTAAGATAGGAAAGGGAACTTGAGTCAGAAGAAAATCATTGAAGAGGAACCCCCATCGTGTGTGTGTGTGTGTGTGTGTGTGTGTGTGTGTGTGTGTGTGTGTGTGTGTGTGAAAGAGAGAGAGATAGAGAGAGAAAGAGAGAGGAGGAGAGGAGAGAGGAGGAGAGAGAGATAAAGCAGAAGACGTCAAGTTTAACCACTATTTTTTCCCCTTTTTAAACTCAAGTTGCATTCACACATAGCAATCCCACACTCACTTAAAAATGTGTGAAAAACCACTTAAAATGTGTGAAATGTGGCGCTTTTGAAAGCTTGGCTTACTTACACCCACTTTTTCTTAAGCAGCAGAAATTATTTATAAATGCAGAGACCTTCAACTTATGTGAATTTCAAGCACGCCCAAGGTGCGCAAGGGTCCTGCCAATATGAAATGTGCATGTTTGTACATGGGCTTTCATATGAATGATCCCTTCTTCCCCATAATACAAATATTACGCATCTGCTGCTAAATCCCATTGGATTGAGCATATACCCTATTTACTGCATATACCCTATTATCTATAGGATAAAAATCTAATACAGGCATTCAAGACCTGCCACAGTTTGTCCTTAGCTAGTCTTCTTAGCCTTATTTCCCAGAAGTCCTTGCTTCAACCACTCTGGTCTCATCACTTTCATATATTTAGATTTTGAGCAAGGATTTGGGTTCAAAATTCTGCCTTTTGCTGTCCTGGGCAAGTCACCTGTTTCTCTGAGCTTCAGTTTTTCTCATTTCCAAAATAAAGGAATTGAACCAGGTGATTTTTAGGGTCCTTTATACCTCTGATCCTATAATCCCCAGGACTTTGCTTTCTCTTCTTAGTCTTGGAGACCCAGCTGAAGACTGAAGTCATTTCTTAAAGCTGTCCTCTCCATCGTGATGTCTTTCCCCCAAATGAATTCTTACAATAATCCTATTAGTCATTTAGCATTTGCCTAATTGACAATACAAGATGCTGCTTTGTTATGGATAGGACATCTGTGCATCTTCCTACTTAGACTTTAAACTCTTGAAGGATAAGAGACTATATTGGCTGTTGCATTAAACATCCTCTCTTTCCCCTGTAATAAATGAGAGCAGTTCCTTGCACACAGTAGGCCATCAATAAATCTGGGCAGATGGCCAGTGTGCCAAACAGTGGGAAATGAGAGTTTTACAGAGATGTACTGAGCTGCCAATTCCTTTTGTAGCACCTAGTAGGGGAATCAACCACCGTAATGGTCCTGCCACTCTGCTGAGCAGAGTGCACTCAATAGCTGCTGCTGTGTGATTCAAGCCTTCTTTTTAACGAAACATTCCTGTTTCTCATTATTTGTACTGAGTGAGAGGGAGGAACTAGCACCACACTAAGCTCTTCATTCAGTTTCTACACTAAAGGGGCAGTGTTTTGCATGCAGTGAGTACCTAATAAACGGTTTGTCATCTCCCAGTTCATTAAAAAAAAAATGATTGATAAAGTGAAAACTCTAAAAATTTTTTTTTTTTTTTTTTGCATCCTAAGCATTATAATAAAACTCTTTAGAGCTCCCTGCCTCTCTTCTGAGAGGAGAGAGGTGCATTTCAGCATCAGTTCTCCAGGATCAAAGCTTTTCAGAAATAATTTTTTATTACTATCTTTTTACCTCACCAAAATTTCCCTCCAGCATCTCTCCCCCTCCCAGAGAGCCATCCTATATAAAAAAAAAATATTTTAACTGAAATAAAAGGAAAAAGAAAAAATGATCAAAACTGATAATACATTGGAAAATGTCTGAAAATATGTGCAAACATTTGTGGATTTCTCATCTCTGCAAAGTGGGGAGTGGGGTATGAAGGTGTCTTCTCATGTCTCTTTTGTGGAGCCATGCTCATTCTTTGTAATTTTGCAGTGTTCACTTTTGATTATTTGGGGGGGGGGAGTTCTTTTCATTTACATTGTAGTTACTGTATATAGAGTTTTCTTGGTGGTGCTTACTTCACTCTTCACTACTTCATGTAGATTCCTGTATACTTCTCTGTATTTATCATATTAATACTTTCTTACAGCACAGTAATATTCCATTACTTTTATGTACCATGATTTGTTTAGCCATTCCCCAATTGATGGGCATCCACTTTGCTTTCAATTCTTTGCTACCACAAAAAAGTTCTGCTCTGAATTTTGGTGCATATGGGGACTTTGTACTTATCAGTGACCTTCTTGTAGTAGGATCTATGGGCTCAAAGAGTATGGATATTTTAGTCTCCTGGTAGGTCAAGTTTTTTTGTTCGAATTCATCAGCATTTGACTGTCTCTCCACCTACCAACTGTATGTACAAGGAAGTGCCTCTGGTGGCCAACACAGGAAAAACTTTGATTTTGTGGATTCAGGATCAGACTGGGTCCTAAGTTACTGCATTGCTCTGAAGTTATTCCCTCAGGAAATGAGGGGGTTACTTCAGAGCACAGTATTTCCTTTCTATATTATTCAGTCACAGTGATTTTAATCACATTTGTTAGATGGGGACAGAAAGGTCTGTTCAGTTAAGCCTTTATTAAGTACCTACTCTGTGCTAGGCACTGAGGATACAAAGAAAACAAAAAAGAATAGTCTCAGCTCTCAAGGAATTTAACATTCTGGTTCCTGGGGATGGGGGAAGTGATAACAGTATGTAAACAAACAAAAAAATTCAAAACACCCTGTGAGTGAGGAAGATACTGTCACCTGGGGAGGGATCTTATAATGTCATCTAATTCAGTCCTATTATTTTTCTTCTGATGGTTAAACAGTTCAGGAGAAGAGAAACAACTCACCCAAATTCACATAGCTAGTAAACAGAGGAATGAGAACATTATGCCTAAATACATAGATTCAGTTGGGAAGAAAGGGAGAGAAGGAAGAGCCAGAACCCAAAACCATGTTCTTAGATTTTGGATCTATCAGAGGACAGTCTCCTAGCAATTTGCCTTCTCCCTCAGATTCTCTCTCTACCTTCAGACAGAATTGATGCCCAACTCAGCTAGATGCCAGGGGAGAGCAAAACATTTAACATTAAGAATGCTACCCCAGATAGTTCCCTAAACACCCTTTGGGATTCCCCTTTATCAGCTGTGAGACAGTTTACCAAAGTTGTACCCTAAAGAGGTCGCTATCATTTTTGTGCTGATAGAGAGTAATTTTATCTTCAGAGTAATCCAGAAGATTAGCATATCCCCTAAGGAGCAGACAACACATGGCAGCGCCAACAAGATGCTCACACTCCTTCCATTACTGATCAGACATGGAGTATTGTCAAGTCACAGGCTGGTGTTCTTGGTTACTTGGGGCTTGGGGAAGTCTCCATCCACTTTATCTTTTTGAGCAATATTTCTTGCATGTATTACTAGCTGCAGAAAGAGGGAGGGGGCTCAACAAAAAGAGGGGCTCTATGTCCTATGATTGTGAATTGCAAATATGGGCACTATTCAGGCAGAAGTCCTGGGACTTCTTAACATTGCAGATTGACCAGTAATGTAGTGAGGGATCAAAGGATGGAATGAAGTGCAAGTAAAAGTTTGTTGGTATATTTTTAAAGACAGATATGCCTTATATGACAGGATGCAAGGAGAAACTTCTAATGTTGATGAGGTGGCAATTCAAGAAAGCAGAAAGATTTTAGAAAGACTAGCAACTTGATCTATGCTACACGTTCTTGCAGCAGGGAGATTTACAACCAGGAAAAGGAAGCAGGGAAACAGATGCCCCTGGATCAGTTTCTCAGAAGCCTATCAAACGACCATAAATCCTTCCACCGGCCCCTACCATTCTCTTCACAGATGCCTAACAAAATCTACAAGAAAGGAGCACTTCTGAATTCTGTGATCTTGATTGGGTGAATCTTTCTATTTGTGATTAACTATAATTAAACTAAGGCAAGAATTCCAAAGTTAGAAAAAGAGGACTTTGTATTCTAAACTATGATATAATATCTCATTAAGTACAGTTTTATGTGGTTTCTTACTATATTGGCCCATTTGTTTTATACACAGAATGTATATCAAAGCATAATATTTACTTCTTATTTTCTATGTATATTCTAGAACAGAAGAGTCAAGTGAGCAGTCCTCAGGTCTTACACTGTCCTTAGGACACATGTGATCCCCATCACTCCCTAGAGTGCTGAACTCAATTAAAATATAATTGGGGAATACTTGACAAAATAAATAAAAACGCATAAAATATAGATAACATTATATTTTAAAACCAAGTCAATATACAACCCATAGGGACCTTGACATACGGTTTGGTGACCTGTTTCTATCTGAGCTTGTTACCACTGCTCCAGTATTACAGTTGATTAAATGTAGTGTTAAATAATATGTCCTTGGTTAGAAATATAATCTCCAATTATGTTATCATTCTTAGGTGAAAATTGGATTTCACTTCATCAGTTTAACAATGTCTTTCCTAGGAAAGTAACTCTTTACCTATAGTTTGGGGAGATCATTATTCAAATATTTCTGTATTGACTGTGCTAATGTTTAATGATTGAAACAATATTATAAGTGGTATCACATGTATACTGTTAGTGTAGGGTAATATCATTGTGGAACAGTTGTAGATTAACAATTAGAAATTCTAGTCCTGAGTTCTAATTTCTGGCCTGGAATATCTCTCAGGTCCCTTAAAGCTCTAAAATCCCATTATTTCTGCTTAATAGGTATATGACTTTAGGTGAAGTCACTTAACTCCTCTGAGCCATAATTTCTATAGCTATAAAATGGATATAGTATCTTCTTTGCCTACTTCGTAAGATTAAATTAAATGTGAGGATTAAATGAAAAAAGGAATACTTCACTGATTCATTCAATAAATACTTACTAAGAATGTATTGTACATGTAGCAAAGCAATGAGAAACTTATGAACTGATGCAGAATGAATCAGGACCAGGAGAGCAATATACATGATGACTACAACGTTGTAAATGGAAGGAACAACAATTGATTGCTATAAAATTATAATGACACAAGTTTAGCCTAGAGAAGAGATGTACGAATGCTCCTCCTTTCCCTCTTTGCAGAGTTGGGGGGGTCATGGGTATGGCACACTCCCTTTAAATCAGATTGGCCAATGTGTTTATCTTGTTGAATTGTTTTTCTCCCCTACTTTTGTTCTTTTTTATAGAGATGATTGGCTCTCTGGGAATGTATGGGGGAGGGGTCTAATGTGAAATAAAAGTGATATAAAAAAATCAATAAAAATTTAAATTTTAAAACAGAATCTACAGTACAATCCATATACAAGGAGCTGTACTGGGGTAGACAGAAGTAAGACACAGCTTTGAAAACCTGCAAGGGTGTTGACATCAAGTGATCTTATTATTATAAATTCATAGGAGGGAGAGATGAATTTGAGCTAAGGTAGTTTTGGAAGGATCCCTGGAATGTTGGACTTTGAATGATGGGGTAGAATTTGAATAGGCTGAGATTTCCTTTTGAACTCTTTGATTTTTGTGATTCTGAAAAGTGAGAAGGGCATTCTGAGAAAAGGGGTGAGGGTTTGAATGGTGTGGGCAAAAGCATGAAAGTGAGGAGATTGCTCATATAGTCTAGGCATGGTTTGTGTAGCAGGGAGAGAGGTTGGGGCCAGAACGTGAAGGGCCTTCAAATTATGCAGTAAGAATTTTGAATTTTAATCTGTAGGCGATAGGGAGCCAGGCCTTTAAGAAAGTAACAGGCAAGGGAAAAAAGCAGTATTGACTAAAAGGGGACTCTTCTTCAGAGCTATGGAATGCAGAGGCATGCTGCAGCTTGGAGAAGGGCGTTTGTTTAATTTGTGGGTCTTGCTGTGGGTGGAATTTTCATGTGCTTGAATAATGGCTACTTTATATACAAATGATAAATGTTAGTCACCCCGGTAGCAGAAGGAGTGTCTTGTGTTGGTGATGGATTTTGGCATCTCAAGAGAAGGGGAAAAAGCCACAGAGGGTTTCCTCACAGTCAGAGCCTGGGAGAGGGGAAACAGAATGTCATTTATGTTGTGGGGCATTGGTGAGCCGGAAATTCTCTCCACCTAATACCACAGCTGGGGATTTAAAGTGCCAGCTGCCACTGGCTGTTCTCTGCCCGTACTTCCATGGTAACAATAGCATCTTTTGCCTACCTTGGGTGGGCTCAGGACCAGTCATAAGCATCACTATGAAGGCAGTTTCTTTCCAGTGCATTCTGTCCTCAGTTTCTTTTCAAGAACCCTTTGTCAAGCAAGCTACAAAAGGAGGTAGGGACAAGGTATACAAGGGGTAAAATTCATTTAGATGGTCCAGAGTCTCTTTATTAGACTCTGAGCATAGACTCTAATTACAGGATGGATAACAGACCTTAGAGACTACCTGGTCCAACCCTTTCATTTTTAGATGAGGGAACTGAAATCCTAGAAAAGTTGTGACTTGCCCAAGGTCATACAATGATTTAACATCAGAAGTGAGATTTGAACCCACCTCATCTGATCCCAAAGCCAGTGTTCTTTCCACTGTAACAGTGATGATTCTTTTTGAAATCTATCCTGGCTGTTCCTCATTTCTCTTTTCTTTCTTCCCCTCATGTGTTGTTTTGTGTTATTATAGTCCTTTGGGCAGAGATTGTCCCTGGCCCTGGCCCTCAGCTAGGAAGGGGGGTCGGTGGGTCATGGGATCACAGACTTAGAGTCCAAAGGGACCCTCTCTTTTTGTAGACGAGAACACTAGGTGCAGAGAAGTTGTTACTTGCCCAACCTGATGTTGATCCAAGGTGTCAAGCCCATGGGGGCCTTATATCTCCCCAGAGCAAGGTGAATAGGTTATGATGTAATTGGGAAATATTTAACTGAATTTAAAAAAAAATCAGTAAAACAGCTAGATGGCTAGATTTGAACTCAGGTCTTCCTAACTCTAAGTTGAAGTCTCTATCTACTGTGCCACCTAGCTTTGTGAGTGTCTGTGAGACTATATATAGGTAGATAGCAGCTAGGTGGCTCAGTGGATAGAATACTGGGTCTGAAGTCAGGAAGACTCATCTTCCTGAGTTCAGATCTGGCCTCAGATACTTCCTAGCTGTGTGACTTTGGGCAAGTCACTCAACCCTATTTGCCTCAATTTCCTTATCTGTAACATGAGTTGGAGAAGGATATGGGATTCCAGTATCTTTGCCAAGAAAACCTAAATGGAGTCATGAGGAGTCAGACAAGACTGAAATGACTGAGCAACAAAAAAACCTTCAATAACGGGTGGCTAGGTGGTGCAGTGAATAGAGGACTGGCCCTGGAGTGAGGAGGATCTGAGTTCATATCCGTCCTCAGACATGTAACACCTAGTTGTGTGACCTTGGGCAAGTCACTTAACCCTAATTGCCCTGCCTTCTCCTGCAAAGAAACCCTAAAACAAACCTCCAAACCTTCAATAACCTTATGGTTTTAAAACTAAGTCAATGTTCAACTTCTGAGGTCCTTAGTAAAGATTAGTGATCCTGCTTCTATTTGAGTTTGACACCTCTGATGTAGATAGTGACTGATAGAATCAGGATTTGATTCCAGGTCTTTAGGCCCCAAATCTAGGGCTTTCTCTCATTCTGCTTGACCACACTACATTTTGAGGGGAGAACCAGTCTTTGTGAGAAATTCTTTTTGGTTTTGAAAGTTGAGGGTGGAGAGGAGGTACCAGCAATTGCTCAAAATGAGGTAAGGTTGCTTTATTATTATGGTCTGTGGCTTTTGTCTGTGGCCCATCCCCCAGCTGCCACAAATCACTGAGGGACTTAATAGCAGCTCTGATCTGGCCAGGGGAGTTAAGTGGATCTTCCCTTTCATGGACTAGTTTTTCCAAACAGAGCATTTGGTCTGTGAATTCCTCAGAGAATTTGTAACCTAAGAATTAATTTATTGAAAATGACAGCTTTGCTTTCTAAAAGATACATAAGTAAGTAAAAACTTCGATTTCTCCCCTGGGAATGAAAAATAATAAAGTGCTGGAAACCTGATCCAAGCAGACTTTGCAGATTTGGGCTCTTAGAATTGTATCCTTGATTGATGGCCTTAACGTGGGAAGAAAAGATAGATTGAGGTGCACAGACAGCTGATCTCATTAAGGATGGCCTATAGAGAGGCTCCTCTGTGACCTTTCCAGAAAAGTTTTCAACAACATAATAAACATTTTCACACATGGGTGGTGTCCAGACAGAGTAATTCATGTTATGGTTCTAGGCTTGCTTATATTTACAACTTGAAATAGAATTTTTGGTTTGGGTAGAGCCTTGGGATATAGTGTTTTGCCTTCTTATTTTAAAAGTGAGAAAACAAAAATCGAGACATTAGATTTGCCCAGGGTTAGAGAGGTAGTGGGTGAGATAGGATTGCCAAGTCTCTTGATTCTTGGTCCAGGGTCTTTTTCATCATTCTTTGAAAAATTATTCTACTCTTAAATATAGCAAACATTTACATAGCACCGCATCAGGCACTTTGCAAATATTGTCTCATTTGACCCTCTAGGTGCTATTATTATCTTCATTTTATAGTTGAGGAATCTGAGGCTGATGGATTAAGTGACTTGCCCAAGGTCATACAGTTAGTAAGTGGCTGAAGCCGGATTCAAACTTAGATTCTCCTGACACCAAGCCTGGTGCTCAGTCTACTGAGCTGCCCTAGAAAAACCTGATTTCGTTAGTTTTGTTTAAACCTTAACTATGTTACAGAAGCCAGGGCACATTTAAAATTAGGCTACTTTAAATGGGTCAATCTGTAGATAGATAGGTATATTTCACAACTGGAGAATTCCCAGACTAATTTATTTGCAAGCCTTGTTTTCCATTATAAATTCCCTGTGTGAGAGGATCTTCCAAGAGGCAGTTTAGCATGAGTAGAGGGTTGAATTGAGATTGAATTTGGGTTCAAGTCTCATCTCTAACCCTTATAAAAACTACGTGACCAATGCACATTTAGGTGGCACAGTGGATAGCGTGTTGGCCTTGGATCTATAAAATAGATATATTACCTCATTTATGCTACAGGTGTTGTGAAGACCAAATGAGATGACCTATTATGAAGTCCTTTTCAAAACCTTAAAACACTTGAATGCTAGGTATTGCTGCTGCTGCTGCTACTGCTACTACTATCACTATTACTACTACTACTACTACTACTATTATTACTACTACACTACACTCTTTAGTGCTTCTGGCAATTCTGTAGGATGTATCAGTTGCAAATCTGTGTCACTGGAAAAAAAATTCCCCAGTCCCTAAGGCTGTTTCATATATGAACCTATGCTGGCCAGAAAATGACTCTTTTTTGAGAGTCTTGAAAAATTGAGAGGTATTTGGTTAGATTGAAGCTGTGGGAACCTGGACATGACCTTTTTCCTCTTTGGTCCCCAGTTTTGCCTTAATTGTTAATTAATTATTCATTTTCTTATTTATTTCTTAAATATGATGGGGTTTAAACTAGACTAGATGGTCTCTAAAGTCTGCTCTGCTGCTAACATTCTCTGATTCCTTGATGATTGGACATGAAGCATTTCCTGGAAATTCCTACAAAGGATTGGAATGTGTTCTTGCCTTTTAGTGGGGTAGATTGTCTAATTTCACCAGTAGTAGTGGTGAGAAATGTTAATACTAGGCTAAGAAAATTAGGCAAGAGACATTGAATTATTTTATGATGCATTCGCATGCATGCATACGTAGCCCTTCATATTCACGGGATGAGTAAAACCCACTGGGCTGAGAAAACTTTGGAGCTGAACTTTGTGTGACCTTGTGTGCAGCTTACCATTGTATCTCATGCCCTGTATACTGGGAGCTGCCTTTTCTGATTGCTAAAGTCGTTACCCAGAACAGGAAGGGGAAGCTGGCTTCAAGCTGGTGTCCTATCCTCATCCCCCACCCCCCCCCATTAGCATGTGAAGCCCTCTCCTTATCCAGCATGCAAATCGTCAGAAGGCAGCTACTCTATATTCATACATCTGAAGTACAAAAAGTCACAACTCCAAGACAGGCCAATATTTTGAAAGGAAAATGGGAGGAGGAAGAAGGGGAAGGAGGGGAGAAAGGAGATATGAGAGAGAGAGAGAGAGAGAGAGAGAGAGAGAGAGAGAGAGAGAGAGAGAGAGAATACATACACACATATGGGGCAGCTAGGTGGATAGAGTACCAGCCCTGGAGTCAGGAAGACCTGAGTTGAAATCTGGCCTCAGATACTTACTAGCAGTGTGACCCTGGGCAGGTAACTTAACCCTGTTTGCCTCAGTTCTTCATCTATAAAATGAGCTGGAGAAGGAGAGGGCAAACCATTCCAGTATCTTTGCCAAGAAAATCCTGAATGGGGTCACAGAGTCAGATGAGGCTGAACAACAATGACGCGGATCCCCTAGAATACAGTGTTGAGCTCAAGGTTCTTAACCTGAAGTCTATGAACTTGAAAAAAAATTAATATTTTCATAACCGTATTTCAGTATCAGTGGTTTCCTTTGTAATTCTTTGTATTTTATTTTTATAGAATTAAGATTATTCTGATGAATCCAGAGATTTCCACAGACTTGCTGGAAGGTTTTTGACCAAAGTTCAAGACTCCTAGATCTAACCCACTACACTCAGTTTTGCAGATAAAAACAAAGTGACCATAGACGTGATTGATTTTTGTGAGGTCCCAGATTGACTTAGGATAGAACCAAGGCTGGAACCCAAGCCCTTGTCTCCTGATCCAGTGGCAGTTAGTCTCTAAGTCTCTAGTCTCTGTGAATGAATGAAACCAGTATTTTCCCTTTTGAATAATATTGGGTGGATTTTCTGAATTGTCCTACTCTGAGATATAAATTATGTGTGTAACCTCCTCTCAAGAACTATCTCAAACTCTCCAGTCCATTTTGCTCTTTCTTCTTGTATCTGATCTTCCATCCTTTAAATGAAAATTCGTTCTCCATTCTTTAAATATTAACATCTCCATAATGGTGCTAGTAGTGTGAGTAGTAGTGGTGGTGGTGGTTGCTGGGGTGGGGAAGGGAAGATACAGAAGCATAAGATACTATTCTTGTCCCAAAGGAACTTAATTCTAGTATTAGAGTTAGGACACACAGAGACAAAAACATGCATGGATTATGTCACATGAAATTTTCTTTCCAGTTTGAACCATGTAGTTTAGTTCTTATTTGTTCTCTCTTAAATACCAGCTAGATGGTAAAAATAAGGGCAGAGGCCTTCCAATTATCTTGTTTCTCATTGTATTACTGTTAAGATTGGGTTTTCTTAGCAAAGATACTGGACTGGTTTGCCATTTTCTTCTCTAGCTCATTTTACAGATGAGGAAACTGAGGCAAAGAGATAAAGTGACTTGCCCAGGGTCACACAGCTAGTAGGTATTTGAGCTCATGAAGATGAGTCTTCCTGACTCCAGGCCAGCCACTCTATCCAGTGCTCCATGTAGCTTCCCTGAGCAACTTCTGGTCTTATAAATGTGCAATACTTTATAGATAAAGTTGATTTTGAGTGTATTTCTTAAATTTTCTTGTGTCCTTTCTTTAGGGGTAGGAGGGGCTCTTCATTCATCAGACTTATATAGTAAATAATAATAATATAATAACAGCCCCCAGGGTTTTTGTTTGCTAGAGCACTGTGCTGGGTACTTCGGAGATTAAAGTGCTGAAGTCAGGTACTGTGTCTTTGATTCATGGTGCTTAAAATCTGACGGTAGGTACGTGAATAATCCAGACAGTTCTGACAGATTTAGGGCCCAGGCTTGCAGTTATTGCTTACTTTTTTGAAATTATTACGATTCTTATTAAGCATCTTGAAAGCCAGTTTGAAGTGTGTAGAATACTGAATTGTGTGCGTGCGTGTGTGCGTGTGTGCGTGTGTGTGTGTGTGTGTGTGTGTGTGTGTGTGTGAGAGAGAGAGAGAGAGAGACTTGAAGGATGGCAATGGCCTTGGAAAAAAATGAAATTAAGTTTGCTTTGCCAACCCTGGAGAGTGCCCACCTTTCTTCATCCGCAGTGTCAGAACTGTACCCTCCCTCTGCCTGAGTCCAAGTGCCTGGAATCTGCCCAGTGGAAAAATCCAGAGTGTATGTCTCTGAGCAAGATCCCGGCTTAAATTCGACAGACTGTCATGGAACTGATGCCACTGCCTCAGCATAGTAAAGCCCCTAATTGTGCTTGGCTCTGGGCTGGGCACTCTACTGTGAGGACCACCCAGACATAGGTCAGCTCTGCCTTATACAAGAGGACTTCTCTGTCTATCATGTTGATGATGAGGGTGTGAGGGAGGGTGGAGAGAGAAGGGAAGGGGAACAGGGCTACTGGTTGTAGAGGGAGGAGGGGCACTTTAAAAAGACAGCTGATTGAAGCATGACATCTTGACAGCTGACTTGGACAGTGGTTTATACTTTTCTGAATCTTAGCTTTCTCATCTATAAAATGGGAATGATACTATCTGCCCTGTTTTTCTGGCAGGGTGGTTGTAAAGGATCAAATGAGATAATAATGCATATGAAAAGATGTTGGAAAAACTACAGTGTTGTGTTGTTCTTTGCCTGGGGAGACAACACACACACACACACACACACACACACACACACACACACACACACACACACACACACACACACACGAGAAGAAAATTAGCTACACAATTAGCTACAAGGTGTGTGGCAAGTGCTAAATGAGAGGCAGAGACAGGCTTCTACAGTGAAGAAGGCCAAGATCACTGGACTGGAGTGGGCTAGACAAACTTCATGGAGGAAACGGGATAGGAGCTGAATTGTGGAGAATGGGTAAATTCGGATCTGTACAGAAGTGCTCAGAGATAGGAAATGATGAGGACTTTGTGGGTTGTTTTTTAATCTGTTGAATGAGTGGAAAATATGTGTTCAAAAACTTGTTTAGAAGTTGTGTTTTCTGGAGCATTTGGGGAATTACCTAGCTATCTTTTTTCTCAATTATCTCGGAAGAATCTTTCGAATGAAGGTGATAGCCTATCATATTTGGGAGACAAAAGAGACAGAGGGGGAGTATTAATTCAACATCAGTCTTCAAAAATAGCTGTGGAGAGTTTGGAAATCCCCAAACTCACTTCCTCCAAGAAGTCTTCCTAGAGTAACCCAACCTAGTTTCCCATAACTCCATTTTTCTCCATCTTATCAGCATTAATACCATTTAATCTGGTCCATTTTCACGGAATCACAAAGCCAGAAGGATTTCAGGAGTCTTCTAGTCTGGTCCATCTCAGTTCTGTTTTCAGTTTCTTCTGGGTAAAACTGGAAGAGAGGTCTGTAAGAGTAGATAGGCTCATAATTACTCTTGGTTGTTTTGGATGTGATTGTATGATATGTGTTCTGTGATCCAGTGTGGCTCAGGGTTTGAGCATCTTTCAATTATTTTACAGCTCAAGCCAAGAGAAGTGACTTCCCTGACTTCCCACAGTCAGTCCACATCCTAGCCCTACCATTCACCGGCATTGTAACTCTAGGCAAACCTCTTAACCTTTTTTGAGCCTAAATTGGCCTAGCCTTCAAAGCCTTACTCAAATGTCACTACATTCATCAATTAATAACATTTACTAAGCACCTACTAAGTGCCAGGAACTTGATAAGCACTAGGGAGGCAGAAAAGGGTGGCAGCCTGCACACATATATAAAACATGCTATTTATAGGATATGTAGGAAATAATTAACAGTGAGAAGGCACTTAGAATTAAGTAGGGTTGGGGAACATTTTCAGCTGGGACTTTAGTTTAAGCCTTCTCTTATTTCTCTGCCCTAAAGTCTTCTCTTTCTTTGCTGACCTCCTGGAGAATTTTGTTTCTTAGGGCATTTACTACATATTGCTTTGTATTACAGTTATTTCTGTATACATGTCTTCTTCCCTACCAGACTATAAGCTTCTTGAGGACAGGGATAATGGCTTAGTCATTCTTGTAATCCTCATAGCACCTAGCACAGTGCCATTTGTTGAATTAATGCAGATCACCGAATTTTAGAATTGGAAGGGGTCTCAATGGCCATCTAATCCAAACCATACTGAAACTTGTTTGCTGCCTATGTGACTGCTGATCATGCAGCCTTTCCTTGAAGACCTCTGGTGATGGGTATCATACTACCTTCTGAGGTAGCCCAGTACATTTTTTTTGATACATCTAATTTTTTGAAAGCTTTTAATTATTTAAAGCATATTAGGGAGATAGTGGAATAGATTTGGGCTTAAATAGGAATAGTACTTGGGTACTTACTATCTGTGTGTCCTTGGGCAAGTCTCTTAATTTCTCTGAGCTTTATTTTTCTCATCTGTAAAATTAAGGGGATGAACAAGATGGCCTCTGAGGTCCTTTCGAACTTGAAATCTGTATTCTTTAACATAAATTTGCTTATATACTTCCCTGAGGCCAAGCAAAACAGATCTAATTCCTCTTCTGTGGGGCAGCATTTTTTAAAAAATGAACAGGTAGAAGGAATACTATTGGGGTTATACATATGGTAAGAAAGGGTATGCTGAATCCAATTCTTACCAGTGGTTAAATTTTCAGTGTGATCATTTACATTCTGGAAATCAACAAAGTACAGATCAGGACTTGATTTATTGTTTTAGTGATTGTCTTAGATTTAAGAAAGGGATGGAGAAAATAATGTTAATAATCCAGATTCAACTTAAAAGTGTCCATGCATTCATTTTCTCCCAAGAGAACCAGTTAGTTATTAAACACTTATCAGCATGCTGTTGGTGCTAAGTTTTTCTACAACCAGTAAAAGGAAGAGAGTAGGCATGCTGTAGTCTGAGGGTAGACTCATCCTTTTGAAGAGCTTACAGTAGTCCTGGATCAAGAAGAGGAGGAAGTGATTGTGGAGAGCTTCGGACTGGGAAAGACTGGTCCACTCTTTCTGAGTTTTAATTAAGTAATATAGCCCAGGTCTTTCTTCCTCTCTCTTTTTTTTTTCCTGGAAATTTGAAAGGGACCCCAGTCACCCTCTAGAATCTCCTTGTGTTGAGATGAATAACTTTTTCATCTTCCTACCTGGATTTTCTTTTTCCTTAATATTGATGAAATTCTAGAAGAGGATTAGGTGTACTTTGAAATAAAACCATGCCTTTTACTATCTGCCATCAGCTCTTCCATTGATCAAGGTGAATAGAGGAAGCATTAGGTTCTGACAGCTCTAGGGGAACACAGTTGGTGACTAATATTGGAAATAAAAAGTAACAGTACACATTTTACTTGTATGTATGTATCAACAAAATGCTTGTTTTAATATAGGAGATGTGTTCAGGGCAGTGAAGGGTAAAAAGTACAAGATATGGTTCCTGTCTTCCAGGAATTTATCTTTGGGAGACAACATATAATATAGAAAATATTTTTTGGATGGAACGTAGGATTTCATCAATAGGGGAAGTTTCAGGTGAGAATCTTCTACCAAACAAATATTTCATTTGATCCTTAAAGCAACTTGTTCATATCTCCTTTTATAGACTGGCAAACTCAGGCAGACAGTGGTTAAGTGGTTAAGGTCTTCTATCATTCCAAGTCTAGAGTTCTATACACTGCTCTGTCCAGCTGCCTGGGGCACGGAGACATCAAGTGATTTGGCCAAGCCTCTCTAACCAACAGTGGCCATTCCTACTTGAACACACATCTCCCTGGCTCGGAGGCCAGTTCTCTATCTGCTCTATCATGCTGCCTTTCTTCTTTGTATTGTGTCATGTATTGTATGATGTACTCTGGAGATACTCATTACCATCTTGTGTAAATACAAGGTGTTGCTGACATTTAGAGAGCACTCTGCATGTATTCACTCATAGCCCTGTGAGTTAGGTGTTGTATGTGATAGCATTCCTAGACAGAAGTTAAATGATTCACTCGTGGTCATCCAGCTAATGTTGGAAGTGAGATTCAAACTCTGGTCTCTTCTGACTGTAAATCCAGTGTTGTTTCCATTACACTGTACTGGATTACATGGATGGCTAAGTGGCTAAGTGGATAGAGCACTGGGCCTGAAGTCAAGAAGACCTGAGTTCAAATCTAACTTCAGGCATGTGATACTGGGCAAGTCATTTATCCTCAGTTTTCTAATCCATAAAATGGTAATAAAAAATAGCGCCTGCCTCCCTGGTTGTTGTGAGGATCAAATGAGATAATGAGTGTAAAACACTTAGCAGAGTATCTAGTACATATTAAGCTCCATGAAAATGTTCCTATTATTATTACTATTCAAACAGGTTTATATATATATATATATACATATATACTTATATAGAGAAAGAATACATGGCAAATGAGTAATATATTATATATGTACATATACATATACATAGTAGTATGTTAACACTAAGAACCATAACTATAACTATTCATGAGAAGAGGGAGCCATTGTTGTAAACTGGACCTTGAGCAGGGCCTCAAAGGAGCGTACTGGATTAAATATTCCAAATTGGGGGGTTAGTTTAAGTGGGTTGACCTCGGCTGAATGTGGAAGGTGTGTTTAGGAGATGATAAGAAGCTTAAACTACACAGAGGAATGGTGGGAAATAAACTGGGAAAGTCCATAAAGTCAGATTGTGGGGTGCTTTCAATGTCTGATTAAGGAGCTTGGGAGTTTTGTTTTTGTTCATTGAGGTCAGAAACTTTTTAGATTTGGAAGAGACTTTAGAACCCAAAGGTTCACACACGTGGCCCAGTGCTCCCAGCTATGGCAGAACCTGATTAAAATGCCATTGTGAAATATTTACTGAAATAAATAAAAATGCAGGGGACACAGATCATGTTAATATGTCGTTTTTGGAGTCACTGTGTGGCCTGTGGGGATCCTCATGTATGGCTTAGTGACCCATTTCAGTTTGAGTGTGACATCACTAACCCACTCATTTTATAGATATGGAAATAAAGTTTCAAGAGGGGCAGTGATTTCCTCCAGTGCTACACAGGCAGTTAGCAGAGCTTAAATTCAAATCTAAGTCTTTGGACTCCAATTCCCATATTCTTATACCAGTTGAGTCCTTTTTTTTTTTTTTTAATAAATTTATTTATTTATTTTTAGTTTTCAACATTCATAAGCTTTTGAGTTCTAAATTTTCTCCCCTCTCTCTATTTCCCCCTCCCTAAGACTGCATGCAATCTGATATAGGCTATATATATGTATAGATAGATAGATAGATAGATAGATAGATAGATAGATAGATATACACATTTATATTAAATGTATTTCCACATAGTTTGTTGTAAAGAAGAGTTAGAACCAAAGAGAAAAACCACAAGAAAGAAGAAACAACAACAACAAAAAAAGGAAATAGTATACTTTGAACTGCATTCAGACTCCATAGTTCTCTCTGGATATGGATAGCATTTTCCATCATGAGTCTTTTGGAATTGTCTTAGATCCTTACATTGCTGAGAAGAGCTAAGCCTATCAAAGTTGGTTATCCCACAGTGTTTCTGTTACTATGTACAGCGTCCTTCTGGTTCTGCTCACTTCACTCTGCATCGGTTTATGTAAGTCTTTCCAGGTTTTTCTGAAGTCTGCCTGCCCATCATTTCTTATAGCACAATATTCCATGACATTCACATATCACGACTTGTTCAGCCATTGCCCAATTGATGGGCATCTCTTCATTTTCCAACTCTTGGCCACAACACAAAGAGCTGCTTTAAATATTTTTGTACATGTGGGTCCTTTCCCCATTTTTATGATCTCTTTGGGATACAGCCCTAGAAGAGGTATTGCTGGGTCAAAAGGTATGCACACTTTTATAGCCCTTTGGGCATAGTCAGTAAAGTCCTTTTTGTAATGGGGTTGTGTTGTACCTGTGTAAAAATTATTAGAAAGACTGTTTGCCCTTGCCCATCTCCCTCCACCAAAGGAGGTTTGAACAGAGTTTATTGATGAGCCTAGCTGAGTCACAGCCCAGAACGGGGAGCTCCCAGACCTGCCGGGGATTTCCACACAGCCTCAGCATTCGCAGCCATGTCTTTCCTGTCTTGCTGTGACGCAGGCTGTTGGCCTCAAAGTCTCTAGTGGCATACCTGTGATTGCCACCTCTTCTTCCTCCTGTACTTTCTCTTGTACATGGAAGAGAACCCTTTGTGGTGGTTTTTTTTTCTCAAGTGACTTTCATCACCCTCTGGGGAGTAGGGGATGTTTCTTGGGTGTGGGTGTGCCCCCTTCATCCTGTGCATTATCTCTGGCATGCTTGTTTTTGTGGGCACGCAACAGCTACCCATAAGGCATGACGAGGAGGTGGGACCTGAGACAGAGTGAAGACTGATCAAGAAGTGAACAGAAGTCCTTTTCAGTGAATATCACTATTCACTTTCTTTTTAGGATTTTTTTTAATGGGACCTGTGATTTCAGGTCCTGTGATTGATCATATCCTGTTATCAAAGTTCTTTTAAATTCTTTTAAATTCTCAGCCCTTTCTGAACTGGGAAACTTTTTTTTTTTTGCTTTGAAGGAAGGAAATAAGCAGTTATTAAAATGCCTACAATGTGCCAGGGACTATCCTAAGTGCTTTACAAATAATATCTTATTTGAACTTCCCAACAACCTCCAAAAGGTAGGTGTTATTTTTCTCCCCATTTTACAGATGGGGAAATGGAGGCAGACAGAGGTTAAGTGACTTGCCCAGGGTCCCACAATTAGTAAATGTCTGAGGCTGGATTTGAACCACAGGTCTTCTTGACTCCAGGCTCTGCATTCTACTCACTTTTAATTTCAAGTTATAAAATATATTTTTTAAACAAAGGTTCTACTCTGTCTATAGTCCAGTAGTGAATGAGAAACCCCAAGAGACAGAGTTTCTGGGTAATTAATAATCAGTTTATTAAATAAATTGATGGTCAGTGGTTTCTCTCGGTAATGGAGAGCCTGAATGCCTTAAATACTTTTTTTTTGAAAGGGAATGCCTTGGCAAGTGAAAATCAACCCTGATTGGGGGACATTTAATGACAATGTGGGCTAGAAGTCGTCAGCTCCACTTGCTGAGAATGTGATTTGATAGTGAGACTCAGTCACCTCCAGCAATCTGGATTAGGGAATCATCTCCATCCAGACCACTCTGGTTGGTTTTCTCCTTCTGAAATTAAACTCTAATGGAGGACAGGGGCTCCTTTTCCCAGGTTAAGAATTCACCCAGACTGTATTCTGTTTATGCTCTAAACAGAAATTAGGTTTCCTAGTTGGGTGGGGTAGATTGAAGTTGTAGAGCATGTTCCTTGAGGGTATGGGTAATCTCATCAATCAGTCACATCCTTCCCAGACTGACTTTTTAACAAGAGCTGGGCTTTATTGAGGTAATTGAGAAGAAAAGCCTCGATCCCAATTTAATAATTGGTTATTAATATGATAGTAAAATAATACTTTTGGCTCCAAGAGTGAGAGTTTCTTGTGGGTGCAAAGGATGCCTTTGAGGTACTTCACAATGCTTAATAAACTCTGTGGGAGACAGAGTGTTTCAAAGGAAAGAATTCTGGTGCCAGAGTTACAGGATCAGGGTTCAAACCCTGGCCTTGCCACTTCCTGCCTGTGTGATCACCGGCAAGTCACTGAATTTCATTAGCAAATTAAGAGAGTTGTATGCTAGATGATCTCTGAGGTCTTTCCAGCTCTAAATCTGTGATCCTACGTCAAAGGGACAGATGATTTGAACTTGAATATATTTAAAAATTCTTGAGTATTTTTAAGAATTCTGCTAAGGGAAGCAGCATGGTGGAGCTGTGGCCTCACCAGTACTTCATTTTTATTCCACCACTTGCCTCAGTTTCTTAGTCAGTAAAAAGATAATAGTATCCTATAGACTTAGAATCAGCTGGGTGGCATGGTAGAGTGCTGGGCCTGCAGTCAGGAAGACTCATCTTTTCTTAGTTTAAATTTGACTTTAGATACTTACTAGCTGCATGACTCTGGGCAAGTCCCTTTACCTTGTTTGCCTCAGTTTCCTTATCTGTAAAATGAACTGGAAAAGGAAATGGCGAACCACTGCAGTATCTTTAGCAAGAAAAACCCCAAAAGGGGTCAAAAGAGTCCACAATTGACAGTGACTTCACAACAACAACAAATACTTAGAATCCTCAAGTGAGATGATAAGAGTGGGAGGTCTTTGAAAAACAGTAAGGCACTACCTAGAAAGGATATAAGGTGGTATTACTCTTTAAAAAAAATGTGAATTGGCCACGGCAGTTGTTGACTTGTAATTTGGGCCTCAGGAGCTGTGACTTAATTAACCGTAGGTTAGGATAATAACAGCTAACATGTATAGAAAGCTCACTATGTGCCGGGCACTAAACTAAGCATTTTACAGTGGTTGCCTCACTTGATCCTCACAACAACCCTGGGAGGTCGATACTATTACTATCTCCATTTTACAGATGAGGAACCTGGGCAAGTAGAGGTTGTGATTTGCTCAGGGTCCCACAGGCAGTAAATGTCTGAGGCCTGATTTGAACTTAAGCCTTCCTAACTCCAAGCCCAGTGTTTTAATCCTCTAGGTCACTGGCTGCCCCTAAGTAGAAAGAGGAATAAGACAATGTCAATTCAGCATTTATGAGACTCCACAGACTTTCCCATCAGGAGGAAGTCAGCAACTCTTTCAGGAATCCTTCCCTCTGAACCCTCTCCTCTCCCTCCACTTCTCCATGACTTGATGTCTCCTGCTTAATTCTTTCATAAGACTTTGCTTGAACTTCTTGCTTTGGATCATATTTTGATTTATATCATTCTTGCATGAGATTGTAAGCTCTTTGAGGGCAGGCTCTTTACCTTGTTTATCTTGGTATTCCCAGTCCTTAGCTTACAGTGGATAACTTAATAAATGTTAGCTGACCATTTCCAGCAACTGGACACATGTTGGAAACCCATGCTGGTCTGACCTAGAACATATAAATTTATCTATCATTTAAATTGTTAAGTTGGAAAATGATGAGGTTTGTTTTTGTTCATTGTTTTAAAAATAACAGACCATCACCAAATTATGTTGAGGGGGAACTAGCAACCTGAAACTTGATCTAATTCTTGTAGGAGGGACTGGTATAATAGAAAGCTCAGCTGCTGACTAATTTTGGAGTTGGGTCATTGCTGGGAGCTATAACCCAACATGTGGATTATAGCTGCTGGTGGTAAAATAATTTATTATAGTTGTCTACCTCACCAGGAACTCTCCTCCCCATCCCCCACCCACCTGTGGGGGAGCCTTGCCCTTTGAAAACACATTTCCCCTGGGAGTGATGGTTATATGGAAGCTGAAAAATGTAGAGTAATTTTTTTCTTTTTTGAAATGACATATTTGGTAGGCAAGTTGTATGCAGAGGGAGTTATACCTAAAACTGCAGATTTGATTTTTTTTTCTTCAATCAAAGAATATTAGAGCTAGAAGAACTAGAAGAACTGTTTTGTGTTTCCCTGCTCCCTTCTTTCATTTTTCTGAGGAGGAAGCTAAGGCCTAGAGAAGGGAGATAACTTGGCTAAGTCACACAGCTGGTAGTAGAGCTGGTATTGGGCCTCTCCCTGAGGGCTGGAGCTCTGTCCTGTGCTTCTCTTCTATCTGCTAAATTGTCTAAGGCATGACTCTGATATCACACTTCATTGAGATGTCCTCCTGCTCCCCTTCATCTTTACCAAGCCCCTCCTCTTCCAGAAGGCCTTCCCAAATGACTCCAGCCCACAGTGATGTTGTAAGAGATCACATCTTAGACCTCCTCTTCCCTAGCATAATGTTTCCTATAACTCCCAGCACAGAGTATACAGACAAGGTATTTCAAATAGAGATAAAAATAGACCGTGTTGCTTTAGGGTAGAGTGAGTTCCTCCTCATTGGAAGGCTTCAAACATTCAGTGACACCATAGAAGGGATTCTTGTACAGATCTGAATTGACCAAGATGACTTTGGAGGCCCCTTTCTTGCTTTGAGATTTTGGGATTCTGATCTTTTTTATGTATTTTTTTTAGGGGGAGGAGGGAAGGCAAGGCAATGGGGGTTAAGTGACTTGTCTAAGGTCACACAGCTAGTAAGTTTGTAAAGTGTCTGAGGCCAAATTTTAACTCAGGGCTTCCTGACTCCAGGGCCAGTGTTCTATTCACTGCACTACCCAGCTGCCTTGATTCTGATCTTTTTTTTCCCTAGGGCAACTCCACATTTAAATTCAGTGGTTATATTTTCAGATGGGTTAGAAAGACCCTTATTTCTATTATCTTGAACAGAGATGTGCAAAATGTCATCATATTACTCCCTGAGATCTCTAATGCTCTTGTGTGCCGCCCCCCAAGTATTCATTAAATTTTCAAATATACATAGTGCTGTATCTGATTCTGTTCAGAAAGCAAAGAGGCCCTTCGAGGAGCCTCCAACCAAAACCAGACCTCATCAGCACTGACCAAGCAGGAGGGCTTCGGAACACACTCGGAAAGCCAGGCTCAAGAATGAAAAAATAAATATTTGCACTGTCTGAGGGTTAATGTAAAATGTCTAACCAGGCATTCTATTCCTCACTCCCTCCTTTCCCTTAAAAACAGTTATGTGGTTAAAAAATTTTTTTTCTTTTCTTTTTTAAGGAATCTGAGAAAGTTGAGGTTAATTGACCTGACTCAGTTGGGAAGCCCCATTCCTCTTCATCTCTCCAGAGTCTTATATATCCTTTAAGGTTTAAATCAAGCTCCTCTTCTTCCTGGAAGACTTCCCAAGTTACTGCAGTCCCCAGTGATCTCTCCCTCCTCTGAACTCTCAGTCTTTATGAGCTCTCTGTCCTTGCCTTCTCTAACTAGACTGCACACTCCTTGAGGGCCGGGACTATGTCTTACACTTAGCTGACATCCACTTCATTGCTTAAAATATGACACATTAGTTAGTTACCAATGTCTGTTAGTGACCTTAACACAGGACTTCTCGATCCCAACTTGTTTACAATGGAGTAGGTGGCAGCCAAGCGCCTGAAGCCACTGGGAACTCCTTAATGCTAATATGTTGCAAAGTCTCATCAGCTTCCTTAGAATGTCCACTAGGCCACTCATCCTGTCGGAAACCCCCCAGGAAGTTTAGAGGCAGAAAAATAAAAGCAACCTCCTTAATCACTCACCACTTTTAAAATGTGCCTGACTCACCCAGAACTAACTGATCTTTGGCCAGGCGGGGTAGCTATGCATGGATTTTGTTTTGTGGTTTATCATGTCTGGCTCTCTGAGAAAATTTTCAAGGAGAAAAAAATGAGTGTATTTTCTATAAGGTTTTTTGTTTTGTTTTTTTAATCATGGAAATAGACCCTCTTATGTTTGAGGGTCCTTGGCTGTTTATCTTAGCTCTGCTCCTTCTTTCATGTTGCCTTTATAACAGTCTTCCTTGATTAACCAGTAAGACCTCAGTCAATTCAGAGATTCTGAGACAAAACCTTTCACTTTAAACAAAAGTTTGGATAGAAACCTTATAGGACAGTCTTTTGATATGATTTTTATATGCCTGTTCTACTCATAGGCAATAAGGTTGATATTAAAAAAAACTGAACAAAAATTTCTAAATTTCAGTGTTCCTTTGACCTGTTTACAGAAAAGAACAAACCCAAGAAGAATAAATCTCCTTTTTTTTTCTTTAACAAATCTGACATTTTATATCATATGGTCAGAGATTTAGAGCCTGAAAACACCTTAGAAGCCTTTTCATTTTTACAGAGGAGGAAAGTGAGCCACAGAGAGGCTAAGCCACTTGCTCAGAGTCATACTTTGTATAATTCATCATTTAGATCGTGGAAACCCAGATTTCTCTTTGGGGAATTTTTCATTCCCTAACTCAAGCTTTCTGTGGCATTGGTGAAGAAGGAGAATGGGCATGAAAAAGCTAAGATCAAAGGATTTGCAATTGGGAAATCTCTTAATGATTTACTCCAGCCTTTTTATTTTACAGATGGGGAAACTGAGGCCCTGAGAGGTGAGGTCATTCAGGAAAGACAGTAGTATAACCAGAATTCAAACTCAGACCAGAGGGTCATAGATTTAGACTGGAAGAGTCCTTAGAAACCATCTAGCCCCAACCTCTTTTTAAAGATGAAGAAACAAAAGTTTTAGAGAGGCACAATAACTTACCCAAAGTCATACCACTATATGTGTGGCAGACACTGGGTTTCAAAACCCGAACTATTCTTCCAACTGATGTTGTAGGTACTGGGACCCTGGTCATTGTCTAGTGGCTACTCATAGTAGCTCAGCTCAGGGCAAGCAGCTAGCTCCTCCCTCCTACTTGCAGCAGCTTTGACTAAAATAGCTTCTTTGGAGTAAGGACAGTGTTTTGTGTTTCTTTGTCTCCCCCTGGGTGCTATAGTTTGTAAGTCCCATCTGAATTCAGGAGAGGGAGAAATTCCTGGGCCCTGGAGCAGTCAGGGAAGTCTGAAGGGAACCATGTAATTGAGGAAAATAACATGATAGCCAAAGATCATCCATAAATTGGATGTAAAATTGTGACTTTGAATTCCTGCTTTGGGGGTGTGTGTGTGTGTGTGTGTGTGTGTGTGTGAGAGAGAGAGAGAGAGAGAGAGAGAGAGAGAGAGAGAGAGAGAGAAACAAACAGAGACAGAGAGAGAGAGAGAGAGACTGTATCCCACCCTAAAGTTGTCTTGAAAAACAGCTAGGATTAGCCTTAGTGAGGTTGGCTAAGAGGTAGCCTCTCTTGCATGAGGCAGCCGTGCAATGTATAGGCAGATAGGTGGGCAGCAGGGATTATGTGAGAGAGCTGTGCCCTTTTTGGTCCCTGGCAGTTGTGGAATTATGAACATCTCATTATGCATTATGAATTACTCTAGCTCTAAGCAGATACAACCTTGGTGATCTTTTTCTTGGGAAGCCCTTACAAAACCAGGGGGACCACTTTGAGGAATTGATTTATTCAATAAATATGGAGTGCTTACTGTGCAGAAGAATTCCTGCTTAAAGAGTATCTGCTGTATATTGTAATGTCCCAGGAGCTAGGAAGATTATTACCCCCCACACTCACCTTGCTCAATAGTGTTAAATGAAATTCTACTATCACAACCTTTTTCGGCTTTTTAGCCTAAGACTTTGCACCATGAAGAATGCAAATACCCTTGTACAAAGTTAGATTTCAGTAGGTAGTCACAGAGACAAGTAGGGGATCAGGTAAAACATAGGTAAGAAATGTAAGGAAGTTTGAGTTGTGTTAAGGGAAAAAAAGTATGTATTTCATTTTTATTCTAGTTGTAAAATATATGAAAGGGAAATGGAAAGGTCCTCTGCACAGTGGAGGTCCTTGAGTGACAGACTAAGAAATCTGGGCTTCATTCAATAAATTGCATAGAATGGTGATATAGGAGAGACAAGGGAAGATTGATGGAGCAAGGGAGGGGAAGAGGTAGGAGGATACAAGATCAGGAGCAAAGGGAGAGAGATTAGGAGAAAGACTAATTAAGTCTTTGAGCCAAAAGAGAAAGAGGATGGGTGAGAAGTAAATGGAGATGGCTTTGAAGACCATAAAGTAGGAGATGGAAATCATCTGTCAATTATAATAGGCATCCAGATGGAGTACAGGACTTGAGAAGACATTCATACAGCAACAGAGAATCAATACATGATAAATAAAATAATTTAAAGCTCTATGGCACTTAGTTTAGAAAATGTGTGCCAAATTCTGTTACTAATTAGTTTGGTAAAAACAATGTTACAGGAAATGATCTTACAGGGAGCACTTAGTTTCATAGAAAGTACAAAGGAGTATACTCCCAAACAGTGTTTCTGTCAGATCTTGTGTCTTTCTGAAAGCTTTTCATTACAGTGTAGCAAGTGTTATGGAGAAAGGACCTGTCTGGGGTGTGATTTTACCACCTTGTATTCTAGTTGTCTGGGTAGGTTCCTTTGTAACCAGATTGGAAGTTCCATGAAGGCAGGAACCTATATTCTTGGTATCCCCCACAGTGCCTTGAACTTTTGGCCCTCAAATTCATTTAAATTTATGAATAAGCTCATAAATGACTCACTCAAAAGCCAGTGGAGCACGGATGTTGGGTTAACCTGCCCTGT
The DNA here is from genome assembly GCA_028646515.1 of Pseudochirops corinnae. Lineage (NCBI taxonomy): Eukaryota > Metazoa > Chordata > Mammalia > Diprotodontia > Pseudocheiridae > Pseudochirops > Pseudochirops corinnae. Next base: position 89,905,250 of record CM053589.1, read on the forward strand.
TTGCCCTTTTGTAGGTGGGGAAAGGAAATAAACTGTGGTCCAGACACTCAGAAACTGCATAATAATAAAAATAATATTGATAGCTGACATTTCTGTACTTGCACTCTTGTTCCCATTTGATGTGCACAATAATTCTGTGAAGTCTGGCTGCATAAGTATTCAAGTACTAAAAATATTCTTGCATGAAATTCCACCATTAGAGCTTGATCCCTTTAGCTTAAACCTTTGATCTCTCTTCAAATGCAAATACATCCTCTTTACTACAGCTCTTGAATCCATAGTTTCCTTCAGGACTCTGGGCAAATGCTGTCCTCTACCTCCTCTACATGAAGCCTTTCTAGACTTCACAGGCTGCTTGTGCTCTTCCCATCCACATTACACTGTCTATTTTATATGTATATACTGTTTCCTCTGCTGGACTATTTAACAGTAGAGATTACTTTATTTTTACCTTTGCACCCTTCAGTGTCTAGCACAGGGGTGGGGAACTTGTGGCCTCAAGGCCACATGTGACCCTGTAGGTCAATTGTGGCCCTTTGACTAAATCTAAACTTCACCAGAACAAATCCCCTTAATCAAAGGATTTGTTCTGTCACATTTGGACTCAGTCAAAAGGCCACACTTGAGGACCTAGGAGGCCACATGTGGCCTCAAGGCCTCAGGCTCCCCATCCCTGGACTCTAGCACAATGTCTGTCATACAAAGCAGTTATTTTAATAAATGCATATTGATTGATTGAACAAGGATTTCATCATGCATGTAGGCACTATTGCATCATAATCTCCCGTTCCTTAGCTAATGATCTTCATGGGTTACTTTGACCTCCAAAATTTGAACTACCTGATGATTGACTCCTGTGAGGACCCTCTCCAAACTTAGCTGGGCTATCACCAGGTCCTCATTTGAAGCCTTTGTCACTTGTTAGAATGCATCAAAGCTTGTAGCCTGTAAGACTCCAAGGTTTTCTCTACATAAGGATTCATGGGGTCCCTAGGCCAAGAAAAATACCTAAGTGTTCTGTTTAAGTATTTAAGTAGAAAATTTAGAATATTCTGCAATGCCCCTGTGAGTTGGATACAGCACCTTGGTGCATATTTTGAGAATCTTGGGGACAAGGCTTTAGGAGTGGAGATACTATTTCTGTTTTACAGATGATAAAACTGAGGCCCAGTGCTCAAGAGTTAAATAGCAGAGTGGAGATTTGAACACAGCGCCTGCTCCAAAATCCAGTCTTGTTTCCTTTATTCCGTACTCTCTCCCTAAACACCAGGCTGCCATCAGGGGAGAATCTGTGCCCCTCTTGCCATCCAAGTTTGCAGGGAGTGTGTAGAACTAGACTGTTAGCTAATCATTTTATGCAGGGGGTGAAACATAAAGGCACCAACACACACACACACACACACACACACACACACACACACACACACACACTCTCTCTCTCTCTCTCTCTCTCTCTCTCTCTCTCTCTCTCACACACACACACACACACACACACACACACACACACACACACCCCTTTCCCAAAATGGTAGGCAGATACTTTGGTGCTCATTCCCCTTCTCCATGCAGGGTGCTTTTACAAACCCACTTAGTGGAAGGATGAGCTCAATGACACTTGCTGAGCTCATTAGAATTACCGATGATAAAAAATGGAAATGGGCCCTTAGGAATGCTTGTCTATCCTCTTGCCAGCCCAGTGTTGTTCTGTCTAGCCCATTTGAGTCCTTTTAGGTTTATGGCTATAATCTTTCATACTGTAATGTAAGTTTGCCCTGGATGACAATATAATATTGCAGTTTTTCAAGAGAAACTTAATTGGACTTTTTTATGCAGTATCTGGGGATGGGCTCTGTTTCCATTTTCCTCTAAAAACAATCATAAGGAAAGATAATATTATCTTATTTCCAGAAATTATGGAGCCAGATTTGAAATTAATTTACAAAACCATTAGTATCTTCTCTTTATAAACCCTAAAACCAAAGGAAATTCATTGTCTTGTAATTAACTACAAATTAAAAAGAGGGGGTGTTATGTAATCTTTCTAAAAAGACAAAGAATTAAAATCTATAACAGTTATTAGATAAGGGTCAACTGTTGCTCTAGTTATTCCTCAAGCTGTCTGTCACTTTGGGAAGGAAAGAACAAATTGACCATCTCCTTGTCTGTCCACTCCATCAAATTTCTCCCATGTGACTTTCACAGGCATTGGAAACCAGAGAAAGCTAAGGATCCAAATTAAGAAAATGCAACATTTTTGTTTGCTCTGAGAAAGAAAATTCTAAAAAAAATCTGTTTATGCTAGTCATTGGCAGACGTCTCTGATAGCAACAATAATTCATATTTGCATAGCGCTTTATGTTTTAAAAGGGGGGGCACTTTCCCACCTGGTACCTCATTGAGTCCTGCCAGCAATCTCTATGGAGTAAGTAGAGTAGGTGGTCTCAGCCTCATTTTAGAGATAAGGGGAAAAAGGGTTTTCTCTTGAAGAAATCAACCCCTTCTCTTGTCTGATTATTGAGATCATATTTTGCAGTCTCTAGTGCTGCAGCAGAGCCCTGCCTGATTTCTCCTTGATTATTTAGAGAGCTTATTGACGATGAACCAATAAAAATGTATTAAGCACCTATTATGTAGCAGGCCAAAGAGGCAAAAGAAAATCCCCACCCTCTAGGAGCATGCAATCTAATAGGTGAGACAATGTGCAAACAAATATATAGAAAGCAAGCCATATGCAGGATAAATAGGGAATAATTAAGAAAAAGAAAGACACTGGAATTAAGAAGAGTTGGGAAAGGCTTCCTATAAAGGTAGAATTTTAGTTAGGAATTAAAGAAAATCAGGGAGATCAGTATTAAGAGTAGCTAACAGCCAGAGAAAATGCCTGGAGCCAAGAGATGAAGCATCGTGTTTGTGAAACAACCAGGAGGCCAGGATCACTGGATCGAAAAGTAGGTTTTGGGAAATAAAGTGTAAGAAGACTGGAAAGGTGGAGAGTGATATAAACAAAGGCAAGGATGTGGGAAAAGTTCAAAGCAAGTAAGTACATGGGGTGAGTTGTCTAGTCTGACCACCGTGAAGAGAATACAGAGGATAAAATGATGACAGAAAGCTGCAAGGGTGGAGTGGTCCCACATTGTTCCAGATTTTCTTTAAATGGCAGGCAACAGAATTACAACTTTACTTGGTAGATAGTAGGAAGGCACAGAAGATGTCTGGGCAGAGGCCTCAGTTTCGTCATCTGTAAAATACAAATAATACCTCCACTCATAAAACTTTGTCACCAAGGTTCTCAAACTGCACCAATGTGCTGCATCTGATTCATAGGGGCACTGTAGAATATTTTAAAATTTCTACTTAAATACTTAGGACAGCTAGGTACTTTTATTTTTAGTAATTGAAACACCTTTATTTCATAGTGACAGCAATTCTATTAACTATTCCTTTCAAGGATGTTACACAGAGCATTCAACAGATGTGCTTCCTTCCTCTTAAACCACAGTAACACTGAATCAAAATACCTCATCAGGCATCTTCTAACTACATAAATAATGGGCTTGATATGAGAAATATCCAGATGAATTTTAATCCATACATTATTGAATGTGCTTAAAAACATTTAAAGAAAACAATTGAAAAATACTTCAATGTATTTAAATAACAAGTTTACAGAATGTCACACTTATCTGATAATCACTTATGTAGCCATTACCACACATGTATGACACTGGATAAGTCACTTAGCCTCTCAGGGATGGGCTAGATAGCACCTTGTCCATCATCTGAGATCTGTTCCAACTCAAGATTTTATTATTCTTTGATTCTAAATTATACATATCCATTATAGAAAGGAACCAAGAAGACAAAACAGAAAAGTCTCTTGGCAAAAACAACAACAACCAAAAACCCAGCCATGATGTCCATATACTCACATTCATAGGATAGCACCTCAGTCCATCAGAATCTATTGGTTCTTATTTTATAGAAGATTATAGCATTCCTAATTATCTAGGTTTACAGCTCCTGCATATTAGAAATGCAACCCAAGAATTGACAGCTGACTAAATTCTAGAATACACACAAACACATGTGTGTGTGTGTGTGTGTATAAAGTTAATTTTTTTTTTTAAATACTGCAATCCAGGGTTATTTAGTGTAGGGGAAGTTAGGTATTTCTTTTGGCCAAGGGGCCCAATGAATCTCTATGTAGAGGCAACCTTGGAGTCTTACAGGCTACAAACTTTGGTGGGTTCTAACAAGTGACAAAGGCTTTGAATAAGGACCTGATAGAGGATCGTGTGGAGGTAGAAAGTGGAGACCTGAAGAACTATTTGGCTATAGCCATAGTCCAGGCAGGTGAGACTGAGGGCTTGTACTAGAGCTATGGCTAGAGGAACAGAAAGCAAAGGAATATGGCTCAGTTGTAGGATAGTAGAACCAAAAGAACTTGGCAGCTGAGGCAAGAGAGAGAGGATTCAAATCTAGACCCAAGATTGTGTGGACATGGGGGATCAGTGCTAACAGAAGAGGGAAGGGAAGAAGGGAAGAAGAAGCAGGCTTTATGAAGACTGTAAACTTGATTTGGGATGTGTTGAGTTGGAATTGTCTGTGGGACATTGAAGTTAAGATGCCAGAAAGGCAGTTGGAGATGTGGGTCTGGAGTAGAGGCCAGCCTGGAGATAGTGATTAGGAACAATCTTCAGAGATGGGGTAATTAATCTCCTTTCACATTCAGCTTTTAAAACTTCACACAGATTAAGCCTTTCTACTCTCCTGAGAAGAGTCAGAAATGAAAATTAAGTCTCTGTTTTCAAGGAGTATATAATGACCAAACTAGTAATAACTCACATTTCTCTAAGCACTTTACAGTTTCCAGAGTGCTTTTCTTGTGACAACCTTTTGAGAAAGGATCTGTGATGAAGGAGCACGTGCCAGTCACTGGCTGTGCTGAGCACTGAAGATAAAAAAGGGCTCCTGCCCTCAGCTTCCATCCTAATGAGGGAAGCAACATGTAAACTTTTATTTATTTTAGTTTACATCCTTCATTTCCACGAGATTTTGAGTTACAAATTTTCTCCCCATCTTACCCCTACCCACCACCCCAAAACAGCCATCACATTGTATAACCCCTCCCCCAATCTATTCTCTCCTATGTCCTCCCCCATCACCCCTCTGACTTTCTAGTAGGGCAGGATGGATCTCCCTACCAGAAACAACATGTAAATATGTACATCAAAGATAAACGCAGAAAAGAGGGAGGGTAACCTTCGACGGGAAGATGCCAGGAGAAGGGCCTCCTGCAGAAGAGGGGATTTGTAGGAAGCCAGGGAGGTAAGGAGGGAGGGCATTTCAGCCACATGGAATGGCCAGTGCCAAAGCATCATATATAAGGAGCAGCAAACACACCAGGACAGTTGGCTCTTCTCTTTCCCACTTGCTTGCCTTTCCTCCAGTTGTTCCTTGTATATGCCTCTAATGCTGTTATCCGCTTCTCTGCACATCTAATTCCTACTCATCCTTTAAAGCCCAACTCAAATAGTGTATGGAGGGTAGCTGAGTGTCAGAAGCCTGGAAAGGGAGGAAGGTGCCAGGTTTCAAAGAACTTTAATTGCCAAATAAAAGACTTTCTATTTGAGTGTGTAGATCTGCAATAGAAAGTTCCTGGAATTCCTTGAATTTGGAAGTGGAGATGGTGGGTGGTCAGACCTTTGATTTAGGAAAATTGCTTTGGCAGATGAGAGGAGGATAGATTGGAATGAGGAGAGGATCAGAGCAGGAGGCCAATTAGAAAGGCTTTTGCAGTAGGCCAGGTATGAGGAGAGAAGGACCTGAACTAGGGCAGTGGCCCTTGGAATGGAGAAAGGAGATGGGCAGCATTACTATGCCTATTTTGAAGGTGAGGAAGCCAAGGCTCAGGGAGATTAAGTGACTCTTCACCAAAGCCACAAACATATCTAGTAAAGCATGATGAGCTGGACCACATACAACCCTGCCGCTCTGCAACCTGAGTCTAGTAGGAAAGATAAGACAGAGACATATATATTATACAATTAGACAAAAGCAACATGCCCCATTATTAAGAAATACAGACTGTGTTCATGGAGAGCTAAGGCAAGAAAGAGCATTTTCTAAGGTGACAGGTGTGTATCAAGGAAGGTGTTGTGGAGGTGATAGATGGCACACAGACCTGGGTCTTCAAGAATCCCACTGATTACTTGCCTTCTCAAAGGGTGTGGGAGGGACTGGAGGGAAGAGAGAATTTGGAACTGAAAATGAAAATAAAAGAAAGAAAGAATACTATTGGCACCTAAGGAGGTACTGACAGATGGCCAAATGCTTTTGTCTCACATAGCACACATTGTTTGGGATGAGGGAACTGTTGGACGGGGTTTACCCTGTTGTTCTCATCTGAATACTGGACAAAAAAAGGTGACTGAATGTTACTCCTCTTTACAGCAAAAGATCATTTGCTTGGTTCCCAGAGGCAGAAGAACTAGGAGCACTGAGAATAAATTTAGGAGAAGCAGGTTTTCAGCTGAATGTTGGGAAAAAATACAGAACTGTCCAGTAGGTAGGGTGAGCTGCCTGTCACTGGAGGTCTGCAAGCAGAAGTTGGCTGATGTAGTCAGGCATGTTGTAGAGGGAGGGGATTCTCTTTGAGGTACCAGTTGGATTCAGTGGCTACTGAGATTCTACAGTAGGGACAGATTTAATGTTATTATTATTTTAGCATTTTAAAGTAGCCTGGTTATTTCCAAAGCTCAGTAACCAGGACCAAACCCAGTCACAATACATTTAAAATCAGCTGCTTCTGAGAATGAAATCAGCTTGTGGTTAATTAGCAGTGAATGGATAATGCTGTTCCCAGAGGCTATCTGGGATTCAGTCAGCTCAGATGTAAAAGATACTAGAGAGCTACTGGAGAGCTTTGAGAATAGACCTCCAGAAGCTCCTTCATGGAGCTGATTTGACCCAAGGTGCTGGTGATGTGAGCCTGCAGCCTCGAGGCCACGTGTGGTCTTCTAGGTCTGTGAAGTTTGGATTCAGTCAAAGGACCCCACTTAAGGACCTAAAGGGTCACATGTGGTCTTGAGGCCTCAGGTTCCTCACCCCTCACCTAGAAGGGCTACTGCAGAAGATCAGCAACTCATGTACTTATTAAGTGCTTAATGTGTGAATCTAAAGTGCTTAATGTGTGAAGCACATGTGAATAGTGCCTGGGCCTGGCTGTTATTTCTGTGGGAGGAAGGGGAAGTGGTCAGGGACTAGGGGGCTTTGGGGCACCAGAAGAGGTAGAAATGAAGGAGAAAGTTGGAAAGGGCTTCTGATGAAGAGAGCTTCTCCTGAGCAAGAGAAATTTAAGATAGATATAAGGAAGAATTTATGGATCAATTGGCTAAACAGCCTCAGAGGTTGTTTCCACTACCCCATTCTTATATATCTGCTTGAGGACACTGAGCTTCCTTCAGTTCTTGGAGTTTCTTACTAGCAGTTTCTCCTTCTGATATCCTTGATGAGGAAGGGAATTGAGGAAAGGATTCTCTGGAGAGAAGCAGAGGGTTGGAATTCCCTTTCCTCTAGGCTGACTGACTTTTTTTTTCTCTTTTTCTCTCTTTCTACCTCAGTCCATCAGTAAACATTTATTAAGTGCCTACTGTGTACCAGGTGCAGCGCTAAATATTGGGGATACCAGGAAAGGAGCTCTCAAGGAGCTTACAGTCTGATGAGAGAGACCGCATGCAAATAACTGCTTCAAAATGTGCTACACACTGGAGAAACTGGAGATGATCAGCAGAGGGAAGGCACTAGCACTAAGGGGGATCAAGGAAGGTTTCCTGTAGTAGTGAGATTTTAGCTGGCACTTGAAGGAAGCCAGAAGCCAGGAGGCAGAGATGGAGAGGCATTGGGGACTGCCACTGAAGATGCTTCAGCATCATTTCTTTTCATCTGTCAATCAACAAATATCTAGTGCCCTCTGTTTTCATGGTATACCAGGTTCCTGCTGGAGTTTATTATTCTAGGAGAGGAGCTACAGTTACACAAGTGCAGTATGTGGGAAGTGCAAAATGAGAGGTCTGGACAATAAAGAAAGCGCTGTAGGAGTTCAAGGAAGAAGCAATCAGTGTGGACTGGAAAGGCTTCATAGATATGGTGGGATTCCCTGGATGTTTTAGGAACCCAAAGGCAAGGGCAGCTAGGGTGGCACAGTAGATAGTGTACCAGGTCTGGAGTCAGGAAGACTCATCTTCCTGAGTTCAAATCTGGTCTCAGACATTTACCAGCTAGGTAATCCTGGACAAGTTATTTAAGCTTGTCTGGCTCAGTTTCCTCATCTGTAAAATGACCTGGAGAAAGAAGTGGCAAACCACTCCAGTTTCACTTTGCCAAGAAAACCCCAAACGAGGTTACAGAGGGTCAGACACAACTGAAAAATGATTGAACAGCACTCTAACAAAGGAGAATAGCATTCACAAAGGCACAGCAATAGCACTGAGTATACCTTGCTCAAAGAGTAGTACTGTTTTTCCAAAATGTGTTGAGGGTAGATGTGCTTTGGATCACTCTTAGCACTAAGCAGTACAGTGCTTTGTCCATAAGCAGGCATTTAATGAATGAATTAAAGCCTAATATTTGTTCTGTGAGGGTAGGGAGTGGGGGGTAGAGGGTGGAGAGCCTTTGCCACTTGAATAGTTCATGGTGAAGGTGGAGTTTATTTTGGAATCCAGTGAAGAGTCATGACCCAGATTGGGGTGTCAGTAAAATTTGCCCATTATGAGTCACTATTACCACATGGACTGGGGTGTGTGAGATTTCGACAAAGTGGAATCCAGTGGCCTGTTTGGAAATTGCTCTTATCTAGCTGCACTTCCTTCCGCTTGCCCTAGCCTGCTCTGCCTTCTACTTCTTGAGATCCTGTTGGGCAACTACCAGATCAAATGTGGTTTTGCTAACTTTTGACACTGATTGATGTGGTTCTTGTTTAAATGGGTGAGACGTCTCCAAATTCAAATGTTTACTGACCAAAAATATTCCAACTTTGTACCTGGAGAATCTGTGTGGTTCAAATACCAGCTCTTCTATCCTAAAAGTCATTGCTTTGTCCTTCTTGCATAAGACCAAAGAAAGCCTTGGTTTAGGTTGGTTTTGATGAAGCAGTTAGGAAACACTTCTGGGCAATGCATCTAAATCCCTAGTGTGGGCCTCCTAATGACTGTGTGGTATAATTTCAGGAGTGTAAGGATTAACTTCTGTCTGCATGGCAAAGAAAGGCTCTGATCTATTGGATGAAATTTTACACTCTTCTCAAGCTATAGTCCTAGGATTATCAAAGGCATAGAGATAGAACTGAGTGTGCCTTGCTTAGACAGTAGTACTCTCTCCACAGGGTAGTGAGGACAGATACTATCCTCTTTTCCCTTTTACTAACAAACTCTTAGCAAAAGCTGTTTATGTTAATTGCATCCCCTTGCAATCTGGCTTTTGCCCCATTCAACTAAAATTGTGTTCTGTAAGGTTAAAAATAATTTCTTAGATGCTAAAATCCAGTTTTCCTCATTAAGTCCTCATACTTCTTGACCTCAGCCTTCTTGGCTCTCACTTTCTCTTAGCTACTTTCTTTTCATTTTATGTGACTGTTCTCCTCTAGTTCTTTGCTGGAGTATCATGCATGTCCCTACTCCTCGCATGTGGGTTTCAGGCCCCCTTTCCCTATTCTTGAGATCTCTTGGTGACATTATGATCTCCCATGGTTAAAATTTCAATCTTTATGTAGATGACTCCTGATACATATATTCAGCTCTCATCTCTCTTGAGTTCCTCTCCACTGTCACCAGCTGCTTGCTAGACATCATTATCTGGATGTCCTGTAAGAATCCCAAACTCAACTTGTTTAAAATCAATTATTTTCTTCCCCTTAAAACCTGCCTCCTCCTATTTATGTTAAAGGAACAACCACCTTTCTTGCAATTACCCAAGTTTAAACCTGGGAGTCATCACTTTTCCTGCCTCTGCCCAATATCCAGTCAGTTGTCGCGTCTTATAAATTCTATCTCTACAATATCTCTCATACGTAAGGATATGCTGGAAGCAGCTGCAGGCAGTTAAAGAGAGCTGATTGTTAAATTGTCAGTGCAAGCATTTATACACTGGAAATTGGGAAAAAAAATTGGAAAATCAGGGTTTGTTGATTGTCCATATTTAAGAAATTGGTGGAAAACATTTTAAAAATGGAGATTATACTCTTAAAAGTGTGTTGTGAGTACATTTTTTTCAGAGAGCCAATTATTAAACATTTACCAGCATAGACTGGCTCATGCCATTCCCCTTCTCTGCCTTCATAAGGCCACTACCCTAATTCAGGTTTTCATTGCCTGTCACTTGGACTATTGCATGGCCTTCTATTTGCTCTGCATCTCTAATCTAGTGATTCTCAAACTTTTTGGTCTCTGGACTACTTTATATGTTTAAAAATTGTTGAGGAGCTCAAAGAGCTTTTGTTTATATGCATTATGTCAGCATTTACCATATTAGAAATTAAAACTGATAAATTAAAAATATATTTATTCATTTTTAAATAGCAATAATCCCATTGCATGTTAACACTCATAACTATTTTAATTTTTAAAAAATGAATTCCCCAAAGCAAAAAAAATATATTGAGGAGAGTGGCAGTGGTTTGTATATTATTGCAAATCTCTTTCATGTTTGGTTTCATCGAAGATAGCTGGGTTCTCATCTGCTTGTGCATTCAGTTTGTCAGGATTTGTTGTTTTGGTTGAAGTAAATGAAGAAAGGCCAGCCTCACTCAGAAGTGTAATCAGAAAAAAAGAGGTGTGTGTTAATAGGCACATAGCATCTTAGCGCTGTTATGAAAATGTTTTTCACCTCACGGATCCCCTGGAAGGATTTTGGGGATCCCTAGCACCTTGTAGACCCCACTTTGAGAAGTGCAGGTCTAGTTCATTCTCTGACACTTGCCAGGTTAAAAGTCTGACCATGTCAAAGATGCTTCGGTGGCTCCTTGTAAAGTCCTCTGCTTGGTATTTAAAGTCCTTTATTCACAATTTTACCTTGGCCTATCTTTCTAGACTAATGTCACACACTCTCCTTTTTCACACTTTGCATTCCAGCTAAACCAGCCTTCCTGGTACATAACACCATCCCCTCCCTCTGCGCCTTTAAATGGGCGATCATCTTTGTGTAGAATGTTCTTGCTAGGCTCTGCCTCTTGGAACTCTGAGCCCTCTTCAGGTCTTATGCCACATCCTCTAGGAAGGTCTCCTTCCCCCTTTTCTTCCCCCACACTCTCTCTCTCTCTCTCTCTCTCTCTCTCTTTTTCTCTCTCTCTCTGTCTCTCTCTGTCTCTCTCTCTCTCTCTCTGTCTCTGTCTCTCTCTCTCTCTCTGTGTCTATGAATGCCTCATTTCTCTCCAGTAGAATGCAAACTCCTTGTGGGAAAGTTCTATTTCATTTTTGTATCTAGGTCCCTAGCACTTAGCACAATTCTTAGCACAGAGTAGGAACTCAATAAATACTTTTTGAATTGAATCTGAAATTCATTATTACTTTCTTTTGACTTTGTCTCCTGTTAAAATGATAGGATCATGGATTCAAAGCTAGAAGAGATATCTGAGGTCATCTTGTGTAGCTACTTTATTTTACAGATGAGGAAACTGAGACTTATGGAGGTTAGGTGACTTGTCTGAGGTCACATAGGTAGGAAGTATTAGAAGTAAGATTTGAACCTGGGTCACAGGATCATAGATCTAGAATTGGATGGAACTTCAGAGGCTATCTAGTATAACTCCATTTTACAGATGAGGAGACTGAGGCCCAGGCAGGTTAAGCAAGTTGCTTAAGGTCATAGAAGCAGGAATTGTCCAGGGTGGGAGTTAAACCCAGATTCTCTGCCTCTAGAATGAATCTTCTTTCCACTATACTACACTGCTTCCTTTTAGATAGCAGGTTTTACTGGGGACTTGGGGGGATTGGGGAGAGGCCTGGTTCTAGAGACCATGAGGATATTTCTGAAGCTGGGGGGAGTGGTTGCTCCTATAAATGTGACCAACCTTACAGTTTGCCACAGTTATTACCCATGAGTAATGCTTCTTTTTGCAGACTTTGGATTCAGATTGGGAATGCTGTAACTTATTCTAATAGATTTTCTCTATGTTCCCTTCCCAAGAGGATGCAGAAAGCAGAACTAAATGGGATAGTTTTTTCCTAGGAAGATCTTCAAGCAGCACAAACTTCATTCATTCCTTTGTCATCATTCTTCCCCTCCCCACCCACCTCTTACCCCTAGTCAAAAAAGATGAGTGTGTCTGCCTTAAAAGCAGCTTGCAGACTAGGGGAAAAAGTGTTTTTGGACTCTGGAGATGAAGGCTGGCCGTGTAGGAAATCCCTACATGGATGGACCGGATCCTTTACTCATCTGACATCTGCTCAAATTCCCCCTTCCAAGGACTCCATTCCCTGTTCATGACATCAGTGCCTCAGACCTCAGAGGGTAGAAAAACCTAAGAATAGAGATGTTCTACTAATGTCCGGGGGAGGGGCCCGGCTGGGAGTCAAGCCTGTTAGAGCCTATCCAACTGTGAGGAAGTTATGAGTGGTTCCCTGTGACAATTGAACTGGAGTAAGTAAGTAAACATCTCTCATAAAAGAAAAAGGGCCAGGCCTCTTTCTTTCTGGTGAGCTGGAATTCTAACCTGTAGGGCTGGATGTTCTTTCCTGCTCTCCCTGCCCCCACTCCTCCAATTCTTTGTGGCCACCCGGGGCTATTTACATGTAGCTGTTTGTACACACACTGCTAATTGTAGACAGAGGAATTTGTGTTTGCCCAGTTGAAGAAAAGTAGCTCAGGCTAAAGTCCAACAGAGAACTCATAAATACCTTAAGCCTTTCCCAGTGTTTTAAAAGTCCTTCTCATTAAATCTTTGAAGCAAACTCATATTTCTTATTGAATTTGTAAGGGAAAGTATTTTACATCATTAAAAAAAAATAAGGTTGTTTTCCCTCCGGTCTTTGTTAGAATTTGATCTGTGGCTAAGCCATTGATTCCAAGTCACAGATTCCTAGCAGACTTCAAAGCAAATTGGTCTTTTCATTGTCCACTCACAAAATGACCTTCCAAGAGGCTGAAGCTTGGAAGGACCTTCAGACACAGACCATGCCTTGCTAGTTTAGTCCCATGTTGCCCAATAAAGTTATCTTGGACATATATGAAGCAAGGACCAAACAGAAACCTAAAAATCATTCCCAATTTCTTGGAATGGAGGCCTGCCGCAGAGTGGCTGGTGTTTACAGAGGGTAGAGAGTGGGTAAAGGCCTTCAAGGTTTTAAGCAAAGATATTAAGTATTTTTCTTTGTTTCTTCTTTTCAGAATGTGCAGGAAGCCTGAGTTAGGGAAAGAAAAATAAACCTCAGATACTCTCTTGGTATCCAGTTACATCAAATCTTCGTATAAAGTTTCAAGACAGGAATACTTGATTTCCTGCCTGGCCTTTCGGCAGTTACACATTGTATCTGCTCTTGCCAAGGTTTTTATTAAGGGAAGCTAAATATTAATTTGGTTGCCTTTCCTCCTCCTCCACCCTCCCAAGCATAGGTTTTTAAAGATGGGGAAGGGGATCATTTGATCCTTGAGCTAAATCAGGGAGGGAGACAATACCCATGACCACTGGGCTCCCCAGCTGTTTGTGGCCTCTGCTCTTAGGAGCTCTCACTGCTCTGTCCTTGGCTTGAACTGATGCAAAGTCCATAGAGCAAGAAATGTTTCTGTTCCAGTATTGCCTGAGAGGGAAATCTGGCCATATTTTCAAGTGGTCTGAAAGGGGAGTTAAGGGTTACAAGGTCTCATTTTCCTTATTGTATGTGTGATGTTTTTGGGGTACCTAAGCATCACTGGAGCTTGGGGAAATTCCTTCCCTGGGGTGGGATGAGAGAGAGAGAGAGAGAGAGAGAGAGAGAGAGAGAGAGAGAACCTGATCTGAGACTTTCTTCTTTTACAAAACAATTATATTATAGGAAATAGTGTTGGATAGTGGAAAGAGCATTAGACCTAGATTCAGAAGCCTTGTGTTTGAGTCCTAGATCTACCACTTTATCAACCATTTGTTCTTGAGCTAGTTATTTAACCTCCCTGAGGCTCAGTTTCTTTAACTGAAAGATGGATACAACACTACTTGTGTTATTTACCTCACAGGTAGATTTCTTGTGAAGGAATTCTAAATTATGAAATTCTCTGTATGTTTGAGCTATTGGACTAGGTCCTACTGCCTGGAGAGTCAGACTTTGTCTCTAGTAGATTAATATAACACATGCTCTGGGGCTACTACATCCCAACTCCCACTCCCACTGAGTTAGGTTCTCAGAGCATAACCACTACTCCATCCCCTCAGAGCTTTAAGGCTGGTGTTGAGGACTTATGGGTTGCTTTTCTAATACTCATGAGCCTCCATGGATATGCTTCCCATGTTTATGAATTGAGTTTCAATTAGTCAACCAGATTTAACAGGTTTTTATAGAAAGAGTCAGAAGTTAGTTAGGTGGTACAAACCATCCTCTCAAAAGTCTAAAATACTATCCTACAAGAACATATAGAGTCTTGGTGAAAGTTACTCAAATTAGAGAATGTATGTTGGCTAAGGACCTTTTCTTCCTTCATGGGGTTCTTAATTAGTTCCTTTTAAGCATGATTTAATTCCTTGCCTGGTATCCTTGTGGAGCCATGAATCTGCCTTCTTTCATCACAGCTAGTATGTTCTCAGTCCTCAGTCTAGATATTGTCACAGGCTCCTGCTGTCTCAGGAGACAGACACATAATTTGAATGGGCCAGAAGTTGTACTGAGGAAGCAAGGCCACCCCTGACATTCTAAGAAAAGACCCTGGACACCATACCTGCAATGAAGCAGAGAAAGGGACCCCAACACAATTTTGGCATGGTAAGGAAATCCTAGGATAATCAAACTAGATATTGTGAGATGGCCTGCCACCTGGGAGTGCATTTCTGTTTCACTATACTAAGATAAACCTCTAGTTGCTCCATGCTTGTATCTCAGCTTGGGATGATAGAGTTAGAAAGGCCTTTGGAAGTGATCTAGTTCAAAACCCTCACTTTACAGATGAGGAAATTGAGGCCTGCAGAGGTAAAGTAACTTATACAGGTTGTTGTTGTTCAGTCACTTCAGTCATGTCTGACTCTTCCTGACCCCGTTTGGGGTTTTCTTGGCAAAGATCCTGGAGTGGTTTGTCATTTTCTTCTCCAGCTCATTTGACAGAGGAGGAAACAGAGGCAAACAGGGTGAAGTGACTTGCCCAGGGTCACATAGCTAGTAAGTGTCTGAAGCCAGATGTGAACTCATGAAGATGAGTCTTCTTGATTCCAAGCCTAGTGCTCTATCTACTGCATCACCTAGCGGACTCTGTAAATGGCAGAGCCTCAATTAAAAACTGTGCCATCTGGTGCCAGATTCACTGTTGCTAGTTTTTTTCCCCGTGTTCTCCCATGCTGCTTCCCACAGTCCACAGGCTGGGAACCCCTGTACTGGCATAATGGCCGTGGGGAAATAGTTTTGGATGTGCTCTCCCTTTGTCTTTTCCCCTTCATGCTCTCTTTTCCAATTCTTGTTTCTCTCTCTATGCTTTTTCCTTTATGCGCCCCTCCCCCCAATATCCTTTGTGTCTTTTTGGCATGGAATAGTGCTGACCTTTCTCTTCTGTCAGGTCACACTGCTCCCTGGCCTTCTGGTGCTCAGATCTCCCTTGGGGCAGCCTGTAGAGTCATCTGGCTAGAGGCCTGCAATTGTTTACATAAATTATAGGGATGCCTCCTCTGTTCTCAGAGCAGGCCTATAGTTTACTTATGAATCTTTGAGGCCTGCACAGTGGCCAATGATCTACAGTGGGTGAAGGTCAGACTTTCCCTTCGACTGTGTGTGGATGCATTCTTTTGTAGGGTACATGTGCAGCAGGAGGGTTTGGATTGGATTGAGTGGAGATGAATTGAATTGAAGATAGGGGACCTACAAAATTTGGAATCTGTCCATTTGAAAACTAAGCATGAAGGAACCTATGAATAAACATGGTTGTAAGCGAGGTGGATCCAAGAAGAGCAACAGAGACCAGTTTCACACTCAGATTTCCCTATTTTCAGTTAAGTTTTTCATCTTGTAGTTTACAAGGAGGGGCAGGGTGTAATAGAAAGGGCTCTAGATTTGGAGTTCCTATGACTCCGATCCAGATTTCAGCTCCAGGCTTTACTACTTGTGAAATCTTGGTAAAATAAGTAAATCTCTCTGTGTCTCACACTACTCTCATGGAAAATAGGGGTGGGGTGAGGGTGTGGGGGGAGGAATGGATTAGGCTATCTGTAAGGTCCAAGTCTTTAGAGCTCCAGATCTGGAGAAGGAAAAGTAACAAAAAATTATTATGTGTCAGGCACTATTATACAAATATCTTATTTGTTCCTCACAACAACCTTGGAATATTATTATTCTTATTTTACAGGTGAAGAAACTGAGGCAGACAGAAGTTAAGTGATTTGCCCAGGGTCCCATAGCTAGTGTCTGAGGTTGGATTTAAACTCAGCACTGTATCTACTAAGTCAGCTAGCTGCCATACAATCTTGTAATTTCTTTGGTATAGGAAACTCCCAGGTCTACAGAAAATCTCTATACTACTGCAGTTGGGCATCTCCTTAGCAACTTATAGTCTTACACATTTGCCTAGAGCACTGAGAATGAAATGACTTGCCTAAGGTCACCTGGTCATCATGTATCAGAGTCTAGACTTATCTCTGGTCTTTCTGACTTCAAGACTGGCTTTCTCTCCTGCCCTGTACTTGCTTTCAAGCTGATCTTATACAGGTCCATCAGTGTGGTGAATTTAGGCCGAGCTAATTATTGATCATCTTTTTAGAGCCTGGAGCCAGAATTCTAAAAGGCCCTCAGGCAAATTGACAAAGCCAAAGTGGACAAGGGAAAGCCGTAGGGGAAAAACAATATCCCTTTGCCCTCCTGGCTCCTCTATGGTATTTATTTCCATAAGAGTTTGTTGTGAGGTGTGGTTTTGTTGTTGTTGTTTTTGTGTTATAATGTCAGATTTTGATGTTTCTACACAATTTTTGAAGATAAATTAGTGAATACAATTTTCCTTCTGGAATGATTCCACTTCATTTTCATTTGTGTGTATGTGTGTGTGGGGGGGGCTTTTTGCCAACTCCTCTACTCCATTTTGCCTTTCCCTCATACCTTCACCTTAAGGGTGGGTTTTTTCCTCCTTTGATATGTGTGTTAGCTGTTTTCCACACAGTTACCTGAACCCTCTGACTTCCACATATTGTCTCCTAGAGCAGCGGTTCTCAACCTATGGGTTATGTTCAATTTGTAACAATGAAAATACATCCTGCATATCAGATATTGACATTACGATTCATAACAGTAGCAAAATTACAGTTATGAAGTAGCAACGAAAATAATTTTATGGTTGGGGGTCACCACAACATGAGGAATTGTATTAAAGGGTCACGGCATTAGGAAGGTTGAGAACCACTGCCCTAGAGGGTCTAGAGCAGAGGTGGGGAATCTGCAGCCTCAAGGCCACATGTGGCCTTCTAGGTCTTCAAGTGCGGTCCTTTGACTGAATCCCGACTTCACAGAACAAATCTCCTTAATAAAAGGATTTCATCTCAGGATGAGAGGACAAAGAGGGAGATAATGGAGGAGAACAGAGAAGGCTTCAGCAGGAGCTGGCATTGGACATGGGTCTTAAAGAAAGGGGAGGGGATTTCAACAAATGGATATTGTGACAGAATACCTCTCTGGAGGTAGAAGAGATATTTTGGAGGGCTCAACCTCAAAAACCTTGTAATAGGCAACCATGGCTTTACAGCTAACATGTAAGTAAAGACAAAGACACGAGTGGGGAGAGCAAGGGGTTCTTAGTGGTCTCCAATACGTTTATAAGATGTTCCTTGGAAATGTTCAAAAGGAACGTGGTAAACTAATAAGCAAGAAAACCCTCAGTAGCGAAGAGGATGGCCAGATTCAAACTTGACATCTGAGGCCAGTAACAACCTTTCCCCACAAGGACTTCCCACTTTGCTTGAACCTTTCATAATCATTTTCATATTCTTTATAATATGGTTACAATCCGCGTACTAGATATACACAATTAACTGTAATATAAAGAATATGACTCTGTCTTATCTACGGTCTAGCAGATGCTTAGTGTTGGAACAAGACTGAACTGAATTAAGTTAGGGGGAAGTTTGCTTATCATTCCTGGGATTTGAACTTGTAGAGGGACATCCTGCCTCCTTTGGCACTTCCCTCTGTAGCTGAGGTTCTGTTCCTGGCAGGGCTTAGGCCCCTCCTGCAGGCATATTAGGCAGCTGTTTGACAGCTGTTGTATCTCACCCCAAGACAGCTGGGAAGAGGAGGAGGAGGAGGAGCCCTGGAAATTAGCCCCCGTTTGCCATTTGTGTATCAATTTTAATTTCAGATTTGGTAAAGGGTACTTTGGGCTCCTGTGACTCTCAAGGCTCCCTATCTGTGGATGTCTTTGTTGTTAAACAGCATCAGTTGCACAGTATGAACAGAATCATTAATCCAAAAATAAGAACTTTTAAATATAAGTAAAAAATACTAAGATACCAAGGGTGAAAGTTTGCCATCAATGCTCTTTTCCAGGGGTTTTTGTGCATTCATTTGCCATGCTTGCTTAGGACCTTTCTTTAAAATTTTCAAGTAAATTTTATTTAGTCATGCTGCTAGCATAAACAACAGTTTTGATTTTTAAAAATAGAATCAGTCCACCTGATATGTAGTTATATGATTTTATTTTGGCTTTTAAAAATTGTTCATTTGATAACTTACACCAGAATTGTACATCCAGATATTAAAGCGAGACATGGTTGGGTGTAGAATGCTTCTGTACCTTGATCTGAAATCTCATTGAGGAGAATACTCCCTTCAGCTGTGCTGATCACAGCCAATCTTTAGCTTCTTTTCCTTTGAGACCATTGTCCATGTGCCCCTATACATTCTCCACAGAAGTTTAACCAGCATTCCAAGGCTCTTCTCCAAACACCTTGTGGCATTTCCTGGATGCTAATCACATAAGCTGTTCATTGGTTATCTTTTGCTTTCATGATAACAGCCAAGCTCTGTTATTTTCTAGTCACATATAGCTCTCTGATTATATCCTTTGAAAGAATGGGGAGAAGATATTAACAAAGTCCTTACTATGTGTCAGGGACTGTACTAAGTACTGGAGACACAGATACAAAATGCAGGACAGTCACTATGTGCAAGAAATTTTCTAATGAGGGAAGACAACATGTATGGGAAATGTTGGCCTTGGAAGGGTATTTAGGTCTGGGGAGTCACAGGGATGGTGAGCAGAGGCATAGGGCAATTGATGAACATGTCCTTTCTGGTTGATATTGTATTAATTTCTTTCCAGAGTAAGAGGTACAAAGCTAGGTTGCAGGAGAGGGCGAGGTGGGAAGATGTCTAGAGTGTGGGCTGTGTGTGGTAGATCCTGGATCTCTAGATATGGTGAACTCAGACTAGTCTCGAGTACAGAGCCCTGGGTAGGAGTTGGAGTGCTGGGTGGGGTCTGAAGAAGGGGAGCAGCAACATAGGAAGAGGATGGCTGCAGTACAAAATCCTTTCGCCTGCTTCTCCAATGCATCTTTTCTTTTAAAGTGTTTTCTTGACTTCCTCTCCCCGCTTTGTTGCATTGCTGTCATTTCCTCATGCCTCCCCCTTCCTAATGGGAAAAAAAAACTTTTTGTTGAAAAGAAATCCAGTTAAATATGCAACCACGTTGGTAATATATTGTAGAGTACACATGTTTCTCCATTGCCCTTTGGGTGACCCACAACTTTAATGCTTTGGAGACTGGTTTTCCCAGACTTTCAGACATATAGCATCACTATAAGAATATTGATGTAGAAAAGATGGGCTTTTGTTTTAGGAAGAAACTTAGAGTGATTAAAAATACTGTGCAGGTTCCCAAAGGTAATCCCTTTTAGTTCCAGGCCCAGCTCATTGTTCATTTGTAGTAGTATCTGTCCAAGATATATATACTGGTGAACAAGCTCTATGGGTTGTCCATCCTACTGCTTATTACAGCCCAGACAATAGGCATTCTTCATCCACTTGATTGTCCTATGTGGATAGTTAGGGAAAAATTTTTTGGGTAATTATGGCTATCATTTGGGAGGCTTTGCCTGTTCCAGCATTCGATAAAGTCACCATACTGTCATCTATAAACATCACCTGGGGGACTTTCAATAAAGTCATCTATAAATTTCACCATATCTGAAGATCCAGGATCCATCACACATAGCCTATACTCTAGCCATCTTCCCACCTAACCCTCCCCTGCAACCCAGCTTTTCACCTCTTACTCTGGAAAGAAGCTAATATAATCATCATCTATAAACATCCCTATAGAGAACCTTCCCATTTGGGCTCTGAGTTGGACATTCTTCATAATAATGACAAAAACCTTTGGTGAACTTCTTCATCCTTTTTTATGCCTAAACTTGCTGTAAACAATGGGAAGGTCATTAAATAAAGTTATTTCTGTCGTCATGCCTTTGCAGAATCTTTCATGATTAGCACATATCTGAGTATATGTATAAATGAATCCATAGAGGGCATAAGATCAATTGAATAGGAAGGGATAATATTCCAAATGGTGAAATTGTGAGGAGAGAGAGGATTAGATTGAGAGGA